>CM068968.1:16724861-16747643 GCA_035128595.1 Eptatretus atami
GCGTCTTGTCGGTTTTGCGACGCTTAAAACGCTTACACACATCAGGTTGTCGAAAATTCGGTAAAAATCGGATGTTGGAGACGGTTTTAAGATTGTTATAAAACACATATTTCCACGCGCCGCGCACCCGCTCATTCACGGGTGCAGCCACGCCCGCTGAGCAGACCGGCGTCGTTTTGCGCGCGCGCAGTCACGTTAAAGGTTTTCCGTGGGCGCTGCTGGAAGGTGTTTTCTGATTAAAGATGTCGTGTCTTGAAAGTCATTTTCTATTCCCAATAAAGGTTATCATCGCATGCCTGACTCGCTAACCGTCGGATTATGTAAAGATGTTGGTGGATGGCCGAATTATTTACGGTTTTGTGACTTTGATAAAATTAATATTTCAATAATTGCTGGAGAAATGGAGATTTTTAGCTTCGAGTCGCACGTTTACGATTTTTGATGGTTGGTACAGAATCCTCGTTAGAAACTTCTGGTCCGTCGCTACCTTCTCTAGAGACAGCTTTTGATTAGAACAAGGTCAGGAGGTCAAGCTTGACGATTCGTATAAGTAACCAGTCTATGACTGCTTGTTTGTTTGTTTGTCTTGCACATAACTTGAGTGTGTTTTTGTCTACAAACCGCTTGGCGGTATTTGACACGAAATTTTCAACCATAAGGAACACTTACTCATGCTAGAAATGTTTTCGTAATTATGACATCATAGGTCCAATGGTGTGGGTGCAGCCATGTTGGAAAAAAGGAAAAAAAAAAAAAAACTTTGACCTCTGTATCTCAGAATCCCGGGCATCATAATAAAATTGAAAACGTGGCACACGGGCAAGTACTCCGCTTTGGGGAATAAGTGAAATTTTTATGACATTGTTGTATATGCCTTCGTTTGACATCATAATGACATACAAGAATGCTACATGTTGATCAGTGTGAAAAATTATGAGTTCATCTCGGGATAGTTGGTCGACAGAAATTTTTTTTTGATGTCATCGGTCACGTGGTTCAGCAGCCTTTTTATTTTTTTTAAACTTCAAAAATCTCTGAAATGGTTGAACAGATTGAGGTTGAAACTTTAGTTTATGACCGCCTATCCATTTAGGAACAAAATATGTTTCCCACCCTATGATGTCACAGGATTCACATTGGTTTTGCGCCGTATTTGGGATTTACCTGAAAAACCTTTTTAAAAAATCTTCTTTCTCCAGAATGGCTGGACAAGATCAAGGGAGCTCACACATGTTCCTCAAGGCCTTGGCGATACCAGGACTAGTTCCCGAATAATTGATAGTCACATGAGCCCGGCAGCCAAATGGGATTGAACAGAATCTTAAAAAAACTATCTATCTTGAACTGCTTCATTTTGATCGAATGCGGACTTCACAAAATATGCATCTCACCACCATTGTGCCATATAGTGTGAAAGTGATGACATTCAATAAATCATGTGGTTTGGCGGCATCTTTGGAGAGAAAACCGAAAACCTTATTCCGATTAATATTAAACTTTCAAAACAAATGCATTTCCCTACCCAATTCGAGGAAGATTGTTTAAAACTATGTCATTAGGTCATGTGTTCGGCACCATTATTGGGCATTGAAAATAAAAAAACTTTAAAAATCTTACTTCTCCATAACGGGCTTACCAGATTGATCCGAAAACTCGGTAACAACATTGATCTACTATCCTTGGTGAATATAAAAGATGTAAATTTGTAACATCATATGTTCACCATGGATGGTCTGCGCAAGCTATGAATTTTTTTGCAGAGCAATTCTTAAAAAAAATTTGCTTTATCCAGAATGGCTTCATAAATCGAGGTGAAACTTCACCCACATGTTCCATAAGCCTTGGGGATTATTCCAGGGTGTTCAAACGAATTAATTAATAGGTCATATGGTTGACAAATCATGATCGAGTAGTTGATGTTGGACATGTTTTTAAAATTTCAAACCCTATTCTGATGCATTGTCGGGCAGTTCAGAATTATTAAAATTTTGGGATCTGGTTCTTTCTTTATTTATTTTGAACAAGGCTCACTTGGCTGTGCCTGGTTGGGTTTGGAGGGTGGAGGAGTCGCTGTTGAAACCCGAATTCCTATCCAGGTTCCTCCTGATGACTCCCATCTTTGCTATTTTGCTTGTTTGAGTTCCTTCTGCATGACTCCAATGAAGTACTGTATGGTATTTGGTTTTTCCATTTGATTTGAATTGAATTTATTATAATCCCATCTGAATTAAATTGGATAATAAATAAACGCCCATGGGTCATTGGTCAGTTGTCCGATCAAAGCGGGGTACATTCAAAGCGGTAGTCTTTGTACCCGCGTCATTCAATGTCAGCTGTTATTAAAGTCGCAGTTCAGTGATGGTCTATTATTAATTATTGGAACACACCCAGTTACACAAAAATAAAAACTACACCAAACACACCAAATCACAAAAGTCCTGCAAGGGTCTGCATCCTCTTGATTGCCTCCCCAGTCCAGTTTTAATGTTTATTCTGACTTGTTAAACTCAATTTTCTTGATGTGGATGCCAACGACATTCATAATTTAGCAAATCTTTTGGATGTCCTTTCTGATGATTAAACGACGAATGTGGGTCATCCAGTCGATCATTTTGCGACCATACTCAGTGCAGAGCATTAGTGCTCCAAAGTAGTTCTAAACCCTGGCTATGGGCACAATCCTGGATTGGTTGCCATTCCGACCACAGGACACCAGTTCAAGCGGGGCACTCATTTTTGCTTTACCTCGGAAGGATGACAAGCAAGGTCAACCCACCTGCCATTAATTCTCAATAGCAAAGTGGGATTAAACTCAGGATTCTAGGATCCCAAGCCCACCACCCCTAAACTATTAAGCCAACTTGCCAGGCATTACCCGTTGTCCATCATTGCATATTTATCGGGCATGCCGTCCCGATGGAGGGCAAATAGCCAGGAAAATTCCGGATAGGCGGTTTCGTGTTTGATTGTTTTAACTTGTGTTGGACAGTTAATGTTGTCTGTTTTGACCAGAGTTGCCAGGCTGATGGCCTCCAGGTTGGGAGGTGACACTTTGGGTGTAGGACGCATGGTTCCCAAGGGAGGATCGGGGCGAAGTGCTCATCACACACTCCAAACATGTTTTAATTTACCACGATCACATTCACATGCCTTCTGATGGAATGGTTGCATTCAGCGGGAACATTCGTCTGGGTGCAGACGGTATGGTTGCTTCTTTTGCAGATTATGCGGTTTACCGTTCGTTGAACATAATCCGCAAGTGTATGCTCACCATAACAGTGAGGAGGTGCGTCTTGATGTTTAAATTATAAATCGAAACCTGGGGAGATGAGGTAGTACTTCCCCTTTGATTTGAGGGTGACAGATGTAGTAGAATCATAATTCACCATATGTAAGTAATTATCACTTTTCAGCATCTGGAGAATAATTACTGTTAGTTTGGAAATACTTCGAGATAAACTCTCATAAACATATGCAAGTGTTTCTCAACCTTGAATAAAATAAAATAATTTTAGCATTATTGATGAATATTTTACACTGCTCCTTTCCCAATTCCATATCCAGGTGCTGCATGACACCATTGTTTCGACTGGTTGTCCGAAGGATGGTATAAGTTTACTCAGTTTCACTCGTTTGTTGTTTTTCGGGGCGATATAATCAGTCAATCCCTTTGAGCTAGAAGCTAAATTAGAGGGGAAAGTTGAAAATGTGCTATTGACAAAAAACAATATATATTTTTATTTTTGATTAATCAATTGATTAATTACTTAATTATTATTGATTTATTATACATGTAATATAATTTTCTTTCTCATCCGCGGCAATATCTCAGGCACTTTTGATCTCCCGAAGCTGATATTTAGACATCACAGTGAACCACGTGATTTGGCTTATAAAGGAATTTTTTGATTTATTGATTAATCAATTAATATTCATTTTCGATTTAATTACTTAATTTCCAAAAAGTTACAGATTTGGATGATAACCAGTTGTGCGTTCAGGGATGCTATTCGGCAATGGATGAGAAAATTAATTATTTACAATATTATTTATTTATTTTTAATTCTGCAATTAATCAATCCAATTATTGTTACACACTCCTCCCATTCCGACTTCCATATTGCTGCACCAAAGGCGGCATCGCCGGACGCCGAAGATGGCTTCGGCGGCCTGTGTCAGCACGGTGGAGGTGTTGTTATTAATTTTTTTTTGCAATTATGGGCGATGTACTTTGAATGTTTACCGCTACTTGTATATTTTGATTAAATGAATGAATTATTTAATTATCGGGTTTATTAATTACTTATTTATTTTTCTTTCTCATCTGGGGTTAATATCTCCCCAGACCTTTTTTGATGCTAGGAAGCTGATAATTGGTAGACACCAACACGTGAACGAGTGATTTGGCTATAAAGAGTATTTTTGATTTTATTTGAATTCAATTAATGAATCGATTACTTTTTTTAATTTTCGATGAATTAAACCTTAATTTTTCAAAAACTTACTGATTTTGGATTGCAAACAGTGGTGGTTTTTTGATATGCTATAGCAATTTCATTAGAAATTGATTATTTTAACGATTATTTATTTATTTGATTACCTCTTCCAACCAAAAGGTGGAAGGTGAGGTTATGTTTTCACCACTGTATGTCTGTCTGTTTATTTGTTTGAGGATATCTCAAAAACATTGTTGGACGGCATTTCAGATGAAATTTGCGTGGGCGGCTAGGTGTGTTTGACAAGGACGTTACTGATTGGATTTTGGTGAATTATCCGAATCCGGATCCGACTACTTAGAATTTTTCAAGTTGAATTCTTCACCTTGAAAGAGATAGAGGGCCCAAAAACTATATATATATAATATTATATATATATATATATATATATACACAAGTATCTCAAAAGGTTTTGGATTGGATTCCACAGAACTTTCGTAGGCATGTTTGGGTGTGTGACAAGGACGAATTGCCTTCAGTTTGGTGAAGAATCTGAATCCCAGATCCGGATCGTGGATTTTATTTTTTAGTGATTCTTCACATTGAGAGATTTGGGCCAAAAACCGAATATACAGGGCATGCATATTTCCCAAAGAAATCTTATTGGTCCCAATATGTTCTCGTGGATAAGGCAATTGCTGTCGGCGGAGGCATGCGCTCTACGAGTGCCCCTTTCTAGTTTAATTTATGCATTAATCAATCAATGTAACACCCACTTCCCTACCATTCCATCTCCATGTGCTGCACGGCGGCGTCCACCGGCATTGAAGGCGCCCGAATGTCGCACGCTGCCGAGGACTTATTTATTTTGGCAGTGGGCGTGTACCTTTGATTGTACCTCTACGGTTTGTTATCTTTTTTCATGACAGTCTTCATTTCACTTGAAATTTAATGAAGTTATCAAATTCTGAACTTTGGAACAATTTTTTGTCTGTCTTATTGTGAACCAAAAAAAAGCTGTACAAGGATTAAACCAGCTCCGTTTATGATATAGTTAAAGCAGAAATTCCAGACTGGCACCTCCAACTCCTGTGCAACTTTCATATGGAAATTGATTTGAGCCACTGCCACCCTTGTCTACACTGAAGATGCATGTCCTCAGGAACAAAGTGCCCTTATCTGGAAAAACCCATGTCAGCATCCAATTATACCGCGCCTGAATCACATGATTGAAGAAAAGGACTGAGCAGATCCTGAATATGACGGTGGATGGAGATTTCATACCTCAGGAAGGAATACCCAGGACTTGCTCATTCTGTTATTACCATCCACCAATCATGAACACCATTTTATTTCCTGTTTGTGTCGCTTATCTACTGATCACCACCATTACTTTTCATGACTAATTTATATTAATTGTTTGCTTATTCTAATCTTTGCAATTTCAAAATTATTAGTTCAAGTTCAAAATTTGTTCTGCAACTTAGCGTACAAGAACAATGTAATGTTGCAAAAATAGTTATTATTTACCATAAACAAATAAAATTCTACAAATCCAAAATACAAGTGTCTGATAATTTGTCTTTTCTGAACACAGGAAGCCTGATGAGAAGACATCCAGTCTAGGATGACAACGAAGATGATGATGATGATGATATTGTGTCTGCAAACAGCTTGGCAGATTAAATCTTTAGTAATGAGGATGCAGAGCGTGATGATGAAGAATATACAATGTCATTGATGAAACTTATTGTACATTGTAGTTCCTCCAATTTGAAAACAGTGTTTTGAAGTACAATATATAAATTTTTTGTTCCAAATTTGCCACGCATGTTCTGTCGTACCATAACGGTATCAGTACTATAAATTGTAATTATGAGTGTCAGTATGTACATGGATGCTTACAAGAATATATTGGTTGATAATAGTATTGAGTAAATTAATTTTATTGCAAGAAAATAATATCATTTTAGTTGCGGTTTGGAGGTTATTTGTTCCCCTATAATATTACGTTTAGCCGATGTTTTGACGAAGGAACTTAATTTCTTTGTCATCTCTCTGTAATAAATTTGTGGTTTAATATTGAATGTTTAACTTGAAATGAATAACAATGTGAAAACTATATTGTTCCAGATAAAAAAAATATTGAAAAAATTGCATTTTGCTGCCTCAGAATGGGGAAAAAAGGAGAAATCCAAATGTTTGAAAAATTAGTTTATTTTTCACTGTTTTGCACTATAGTAGTCATACATATCACTTTGTTAACACAGCTGAACACACCTAGGCAATTGGCAAACAAGCCAAGATTTCCAAAGCCTATAGGAACCCACATTATTCAAAAAAATTATGGTACAAGAAAATCCCTGGGGAGGGGGCGGGGGTTCAGTATCCAGCCGTGGACGTACCACCAGGAAACCTGGCAAGGAGACGGTTTTAATCGCAAAACAACCCGACCTGAAACAGGTTAGTACAGGTTTACATGGGTACCTTGCAGCAAGTCACAAAATCTGATCTTGGCCCTGGTCTGACCTGACCTGACCTGACCTGACGAAAGAAGCAGGTCGTAAACGTTATCAGTTTCAAACAAGTTTACATTTATAAAACACAACAAAGCAATATCCACTCAGAGCATGTTTACACATCAGCAATTCAATAGGAATGTATATTAACCAAGGCACAGGAAAGGAATACAAGCAAAATCACAACTGAAAGCACAAAGGGAAAGTAATTGTTCTTAAACGCTTACAGAGCCCACTTACACATTTCTTACCTACGAGTAAACCACAAGATTGGTGTGCCTATCAATCATCCCCCGGAAAAAAAACAGATAGAAAAGAGTAGATTAGACTGCAGAGCATTCAGAGCCGGGGTACGGGCTGCTGGCTCACCTTTACACAGACTCCAGTGCAGCTTCGTGAACCAGCGTACAAAAAACTCCCCCTTTGTGGGCTCTCACAGTCCGAAAAAACAGGGCAAATGTGGGAGCGGAGGCCTGGCCAAAAGATTCATGGTAAGGAGAGCTGATGGCAGAGCATGACAAATCAATAAGTCTTCCGCCACATGAGACGATCAAGAGCAGAATCCAAGACCTCGCAGCAAAATGAGATGGAGAGTATCGAGCGTAAAGAGCTCCTGGCAGGCGAGACGAGTGGAGAATTCGAAGCTCCCGGCAGATCGCAGCCTGTGGTAAATCGAGATGCATGGTGGATCAGATGCTTGAGTTCACGATTTAATGCTGTGCCGATTCTGCTCGCGGTTGACACCAAACAGTTCTGTAGTAAGATTGTAGAAAATCGTGCAAATTATGAGTACAAGCAATCAAAATTTGGCATTTCTGTTCTGCAGGGCTTCTTGATCAAATCTGCCGATTGGCATTTGAAAAATCCAAATTTGCAAAAAATTTGAAAAAAAAAAAAAAACTCAAAAATTGGAAGTCACAGCTGGCTGAAATTTCTTGAAGCGCAAAGTGAACATCCCAGGACAGAGAACCAAGGGGAGATGCAGTCATCATTGATGGCTCAGCACTTATCAATTGCCCTACCTCCACGCACTTCAAAGATATTGATGGACTATGCCAAAGAAGACATTTCATCCCAAAGGTGCGAATCTATGGTGAAAACAGGTACTGAGAGGGTGGACGTTTAGTGTTTTGGATGTGTTACAAGAAGTTCAAGTCTGAAGCGAGGCTAGAGATCGGAAAAGGGGGCAAGGAATCAGAAGAAGAGTGGACAGGAACAGTAAGACCCCAAGTAAACTGGGAGAAAGAAGCTTTCTTCGAGATGACAGCAACAAGGACTGAGCTGTTTTACTCCTTGCGCGAAAAAGATGTGTGAAGCACAAGATGAAACAAGCCACAGTCCAATTGTCACCAAAAAGGAGAAGATGCCATTTAGCAACACAAGGAAGTCACTGGATGCATGTGTCTTCCATGTTTTGTCATGAAGAAGCTGACACTCGATATTTGTAACACGCCAGGATGCAACGCATGGAATCGTAGCAAGTCCATTATCATAAGGCTAATGACCGACGTTTACTAGGTCATAAGCCAATATCTTGTACTGCCATCCTTACAGGAACTAGGTCTTGAGAACATTTGTGGATTGCCTTTGGCCAAGACGCCAAGGCGCGATGGATTCCAGTCCCATGAGGTTTAGTTCTGGCCAATAGGGCCTGAGAAAGCTAGGAGCGGATTCCCATATCTCCATGCGTTCACTGGATGTGACGTCGTGTCTGCCTTCGCAGTGGGTAAGGGAAAGAACAACTGCATGCAGACTTGGAACGTCTTTTGGATGATGTTTTCTGAAACATTCACCAATCTCAGGCAGCATCCAACATTGATATCGTGATCTTGACTTTTTTGAAGGTTTTTTTTTTTTTCAAATTTTTTTCGAAAATTTGGATTTCAATAATGGCAATCAGGCAATTGATTTAGAATCCCCTGGAGAACAAAATTGTGCCCAAATTTGATGCTTGTATTTCATCATTTGCCACTCGATTCCTCTCAAAAAATTTGCTGTTATCTGCCCCACTAAAAGGGAAATAAAACGATTCAAGGGAAAAGATGAATCTCTTGTTCGGTCTTCTGTCACTTGCTCAAGCTTTCAATTACCACCAATTTCATTCATCGGTTTTTTCACATCCATCTCCATGAGGTTAAGCCCAATCTATGTTTTTACAACGTCAGATGGGGTGAGCAGGTTTCTTGGTTGGCCTCTGTTTAATAGCACGATGAACGTCCAGCTACAGAGCTAATGATCCTTATATAGCCACACTAAAAGGCTTAATGATCAGTGTGTTTTAAATGGAGGTTTTTGCTGGCAACTGAAAAGAACGAAGTATGACCACTGTTAGCCCCATTAATGAATCATTTCTCCATTTGTGTCCAAATGGGGGGTTTTGCAGTAAATTGAAAAATAGAAGTCTATTTAATTTCCACAGTGATTTTCACATGATAAGGATAATTTGTACGAGGTTTAAGCTATATCTGAATTCAAGTATCAAAACTAATCGGTAATTCTCATGACATGTGGATCAATGATAAGAGGGGAATGTTCCGAGGCGAAAGGACGGGGGTAGGAGTTTTTGAGATGGGATGGAACGAACGGTGTGGATTTGGTGGACGAAAAAGTAGGAAAAGTCGGGGAAACGTTACTCTGGGATTTAACATGCAAAACTCACAATGCATCTCCCTCCAAAATCCCCCGAAACCAATGGGGAGGAAATCTATCAAAAGTACAATCGAAAGAAATATCTGTCTGGGGAAAATCCTATGTATCTGGAATGCTTGGTGGTTTCATTTCATGAGCGGTTTGTATGCTTCCATACTCAAACTGAAGTGTTTGGTGCTGCCAAAGCAGTTTCTTGGTTAAGTTTACTGGGTGGTTTTTTGCCATGGGCTTCCCAGCGTTGTGTAGTCCATTCTCTATCCATTTAAATGGCCTGAGCATTCAGGCCAAGGAGGCAGCACATACCATTTTTAAAAGTTCTTTATTACTTACTCAGACAGGGTTTGAACCAATAAACGATCCTCCCAGACTTGGAATGGAAAGAAAAGAATTACATGGGGAGCGACACAACAACTGAACTTCTGCGACATCAACCTTCGCAATGATTTTTAAATTTGTTTTGATATAGAAATAAAAATTAGCAGACAGAAAGATAATCAAGAAAATTTAAATGGGAAAGGTGCTCGGGGCTTGTGTGACACCGGTCTACATTTTAGTCTCAAATGGTGCACTGACAGAGAGGACGACAACATCGAGGTTGTAGGTCTGCTGAAGCAGAACTGTGTCAGGAGATCGCGGGAATGAGACGGTTTTGGATAGAGAGATGATGGATGAAGCTGAGGAGGCGATTGGTGATTGCAGATGGAGGCTTGATTGGGTGAAAGAATTGGTAAAAAAGTGGGGTGGACACTGGTGGTCGGATAGAGGAAGAATGATGAATGGCAAAAGAGATGCGGATAGGTCGCTTCCTTAAGTTTGGAATCAGTGTAATGCTACAGCAATTATGCCGAGACAGATGGACATTTATCACAGTTTTCGTGATGGACAAATCCAATTTTTACGATCTCTCAATTTTGGTATTTTAGCGATGTTTTGGGTTTTTTTTGGGTACAATGTCGGGGCATTGTATTAAGAAGCTAAATTTCTGGCGTACTTTTTTCATTCTTGTTGGTTGTTGAAAACGTTTGAGAATAAAGTTTTATAGTTTGTAAAATAGCTTATCCATTTCAACTCCTATAGTAGTTTTTCAGCGGTTTATAATTTTGTGCACATTTGAATGGGCAGAAACATTTTTATCCTCTGCCATTCATCCATATGGAGTACTATCGTACTCATGCATAATTAATTGCATCGTAATTTGCGTGTTGGGTAGATGGATTGTAAACCCCAACTTAGGCTGGCCGAGATCAGTTTTAGCACAACATTGTCCTCCCCTCCGTCCCTTTGTATTCTTCCTGTGAAATGTGTTTTATTCTCAGTTATTTATTTTGTTAATACCATTTTCCTTTCTCTTCACCAGCGTCAGAACTAACGGCTATCCAGGCTGAAAGCCCACTCGTTTCTCTTTTGAATCAGACCAATCGACAGTATGTGAATCAAGCGGGCAAAACCCAATCTTTTTTTCGTTTGCAGTAAAAGGCTGCGGGGTAGCATCATTGGCTTTGGATGGTGTGCGTGCTACTGATGCAATGCCGCTGTGTAGGTTAGGGCATGAATTGGAACTTTGGCTCGGTGTGCGGGTTGATAGCTCAGGACTTCTTTGCAAAGGACACGTGGGATCTTTAGGTCCACCAAACGAATGCCGGCAGAACAGCACCACCCGCTTTAACACATCCATCGAGGGACAAGGCACACACATTGATGAATCACCCTGCCTGTGAAATCATGGATGACAGTTTATAGCTGCTTCTGAGATTTCAAATCCAAGGCGGACGAGCTTAAAGGTGTGTGAACATCTCGGCATCGTGCCAGCCCTCAGGCATGTCTTTGATGACATCACGCGATGGACGGTTTGAAACCGGGTTTTGCGAGGAAGAAGGTTGAGTTAAAGCAGGGAATCCAGAGAGTGAGAAAACTTGTGCTGTTTCTCCAGCCTCTGCCAAAAACAAGAAAAGAGAGAACCGCTGAGCGGCGCTTAGACCCCGTGGTGGAAGACCTCACGGGGTAAAAACTCTCAACAGGAACTCCCTATTCGGAGCATCAACCAGGCTTCTTTTGGAAGCCCCGCTCCTTTCCAACCACCAGACAGTATGGTAAGGAGAACCAGCCCTTTGATTCCGAAGAGGTAAACACTATGTTTCGCCTGGAACTGGGCCAGAGAAAACACCTCACAGATATTGTGTAAGGGAAAACTTTATGCATGTTAGTCCCATCAAAATCGAGGCCGAGGTTGCCTCACTCGACTTGACCAGTTGCTTAACCAAACTCATTTACCTCCGCCACTAAAGGTGGGGACGGAGGTTATGTTTTCACCCCTGTTTGTTATGTGAAATCAGATTTGCCAGTATATTTGCGTTGGCTGGTTTTGTTATCACCTTTGCAAGCAAAGGTGAATGGAGCGTCATATTTTTCACTCCTGTCTGTTCTCAGTGGTCTGTTACTTGCGAAATCAAAGATTCACAAATATATTGTTAGTTTTGGTCTGTTATTCTGATCTGCTAATCGCCTTACAGGTCACCATTTTTACTCTGATATTCATGAACAACTTCAACTGTGAGAGGTAATGAACAAGCCAGGAAGCCTATGTTTTTGAGCATATGGTCACACAAATACATCACTTTTCAACTGATTTACTTGTATTTATGTATATGAAAAACTGAAAAATTCAATGGTGGACGGTGAACCCTTGGCGAGGTTGAAGCCTCGCTCAAACGCCTGTATGTCTATTAATTACATTACTATTTGAAACGTGAGTTGCGACTGTGAATACGTCAATTTAATTTACTTATTGGACCTGAGGAACGTTCTATTTTAATTCCTGACTAATGGAACATAGCTTTTAAGACATGAGACCTTTAGAAGCACTTAAACCTTTTAGACCCTTGTAATCATTTAAACCCTTTGACCTATTTAAAACCTTGATCCCTTTAAACCGTTTAACCCCGAAGGACCCCCTGCTCCTCTTCTTATGGCACAGATTCATCCCTCTTCTTCTTTCAGTTATCTTACCCATTCTCCCCGCTCTTTGCGTATTCCAATCCGACGGGTTGACGGCAGTTTCTTGAAAAACAACTTAACTTGCATTCTCTTCCTGGAAGGTAAAATCTACTCGAAAAGGGCACCTAGACATTCCACAAAGGCCGCAACAATTGTGTTTACTCTTTCAGGGGGAGCCAGGACAACATCTGTCCAATCTCCAAAGAATGAACTTTCAAACTTGTCTGCTTAAAATGTGGTGTGCCTTGTCAAGTCCATCGCTGGGGTATATGCTCCCCTTCCTTCCATCCCTTCCCTCACTTCAAAAGGCACCACAGCCCGACTCCCACTTGTGAGAAGGTCTGAAGGCCTCAATTCTTTGTTTCCTTTCAAAAATCCTGTGTCCCTACTCTCAATCAATCAATCATATCTCTCCCTCCCCCCCGCCCCCCCCCGCCCCCCCCCCCACACACCACACACACACACACACACACACACACACACACAACACACAAAACCCACACCAACACCATTTCCTACCCAGTCATACCCAAGCTGCTCCTGGATTGGTGTCTTTTGCAACCTGAAAAGGTGGAAAAGTTTCTGGCAATCCTCGACTCTGACTCTGCAACTGTTTCCAGACCAGCATCAAGCTCATGTGTCTAAAAAAGCTTGCTCTGCTGCTCTTGCCACTTCCTTTCTCTGCTATTTTTCACCCCATCACTTACCATTATGTCATCTTCCATCCGTTGAGAAATTCAGCCAACATCACAGCATTCACATAAAAAAGGTGCAAAAAACGGATCCCTTAACTACAGACCAATAGCTTACATTCCGAGTTTCATCAGCAATGCTCATGGAATCCATCACACAGTTGACATAAAATCATTAATTTTCTCCATACAACCTCATCTCAGATCATCAATTCAGATTCAAAACCGGTCACTCTATCTTTGGACATGTTGCTCTGCTCTTCCCAGCACATTGATGGAGGCCCTCAATAAACAGACATGAATTAGGGCCATCTCTCTGGGCAATCTGAGCTTTTGATGCAGTCTGGCATCCTGCTTTACTCTTCCAAACTGTCTGCCTTATTGGAATCCAAGCGCCAACCTTACCCTCTGGATTACTAACTTCCTCACTCTCGTTTAGCCAACATGTCTCTCAATGGACCCTTTTCTTCTTCCTCTCCCTATAAAGGCTGGAGTACCTTCTAGGCAGTGTTTACTAGGCCCATCTTATTCCTTAAATCTTCATCAATGATTCTCACTGATTCTGGAAAATCATCTTTAATCTCTTTGCTGATGACTCCACAACTCTGCCGTAACATCTCTCATCTTCTGACAGACAAGCAGCAACATCTTCCTTTCTCTTCAGACCTTGACAAAAACACAAACTGGTGAAACCCTTGCAATATTCTTTCAATCCCAAGAAAATCCCATACACTCACTCCCTTTTCCGAAATCACTGAAACGCCAAAATCTTCCCATCTACTTTCTCAACAACACTGTCAAAAAGATTTAGTGCACTTCAAACTCTTGGGACCACTTCAGCCATTGAATCGCTTCTTGGGCAAGCCACATTTTCAAACCACGCCTCCAAAGCAGTCGCCGATGGAATCCTCCGTGGTGCCAAAGTCCTTCCTCGGGGCCCACCTTACATAGCAACTGACCACATACAATAGCATTTCGTCCGCAGCCCTGATGGGCAGTACTGCTCTCCCTGCTGGGCTGGTGCTCCTGCCCCTCACCTTTCTCGGCTCACCGCTGTGGAAACCAAGCATTTCGGAAAATCATGGGTATCTCCCGCGTATGAGGCTGAGTCTTTTTAGGCCTGCTCACTCTCCTCACCCGCAGGCAGGTCAGGTGGTCTTTCTGTCTTCTACCGTCTTCTCTCCGGTTCTCGCCCCCCCGCCCCGCATCTGTCTGCGATAATGTCCCCACCAATATTTCCGGACAGGTGCTTCCAAGATCCACCAACAACCCAACAAATCGGTAAAACAAACAAATTCACGAATCCACTGCTCACCTTCACTCTTTCATTCCTCTTTTTTCCCGCCTTTGAATAATACTCCCTCAACCGCTGTTCAATCCCATTCTTCCCTCCAGGCCTTCAATAAAGCTGTTCACCACACTTCTGTTATCTTCCCCATCCAAATACTTGATTTTTACTACCCCCGTAACACCCACACTTCCTTACAATTCCCTGCTTTTCTTCCTGAAAGTCCCCTGTAATGTCCCACTTGTATACCCCGTGTTCCCCGCCCCATCCCTCTCCTTCCAAGATCTTCCTCCGTGGCCTCTGTTCCCCACTGTTTGTCCTTCCCTCTCCCGCCCCCCTCTTGGCTATGCCCCCCTTGCTGTGCGTTGTGTGTTAGCTCTCATAACGAGCCTTCGCAATGATACAAAAATAAAAAAATCCTCATCACGAGTCACTGGAACTTTTCTCGACTATCTTTCGACCACCAGTGAGAGAAACGGCTTCCATACTGGTAGACCGTATTCACGGCGTGGACTTTACCAAGTGTTGGCAAAAAGGTTGCTAAAAAAAATTCCGAAGGATTCACGCAAAAGCGCAGAAAATTAGTGAAAAGCACCCTTTGCTTTCCACTCCCGCCCCTCTCTGTCTCATGGCCCCCTTCTGGTGCGTTGTGTGTGAGCAGCGCTTTTCGTTTGCCCAGCGCTGATGCAATTGCGTTGTAAACTAATTGCGATGCCTGCACGCATAGATTTGCCAGGATTGCCAATCTCGTGTTCACAACCAGCAGTTTCAACATCATGTCAGTCCTATAGTGGCAGCTTAGGCACCCCAGTGTGTTTACATTGCATTACAGGATTCAGCCGCATTTGCCACTTTGACGGCCCACTTTTTAAGAAGGGAAAGATCTTCATGTTTACCATTGAATGGTCATAACCCTCAAGAGTGTCACCCCCAAATTTTTCAACATCGTCCGCAAAATAACGGGCCTTAGATTGTAAATGTCTACAATATCATCAATGTAGGACAAAGGGGAATAATACAGGGCCAAGCACCGAACCCTGTGGTACTCCACTTAGTACCTCTTCCATTTCTTGACAGGGTACGTTTAGGAGACCCGTAAGGAAATCAATGATGCCAGGAGGAGGAAAACGGTTGCCCAATTACCCAGCCCTCAACTTTTCAGTATTGTAGGCACTCGTGCGGTACCAGTGTCAAACGCTTTGCGGAAAGTCAATGAAAAGAACATCAACTGCTCAGCTTTGGTCCATTATTTGGAACACTTCAATCAGAAGTACAAACGTAGTCACGTGTTACTTGGATTGATATTTTATTTCAATAATCAAATTTAATTTCATAGCTTATAGAAAAAGCCGTTTTTCGTTTTTCTGTTGTAATTACTCTATTTGGCTTCATAAAGCCCTTCGTTTACATTTTTGCCAGCTTCTTGCTGCAAAGCAATCAGTTCATCTGAGCTTCAGTTCTTCTTTCAGACAAAATAATGCTTTCAGTAGTCTTTGGCAGCTACCGGGGTTTTGCCCTTGCTGAGCTGGAGATGGCAACGATTTCTGCCCTTTCCTGGAATTAAAAGCACATTCACGTGGAGAGTGTGCGAAAGGTGGAAGCAATTGCAATCGCATATAAAGTGATGTGTTTGCCTTGTTAAAATTTTTCTAAACCAAAAAAAGCCAATTCATTTTACTTACCTTTTGGGATTGCCTGTTTGGTTTGTATGAACATTCTGCGGTTAAATTGCCATCCACCATCTTTTTCTCCTTCAAAGCTCTTCCAGCAGAACTCCATTCTTCCTCCCTCACGACGCTATAATACAAAAAAAGGTTCTCTATTTTTTGAATATACAGTCTGTCAATATTTTCAATTTATTTAGAAAGAAATGTGCATGGATTAAAAAAAAGAAAAATTTTTGATTACTGTATTTCATAAGATGATTGATATAAAGGAAAACCATAATAGAATTGACCTCAAGTGAGAATCAAACTGTGCTGGTCGATGGAATTCATTTGAATATCGTTCCAGCTTCCAGGCTACCAGCTTCCATTGAAAGCATCCATCATTCCATCATTCATCAGTACATTGATCGTAAGTCTCCAGCTATGATAGTCAATATCGCAACAATTAATTTGCCCAGTTCACCGCATCGCAGCCTCCCCACCTCCTATTTTTTTAGCTATGTCGAGTTTCATTTCACAAGCCAGTGCCGTTGCCTCGTGCTTAAATCCTCCATCTTTCTTCAGAGAACTCCCGAGGGTCCACTGGCAGATGATTTGGGCACTCTGCGAAAAATGGGCCATCCCTGATTCCAAAATTATCTTCCCATGCGAGTTGCTTTTCTTATTCGTCCCGCGTCAACTTCTCCTACCTTTAATTTGCACCTTGTGTGAACCTTGATTATACTTCAACGAAACCCATTTCTTGTCTCTTAATTGAAAATTTGTCCTCTTTTCATTTTTCCAACATATTGCTATCAGCTGGAAACACACAAAACTAAAACCTGACGTACACAAGGTCCCAATGCGGAAGTCATTTCCAGTTGAATTGGTTAGGTTAACCTCTTATATATGGCACAATGAACAAAATAAATTGGTATGAAAAGGCAGTGAATCAAAACTTAGCGAAGTGCACAACTAATTGGCTATGTATCTCTCTTCGTAAATTGATATAATTAAACGGGTGAGAAAGCTTGCACATACAAACAACGGTTTTTTTGTTCACCGTTTTAAGGGTTAGGAGGTGGATAGCAAGATGACTTGCGCAAAGCATCTTTTGGTAAATATCTACCGCTATAGTCTAATTGCCAATTACACAAACTAAACTTTTTTTTAAGCAAGTTAATTATGGCAATTCTCCACTCATCCCGGAGTCTGGGTACTCTGCTGTATGACAGAACTTAGCAGGGCCACCCATCTCCGACGGGTTTTGTAGATATTCTCACCTCATTTTGGAGTGTGTATTTGTAGAAATGAGAACTTCAATTGTAAAGTGATGAGTGGACTGTGACAACATGCCGTACATCTTTACCTTATGGAAATGGCACTACGCTCCAGAGCAGAACGATTGTTAGCGATAAATTATATATATATTATGTATATAAACCACACACACACACACATATTATATTATATGTGATATACACATACAGGGTGAGTCAAAAGTAGGCGCCAATTTCGTTTTTTTTGGTGTAGATCCTTTCTAGGAATCATGTTGTATAATTGTCTTGCAGATTATTAATTTCGTAAATTTATTTATTTTTGATTTTGACTTGCAGGTTATTGCGCGAGTTTGGAAAAGTTTTACTGTATTTGCCACCAATATTTGAACCCATGAATTACCTTCCAAGAATCAACGCATTGTGGCCGTTAAAACATTACGACAAATGTTAATTGAACAAACCAACGATAGTGGCACGCCGTTTGGAACAGGAATTCGATATTTAACCCACCCCTCAGGGAAGAAACATACGATTGATTGTCGTAGAAATTTGAAGCAATTCATTTATTTCTACCTTCTTGTACACCTGTAATTACAAATTGGCAAACAAATAAACTGACAGAAACCCGGGCGCTACTTCTGACTCACCCTGTGTATATATTATATATATATATATATAAAACTTATATTATATATATATATATATTATATATCATATAACATATATATACACACTATTGATATACATATATATATATATATATATATACACCCATTATTAGATATAATATATACATATATATGTATATTATATATACACACATATAGATTATACAATATATTATATATATATACACACATATAGATATACAAATATATATATATCATACACACATATATATATATATATAATATATATAATATATATATAGTATATATATATATATGTTACGAATTCTGGCCGCCCTGCGCGTGCGATCGGGCCGCGTAACTCAATTAGCAGCCGCATGTGCCCAACCGGTACGACAATTTCAGTTGTGACCCTCCTTGGAACTACCGCCAGGAAGCCAGTCGACGGGTGGGGGTTTAACCTCAACCACAACCCAGTCCGCATTCTTACCCCTGCGCGAAATAGGGTGATATCGCCGGAATGTCGATATACCTACATACCCGCGCGGGAACCTAACCGAGGGGTTTGGCACCACGCCGCAGGTCGGCTTAAGGACACGAACCGCTTAAGCGGTTCGTTCCGTTGCTACAAGGGATAACCGAGCGGTGTTATCGGCCTGACCTTCAACGTTCAGAGATCTTCGTTACTTTGGGTGTTTCAAACCCACTACCCAATTTATTCCACGAAGTAAGATGGCACTTCCAAACAGGAGAAAGGACGCAACGAACGGGGAACAGTTCAACCAAGCACATTTTATTATTTTACGGCACACACGCAAGGGCAGTCAATGCAAATATGTACAGCCAATGGCAAAGAATTCATGCACATATGTACAGCCAAAGAAATGCATAAAAAGCATACCACCGAATAAAAGCAAGGATTTATTTACAAGCACAGACACCTTTAAGCAAGTTCCTACTTTGGCAGACGGCGACCACACCATGCATACAAAAATAAAAGGAAAAGAAAGGACCTCCCTTTCAGTTGGCCTTGTTGAACCCTCTCCGGCACTCTTCTCGTACGGACGCGCCAGGTCCACCACAGGCCGACTGGCAGCGCCTCCCGTCCACGTCTCCACCAAACAGGCGCTCGCCTGACCACGAAGCGCAGGACGAGAGAAGGAAGACAGAGGAGCTCAAGCACTGAGAGCTCATGGACCAAGACGAAAGCATTCAACCACGAAAGAACCAGAAACAGAAAGAACCTGAACCAAGAAGCGCTGATGAACAAGAAGACCCAGAAGAGAAGAGGCAAGGAAGCGAGAAGAAAAAAGCTCCGCGTGCGGTCCGCCCTTATTTAGCGCGGGCTCCGCCCTTCGCCCCACCCCGGTTTTCTGGCTCCGGCCTCCCTTCGAGAAGGTTCCCGAAAAAGGGGCGTTCCTCACTCGACCGCCTCACGCCGGTGCATCCACCAATCGGCAGCGAGGCTGCCCTGCCCCCTTCCCTTTCACACCAAGCACGGGGAAAATAGCGGAAAAAACCCCACAGGCTCGGCAGGAGCTTTGTCTGCCAATCCTTCTCGGACCGGTTTTCCGACGCTGGAAACCGGTCTTACGTGGGTCCGTGCAGGAAGGCGTTCGTAAGCGGGCGTTTAGTGGCGAAAGATGGGGTGATTGTCCAGATGTGGCGGTGGTGTCGTGAGCCATGGTTGGCGTTTGTGGTGTAGTTGGTGGCGGTTGTTTTGCGGTTGGATCGGTTTGTTTTATTTGCAGTGGTGGCTCAAAATAACGATAGAATAAAGAAAAAACGGCTTATCTCAAAGAGTCGCAGCCCGGTAGGTGAACACGAAGAATTCCCTTTAACAACGGTGGGCGACCTACTGAACAACTCACTTTACCGGGATCAACTGATCTAACGGAAACCTTTTGTGGGTATTGCTATTTTCCACGCGTAACACTACCCCCTCCCCTTTTTACAGACTCGAATCCCGAGTCCGTCGAATTTTCCTGTTCCGATCTTGTGTAAGTTCTCCCCGTAGTTACGATTTACCTTCGGATCCCTTTGAGTGTGGACATTCAGTGTGATTCGTTGTCCCAAAATAAATAAACCTACGGGCTGAGTAAACTAATACTAAACAAACCCACTTCATACAGACCGACTTTTCATACATTTTGCCGGCGCTAAGACATACATGCGGGGGCGCATCATGTTACAATGACAACTTAACAACTTAACTTACAAAATTTACACTAAACCATGCCCAGGATCTATGGACTCTGCGGTAAAAAGGAAGCCAAAAGTCACAAGGCAGGGAGCAAGGCTGCTCAAAGCGCCCACAGTCAAAGGCCTCCCCTTTAACATGAGCGCATGGTGAACGAACAAACCCGCGTGCACGGGCTGCCGGCTGCAGTCCGTTTTGCAGCTGCCATCAGGGCAGTCCCTGCAAATTTGCACGATGTCCTGGCGCACATGGTAATGAACAAGGGGGGGGGGGAATATCCGGGAAGCCAAACAAACGGGGGCAAAATGGACGAGCGGCAGCAGGGCATGGGGCCATAAGGCAAAGGCAGGCAGGCAAGGCAAAGGCTGGCAAGCCGTTGAGCAAACAGCTGGCAGATGAAGTGACCGGCACAGGCCTTGAAGCAAAAACAGCCGGGCAGACGATCGACCGGCACCGGCCTTGCAGCAAAAAACAAGGCCGGCAGACGAACTCGACCGGCATAGGCCTTGCAGCAACAGCCAGCAGTGATGACATGGCCGGCACAGGCCTTCTTACAAAAGCCAACAAGACGACTCGACGGGCACAGCCTGTTGAAGCAAACAGCCAGCAGATGAAGTGGCGCGCACAGTCCTCGTAGCAAACCAGCCGGCAGACCGAAGTTTTGGCCGGCCCCTTAGCCTGAAACGGGAGGTTGGTGGAGGGAGTCGGTCGTGCTGGGCCACTCCGGAAGGCGGGCTCGGACCTACACCTACTGGTTCTCCCTTCCCAACTATCGCCTTTGCCTGTCTCTGGTCCATTACCCACTTCCCTTTAATTTGTAAAAAACCAATTTAGCCCCAAAACTTATTTTTTTGTTTGTATTTTTATTTTTACGTCCCCCACTATAATTTCGTCTTCCTACCCCCTTTATGTCTCTGGTTAACGGCCTAACCTATCGTCTCCTAGCCTACTCCCAACCCCTTACGTTCCCTTCCTGGAGGGGGATAAAGGGAGAAACTTAGCGTCCTTTGTTGTCGAGGCCCAATGGAAGCCTCAGAATGGCCTCCTCAGACGTTCCAGCGATCTGTAACCCAAAGTGGCGGGTCCAGCTTGCCCACAACGGAGACTCGGAAGGGATGGATGGTGCGGAGGGGTACACTTCCTATCTAACCAAACAATTATTACCTTTTTAAACTACCCCGGGCTTTTCAACAAGCGCCTCTCGCCTTAAACTACTGGTTCCTAATCAACCCAGATTCCCGTCGCATGTTGGTGTCCTCCAAATTTCGGTCCATTGCCCTCCAAGTTTTCCCTTTCGTGCCCTTGCACGGTCTCATGGCTGGGGACGCGTGGCTCCCTTGGCAGGAACTACCCTCTGGCCAATTCTCCTACGATGGCCACCCCACGGGCACTACACTGCCTCCGAGCCTACCAGCTCCCTAAACTGGGGAGTGCCCTCCCTTGCGGACTCCCCCTCGATTACCCAGCGTGCGTTGTTGGCGCCCCTGGGTCCCCTTTTCCGAGGTCGGGGCCCTGTGCCCAGGTACACTGCCCCGTGGCATATGGCGCCCGGACCCCCGCATCATTGCGGGCGACCCGTTTGCCCCCTACACTATCCCGGCCCCCCCATGGGCCCTTGGCCTACCGCGGCCGACTAGCCCGGTGCCCGGGTTACCCACTAGGCAATACTTCAACCGCTTCGTAAGCCACTGCTCCCTAGCCCTGTCAACAGGGCTCCCTGCACCCCTCCAAATGGGGTTTCGAGCCTACACTCCACCAACAGCAAAACGACCTCCATTTTTGTCAATTTGACTAACCCATAACTCAACCTCTTACACTGGACCCCGGGCTGTCCCTTGGGCGGGAATCCACTCCTCCCCCCAATCCACTCATCGCACCATGCATCTCCCCATTCGCTCCATTCACACAGACCCGCTGGCCTCACTCACTCAAAACATGTTACAGTTTTTCCATTCAATTCCCAACTCACACCGCTGAACTCTTCCATTCTCTCACTACATCCCCTAACTACCTCGTGCTCCCTCGTCATCCCTTACACTAGTAGCACATCCTTTTAACACTAAGTCGCTAAGCTACGTCCCCTCTACACACTCACTGTTTGTCTTTGTCTCCAAATCATTTGCCATCTCCCATCCTAAAGCTCACCTAAAATCCCTCTAACTAATCCATTCCACGGGCCCCATGAGGAGTTAGCCCTGCCCCATGAAGCCGGTCTAGCTAAGCTAACCCTCCCCCCTAGCTAGTGCCATCCTGTGCCCTAAACGGGGGGCCTTCCACCCCCACCCAGGGAATCCTGTTTACCCTAAGCGAGGCTTGCTTTTTTTTCTTTTTCTTTTTGCATTGCGCAGCACCAGTGCGGCAACTCGCAACCTGCGCTTCCCCCCCGTGACGTCATGGCAGCTGTTCGTGCACCTCGTCCCTTCTCGGACGGCACCATCCGGCAGGGATT
>CM068968.1:16747668-16770863 GCA_035128595.1 Eptatretus atami
TGTTTTCGTGTGGGAAACCCCTCGAAAACGCGGAGGTTTTGCTTTGAATGCGCAAAAGGTGACGTCATGGGCTGCACGTGTGGTTGGAATCCGGCAGGAGGGTGAATCCCTGCCGGATGGTGCCGTTCCGAGAAGGGACAGGTGCAACGAACAGACTGCCATGACGTCAAAACGGGGGGGAAGCGCAGGTTGCGAGTTGCCGCACTGGTGCTGCGCAATGCAAAAAGAAAAAGAAAAAAAAGCAAGCCTCCGCTTAGGGTAACAGGATTCCCTGGGTGGGGGTGGAAGGCCCCCCGTTTTAGGGCACAGGATGGCAACTAGCTAGGGGGGAGTTAGCTTAGCTAGACCGGCTTCCAATGGGGCAAAGGGCTAACTCCTCATGGGGCCCCGTGGAATGGATTAGTTAGAGGGATTTTTAGGTGAGTTTAGGATGGGAGTGGCAAATGATTTGGAGACAAAGACAAACAGTGAGTGTGTAGCAGGGAACGTAGCTTAGCGACTTAGTGTTAAAAAGGATGTGCTACTAGTGTAAGGGATGACTGAGGGAGCACGAGGTAATTAGGGGATGTAGAGAGAATGGAAGAGTTCAGCGGTGTGAGTTGGGAATTGAATGGAAAAACTGTAACATGTTTTGAGTGAGTGAGGCCAGCGGGTCTGTGTGAATGGAGCGAATGGGGAGATGCATGGTGCGATGAGTGGATTGGGGGGAGGAGTGGATTCCCGCCCAAGGGACAGCCCGGGGTCCAGTGTAAGAGGTTGAGTTATGGGTTAGTCAAATTGACAAAAATGGAGGTCGTTTTGCTGTTGGTGGAGTGTAGGCTCGAAACCCCATTTGGAGGGGTGCAGGGAGCCCTGTTGACAGGGCTAGGGAGCAGTGGCTTACGAAGCGGTTGAAGTATTGCCTAGTGGGTAACCCGGGCACCGGGCTAGTCGGCCGCGGTAGGCCAAGGGCCCATGGGGGGGCCGGGATAGTGTAGGGGGCAAACGGGTCGCCCGCAATGATGCGGGGGTCCGGGCGCCATATGCCACGGGGCAGTGTACCTGGGCACAGGGCCCCGACCTCGGAAAAGGGGACCCAGGGGCGCCAACAACGCACGCTGGGTAATCGAGGGGGAGTCCGCAAGGGAGGGCACTCCCCAGTTTAGGGAGCTGGTAGGCTCGGAGGCAGTGTAGTGCCCGTGGGGTGGCCATCGTAGGAGAATTGGCCAGAGGGTAGTTCCTGCCAAGGGAGCCACGCGTCCCCAGCCATGAGACCGTGCAAGGGCACGAAAGGGAAAACTTGGAGGGCAATGGACCGAAATTTGGAGGACACCAACATGCGACGGGAATCTGGGTTGATTAGGAACCAGTAGTTTAAGGCGAGAGGCGCTTGTTGAAAAGCCCGGGGTAGTTTAAAAAGGTAATAATTGTTTGGTTAGATAGGAAGTGTACCCCTCCGCACCATCCATCCCTTCCGAGTCTCCGTTGTGGGCAAGCTGGACCCGCCACTTTGGGTTACAGATCGCTGGAACGTCTGAGGAGGCCATTCTGAGGCTTCCATTGGGCCTCGACAACAAAGGACGCTAAGTTTCTCCCTTTATCCCCCTCCAGGAAGGGAACGTAAGGGGTTGGGAGTAGGCTAGGAGACGATAGGTTAGGCCGTTAACCAGAGACATAAAGGGGGTAGGAAGACGAAATTATAGTGGGGGACGTAAAAATAAAAATACAAACAAAAAAATAAGTTTTGGGGCTAAATTGGTTTTTTACAAATTAAAGGGAAGTGGGTAATGGACCAGAGACAGGCAAAGGCGATAGTTGGGAAGGGAGAACCAGTAGGTGTAGGTCCGAGCCCGCCTTCCGGAGTGGCCCAGCACGACCGACTCCCTCCACCAACCTCCCGTTTCAGGCTAAGGGGCCGGCCAAAACTTCGGTCTGCCGGCTGGTTTGCTACGAGGACTGTGCGCGCCACTTCATCTGCTGGCTGTTTGCTTCAACAGGCTGTGCCCGTCGAGTCGTCTTGTTGGCTTTTGTAAGAAGGCCTGTGCCGGCCATGTCATCACTGCTGGCTGTTGCTGCAAGGCCTATGCCGGTCGAGTTCGTCTGCCGGCCTTGTTTTTTGCTGCAAGGCCGGTGCCGGTCGATCGTCTGCCCGGCTGTTTTTGCTTCAAGGCCTGTGCCGGTCACTTCATCTGCCAGCTGTTTGCTCAACGGCTTGCCAGCCTTTGCCTTGCCTGCCTGCCTTTGCCTTATGGCCCCATGCCCTGCTGCCGCTCGTCCATTTTGCCCCCGTTTGTTTGGCTTCCCGGATATTCCCCCCCCCCCTTGTTCATTACCATGTGCGCCAGGACATCGTGCAAATTTGCAGGGACTGCCCTGATGGCAGCTGCAAAACGGACTGCAGCCGGCAGCCCGTGCACGCGGGTTTGTTCGTTCACCATGCGCTCATGTTAAAGGGGAGGCCTTTGACTGTGGGCGCTTTGAGCAGCCTTGCTCCCTGCCTTGTGACTTTTGGCTTCCTTTTTACCGCAGAGTCCATAGATCCTGGGCATGGTTTAGTGTAAATTTTGTAAGTTAAGTTGTTAAGTTGTCATTGTAACATGATGCGCCCCCGCATGTATGTCTTAGCGCCGGCAAAATGTATGAAAAGTCGGTCTGTATGAAGTGGGTTTGTTTAGTATTAGTTTACTCAGCCCGTAGGTTTATTTATTTTGGGACAACGAATCACACTGAATGTCCACACTCAAAGGGATCCGAAGGTAAATCGTAACTACGGGGAGAACTTACACAAGATCGGAACAGGAAAATTCGACGGACTCGGGATTCGAGTCTGTAAAAAGGGGAGGGGGTAGTGTTACGCGTGGAAAATAGCAATACCCACAAAAGGTTTCCGTTAGATCAGTTGATCCCGGTAAAGTGAGTTGTTCAGTAGGTCGCCCACCGTTGTTAAAGGGAATTCTTCGTGTTCACCTACCGGGCTGCGACTCTTTGAGATAAGCCGTTTTTTCTTTATTCTATCGTTATTTTGAGCCACCACTGCAAATAAAACAAACCGATCCAACCGCAAAACAACCGCCACCAACTACACCACAAACGCCAACCATGGCTCACGACACCACCGCCACATCTGGACAATCACCCCATCTTTCGCCACTAAACGCCCGCTTACGAACGCCTTCCTGCACGGACCCACGTAAGACCGGTTTCCAGCGTCGGAAAACCGGTCCGAGAAGGATTGGCAGACAAAGCTCCTGCCGAGCCTGTGGGGTTTTTTCCGCTATTTTCCCCGTGCTTGGTGTGAAAGGGAAGGGGGCAGGGCAGCCTCGCTGCCGATTGGTGGATGCACCGGCGTGAGGCGGTCGAGTGAGGAACGCCCCTTTTTCGGGAACCTTCTCGAAGGGAGGCCGGAGCCAGAAAACCGGGGTGGGGCGAAGGGCGGAGCCCGCGCTAAATAAGGGCGGACCGCACGCGGAGCTTTTTTCTTCTCGCTTCCTTGCCTCTTCTCTTCTGGGTCTTCTTGTTCATCAGCGCTTCTTGGTTCAGGTTCTTTCTGTTTCTGGTTCTTTCGTGGTTGAATGCTTTCGTCTTGGTCCATGAGCTCTCAGTGCTTGAGCTCCTCTGTCTTCCTTCTCTCGTCCTGCGCTTCGTGGTCAGGCGAGCGCCTGTTTGGTGGAGACGTGGACGGGAGGCGCTGCCAGTCGGCCTGTGGTGGACCTGGCGCGTCCGTACGAGAAGAGTGCCGGAGAGGGTTCAACAAGGCCAACTGAAAGGGAGGTCCTTTCTTTTCCTTTTATTTTTGTATGCATGGTGTGGTCGCCGTCTGCCAAAGTAGGAACTTGCTTAAAGGTGTCTGTGCTTGTAAATAAATCCTTGCTTTTATTCGGTGGTATGCTTTTTATGCATTTCTTTGGCTGTACATATGTGCATGAATTCTTTGCCATTGGCTGTACATATTTGCATTGACTGCCCTTGCGTGTGTGCCGTAAAATAATAAAATGTGCTTGGTTGAACTGTTCCCCGTTCGTTGCGTCCTTTCTCCTGTTTGGAAGTGCCATCTTACTTCGTGGAATAAATTGGGTAGTGGGTTTGAAACACCCAAAGTAACGAAGATCTCTGAACGTTGAAGGTCAGGCCGATAACACCGCTCGGTTATCCCTTGTAGCAACGGAACGAACCGCTTAAGCGGTTCGTGTCCTTAAGCCGACCTGCGGCGTGGTGCCAAACCCCTCGGTTAGGTTCCCGCGCGGGTATGTAGGTATATCGACATTCCGGCGATATCACCCTATTTCGCGCAGGGGTAAGAATGCGGACTGGGTTGTGGTTGAGGTTAAACCCCCACCCGTCGACTGGCTTCCTGGCGGTAGTTCCAAGGAGGGTCACAACTGAAATTGTCGTACCGGTTGGGCACATGCGGCTGCTAATTGAGTTACGCGGCCCGATCGCACGCGCAGGGCGGCCAGAATTCGTAACATATATATATATATACTATATATATATTATATATATTATATATATATATATATGTGTGTATGATATATATATATTTGTATATCTATATGTGTGTATATATATATAATATATTGTATAATCTATATGTGTGTATATATAATATACATATATATGTATATATTATATCTAATAATGGGTGTATATATATATATATATATATATGTATATCAATAGTGTGTATATATATGTTATATGATATATAATATATATATATATATAATATAAGTTTTATATATATATATATATAATATATACACAGGGTGAGTCAGAAGTAGCGCCCGGGTTTCTGTCAGTTTATTTGTTTGCCAATTTGTAATTACAGGTGTACAAGAAGGTAGAAATAAATGAATTGCTTCAAATTTCTACGACAATCAATCGTATGTTTCTTCCCTGAGGGGTGGGTTAAATATCGAATTCCTGTTCCAAACGGCGTGCCACTATCGTTGGTTTGTTCAATTAACATTTGTCGTAATGTTTTAACGGCCACAATGCGTTGATTCTTGGAAGGTAATTCATGGGTTCAAATATTGGTGGCAAATACAGTAAAACTTTTCCAAACTCGCGCAATAACCTGCAAGTCAAAATCAAAAATAAATAAATTTACGAAATTAATAATCTGCAAGACAATTATACAACATGATTCCTAGAAAGGATCTACACCAAAAAAAACGAAATTGGCGCCTACTTTTGACTCACCCTGTATGTGTATATCACATATAATATAATATGTGTGTGTGTGTGTGGTTTATATACATAATATATATATAATTTATCGCTAACAATCGTTCTGCTCTGGAGCGTAGTGCCATTTCCATAAGGTAAAGATGTACGGCATGTTGTCACAGTCCACTCATCACTTTACAATTGAAGTTCTCATTTCTACAAATACACACTCCAAAATGAGGTGAGAATATCTACAAAACCCGTCGGAGATGGGTGGCCCTGCTAAGTTCTGTCATACAGCAGAGTACCCAGACTCCGGGATGAGTGGAGAATTGCCATAATTAACTTGCTTAAAAAAAAGTTTAGTTTGTGTAATTGGCAATTAGACTATAGCGGTAGATATTTACCAAAAGATGCTTTGCGCAAGTCATCTTGCTATCCACCTCCTAACCCTTAAAACGGTGAACAAAAAAACCGTTGTTTGTATGTGCAAGCTTTCTCACCCGTTTAATTATATCAATTTACGAAGAGAGATACATAGCCAATTAGTTGTGCACTTCGCTAAGTTTTGATTCACTGCCTTTTCATACCAATTTATTTTGTTCATTGTGCCATATATAAGAGGTTAACCTAACCAATTCAACTGGAAATGACTTCCGCATTGGGACCTTGTGTACGTCAGGTTTTAGTTTTGTGTGTTTCCAGCTGATAGCAATATGTTGGAAAAATGAAAAGAGGACAAATTTTCAATTAAGAGACAAGAAATGGGTTTCGTTGAAGTATAATCAAGGTTCACACAAGGTGCAAATTAAAGGTAGGAGAAGTTGACGCGGGACGAATAAGAAAAGCAACTCGCATGGGAAGATAATTTTGGAATCAGGGATGGCCCATTTTTCGCAGAGTGCCCAAATCATCTGCCAGTGGACCCTCGGGAGTTCTCTGAAGAAAGATGGAGGATTTAAGCACGAGGCAACGGCACTGGCTTGTGAAATGAAACTCGACATAGCTAAAAAAATAGGAGGTGGGGAGGCTGCGATGCGGTGAACTGGGCAAATTAATTGTTGCGATATTGACTATCATAGCTGGAGACTTACGATCAATGTACTGATGAATGATGGAATGATGGATGCTTTCAATGGAAGCTGGTAGCCTGGAAGCTGGAACGATATTCAAATGAATTCCATCGACCAGCACAGTTTGATTCTCACTTGAGGTCAATTCTATTATGGTTTTCCTTTATATCAATCATCTTATGAAATACAGTAATCAAAAATTTTTCTTTTTTTTAATCCATGCACATTTCTTTCTAAATAAATTGAAAATATTGACAGACTGTATATTCAAAAAATAGAGAACCTTTTTTTGTATTATAGCGTCGTGAGGGAGGAAGAATGGAGTTCTGCTGGAAGAGCTTTGAAGGAGAAAAAGATGGTGGATGGCAATTTAACCGCAGAATGTTCATACAAACCAAACAGGCAATCCCAAAAGGTAAGTAAAATGAATTGGCTTTTTTTGGTTTAGAAAAATTTTAACAAGGCAAACACATCACTTTATATGCGATTGCAATTGCTTCCACCTTTCGCACACTCTCCACGTGAATGTGCTTTTAATTCCAGGAAAGGGCAGAAATCGTTGCCATCTCCAGCTCAGCAAGGGCAAAACCCCGGTAGCTGCCAAAGACTACTGAAAGCATTATTTTGTCTGAAAGAAGAACTGAAGCTCAGATGAACTGATTGCTTTGCAGCAAGAAGCTGGCAAAAATGTAAACGAAGGGCTTTATGAAGCCAAATAGAGTAATTACAACAGAAAAACGAAAAACGGCTTTTTCTATAAGCTATGAAATTAAATTTGATTATTGAAATAAAATATCAATCCAAGTAACACGTGACTACGTTTGTACTTCTGATTGAAGTGTTCCAAATAATGGACCAAAGCTGAGCAGTTGATGTTCTTTTCATTGACTTTCCGCAAAGCGTTTGACACTGGTACCGCACGAGTGCCTACAATACTGAAAAGTTGAGGGCTGGGTAATTGGGCAACCGTTTTCCTCCTCCTGGCATCATTGATTTCCTTACGGGTCTCCTAAACGTACCCTGTCAAGAAATGGAAGAGGTACTAAGTGGAGTACCACAGGGTTCGGTGCTTGGCCCTGTATTATTCCCCTTTGTCCTACATTGATGATATTGTAGACATTTACAATCTAAGGCCCGTTATTTTGCGGACGATGTTGAAAAATTTGGGGGTGACACTCTTGAGGGTTATGACCATTCAATGGTAAACATGAAGATCTTTCCCTTCTTAAAAAGTGGGCCGTCAAAGTGGCAAATGCGGCTGAATCCTGTAATGCAATGTAAACACACTGGGGTGCCTAAGCTGCCACTATAGGACTGACATGATGTTGAAACTGCTGGTTGTGAACACGAGATTGGCAATCCTGGCAAATCTATGCGTGCAGGCATCGCAATTAGTTTACAACGCAATTGCATCAGCGCTGGGCAAACGAAAAGCGCTGCTCACACACAACGCACCAGAAGGGGGCCATGAGACAGAGAGGGGCGGGAGTGGAAAGCAAAGGGTGCTTTTCACTAATTTTCTGCGCTTTTGCGTGAATCCTTCGGAATTTTTTTTAGCAACCTTTTTGCCAACACTTGGTAAAGTCCACGCCGTGAATACGGTCTACCAGTATGGAAGCCGTTTCTCTCACTGGTGGTCGAAAGATAGTCGAGAAAAGTTCCAGTGACTCGTGATGAGGATTTTTTTATTTTTGTATCATTGCGAAGGCTCGTTATGAGAGCTAACACACAACGCACAGCAAGGGGGGCATAGCCAAGAGGGGGGCGGGAGAGGGAAGGACAAACAGTGGGGAACAGAGGCCACGGAGGAAGATCTTGGAAGGAGAGGGATGGGGCGGGGAACACGGGGTATACAAGTGGGACATTACAGGGGACTTTTCAGGAAGGAAAAAGCAGGGAATTGAAGGAGTTGGGTTTGGGATGGAGAAAAGATCGAAGTTTTTTGGATGGGGGAATGATAACAAGTGGTGGTGAACAGCTGTTTTGAAGCCTGGAGGGAAGAATGGGATTGAACAGCGGTTGAGGGAGTATTATTCAAAGGCGGGAAAAAAGAGGAATGAAAGAGTGAAGGTGAGCAGTGGATTCGTGAATTTGTTTGTTTTACCGATTTGTTGGGTTGTTGGTGGATCTTGGAAGCACCTGTCCGGAAATATTGGTGGGGACATTATCGCAGACAGATGCGGGGCGGGGGGGCGAGAACCGGAGAGAAGACGGTAGAAGACAGAAAGACCACCTGACCTGCCTGCGGGTGAGGAGAGTGAGCAGGCCTAAAAAGACTCAGCCTCATACGCGGGAGATACCCATGATTTTCCGAAATGCTTGGTTTCCACAGCGGTGAGCCGAGAAAGGTGAGGGGCAGGAGCACCAGCCCAGCAGGGAGAGCAGTACTGCCCATCAGGGCTGCGGACGAAATGCTATTGTATGTGGTCAGTTGCTATGTAAGGTGGGCCCCGAGGAAGGACTTTGGCACCACGGAGGATTCCATCGGCGACTGCTTTGGAGGCGTGGTTTGAAAATGTGGCTTGCCCAAGAAGCGATTCAATGGCTGAAGTGGTCCCAAGAGTTTGAAGTGCACTAAATCTTTTTGACAGTGTTGTTGAGAAAGTAGATGGGAAGATTTTGGCGTTTCAGTGATTTCGGAAAAGGGAGTGAGTGTATGGGATTTTCTTGGGATTGAAAGAATATTGCAAGGGTTTCACCAGTTTGTGTTTTTGTCAAGGTCTGAAGAGAAAGGAAGATGTTGCTGCTTGTCTGTCAGAAGATGAGAGATGTTACGGCAGAGTTGTGGAGTCATCAGCAAAGAGATTAAAGATGATTTTCCAGAATCAGTGAGAATCATTGATGAAGATTTAAGGAATAAGATGGGCCTAGTAAACACTGCCTAGAAGGTACTCCAGCCTTTATAGGGAGAGGAAGAAGAAAAGGGTCCATTGAGAGACATGTTGGCTAAACGAGAGTGAGGAAGTTAGTAATCCAGAGGGTAAGGTTGGCGCTTGGATTCCAATAAGGCAGACAGTTTGGAAGAGTAAAGCAGGATGCCAGACTGCATCAAAAGCTCAGATTGCCCAGAGAGATGGCCCTAATTCATGTCTGTTTATTGAGGGCCTCCATCAATGTGCTGGGAAGAGCAGAGCAACATGTCCAAAGATAGAGTGACCGGTTTTGAATCTGAATTGATGATCTGAGATGAGGTTGTATGGAGAAAATTAATGATTTTATGTCAACTGTGTGATGGATTCCATGAGCATTGCTGATGAAACTCGGAATGTAAGCTATTGGTCTGTAGTTAAGGGATCCGTTTTTTGCACCTTTTTTATGTGAATGCTGTGATGTTGGCTGAATTTCTCAACGGATGGAAGATGACATAATGGTAAGTGATGGGGTGAAAAATAGCAGAGAAAGGAAGTGGCAAGAGCAGCAGAGCAAGCTTTTTTAGACACATGAGCTTGATGCTGGTCTGGAAACAGTTGCAGAGTCAGAGTCGAGGATTGCCAGAAACTTTTCCACCTTTTCAGGTTGCAAAAGACACCAATCCAGGAGCAGCTTGGGTATGACTGGGTAGGAAATGGTGTTGGTGTGGGTTTTGTGTGTTGTGTGTGTGTGTGTGTGTGTGTGTGTGTGTGTGGTGTGTGGGGGGGGGGGCGGGGGGGGGCGGGGGGGAGGGAGAGATATGATTGATTGATTGAGAGTAGGGACACAGGATTTTTGAAAGGAAACAAAGAATTGAGGCCTTCAGACCTTCTCACAAGTGGGAGTCGGGCTGTGGTGCCTTTTGAAGTGAGGGAAGGGATGGAAGGAAGGGGAGCATATACCCCAGCGATGGACTTGACAAGGCACACCACATTTTAAGCAGACAAGTTTGAAAGTTCATTCTTTGGAGATTGGACAGATGTTGTCCTGGCTCCCCCTGAAAGAGTAAACACAATTGTTGCGGCCTTTGTGGAATGTCTAGGTGCCCTTTTCGAGTAGATTTTACCTTCCAGGAAGAGAATGCAAGTTAAGTTGTTTTTCAAGAAACTGCCGTCAACCCGTCGGATTGGAATACGCAAAGAGCGGGGAGAATGGGTAAGATAACTGAAAGAAGAAGAGGGATGAATCTGTGCCATAAGAAGAGGAGCAGGGGGTCCTTCGGGGTTAAACGGTTTAAAGGGATCAAGGTTTTAAATAGGTCAAAGGGTTTAAATGATTACAAGGGTCTAAAAGGTTTAAGTGCTTCTAAAGGTCTCATGTCTTAAAAGCTATGTTCCATTAGTCAGGAATTAAAATAGAACGTTCCTCAGGTCCAATAAGTAAATTAAATTGACGTATTCACAGTCGCAACTCACGTTTCAAATAGTAATGTAATTAATAGACATACAGGCGTTTGAGCGAGGCTTCAACCTCGCCAAGGGTTCACCGTCCACCATTGAATTTTTCAGTTTTTCATATACATAAATACAAGTAAATCAGTTGAAAAGTGATGTATTTGTGTGACCATATGCTCAAAAACATAGGCTTCCTGGCTTGTTCATTACCTCTCACAGTTGAAGTTGTTCATGAATATCAGAGTAAAAATGGTGACCTGTAAGGCGATTAGCAGATCAGAATAACAGACCAAAACTAACAATATATTTGTGAATCTTTGATTTCGCAAGTAACAGACCACTGAGAACAGACAGGAGTGAAAAATATGACGCTCCATTCACCTTTGCTTGCAAAGGTGATAACAAAACCAGCCAACGCAAATATACTGGCAAATCTGATTTCACATAACAAACAGGGGTGAAAACATAACCTCCGTCCCCACCTTTAGTGGCGGAGGTAAATGAGTTTGGTTAAGCAACTGGTCAAGTCGAGTGAGGCAACCTCGGCCTCGATTTTGATGGGACTAACATGCATAAAGTTTTCCCTTACACAATATCTGTGAGGTGTTTTCTCTGGCCCAGTTCCAGGCGAAACATAGTGTTTACCTCTTCGGAATCAAAGGGCTGGTTCTCCTTACCATACTGTCTGGTGGTTGGAAAGGAGCGGGGCTTCCAAAAGAAGCCTGGTTGATGCTCCGAATAGGGAGTTCCTGTTGAGAGTTTTTACCCCGTGAGGTCTTCCACCACGGGGTCTAAGCGCCGCTCAGCGGTTCTCTCTTTTCTTGTTTTTGGCAGAGGCTGGAGAAACAGCACAAGTTTTCTCACTCTCTGGATTCCCTGCTTTAACTCAACCTTCTTCCTCGCAAAACCCGGTTTCAAACCGTCCATCGCGTGATGTCATCAAAGACATGCCTGAGGGCTGGCACGATGCCGAGATGTTCACACACCTTTAAGCTCGTCCGCCTTGGATTTGAAATCTCAGAAGCAGCTATAAACTGTCATCCATGATTTCACAGGCAGGGTGATTCATCAATGTGTGTGCCTTGTCCCTCGATGGATGTGTTAAAGCGGGTGGTGCTGTTCTGCCGGCATTCGTTTGGTGGACCTAAAGATCCCACGTGTCCTTTGCAAAGAAGTCCTGAGCTATCAACCCGCACACCGAGCCAAAGTTCCAATTCATGCCCTAACCTACACAGCGGCATTGCATCAGTAGCACGCACACCATCCAAAGCCAATGATGCTACCCCGCAGCCTTTTACTGCAAACGAAAAAAAGATTGGGTTTTGCCCGCTTGATTCACATACTGTCGATTGGTCTGATTCAAAAGAGAAACGAGTGGGCTTTCAGCCTGGATAGCCGTTAGTTCTGACGCTGGTGAAGAGAAAGGAAAATGGTATTAACAAAATAAATAACTGAGAATAAAACACATTTCACAGGAAGAATACAAAGGGACGGAGGGGAGGACAATGTTGTGCTAAAACTGATCTCGGCCAGCCTAAGTTGGGGTTTACAATCCATCTACCCAACACGCAAATTACGATGCAATTAATTATGCATGAGTACGATAGTACTCCATATGGATGAATGGCAGAGGATAAAAATGTTTCTGCCCATTCAAATGTGCACAAAATTATAAACCGCTGAAAAACTACTATAGGAGTTGAAATGGATAAGCTATTTTACAAACTATAAAACTTTATTCTCAAACGTTTTCAACAACCAACAAGAATGAAAAAAGTACGCCAGAAATTTAGCTTCTTAATACAATGCCCCGACATTGTACCCAAAAAAAACCCAAAACATCGCTAAAATACCAAAATTGAGAGATCGTAAAAATTGGATTTGTCCATCACGAAAACTGTGATAAATGTCCATCTGTCTCGGCATAATTGCTGTAGCATTACACTGATTCCAAACTTAAGGAAGCGACCTATCCGCATCTCTTTTGCCATTCATCATTCTTCCTCTATCCGACCACCAGTGTCCACCCCACTTTTTTACCAATTCTTTCACCCAATCAAGCCTCCATCTGCAATCACCAATCGCCTCCTCAGCTTCATCCATCATCTCTCTATCCAAAACCGTCTCATTCCCGCGATCTCCTGACACAGTTCTGCTTCAGCAGACCTACAACCTCGATGTTGTCGTCCTCTCTGTCAGTGCACCATTTGAGACTAAAATGTAGACCGGTGTCACACAAGCCCCGAGCACCTTTCCCATTTAAATTTTCTTGATTATCTTTCTGTCTGCTAATTTTTATTTCTATATCAAAACAAATTTAAAAATCATTGCGAAGGTTGATGTCGCAGAAGTTCAGTTGTTGTGTCGCTCCCCATGTAATTCTTTTCTTTCCATTCCAAGTCTGGGAGGATCGTTTATTGGTTCAAACCCTGTCTGAGTAAGTAATAAAGAACTTTTAAAAATGGTATGTGCTGCCTCCTTGGCCTGAATGCTCAGGCCATTTAAATGGATAGAGAATGGACTACACAACGCTGGGAAGCCCATGGCAAAAAACCACCCAGTAAACTTAACCAAGAAACTGCTTTGGCAGCACCAAACACTTCAGTTTGAGTATGGAAGCATACAAACCGCTCATGAAATGAAACCACCAAGCATTCCAGATACATAGGATTTTCCCCAGACAGATATTTCTTTCGATTGTACTTTTGATAGATTTCCTCCCCATTGGTTTCGGGGGATTTTGGAGGGAGATGCATTGTGAGTTTTGCATGTTAAATCCCAGAGTAACGTTTCCCCGACTTTTCCTACTTTTTCGTCCACCAAATCCACACCGTTCGTTCCATCCCATCTCAAAAACTCCTACCCCCGTCCTTTCGCCTCGGAACATTCCCCTCTTATCATTGATCCACATGTCATGAGAATTACCGATTAGTTTTGATACTTGAATTCAGATATAGCTTAAACCTCGTACAAATTATCCTTATCATGTGAAAATCACTGTGGAAATTAAATAGACTTCTATTTTTCAATTTACTGCAAAACCCCCCATTTGGACACAAATGGAGAAATGATTCATTAATGGGGCTAACAGTGGTCATACTTCGTTCTTTTCAGTTGCCAGCAAAAACCTCCATTTAAAACACACTGATCATTAAGCCTTTTAGTGTGGCTATATAAGGATCATTAGCTCTGTAGCTGGACGTTCATCGTGCTATTAAACAGAGGCCAACCAAGAAACCTGCTCACCCCATCTGACGTTGTAAAAACATAGATTGGGCTTAACCTCATGGAGATGGATGTGAAAAAACCGATGAATGAAATTGGTGGTAATTGAAAGCTTGAGCAAGTGACAGAAGACCGAACAAGAGATTCATCTTTTCCCTTGAATCGTTTTATTTCCCTTTTAGTGGGGCAGATAACAGCAAATTTTTTGAGAGGAATCGAGTGGCAAATGATGAAATACAAGCATCAAATTTGGGCACAATTTTGTTCTCCAGGGGATTCTAAATCAATTGCCTGATTGCCATTATTGAAATCCAAATTTTCGAAAAAAATTTGAAAAAAAAAAAAACCTTCAAAAAAGTCAAGATCACGATATCAATGTTGGATGCTGCCTGAGATTGGTGAATGTTTCAGAAAACATCATCCAAAAGACGTTCCAAGTCTGCATGCAGTTGTTCTTTCCCTTACCCACTGCGAAGGCAGACACGACGTCACATCCAGTGAACGCATGGAGATATGGGAATCCGCTCCTAGCTTTCTCAGGCCCTATTGGCCAGAACTAAACCTCATGGGACTGGAATCCATCGCGCCTTGGCGTCTTGGCCAAAGGCAATCCACAAATGTTCTCAAGACCTAGTTCCTGTAAGGATGGCAGTACAAGATATTGGCTTATGACCTAGTAAACGTCGGTCATTAGCCTTATGATAATGGACTTGCTACGATTCCATGCGTTGCATCCTGGCGTGTTACAAATATCGAGTGTCAGCTTCTTCATGACAAAACATGGAAGACACATGCATCCAGTGACTTCCTTGTGTTGCTAAATGGCATCTTCTCCTTTTTGGTGACAATTGGACTGTGGCTTGTTTCATCTTGTGCTTCACACATCTTTTTCGCGCAAGGAGTAAAACAGCTCAGTCCTTGTTGCTGTCATCTCGAAGAAAGCTTCTTTCTCCCAGTTTACTTGGGGTCTTACTGTTCCTGTCCACTCTTCTTCTGATTCCTTGCCCCCTTTTCCGATCTCTAGCCTCGCTTCAGACTTGAACTTCTTGTAACACATCCAAAACACTAAACGTCCACCCTCTCAGTACCTGTTTTCACCATAGATTCGCACCTTTGGGATGAAATGTCTTCTTTGGCATAGTCCATCAATATCTTTGAAGTGCGTGGAGGTAGGGCAATTGATAAGTGCTGAGCCATCAATGATGACTGCATCTCCCCTTGGTTCTCTGTCCTGGGATGTTCACTTTGCGCTTCAAGAAATTTCAGCCAGCTGTGACTTCCAATTTTTGAGTTTTTTTTTTTTTTTCAAATTTTTTGCAAATTTGGATTTTTCAAATGCCAATCGGCAGATTTGATCAAGAAGCCCTGCAGAACAGAAATGCCAAATTTTGATTGCTTGTACTCATAATTTGCACGATTTTCTACAATCTTACTACAGAACTGTTTGGTGTCAACCGCGAGCAGAATCGGCACAGCATTAAATCGTGAACTCAAGCATCTGATCCACCATGCATCTCGATTTACCACAGGCTGCGATCTGCCGGGAGCTTCGAATTCTCCACTCGTCTCGCCTGCCAGGAGCTCTTTACGCTCGATACTCTCCATCTCATTTTGCTGCGAGGTCTTGGATTCTGCTCTTGATCGTCTCATGTGGCGGAAGACTTATTGATTTGTCATGCTCTGCCATCAGCTCTCCTTACCATGAATCTTTTGGCCAGGCCTCCGCTCCCACATTTGCCCTGTTTTTTCGGACTGTGAGAGCCCACAAAGGGGGAGTTTTTTGTACGCTGGTTCACGAAGCTGCACTGGAGTCTGTGTAAAGGTGAGCCAGCAGCCCGTACCCCGGCTCTGAATGCTCTGCAGTCTAATCTACTCTTTTCTATCTGTTTTTTTTCCGGGGGATGATTGATAGGCACACCAATCTTGTGGTTTACTCGTAGGTAAGAAATGTGTAAGTGGGCTCTGTAAGCGTTTAAGAACAATTACTTTCCCTTTGTGCTTTCAGTTGTGATTTTGCTTGTATTCCTTTCCTGTGCCTTGGTTAATATACATTCCTATTGAATTGCTGATGTGTAAACATGCTCTGAGTGGATATTGCTTTGTTGTGTTTTATAAATGTAAACTTGTTTGAAACTGATAACGTTTACGACCTGCTTCTTTCGTCAGGTCAGGTCAGGTCAGGTCAGACCAGGGCCAAGATCAGATTTTGTGACTTGCTGCAAGGTACCCATGTAAACCTGTACTAACCTGTTTCAGGTCGGGTTGTTTTGCGATTAAAACCGTCTCCTTGCCAGGTTTCCTGGTGGTACGTCCACGGCTGGATACTGAACCCCCGCCCCCTCCCCAGGGATTTTCTTGTACCATAATTTTTTTGAATAATGTGGGTTCCTATAGGCTTTGGAAATCTTGGCTTGTTTGCCAATTGCCTAGGTGTGTTCAGCTGTGTTAACAAAGTGATATGTATGACTACTATAGTGCAAAACAGTGAAAAATAAACTAATTTTTCAAACATTTGGATTTCTCCTTTTTTCCCCATTCTGAGGCAGCAAAATGCAATTTTTTCAATATTTTTTTTATCTGGAACAATATAGTTTTCACATTGTTATTCATTTCAAGTTAAACATTCAATATTAAACCACAAATTTATTACAGAGAGATGACAAAGAAATTAAGTTCCTTCGTCAAAACATCGGCTAAACGTAATATTATAGGGGAACAAATAACCTCCAAACCGCAACTAAAATGATATTATTTTCTTGCAATAAAATTAATTTACTCAATACTATTATCAACCAATATATTCTTGTAAGCATCCATGTACATACTGACACTCATAATTACAATTTATAGTACTGATACCGTTATGGTACGACAGAACATGCGTGGCAAATTTGGAACAAAAAATTTATATATTGTACTTCAAAACACTGTTTTCAAATTGGAGGAACTACAATGTACAATAAGTTTCATCAATGACATTGTATATTCTTCATCATCACGCTCTGCATCCTCATTACTAAAGATTTAATCTGCCAAGCTGTTTGCAGACACAATATCATCATCATCATCATCTTCGTTGTCATCCTAGACTGGATGTCTTCTCATCAGGCTTCCTGTGTTCAGAAAAGACAAATTATCAGACACTTGTATTTTGGATTTGTAGAATTTTATTTGTTTATGGTAAATAATAACTATTTTTGCAACATTACATTGTTCTTGTACGCTAAGTTGCAGAACAAATTTTGAACTTGAACTAATAATTTTGAAATTGCAAAGATTAGAATAAGCAAACAATTAATATAAATTAGTCATGAAAAGTAATGGTGGTGATCAGTAGATAAGCGACACAAACAGGAAATAAAATGGTGTTCATGATTGGTGGATGGTAATAACAGAATGAGCAAGTCCTGGGTATTCCTTCCTGAGGTATGAAATCTCCATCCACCGTCATATTCAGGATCTGCTCAGTCCTTTTCTTCAATCATGTGATTCAGGCGCGGTATAATTGGATGCTGACATGGGTTTTTCCAGATAAGGGCACTTTGTTCCTGAGGACATGCATCTTCAGTGTAGACAAGGGTGGCAGTGGCTCAAATCAATTTCCATATGAAAGTTGCACAGGAGTTGGAGGTGCCAGTCTGGAATTTCTGCTTTAACTATATCATAAACGGAGCTGGTTTAATCCTTGTACAGCTTTTTTTTGGTTCACAATAAGACAGACAAAAAATTGTTCCAAAGTTCAGAATTTGATAACTTCATTAAATTTCAAGTGAAATGAAGACTGTCATGAAAAAAGATAACAAACCGTAGAGGTACAATCAAAGGTACACGCCCACTGCCAAAATAAATAAGTCCTCGGCAGCGTGCGACATTCGGGCGCCTTCAATGCCGGTGGACGCCGCCGTGCAGCACATGGAGATGGAATGGTAGGGAAGTGGGTGTTACATTGATTGATTAATGCATAAATTAAACTAGAAAGGGGCACTCGTAGAGCGCATGCCTCCGCCGACAGCAATTGCCTTATCCACGAGAACATATTGGGACCAATAAGATTTCTTTGGGAAATATGCATGCCCTGTATATTCGGTTTTTGGCCCAAATCTCTCAATGTGAAGAATCACTAAAAAATAAAATCCACGATCCGGATCTGGGATTCAGATTCTTCACCAAACTGAAGGCAATTCGTCCTTGTCACACACCCAAACATGCCTACGAAAGTTCTGTGGAATCCAATCCAAAACCTTTTGAGATACTTGTGTATATATATATATATATATATATAATATTATATATATATAGTTTTTGGGCCCTCTATCTCTTTCAAGGTGAAGAATTCAACTTGAAAAATTCTAAGTAGTCGGATCCGGATTCGGATAATTCACCAAAATCCAATCAGTAACGTCCTTGTCAAACACACCTAGCCGCCCACGCAAATTTCATCTGAAATGCCGTCCAACAATGTTTTTGAGATATCCTCAAACAAATAAACAGACAGACATACAGTGGTGAAAACATAACCTCACCTTCCACCTTTTGGTTGGAAGAGGTAATCAAATAAATAAATAATCGTTAAAATAATCAATTTCTAATGAAATTGCTATAGCATATCAAAAAACCACCACTGTTTGCAATCCAAAATCAGTAAGTTTTTGAAAAATTAAGGTTTAATTCATCGAAAATTAAAAAAAGTAATCGATTCATTAATTGAATTCAAATAAAATCAAAAATACTCTTTATAGCCAAATCACTCGTTCACGTGTTGGTGTCTACCAATTATCAGCTTCCTAGCATCAAAAAAGGTCTGGGGAGATATTAACCCCAGATGAGAAAGAAAAATAAATAAGTAATTAATAAACCCGATAATTAAATAATTCATTCATTTAATCAAAATATACAAGTAGCGGTAAACATTCAAAGTACATCGCCCATAATTGCAAAAAAAAATTAATAACAACACCTCCACCGTGCTGACACAGGCCGCCGAAGCCATCTTCGGCGTCCGGCGATGCCGCCTTTGGTGCAGCAATATGGAAGTCGGAATGGGAGGAGTGTGTAACAATAATTGGATTGATTAATTGCAGAATTAAAAATAAATAAATAATATTGTAAATAATTAATTTTCTCATCCATTGCCGAATAGCATCCCTGAACGCACAACTGGTTATCATCCAAATCTGTAACTTTTTGGAAATTAAGTAATTAAATCGAAAATGAATATTAATTGATTAATCAATAAATCAAAAAATTCCTTTATAAGCCAAATCACGTGGTTCACTGTGATGTCTAAATATCAGCTTCGGGAGATCAAAAGTGCCTGAGATATTGCCGCGGATGAGAAAGAAAATTATATTACATGTATAATAAATCAATAATAATTAAGTAATTAATCAATTGATTAATCAAAAATAAAAATATATATTGTTTTTTGTCAATAGCACATTTTCAACTTTCCCCTCTAATTTAGCTTCTAGCTCAAAGGGATTGACTGATTATATCGCCCCGAAAAACAACAAACGAGTGAAACTGAGTAAACTTATACCATCCTTCGGACAACCAGTCGAAACAATGGTGTCATGCAGCACCTGGATATGGAATTGGGAAAGGAGCAGTGTAAAATATTCATCAATAATGCTAAAATTATTTTATTTTATTCAAGGTTGAGAAACACTTGCATATGTTTATGAGAGTTTATCTCGAAGTATTTCCAAACTAACAGTAATTATTCTCCAGATGCTGAAAAGTGATAATTACTTACATATGGTGAATTATGATTCTACTACATCTGTCACCCTCAAATCAAAGGGGAAGTACTACCTCATCTCCCCAGGTTTCGATTTATAATTTAAACATCAAGACGCACCTCCTCACTGTTATGGTGAGCATACACTTGCGGATTATGTTCAACGAACGGTAAACCGCATAATCTGCAAAAGAAGCAACCATACCGTCTGCACCCAGACGAATGTTCCCGCTGAATGCAACCATTCCATCAGAAGGCATGTGAATGTGATCGTGGTAAATTAAAACATGTTTGGAGTGTGTGATGAGCACTTCGCCCCGATCCTCCCTTGGGAACCATGCGTCCTACACCCAAAGTGTCACCTCCCAACCTGGAGGCCATCAGCCTGGCAACTCTGGTCAAAACAGACAACATTAACTGTCCAACACAAGTTAAAACAATCAAACACGAAACCGCCTATCCGGAATTTTCCTGGCTATTTGCCCTCCATCGGGACGGCATGCCCGATAAATATGCAATGATGGACAACGGGTAATGCCTGGCAAGTTGGCTTAATAGTTTAGGGGTGGTGGGCTTGGGATCCTAGAATCCTGAGTTTAATCCCACTTTGCTATTGAGAATTAATGGCAGGTGGGTTGACCTTGCTTGTCATCCTTCCGAGGTAAAGCAAAAATGAGTGCCCCGCTTGAACTGGTGTCCTGTGGTCGGAATGGCAACCAATCCAGGATTGTGCCCATAGCCAGGGTTTAGAACTACTTTGGAGCACTAATGCTCTGCACTGAGTATGGTCGCAAAATGATCGACTGGATGACCCACATTCGTCGTTTAATCATCAGAAAGGACATCCAAAAGATTTGCTAAATTATGAATGTCGTTGGCATCCACATCAAGAAAATTGAGTTTAACAAGTCAGAATAAACATTAAAACTGGACTGGGGAGGCAATCAAGAGGATGCAGACCCTTGCAGGACTTTTGTGATTTGGTGTGTTTGGTGTAGTTTTTATTTTTGTGTAACTGGGTGTGTTCCAATAATTAATAATAGACCATCACTGAACTGCGACTTTAATAACAGCTGACATTGAATGACGCGGGTACAAAGACTACCGCTTTGAATGTACCCCGCTTTGATCGGACAACTGACCAATGACCCATGGGCGTTTATTTATTATCCAATTTAATTCAGATGGGATTATAATAAATTCAATTCAAATCAAATGGAAAAACCAAATACCATACAGTACTTCATTGGAGTCATGCAGAAGGAACTCAAACAAGCAAAATAGCAAAGATGGGAGTCATCAGGAGGAACCTGGATAGGAATTCGGGTTTCAACAGCGACTCCTCCACCCTCCAAACCCAACCAGGCACAGCCAAGTGAGCCTTGTTCAAAATAAATAAAGAAAGAACCAGATCCCAAAATTTTAATAATTCTGAACTGCCCGACAATGCATCAGAATAGGGTTTGAAATTTTAAAAACATGTCCAACATCAACTACTCGATCATGATTTGTCAACCATATGACCTATTAATTAATTCGTTTGAACACCCTGGAATAATCCCCAAGGCTTATGGAACATGTGGGTGAAGTTTCACCTCGATTTATGAAGCCATTCTGGATAAAGCAAATTTTTTTTAAGAATTGCTCTGCAAAAAAATTCATAGCTTGCGCAGACCATCCATGGTGAACATATGATGTTACAAATTTACATCTTTTATATTCACCAAGGATAGTAGATCAATGTTGTTACCGAGTTTTCGGATCAATCTGGTAAGCCCGTTATGGAGAAGTAAGATTTTTAAAGTTTTTTTATTTTCAATGCCCAATAATGGTGCCGAACACATGACCTAATGACATAGTTTTAAACAATCTTCCTCGAATTGGGTAGGGAAATGCATTTGTTTTGAAAGTTTAATATTAATCGGAATAAGGTTTTCGGTTTTCTCTCCAAAGATGCCGCCAAACCACATGATTTATTGAATGTCATCACTTTCACACTATATGGCACAATGGTGGTGAGATGCATATTTTGTGAAGTCCGCATTCGATCAAAATGAAGCAGTTCAAGATAGATAGTTTTTTTAAGATTCTGTTCAATCCCATTTGGCTGCCGGGCTCATGTGACTATCAATTATTCGGGAACTAGTCCTGGTATCGCCAAGGCCTTGAGGAACATGTGTGAGCTCCCTTGATCTTGTCCAGCCATTCTGGAGAAAGAAGATTTTTTAAAAAGGTTTTTCAGGTAAATCCCAAATACGGCGCAAAACCAATGTGAATCCTGTGACATCATAGGGTGGGAAACATATTTTGTTCCTAAATGGATAGGCGGTCATAAACTAAAGTTTCAACCTCAATCTGTTCAACCATTTCAGAGATTTTTGAAGTTTAAAAAAAATAAAAAGGCTGCTGAACCACGTGACCGATGACATCAAAAAAAAATTTCTGTCGACCAACTATCCCGAGATGAACTCATAATTTTTCACACTGATCAACATGTAGCATTCTTGTATGTCATTATGATGTCAAACGAAGGCATATACAACAATGTCATAAAAATTTCACTTATTCCCCAAAGCGGAGTACTTGCCCGTGTGCCACGTTTTCAATTTTATTATGATGCCCGGGATTCTGAGATACAGAGGTCAAAGTTTTTTTTTTTTTTTCCTTTTTTCCAACATGGCTGCACCCACACCATTGGACCTATGATGTCATAATTACGAAAACATTTCTAGCATGAGTAAGTGTTCCTTATGGTTGAAAATTTCGTGTCAAATACCGCCAAGCGGTTTGTAGACAAAAACACACTCAAGTTATGTGCAAGACAAACAAACAAACAAGCAGTCATAGACTGGTTACTTATACGAATCGTCAAGCTTGACCTCCTGACCTTGTTCTAATCAAAAGCTGTCTCTAGAGAAGGTAGCGACGGACCAGAAGTTTCTAACGAGGATTCTGTACCAACCATCAAAAATCGTAAACGTGCGACTCGAAGCTAAAAATCTCCATTTCTCCAGCAATTATTGAAATATTAATTTTATCAAAGTCACAAAACCGTAAATAATTCGGCCATCCACCAACATCTTTACATAATCCGACGGTTAGCGAGTCAGGCATGCGATGATAACCTTTATTGGGAATAGAAAATGACTTTCAAGACACGACATCTTTAATCAGAAAACACCTTCCAGCAGCGCCCACGGAAAACCTTTAACGTGACTGCGCGCGCGCAAAACGACGCCGGTCTGCTCAGCGGGCGTGGCTGCACCCGTGAATGAGCGGGTGCGCGGCGCGTGGAAATATGTGTTTTATAACAATCTTAAAACCGTCTCCAACATCCGATTTTTACCGAATTTTCGACAACCTGATGTGTGTAAGCGTTTTAAGCGTCGCAAAACCGACAAGACGCCATGTGCTCTGCTCGTCGGAGCTTTACACAAACACGCTCGCGTGGAGAACCCGTCCGGTCCAAATCCATAATCCCAGCCTAGCTTTTGTCCGTCGCGGGATCGGCAACATTCACCGCGGGCGTATCCGGACCGGGTTTCACTCCCGCAAGCGTGCACGTGGCGGTCTCGTGCGAAGCATGGCCCGAACCTCGCGCTCGCTGCTGGGTAAACCATGCGCGGTCCCCAATCCAGCTACGGCCGCTACTCGGCCTTTGTCCCTCTGTCGCCGTCGTCGTCTGCATTCAATCCACGCACACCT
>CM068968.1:16770888-16794428 GCA_035128595.1 Eptatretus atami
TGTAATTAAGGGAGAGACGGTGGGTCATGCGGGAGGCAACGCAGCCGCGTCTCCCTGGTGTGAATGTACATGGAGTGGTGTATGAAGCGTCGTGACACGTCAGGTGTGCGTGGATTGAATGCAGACGACGACGGCGACAGGAGGGACCAGGTAAGGCCGGTTAGCGGCCCGTAGCTGGATTGGGGAACCGCGCGGTTTACGCGCAGCAGCGAGCGGCGAGGTTCGGGCCGTGCTTCGCACGAGGATCCGCTCAACGTGCAGCCTTGCGGGAGTTGAAACCGAGTCCCGGAAAACGCATAGGCGGTGAATGTTGCCGATCCCGCGAGACGTTGACAAAAAGCGTAGCTGGGAATAATGGAATTTGGAGAACGGAGTTTGGTTCTCCACGCGAGCGTGTTTGTGTAAAGGCTCCGACGACAGGCACATGTGTTTCGTGTGGGAAACCCCTCGAGAAACGCGGAGGTCTTGCTTTTGAATGCGCAAGACAGGGTGACGACATGGCTGACACGTAGGGTTGGACTCCGGCAGGAGGGTGAATCCGCTGCCGATGGTGACCGGTCCAAGAGGGAGCGAGGTAACGCGAACAGCTGCCATGACGTCACTCGGGAGGGGATGCGCAGGTTGCGAGTTGCCGCCTGGGTGCGCGCAATGCAAAAAGAAAAAAAAAAGCAATGCCTCGCTTGGGTAAACAGGATTCCCTGGGTGAGGGGTGGAAGCCCCCTTGAGGGCACAGGATGCAAACTAGTAGGGGGAAGGTTAGGCTAGCTAGACCGGCTTCCATGGGGCAAGGGCATAACGTCCTCATGGGGCCCCGTGGAATTGGATTAGTAGAGGGATTTTTAGTATGAGTTTAGGTGGGAATGATTAATGATTTGGAGACAAAGGACAAGACTGTGGTGTGTAAGAGGGGAACGTAGCTTAGCGTACTAGTGTTAAAATGGGATGCTATAGTGTTAAGGATGAACGAGGGAGCACGAGTAATTGGGGATGTAGCAGAGAGATGGAACGAGTTCAGCGGTTGAGTTGGGAATTGAAATGGAAAACTGTAACATGTTTGAGTGAGTGAGGCCAGCGGGTCTGTGGTGAAGGAGGCGACATGGGGAGATGCATGGTGGATGAGTGATTGGGGGAAGGAGTGGATTCCGCCCTAAGGGACACGCCCGGGGTCAGTGTAAGAGGTTGAGTTAGTGGGTAGTCAAATTGACAAAATGGAGGTCGTTTTGTCTGTATGGTGGGAGTGTAGGCCGATACCCCATTTGGCAGGGGTGCAGGGAGCCCTGTTGACGGGCTAGGGAGCGTGGCTGCGAAATGGTGAAGTATGTCGCTGAGATGGGTAACCCGAGGCACCGGGGCTAAGTCGGCCGGGTAGCCAGGGCCATGGGGGGCCGGGATTAGTGTAGTGGGCAATGGGGTCGACCCGCATTGAATGCGGGGCCGGGCGCCATATGGCCGCGTTGGCAGTGACGCGTGGGCACGGTGCGACCTGCTGGAAAAGGGGCCCAGGGCGCCAACAACGCACGCTGGGTAATCGAGGGGGAGTCCGCAAGGGAGGGCACTCCCCAGTTTAGGGAGCTGGTAGGCTCGGAGGCAGTGTAGTGCCCGTGGGGTGGCCATCGTAGGAGAATTGGCCAGAGGGTAGTTCCTGCCAAGGGAGCCACGCGTCCCCAGCCATGAGACCGTGCAAGGGCACGAAAGGGAAAACTTGGAGGGCAATGGACCGAAATTTGGAGGACACCAACATGCGACGGGAATCTGGGTTGATTAGGAACCAGTAGTTTAAGGCGAGAGGCGCTTGTTGAAAAGCCCGGGGTAGTTTAAAAAGGTAATAATTGTTTGGTTAGATAGGAAGTGTACCCCTCCGCACCATCCATCCCTTCCGAGTCTCCGTTGTGGGCAAGCTGGACCCGCCACTTTGGGTTACAGATCGCTGGAACGTCTGAGGAGGCCATTCTGAGGCTTCCATTGGGCCTCGACAACAAAGGACGCTAAGTTTCTCCCTTTATCCCCCTCCAGGAAGGGAACGTAAGGGGTTGGGAGTAGGCTAGGAGACGATAGGTTAGGCCGTTAACCAGAGACATAAAGGGGGTAGGAAGACGAAATTATAGTGGGGGACGTAAAAATAAAAATACAAACAAAAAAATAAGTTTTGGGGCTAAATTGGTTTTTTACAAATTAAAGGGAAGTGGGTAATGGACCAGAGACAGGCAAAGGCGATAGTTGGGAAGGGAGAACCAGTAGGTGTAGGTCCGAGCCCGCCTTCCGGAGTGGCCCAGCACGACCGACTCCCTCCACCAACCTCCCGTTTCAGGCTAAGGGGCCGGCCAAAACTTCGGTCTGCCGGCTGGTTTGCTACGAGGACTGTGCGCGCCACTTCATCTGCTGGCTGTTTGCTTCAACAGGCTGTGCCCGTCGAGTCGTCTTGTTGGCTTTTGTAAGAAGGCCTGTGCCGGCCATGTCATCACTGCTGGCTGTTGCTGCAAGGCCTATGCCGGTCGAGTTCGTCTGCCGGCCTTGTTTTTTGCTGCAAGGCCGGTGCCGGTCGATCGTCTGCCCGGCTGTTTTTGCTTCAAGGCCTGTGCCGGTCACTTCATCTGCCAGCTGTTTGCTCAACGGCTTGCCAGCCTTTGCCTTGCCTGCCTGCCTTTGCCTTATGGCCCCATGCCCTGCTGCCGCTCGTCCATTTTGCCCCCGTTTGTTTGGCTTCCCGGATATTCCCCCCCCCCCTTGTTCATTACCATGTGCGCCAGGACATCGTGCAAATTTGCAGGGACTGCCCTGATGGCAGCTGCAAAACGGACTGCAGCCGGCAGCCCGTGCACGCGGGTTTGTTCGTTCACCATGCGCTCATGTTAAAGGGGAGGCCTTTGACTGTGGGCGCTTTGAGCAGCCTTGCTCCCTGCCTTGTGACTTTTGGCTTCCTTTTTACCGCAGAGTCCATAGATCCTGGGCATGGTTTAGTGTAAATTTTGTAAGTTAAGTTGTTAAGTTGTCATTGTAACATGATGCGCCCCCGCATGTATGTCTTAGCGCCGGCAAAATGTATGAAAAGTCGGTCTGTATGAAGTGGGTTTGTTTAGTATTAGTTTACTCAGCCCGTAGGTTTATTTATTTTGGGACAACGAATCACACTGAATGTCCACACTCAAAGGGATCCGAAGGTAAATCGTAACTACGGGGAGAACTTACACAAGATCGGAACAGGAAAATTCGACGGACTCGGGATTCGAGTCTGTAAAAAGGGGAGGGGGTAGTGTTACGCGTGGAAAATAGCAATACCCACAAAAGGTTTCCGTTAGATCAGTTGATCCCGGTAAAGTGAGTTGTTCAGTAGGTCGCCCACCGTTGTTAAAGGGAATTCTTCGTGTTCACCTACCGGGCTGCGACTCTTTGAGATAAGCCGTTTTTTCTTTATTCTATCGTTATTTTGAGCCACCACTGCAAATAAAACAAACCGATCCAACCGCAAAACAACCGCCACCAACTACACCACAAACGCCAACCATGGCTCACGACACCACCGCCACATCTGGACAATCACCCCATCTTTCGCCACTAAACGCCCGCTTACGAACGCCTTCCTGCACGGACCCACGTAAGACCGGTTTCCAGCGTCGGAAAACCGGTCCGAGAAGGATTGGCAGACAAAGCTCCTGCCGAGCCTGTGGGGTTTTTTCCGCTATTTTCCCCGTGCTTGGTGTGAAAGGGAAGGGGGCAGGGCAGCCTCGCTGCCGATTGGTGGATGCACCGGCGTGAGGCGGTCGAGTGAGGAACGCCCCTTTTTCGGGAACCTTCTCGAAGGGAGGCCGGAGCCAGAAAACCGGGGTGGGGCGAAGGGCGGAGCCCGCGCTAAATAAGGGCGGACCGCACGCGGAGCTTTTTTCTTCTCGCTTCCTTGCCTCTTCTCTTCTGGGTCTTCTTGTTCATCAGCGCTTCTTGGTTCAGGTTCTTTCTGTTTCTGGTTCTTTCGTGGTTGAATGCTTTCGTCTTGGTCCATGAGCTCTCAGTGCTTGAGCTCCTCTGTCTTCCTTCTCTCGTCCTGCGCTTCGTGGTCAGGCGAGCGCCTGTTTGGTGGAGACGTGGACGGGAGGCGCTGCCAGTCGGCCTGTGGTGGACCTGGCGCGTCCGTACGAGAAGAGTGCCGGAGAGGGTTCAACAAGGCCAACTGAAAGGGAGGTCCTTTCTTTTCCTTTTATTTTTGTATGCATGGTGTGGTCGCCGTCTGCCAAAGTAGGAACTTGCTTAAAGGTGTCTGTGCTTGTAAATAAATCCTTGCTTTTATTCGGTGGTATGCTTTTTATGCATTTCTTTGGCTGTACATATGTGCATGAATTCTTTGCCATTGGCTGTACATATTTGCATTGACTGCCCTTGCGTGTGTGCCGTAAAATAATAAAATGTGCTTGGTTGAACTGTTCCCCGTTCGTTGCGTCCTTTCTCCTGTTTGGAAGTGCCATCTTACTTCGTGGAATAAATTGGGTAGTGGGTTTGAAACACCCAAAGTAACGAAGATCTCTGAACGTTGAAGGTCAGGCCGATAACACCGCTCGGTTATCCCTTGTAGCAACGGAACGAACCGCTTAAGCGGTTCGTGTCCTTAAGCCGACCTGCGGCGTGGTGCCAAACCCCTCGGTTAGGTTCCCGCGCGGGTATGTAGGTATATCGACATTCCGGCGATATCACCCTATTTCGCGCAGGGGTAAGAATGCGGACTGGGTTGTGGTTGAGGTTAAACCCCCACCCGTCGACTGGCTTCCTGGCGGTAGTTCCAAGGAGGGTCACAACTGAAATTGTCGTACCGGTTGGGCACATGCGGCTGCTAATTGAGTTACGCGGCCCGATCGCACGCGCAGGGCGGCCAGAATTCGTAACATATATATATATATACTATATATATATTATATATATTATATATATATATATATGTGTGTATGATATATATATATTTGTATATCTATATGTGTGTATATATATATAATATATTGTATAATCTATATGTGTGTATATATAATATACATATATATGTATATATTATATCTAATAATGGGTGTATATATATATATATATATATATGTATATCAATAGTGTGTATATATATGTTATATGATATATAATATATATATATATATAATATAAGTTTTATATATATATATATATAATATATACACAGGGTGAGTCAGAAGTAGCGCCCGGGTTTCTGTCAGTTTATTTGTTTGCCAATTTGTAATTACAGGTGTACAAGAAGGTAGAAATAAATGAATTGCTTCAAATTTCTACGACAATCAATCGTATGTTTCTTCCCTGAGGGGTGGGTTAAATATCGAATTCCTGTTCCAAACGGCGTGCCACTATCGTTGGTTTGTTCAATTAACATTTGTCGTAATGTTTTAACGGCCACAATGCGTTGATTCTTGGAAGGTAATTCATGGGTTCAAATATTGGTGGCAAATACAGTAAAACTTTTCCAAACTCGCGCAATAACCTGCAAGTCAAAATCAAAAATAAATAAATTTACGAAATTAATAATCTGCAAGACAATTATACAACATGATTCCTAGAAAGGATCTACACCAAAAAAAACGAAATTGGCGCCTACTTTTGACTCACCCTGTATGTGTATATCACATATAATATAATATGTGTGTGTGTGTGTGGTTTATATACATAATATATATATAATTTATCGCTAACAATCGTTCTGCTCTGGAGCGTAGTGCCATTTCCATAAGGTAAAGATGTACGGCATGTTGTCACAGTCCACTCATCACTTTACAATTGAAGTTCTCATTTCTACAAATACACACTCCAAAATGAGGTGAGAATATCTACAAAACCCGTCGGAGATGGGTGGCCCTGCTAAGTTCTGTCATACAGCAGAGTACCCAGACTCCGGGATGAGTGGAGAATTGCCATAATTAACTTGCTTAAAAAAAAGTTTAGTTTGTGTAATTGGCAATTAGACTATAGCGGTAGATATTTACCAAAAGATGCTTTGCGCAAGTCATCTTGCTATCCACCTCCTAACCCTTAAAACGGTGAACAAAAAAACCGTTGTTTGTATGTGCAAGCTTTCTCACCCGTTTAATTATATCAATTTACGAAGAGAGATACATAGCCAATTAGTTGTGCACTTCGCTAAGTTTTGATTCACTGCCTTTTCATACCAATTTATTTTGTTCATTGTGCCATATATAAGAGGTTAACCTAACCAATTCAACTGGAAATGACTTCCGCATTGGGACCTTGTGTACGTCAGGTTTTAGTTTTGTGTGTTTCCAGCTGATAGCAATATGTTGGAAAAATGAAAAGAGGACAAATTTTCAATTAAGAGACAAGAAATGGGTTTCGTTGAAGTATAATCAAGGTTCACACAAGGTGCAAATTAAAGGTAGGAGAAGTTGACGCGGGACGAATAAGAAAAGCAACTCGCATGGGAAGATAATTTTGGAATCAGGGATGGCCCATTTTTCGCAGAGTGCCCAAATCATCTGCCAGTGGACCCTCGGGAGTTCTCTGAAGAAAGATGGAGGATTTAAGCACGAGGCAACGGCACTGGCTTGTGAAATGAAACTCGACATAGCTAAAAAAATAGGAGGTGGGGAGGCTGCGATGCGGTGAACTGGGCAAATTAATTGTTGCGATATTGACTATCATAGCTGGAGACTTACGATCAATGTACTGATGAATGATGGAATGATGGATGCTTTCAATGGAAGCTGGTAGCCTGGAAGCTGGAACGATATTCAAATGAATTCCATCGACCAGCACAGTTTGATTCTCACTTGAGGTCAATTCTATTATGGTTTTCCTTTATATCAATCATCTTATGAAATACAGTAATCAAAAATTTTTCTTTTTTTTAATCCATGCACATTTCTTTCTAAATAAATTGAAAATATTGACAGACTGTATATTCAAAAAATAGAGAACCTTTTTTTGTATTATAGCGTCGTGAGGGAGGAAGAATGGAGTTCTGCTGGAAGAGCTTTGAAGGAGAAAAAGATGGTGGATGGCAATTTAACCGCAGAATGTTCATACAAACCAAACAGGCAATCCCAAAAGGTAAGTAAAATGAATTGGCTTTTTTTGGTTTAGAAAAATTTTAACAAGGCAAACACATCACTTTATATGCGATTGCAATTGCTTCCACCTTTCGCACACTCTCCACGTGAATGTGCTTTTAATTCCAGGAAAGGGCAGAAATCGTTGCCATCTCCAGCTCAGCAAGGGCAAAACCCCGGTAGCTGCCAAAGACTACTGAAAGCATTATTTTGTCTGAAAGAAGAACTGAAGCTCAGATGAACTGATTGCTTTGCAGCAAGAAGCTGGCAAAAATGTAAACGAAGGGCTTTATGAAGCCAAATAGAGTAATTACAACAGAAAAACGAAAAACGGCTTTTTCTATAAGCTATGAAATTAAATTTGATTATTGAAATAAAATATCAATCCAAGTAACACGTGACTACGTTTGTACTTCTGATTGAAGTGTTCCAAATAATGGACCAAAGCTGAGCAGTTGATGTTCTTTTCATTGACTTTCCGCAAAGCGTTTGACACTGGTACCGCACGAGTGCCTACAATACTGAAAAGTTGAGGGCTGGGTAATTGGGCAACCGTTTTCCTCCTCCTGGCATCATTGATTTCCTTACGGGTCTCCTAAACGTACCCTGTCAAGAAATGGAAGAGGTACTAAGTGGAGTACCACAGGGTTCGGTGCTTGGCCCTGTATTATTCCCCTTTGTCCTACATTGATGATATTGTAGACATTTACAATCTAAGGCCCGTTATTTTGCGGACGATGTTGAAAAATTTGGGGGTGACACTCTTGAGGGTTATGACCATTCAATGGTAAACATGAAGATCTTTCCCTTCTTAAAAAGTGGGCCGTCAAAGTGGCAAATGCGGCTGAATCCTGTAATGCAATGTAAACACACTGGGGTGCCTAAGCTGCCACTATAGGACTGACATGATGTTGAAACTGCTGGTTGTGAACACGAGATTGGCAATCCTGGCAAATCTATGCGTGCAGGCATCGCAATTAGTTTACAACGCAATTGCATCAGCGCTGGGCAAACGAAAAGCGCTGCTCACACACAACGCACCAGAAGGGGGCCATGAGACAGAGAGGGGCGGGAGTGGAAAGCAAAGGGTGCTTTTCACTAATTTTCTGCGCTTTTGCGTGAATCCTTCGGAATTTTTTTTAGCAACCTTTTTGCCAACACTTGGTAAAGTCCACGCCGTGAATACGGTCTACCAGTATGGAAGCCGTTTCTCTCACTGGTGGTCGAAAGATAGTCGAGAAAAGTTCCAGTGACTCGTGATGAGGATTTTTTTATTTTTGTATCATTGCGAAGGCTCGTTATGAGAGCTAACACACAACGCACAGCAAGGGGGGCATAGCCAAGAGGGGGGCGGGAGAGGGAAGGACAAACAGTGGGGAACAGAGGCCACGGAGGAAGATCTTGGAAGGAGAGGGATGGGGCGGGGAACACGGGGTATACAAGTGGGACATTACAGGGGACTTTTCAGGAAGGAAAAAGCAGGGAATTGAAGGAGTTGGGTTTGGGATGGAGAAAAGATCGAAGTTTTTTGGATGGGGGAATGATAACAAGTGGTGGTGAACAGCTGTTTTGAAGCCTGGAGGGAAGAATGGGATTGAACAGCGGTTGAGGGAGTATTATTCAAAGGCGGGAAAAAAGAGGAATGAAAGAGTGAAGGTGAGCAGTGGATTCGTGAATTTGTTTGTTTTACCGATTTGTTGGGTTGTTGGTGGATCTTGGAAGCACCTGTCCGGAAATATTGGTGGGGACATTATCGCAGACAGATGCGGGGCGGGGGGGCGAGAACCGGAGAGAAGACGGTAGAAGACAGAAAGACCACCTGACCTGCCTGCGGGTGAGGAGAGTGAGCAGGCCTAAAAAGACTCAGCCTCATACGCGGGAGATACCCATGATTTTCCGAAATGCTTGGTTTCCACAGCGGTGAGCCGAGAAAGGTGAGGGGCAGGAGCACCAGCCCAGCAGGGAGAGCAGTACTGCCCATCAGGGCTGCGGACGAAATGCTATTGTATGTGGTCAGTTGCTATGTAAGGTGGGCCCCGAGGAAGGACTTTGGCACCACGGAGGATTCCATCGGCGACTGCTTTGGAGGCGTGGTTTGAAAATGTGGCTTGCCCAAGAAGCGATTCAATGGCTGAAGTGGTCCCAAGAGTTTGAAGTGCACTAAATCTTTTTGACAGTGTTGTTGAGAAAGTAGATGGGAAGATTTTGGCGTTTCAGTGATTTCGGAAAAGGGAGTGAGTGTATGGGATTTTCTTGGGATTGAAAGAATATTGCAAGGGTTTCACCAGTTTGTGTTTTTGTCAAGGTCTGAAGAGAAAGGAAGATGTTGCTGCTTGTCTGTCAGAAGATGAGAGATGTTACGGCAGAGTTGTGGAGTCATCAGCAAAGAGATTAAAGATGATTTTCCAGAATCAGTGAGAATCATTGATGAAGATTTAAGGAATAAGATGGGCCTAGTAAACACTGCCTAGAAGGTACTCCAGCCTTTATAGGGAGAGGAAGAAGAAAAGGGTCCATTGAGAGACATGTTGGCTAAACGAGAGTGAGGAAGTTAGTAATCCAGAGGGTAAGGTTGGCGCTTGGATTCCAATAAGGCAGACAGTTTGGAAGAGTAAAGCAGGATGCCAGACTGCATCAAAAGCTCAGATTGCCCAGAGAGATGGCCCTAATTCATGTCTGTTTATTGAGGGCCTCCATCAATGTGCTGGGAAGAGCAGAGCAACATGTCCAAAGATAGAGTGACCGGTTTTGAATCTGAATTGATGATCTGAGATGAGGTTGTATGGAGAAAATTAATGATTTTATGTCAACTGTGTGATGGATTCCATGAGCATTGCTGATGAAACTCGGAATGTAAGCTATTGGTCTGTAGTTAAGGGATCCGTTTTTTGCACCTTTTTTATGTGAATGCTGTGATGTTGGCTGAATTTCTCAACGGATGGAAGATGACATAATGGTAAGTGATGGGGTGAAAAATAGCAGAGAAAGGAAGTGGCAAGAGCAGCAGAGCAAGCTTTTTTAGACACATGAGCTTGATGCTGGTCTGGAAACAGTTGCAGAGTCAGAGTCGAGGATTGCCAGAAACTTTTCCACCTTTTCAGGTTGCAAAAGACACCAATCCAGGAGCAGCTTGGGTATGACTGGGTAGGAAATGGTGTTGGTGTGGGTTTTGTGTGTTGTGTGTGTGTGTGTGTGTGTGTGTGTGTGTGTGGTGTGTGGGGGGGGGGGCGGGGGGGGGCGGGGGGGAGGGAGAGATATGATTGATTGATTGAGAGTAGGGACACAGGATTTTTGAAAGGAAACAAAGAATTGAGGCCTTCAGACCTTCTCACAAGTGGGAGTCGGGCTGTGGTGCCTTTTGAAGTGAGGGAAGGGATGGAAGGAAGGGGAGCATATACCCCAGCGATGGACTTGACAAGGCACACCACATTTTAAGCAGACAAGTTTGAAAGTTCATTCTTTGGAGATTGGACAGATGTTGTCCTGGCTCCCCCTGAAAGAGTAAACACAATTGTTGCGGCCTTTGTGGAATGTCTAGGTGCCCTTTTCGAGTAGATTTTACCTTCCAGGAAGAGAATGCAAGTTAAGTTGTTTTTCAAGAAACTGCCGTCAACCCGTCGGATTGGAATACGCAAAGAGCGGGGAGAATGGGTAAGATAACTGAAAGAAGAAGAGGGATGAATCTGTGCCATAAGAAGAGGAGCAGGGGGTCCTTCGGGGTTAAACGGTTTAAAGGGATCAAGGTTTTAAATAGGTCAAAGGGTTTAAATGATTACAAGGGTCTAAAAGGTTTAAGTGCTTCTAAAGGTCTCATGTCTTAAAAGCTATGTTCCATTAGTCAGGAATTAAAATAGAACGTTCCTCAGGTCCAATAAGTAAATTAAATTGACGTATTCACAGTCGCAACTCACGTTTCAAATAGTAATGTAATTAATAGACATACAGGCGTTTGAGCGAGGCTTCAACCTCGCCAAGGGTTCACCGTCCACCATTGAATTTTTCAGTTTTTCATATACATAAATACAAGTAAATCAGTTGAAAAGTGATGTATTTGTGTGACCATATGCTCAAAAACATAGGCTTCCTGGCTTGTTCATTACCTCTCACAGTTGAAGTTGTTCATGAATATCAGAGTAAAAATGGTGACCTGTAAGGCGATTAGCAGATCAGAATAACAGACCAAAACTAACAATATATTTGTGAATCTTTGATTTCGCAAGTAACAGACCACTGAGAACAGACAGGAGTGAAAAATATGACGCTCCATTCACCTTTGCTTGCAAAGGTGATAACAAAACCAGCCAACGCAAATATACTGGCAAATCTGATTTCACATAACAAACAGGGGTGAAAACATAACCTCCGTCCCCACCTTTAGTGGCGGAGGTAAATGAGTTTGGTTAAGCAACTGGTCAAGTCGAGTGAGGCAACCTCGGCCTCGATTTTGATGGGACTAACATGCATAAAGTTTTCCCTTACACAATATCTGTGAGGTGTTTTCTCTGGCCCAGTTCCAGGCGAAACATAGTGTTTACCTCTTCGGAATCAAAGGGCTGGTTCTCCTTACCATACTGTCTGGTGGTTGGAAAGGAGCGGGGCTTCCAAAAGAAGCCTGGTTGATGCTCCGAATAGGGAGTTCCTGTTGAGAGTTTTTACCCCGTGAGGTCTTCCACCACGGGGTCTAAGCGCCGCTCAGCGGTTCTCTCTTTTCTTGTTTTTGGCAGAGGCTGGAGAAACAGCACAAGTTTTCTCACTCTCTGGATTCCCTGCTTTAACTCAACCTTCTTCCTCGCAAAACCCGGTTTCAAACCGTCCATCGCGTGATGTCATCAAAGACATGCCTGAGGGCTGGCACGATGCCGAGATGTTCACACACCTTTAAGCTCGTCCGCCTTGGATTTGAAATCTCAGAAGCAGCTATAAACTGTCATCCATGATTTCACAGGCAGGGTGATTCATCAATGTGTGTGCCTTGTCCCTCGATGGATGTGTTAAAGCGGGTGGTGCTGTTCTGCCGGCATTCGTTTGGTGGACCTAAAGATCCCACGTGTCCTTTGCAAAGAAGTCCTGAGCTATCAACCCGCACACCGAGCCAAAGTTCCAATTCATGCCCTAACCTACACAGCGGCATTGCATCAGTAGCACGCACACCATCCAAAGCCAATGATGCTACCCCGCAGCCTTTTACTGCAAACGAAAAAAAGATTGGGTTTTGCCCGCTTGATTCACATACTGTCGATTGGTCTGATTCAAAAGAGAAACGAGTGGGCTTTCAGCCTGGATAGCCGTTAGTTCTGACGCTGGTGAAGAGAAAGGAAAATGGTATTAACAAAATAAATAACTGAGAATAAAACACATTTCACAGGAAGAATACAAAGGGACGGAGGGGAGGACAATGTTGTGCTAAAACTGATCTCGGCCAGCCTAAGTTGGGGTTTACAATCCATCTACCCAACACGCAAATTACGATGCAATTAATTATGCATGAGTACGATAGTACTCCATATGGATGAATGGCAGAGGATAAAAATGTTTCTGCCCATTCAAATGTGCACAAAATTATAAACCGCTGAAAAACTACTATAGGAGTTGAAATGGATAAGCTATTTTACAAACTATAAAACTTTATTCTCAAACGTTTTCAACAACCAACAAGAATGAAAAAAGTACGCCAGAAATTTAGCTTCTTAATACAATGCCCCGACATTGTACCCAAAAAAAACCCAAAACATCGCTAAAATACCAAAATTGAGAGATCGTAAAAATTGGATTTGTCCATCACGAAAACTGTGATAAATGTCCATCTGTCTCGGCATAATTGCTGTAGCATTACACTGATTCCAAACTTAAGGAAGCGACCTATCCGCATCTCTTTTGCCATTCATCATTCTTCCTCTATCCGACCACCAGTGTCCACCCCACTTTTTTACCAATTCTTTCACCCAATCAAGCCTCCATCTGCAATCACCAATCGCCTCCTCAGCTTCATCCATCATCTCTCTATCCAAAACCGTCTCATTCCCGCGATCTCCTGACACAGTTCTGCTTCAGCAGACCTACAACCTCGATGTTGTCGTCCTCTCTGTCAGTGCACCATTTGAGACTAAAATGTAGACCGGTGTCACACAAGCCCCGAGCACCTTTCCCATTTAAATTTTCTTGATTATCTTTCTGTCTGCTAATTTTTATTTCTATATCAAAACAAATTTAAAAATCATTGCGAAGGTTGATGTCGCAGAAGTTCAGTTGTTGTGTCGCTCCCCATGTAATTCTTTTCTTTCCATTCCAAGTCTGGGAGGATCGTTTATTGGTTCAAACCCTGTCTGAGTAAGTAATAAAGAACTTTTAAAAATGGTATGTGCTGCCTCCTTGGCCTGAATGCTCAGGCCATTTAAATGGATAGAGAATGGACTACACAACGCTGGGAAGCCCATGGCAAAAAACCACCCAGTAAACTTAACCAAGAAACTGCTTTGGCAGCACCAAACACTTCAGTTTGAGTATGGAAGCATACAAACCGCTCATGAAATGAAACCACCAAGCATTCCAGATACATAGGATTTTCCCCAGACAGATATTTCTTTCGATTGTACTTTTGATAGATTTCCTCCCCATTGGTTTCGGGGGATTTTGGAGGGAGATGCATTGTGAGTTTTGCATGTTAAATCCCAGAGTAACGTTTCCCCGACTTTTCCTACTTTTTCGTCCACCAAATCCACACCGTTCGTTCCATCCCATCTCAAAAACTCCTACCCCCGTCCTTTCGCCTCGGAACATTCCCCTCTTATCATTGATCCACATGTCATGAGAATTACCGATTAGTTTTGATACTTGAATTCAGATATAGCTTAAACCTCGTACAAATTATCCTTATCATGTGAAAATCACTGTGGAAATTAAATAGACTTCTATTTTTCAATTTACTGCAAAACCCCCCATTTGGACACAAATGGAGAAATGATTCATTAATGGGGCTAACAGTGGTCATACTTCGTTCTTTTCAGTTGCCAGCAAAAACCTCCATTTAAAACACACTGATCATTAAGCCTTTTAGTGTGGCTATATAAGGATCATTAGCTCTGTAGCTGGACGTTCATCGTGCTATTAAACAGAGGCCAACCAAGAAACCTGCTCACCCCATCTGACGTTGTAAAAACATAGATTGGGCTTAACCTCATGGAGATGGATGTGAAAAAACCGATGAATGAAATTGGTGGTAATTGAAAGCTTGAGCAAGTGACAGAAGACCGAACAAGAGATTCATCTTTTCCCTTGAATCGTTTTATTTCCCTTTTAGTGGGGCAGATAACAGCAAATTTTTTGAGAGGAATCGAGTGGCAAATGATGAAATACAAGCATCAAATTTGGGCACAATTTTGTTCTCCAGGGGATTCTAAATCAATTGCCTGATTGCCATTATTGAAATCCAAATTTTCGAAAAAAATTTGAAAAAAAAAAAAACCTTCAAAAAAGTCAAGATCACGATATCAATGTTGGATGCTGCCTGAGATTGGTGAATGTTTCAGAAAACATCATCCAAAAGACGTTCCAAGTCTGCATGCAGTTGTTCTTTCCCTTACCCACTGCGAAGGCAGACACGACGTCACATCCAGTGAACGCATGGAGATATGGGAATCCGCTCCTAGCTTTCTCAGGCCCTATTGGCCAGAACTAAACCTCATGGGACTGGAATCCATCGCGCCTTGGCGTCTTGGCCAAAGGCAATCCACAAATGTTCTCAAGACCTAGTTCCTGTAAGGATGGCAGTACAAGATATTGGCTTATGACCTAGTAAACGTCGGTCATTAGCCTTATGATAATGGACTTGCTACGATTCCATGCGTTGCATCCTGGCGTGTTACAAATATCGAGTGTCAGCTTCTTCATGACAAAACATGGAAGACACATGCATCCAGTGACTTCCTTGTGTTGCTAAATGGCATCTTCTCCTTTTTGGTGACAATTGGACTGTGGCTTGTTTCATCTTGTGCTTCACACATCTTTTTCGCGCAAGGAGTAAAACAGCTCAGTCCTTGTTGCTGTCATCTCGAAGAAAGCTTCTTTCTCCCAGTTTACTTGGGGTCTTACTGTTCCTGTCCACTCTTCTTCTGATTCCTTGCCCCCTTTTCCGATCTCTAGCCTCGCTTCAGACTTGAACTTCTTGTAACACATCCAAAACACTAAACGTCCACCCTCTCAGTACCTGTTTTCACCATAGATTCGCACCTTTGGGATGAAATGTCTTCTTTGGCATAGTCCATCAATATCTTTGAAGTGCGTGGAGGTAGGGCAATTGATAAGTGCTGAGCCATCAATGATGACTGCATCTCCCCTTGGTTCTCTGTCCTGGGATGTTCACTTTGCGCTTCAAGAAATTTCAGCCAGCTGTGACTTCCAATTTTTGAGTTTTTTTTTTTTTTTCAAATTTTTTGCAAATTTGGATTTTTCAAATGCCAATCGGCAGATTTGATCAAGAAGCCCTGCAGAACAGAAATGCCAAATTTTGATTGCTTGTACTCATAATTTGCACGATTTTCTACAATCTTACTACAGAACTGTTTGGTGTCAACCGCGAGCAGAATCGGCACAGCATTAAATCGTGAACTCAAGCATCTGATCCACCATGCATCTCGATTTACCACAGGCTGCGATCTGCCGGGAGCTTCGAATTCTCCACTCGTCTCGCCTGCCAGGAGCTCTTTACGCTCGATACTCTCCATCTCATTTTGCTGCGAGGTCTTGGATTCTGCTCTTGATCGTCTCATGTGGCGGAAGACTTATTGATTTGTCATGCTCTGCCATCAGCTCTCCTTACCATGAATCTTTTGGCCAGGCCTCCGCTCCCACATTTGCCCTGTTTTTTCGGACTGTGAGAGCCCACAAAGGGGGAGTTTTTTGTACGCTGGTTCACGAAGCTGCACTGGAGTCTGTGTAAAGGTGAGCCAGCAGCCCGTACCCCGGCTCTGAATGCTCTGCAGTCTAATCTACTCTTTTCTATCTGTTTTTTTTCCGGGGGATGATTGATAGGCACACCAATCTTGTGGTTTACTCGTAGGTAAGAAATGTGTAAGTGGGCTCTGTAAGCGTTTAAGAACAATTACTTTCCCTTTGTGCTTTCAGTTGTGATTTTGCTTGTATTCCTTTCCTGTGCCTTGGTTAATATACATTCCTATTGAATTGCTGATGTGTAAACATGCTCTGAGTGGATATTGCTTTGTTGTGTTTTATAAATGTAAACTTGTTTGAAACTGATAACGTTTACGACCTGCTTCTTTCGTCAGGTCAGGTCAGGTCAGGTCAGACCAGGGCCAAGATCAGATTTTGTGACTTGCTGCAAGGTACCCATGTAAACCTGTACTAACCTGTTTCAGGTCGGGTTGTTTTGCGATTAAAACCGTCTCCTTGCCAGGTTTCCTGGTGGTACGTCCACGGCTGGATACTGAACCCCCGCCCCCTCCCCAGGGATTTTCTTGTACCATAATTTTTTTGAATAATGTGGGTTCCTATAGGCTTTGGAAATCTTGGCTTGTTTGCCAATTGCCTAGGTGTGTTCAGCTGTGTTAACAAAGTGATATGTATGACTACTATAGTGCAAAACAGTGAAAAATAAACTAATTTTTCAAACATTTGGATTTCTCCTTTTTTCCCCATTCTGAGGCAGCAAAATGCAATTTTTTCAATATTTTTTTTATCTGGAACAATATAGTTTTCACATTGTTATTCATTTCAAGTTAAACATTCAATATTAAACCACAAATTTATTACAGAGAGATGACAAAGAAATTAAGTTCCTTCGTCAAAACATCGGCTAAACGTAATATTATAGGGGAACAAATAACCTCCAAACCGCAACTAAAATGATATTATTTTCTTGCAATAAAATTAATTTACTCAATACTATTATCAACCAATATATTCTTGTAAGCATCCATGTACATACTGACACTCATAATTACAATTTATAGTACTGATACCGTTATGGTACGACAGAACATGCGTGGCAAATTTGGAACAAAAAATTTATATATTGTACTTCAAAACACTGTTTTCAAATTGGAGGAACTACAATGTACAATAAGTTTCATCAATGACATTGTATATTCTTCATCATCACGCTCTGCATCCTCATTACTAAAGATTTAATCTGCCAAGCTGTTTGCAGACACAATATCATCATCATCATCATCTTCGTTGTCATCCTAGACTGGATGTCTTCTCATCAGGCTTCCTGTGTTCAGAAAAGACAAATTATCAGACACTTGTATTTTGGATTTGTAGAATTTTATTTGTTTATGGTAAATAATAACTATTTTTGCAACATTACATTGTTCTTGTACGCTAAGTTGCAGAACAAATTTTGAACTTGAACTAATAATTTTGAAATTGCAAAGATTAGAATAAGCAAACAATTAATATAAATTAGTCATGAAAAGTAATGGTGGTGATCAGTAGATAAGCGACACAAACAGGAAATAAAATGGTGTTCATGATTGGTGGATGGTAATAACAGAATGAGCAAGTCCTGGGTATTCCTTCCTGAGGTATGAAATCTCCATCCACCGTCATATTCAGGATCTGCTCAGTCCTTTTCTTCAATCATGTGATTCAGGCGCGGTATAATTGGATGCTGACATGGGTTTTTCCAGATAAGGGCACTTTGTTCCTGAGGACATGCATCTTCAGTGTAGACAAGGGTGGCAGTGGCTCAAATCAATTTCCATATGAAAGTTGCACAGGAGTTGGAGGTGCCAGTCTGGAATTTCTGCTTTAACTATATCATAAACGGAGCTGGTTTAATCCTTGTACAGCTTTTTTTTGGTTCACAATAAGACAGACAAAAAATTGTTCCAAAGTTCAGAATTTGATAACTTCATTAAATTTCAAGTGAAATGAAGACTGTCATGAAAAAAGATAACAAACCGTAGAGGTACAATCAAAGGTACACGCCCACTGCCAAAATAAATAAGTCCTCGGCAGCGTGCGACATTCGGGCGCCTTCAATGCCGGTGGACGCCGCCGTGCAGCACATGGAGATGGAATGGTAGGGAAGTGGGTGTTACATTGATTGATTAATGCATAAATTAAACTAGAAAGGGGCACTCGTAGAGCGCATGCCTCCGCCGACAGCAATTGCCTTATCCACGAGAACATATTGGGACCAATAAGATTTCTTTGGGAAATATGCATGCCCTGTATATTCGGTTTTTGGCCCAAATCTCTCAATGTGAAGAATCACTAAAAAATAAAATCCACGATCCGGATCTGGGATTCAGATTCTTCACCAAACTGAAGGCAATTCGTCCTTGTCACACACCCAAACATGCCTACGAAAGTTCTGTGGAATCCAATCCAAAACCTTTTGAGATACTTGTGTATATATATATATATATATATATAATATTATATATATATAGTTTTTGGGCCCTCTATCTCTTTCAAGGTGAAGAATTCAACTTGAAAAATTCTAAGTAGTCGGATCCGGATTCGGATAATTCACCAAAATCCAATCAGTAACGTCCTTGTCAAACACACCTAGCCGCCCACGCAAATTTCATCTGAAATGCCGTCCAACAATGTTTTTGAGATATCCTCAAACAAATAAACAGACAGACATACAGTGGTGAAAACATAACCTCACCTTCCACCTTTTGGTTGGAAGAGGTAATCAAATAAATAAATAATCGTTAAAATAATCAATTTCTAATGAAATTGCTATAGCATATCAAAAAACCACCACTGTTTGCAATCCAAAATCAGTAAGTTTTTGAAAAATTAAGGTTTAATTCATCGAAAATTAAAAAAAGTAATCGATTCATTAATTGAATTCAAATAAAATCAAAAATACTCTTTATAGCCAAATCACTCGTTCACGTGTTGGTGTCTACCAATTATCAGCTTCCTAGCATCAAAAAAGGTCTGGGGAGATATTAACCCCAGATGAGAAAGAAAAATAAATAAGTAATTAATAAACCCGATAATTAAATAATTCATTCATTTAATCAAAATATACAAGTAGCGGTAAACATTCAAAGTACATCGCCCATAATTGCAAAAAAAAATTAATAACAACACCTCCACCGTGCTGACACAGGCCGCCGAAGCCATCTTCGGCGTCCGGCGATGCCGCCTTTGGTGCAGCAATATGGAAGTCGGAATGGGAGGAGTGTGTAACAATAATTGGATTGATTAATTGCAGAATTAAAAATAAATAAATAATATTGTAAATAATTAATTTTCTCATCCATTGCCGAATAGCATCCCTGAACGCACAACTGGTTATCATCCAAATCTGTAACTTTTTGGAAATTAAGTAATTAAATCGAAAATGAATATTAATTGATTAATCAATAAATCAAAAAATTCCTTTATAAGCCAAATCACGTGGTTCACTGTGATGTCTAAATATCAGCTTCGGGAGATCAAAAGTGCCTGAGATATTGCCGCGGATGAGAAAGAAAATTATATTACATGTATAATAAATCAATAATAATTAAGTAATTAATCAATTGATTAATCAAAAATAAAAATATATATTGTTTTTTGTCAATAGCACATTTTCAACTTTCCCCTCTAATTTAGCTTCTAGCTCAAAGGGATTGACTGATTATATCGCCCCGAAAAACAACAAACGAGTGAAACTGAGTAAACTTATACCATCCTTCGGACAACCAGTCGAAACAATGGTGTCATGCAGCACCTGGATATGGAATTGGGAAAGGAGCAGTGTAAAATATTCATCAATAATGCTAAAATTATTTTATTTTATTCAAGGTTGAGAAACACTTGCATATGTTTATGAGAGTTTATCTCGAAGTATTTCCAAACTAACAGTAATTATTCTCCAGATGCTGAAAAGTGATAATTACTTACATATGGTGAATTATGATTCTACTACATCTGTCACCCTCAAATCAAAGGGGAAGTACTACCTCATCTCCCCAGGTTTCGATTTATAATTTAAACATCAAGACGCACCTCCTCACTGTTATGGTGAGCATACACTTGCGGATTATGTTCAACGAACGGTAAACCGCATAATCTGCAAAAGAAGCAACCATACCGTCTGCACCCAGACGAATGTTCCCGCTGAATGCAACCATTCCATCAGAAGGCATGTGAATGTGATCGTGGTAAATTAAAACATGTTTGGAGTGTGTGATGAGCACTTCGCCCCGATCCTCCCTTGGGAACCATGCGTCCTACACCCAAAGTGTCACCTCCCAACCTGGAGGCCATCAGCCTGGCAACTCTGGTCAAAACAGACAACATTAACTGTCCAACACAAGTTAAAACAATCAAACACGAAACCGCCTATCCGGAATTTTCCTGGCTATTTGCCCTCCATCGGGACGGCATGCCCGATAAATATGCAATGATGGACAACGGGTAATGCCTGGCAAGTTGGCTTAATAGTTTAGGGGTGGTGGGCTTGGGATCCTAGAATCCTGAGTTTAATCCCACTTTGCTATTGAGAATTAATGGCAGGTGGGTTGACCTTGCTTGTCATCCTTCCGAGGTAAAGCAAAAATGAGTGCCCCGCTTGAACTGGTGTCCTGTGGTCGGAATGGCAACCAATCCAGGATTGTGCCCATAGCCAGGGTTTAGAACTACTTTGGAGCACTAATGCTCTGCACTGAGTATGGTCGCAAAATGATCGACTGGATGACCCACATTCGTCGTTTAATCATCAGAAAGGACATCCAAAAGATTTGCTAAATTATGAATGTCGTTGGCATCCACATCAAGAAAATTGAGTTTAACAAGTCAGAATAAACATTAAAACTGGACTGGGGAGGCAATCAAGAGGATGCAGACCCTTGCAGGACTTTTGTGATTTGGTGTGTTTGGTGTAGTTTTTATTTTTGTGTAACTGGGTGTGTTCCAATAATTAATAATAGACCATCACTGAACTGCGACTTTAATAACAGCTGACATTGAATGACGCGGGTACAAAGACTACCGCTTTGAATGTACCCCGCTTTGATCGGACAACTGACCAATGACCCATGGGCGTTTATTTATTATCCAATTTAATTCAGATGGGATTATAATAAATTCAATTCAAATCAAATGGAAAAACCAAATACCATACAGTACTTCATTGGAGTCATGCAGAAGGAACTCAAACAAGCAAAATAGCAAAGATGGGAGTCATCAGGAGGAACCTGGATAGGAATTCGGGTTTCAACAGCGACTCCTCCACCCTCCAAACCCAACCAGGCACAGCCAAGTGAGCCTTGTTCAAAATAAATAAAGAAAGAACCAGATCCCAAAATTTTAATAATTCTGAACTGCCCGACAATGCATCAGAATAGGGTTTGAAATTTTAAAAACATGTCCAACATCAACTACTCGATCATGATTTGTCAACCATATGACCTATTAATTAATTCGTTTGAACACCCTGGAATAATCCCCAAGGCTTATGGAACATGTGGGTGAAGTTTCACCTCGATTTATGAAGCCATTCTGGATAAAGCAAATTTTTTTTAAGAATTGCTCTGCAAAAAAATTCATAGCTTGCGCAGACCATCCATGGTGAACATATGATGTTACAAATTTACATCTTTTATATTCACCAAGGATAGTAGATCAATGTTGTTACCGAGTTTTCGGATCAATCTGGTAAGCCCGTTATGGAGAAGTAAGATTTTTAAAGTTTTTTTATTTTCAATGCCCAATAATGGTGCCGAACACATGACCTAATGACATAGTTTTAAACAATCTTCCTCGAATTGGGTAGGGAAATGCATTTGTTTTGAAAGTTTAATATTAATCGGAATAAGGTTTTCGGTTTTCTCTCCAAAGATGCCGCCAAACCACATGATTTATTGAATGTCATCACTTTCACACTATATGGCACAATGGTGGTGAGATGCATATTTTGTGAAGTCCGCATTCGATCAAAATGAAGCAGTTCAAGATAGATAGTTTTTTTAAGATTCTGTTCAATCCCATTTGGCTGCCGGGCTCATGTGACTATCAATTATTCGGGAACTAGTCCTGGTATCGCCAAGGCCTTGAGGAACATGTGTGAGCTCCCTTGATCTTGTCCAGCCATTCTGGAGAAAGAAGATTTTTTAAAAAGGTTTTTCAGGTAAATCCCAAATACGGCGCAAAACCAATGTGAATCCTGTGACATCATAGGGTGGGAAACATATTTTGTTCCTAAATGGATAGGCGGTCATAAACTAAAGTTTCAACCTCAATCTGTTCAACCATTTCAGAGATTTTTGAAGTTTAAAAAAAATAAAAAGGCTGCTGAACCACGTGACCGATGACATCAAAAAAAAATTTCTGTCGACCAACTATCCCGAGATGAACTCATAATTTTTCACACTGATCAACATGTAGCATTCTTGTATGTCATTATGATGTCAAACGAAGGCATATACAACAATGTCATAAAAATTTCACTTATTCCCCAAAGCGGAGTACTTGCCCGTGTGCCACGTTTTCAATTTTATTATGATGCCCGGGATTCTGAGATACAGAGGTCAAAGTTTTTTTTTTTTTTTCCTTTTTTCCAACATGGCTGCACCCACACCATTGGACCTATGATGTCATAATTACGAAAACATTTCTAGCATGAGTAAGTGTTCCTTATGGTTGAAAATTTCGTGTCAAATACCGCCAAGCGGTTTGTAGACAAAAACACACTCAAGTTATGTGCAAGACAAACAAACAAACAAGCAGTCATAGACTGGTTACTTATACGAATCGTCAAGCTTGACCTCCTGACCTTGTTCTAATCAAAAGCTGTCTCTAGAGAAGGTAGCGACGGACCAGAAGTTTCTAACGAGGATTCTGTACCAACCATCAAAAATCGTAAACGTGCGACTCGAAGCTAAAAATCTCCATTTCTCCAGCAATTATTGAAATATTAATTTTATCAAAGTCACAAAACCGTAAATAATTCGGCCATCCACCAACATCTTTACATAATCCGACGGTTAGCGAGTCAGGCATGCGATGATAACCTTTATTGGGAATAGAAAATGACTTTCAAGACACGACATCTTTAATCAGAAAACACCTTCCAGCAGCGCCCACGGAAAACCTTTAACGTGACTGCGCGCGCGCAAAACGACGCCGGTCTGCTCAGCGGGCGTGGCTGCACCCGTGAATGAGCGGGTGCGCGGCGCGTGGAAATATGTGTTTTATAACAATCTTAAAACCGTCTCCAACATCCGATTTTTACCGAATTTTCGACAACCTGATGTGTGTAAGCGTTTTAAGCGTCGCAAAACCGACAAGACGCTACAGCGACCTCACACACGCTGTTCCTCTCACACTCGGCCGCTCACTCGCACACGGCTGTTCGCTCACGCATGCCATACTACTCACGCACGTGGTTTCTTCCACACACGGCATGCTGGAAGGCACGCACGTCGGCACACTCGCAACCACACCACTCAAACACGGGGTTTCACTCCCACTCGGGGTCTCATCCACACACGGGGTTTCATCCACCCACGGGGT
>CM068968.1:16796766-16809538 GCA_035128595.1 Eptatretus atami
AGACGAAGCGTTCAACCAAGAAGAACCAGAAGACAGAAGAACCTGAACCAAGAAGCGCATGAACCAAGAGGCCCATGAACCAAGAAGACCCAGAAGAGGCAAGAAGCGAGAAGAAAAAGCTCCGCGTGCGGTCCGACCATTATAGCGCGGGGCTCCGCCCTTCGCCCCACCCCGTTTTCGGCTCAGCCTCCCTTCGAGAAGGTTCCCGAAAAGGGGCGTTCCCTCACTCTGACCGCCTCATGCCGTGCATCCACCAATCGGCAGCGAGCTGCCCTGCCCCCTTCCCTTCACACCAAGCACAAGCGCAGCGAAAATAGGCGGGAAAAAACCCCACAGGCTCGCAAGCTTTGTCCTGCCAATCCTTCTCGGACGGTTTCCGCGTAGAAACCGTTCTCCTGGTCCGTGAAGGATGGCGTTTCGTAAACGCGGCGTAGTTGCGTAGATGTGGTGATTGTGTGGGGTGGTGTGAGCGTGGTTGGCGTTGTGGCGTAGTTGGTGGTGGCGTTGTTTGTGTGGAGGGTTGTTGCAATGTGGCCAAAATAACGATAGATAAAGAAAAACGGCTATCTCAAAGAGTCGCAGTCCGTGAAACACGAAGAAGTCCCGACAACGGTGGGGACCTAATCTGAACACTCACTTACGGGGGATAACTGATCTAGGAACCTTATATGTGTATGCGAATTTCCACAGCACATAACAATAGACATATTTAGATATATATAATATATATTATATATATATATTACATCATGCGCCGCATTACGACGTTCCGGTCAACGGATGGACCGCATATACGCGTGGCCCCATAACCATTTAATGGAGCTGAAAAAATTCCTATCACCGAGTGATGTCGTAGCGCTGCCAGTCGTATAAAAAGTACAGGATAGCACATACAATTATGTACAGTATATAATACTTCATAATTTGATAATAAACGACAGTTTGGCCCCGTTATAATGCGATCGTTGAGGTCCATAATATGTCATCGTGAAAAAAGCAGGGTCGTGCTAAATCGGGATTCAAGGAAATCGGCTTTCAAACTGAACCAATGTTTCCACGTCTACCTTCTAGCAAGTAAATTACCTTTGATGAGGAATTCCGCGAATAAATCGTTGGTTTACGTCACATTTAAAACACGAGTTTTTTTTAGTGAAGCTTTTATGTTGTTAAAACAATCGCACTGTTCGAAAATATATCAAACACAACTGACAGTGCTCGTTTACTTCATTTATAAAACTTATAAACATCATGCAATGGATTACGTATTTATTAAGAATCCAACCGCTATTTTATTCATCTTCTATAATCGATCGAGAGGAGATTGTAACAGCCGCTAAACAACACCACATGGCCGTCATTAACAGCACAAGGAAAACTAACGCCGTTCTTCCGTCTCTCTTGGATGTGTGTTACAATTGCCGACATATTCAAAAGGTAAAGTAACATTGCTGTACAGGTTTGTATCCGAGGGGCAATAGGCTACACCATATATCCTAGGTGTGTGTAGGCATACCATCTAGTTTGTGTAAGTACACTATGATTTCGCACAATGACGATATCGCGATCAGCTACGCATTTTCAGAAACGTAATCCAAGTTCATTAAGGGGCGCATGACTTATCTACCTATTAACTGTATATATATATATATATATATATATATATTCTATATCTAAATACTGGTACGGGTGAATGCACCCAGCGTTTTCCCGGGTTATTTTTTTGAATGAATTTAACCTTCTGTACAGGGTCAACGCGAGCACAGTATCAGTTCCCTATGGCCGCCACGGCAGTCTCAGCCTAAGGGGGTTGTGGGGGAAACCACCACCCCGGCCGAGGGACCTCGCCACCTTGCCTAAAACCTCCCAGGGCCCGTTCCGACATTTTTGTTGCAGAGGTTTCCTCCGTATTTCCCGTTCAGGAGATTAGCGCGTCTGCAGCAGATAAACAAACAACCAAAAATAATAAACCAATGTCACCTTAGGGTGACCCGATCTGGCCAAAAGGTGACCACGGGTGACTTCTTTAGTTCACACTGAGGTGACAGAGCTGCCTATCCACCAGGAGCGGACTCCTTGAGGAATATCTGCTACGAGAGATTCCGATGAGAATCGTTTACAGAGTAAACCAGGAAAAATATGTGCTTGCCTCATAAACGTCACCAAATGACGTCATAATTGTCTCAAGTTGACATATCTAGGAAAGCACTCATCGAGGTGTTCAATTTGAGGTACTACACGATATGGTCCTAAAACTCTGAAAATTTGACCTTGGGGTCAAATATGTTTGACCTCAGGCACTAACCATAAGGCCAAGGCCAATCACCACCAAAAAAAACTAATCAGCTGAGTGCCAGACCATATACTACATTCCGCATAAAGTTTGGAGACGATGCGATTAAACTTACTCAAAAAATAAAAGGGTTTCGTCGACTCCCCTGATTTGCGACAAGTGACCTTGACCTTTACCTTGACCTTCAAAATTTTATGCGCTGGAAGGACCTCTATAGGCTCTGATATGCGAAGTACAAAAATTTCCAATGATAACTGTGCCTGCAGAGTGATTTATACGTGATTACAACAAAAAAAAAGACAAAAAAAACATTGAAGGTCAAGGCCCAATCGCCACCCAAAAATTATCAGCTGAGCGCCAGACCCATGAAACTTATATTCCCATTGAATTTGAAGACGATCCGATCAAATTACTCAAAAAATAAGGGTTTCGTCGACTCCCCTGATTTGCACCAAAGGACCTTTGAACTTTACCTGTGACCTTTCAAAAATTTTTTGTGCTGAAAGGACTCCTGGCTCTGATAATGCGAAGTTTACAAAAATTTCCATGATAACTGTGCTCTTGCCAGAAATTTATTTACGTGATTAACAGGACAAACAAAAAAAAAAAAAATAAAAAAATAAAAAAAAACAAACAAAAAAAAAAACATACAAGCTGACTAAACATATCTTGCAAAAACTCGGTTTGGCAAGATAACAAAAAGCCGGTAGGCGACGAGGATTCGCTAGGATCGAAGCGCTGGATACGATGCGTTTCATTCTGACCATCCACCGCCGAGATTCATTGCCAAGACGTATTGGTTCACATACAATTGTTCCTCTGCCTGGGCAAGATTGTTTCCATTGCGTATGCCAACTGGCATCCTCATAAAAAATGACGGTAATAGACCACCTATTTTGAAGACTACCATTATGAAAAATAATCCGGTTGCTGGTTTGTCTGTGGAGCTCGCCGTTCAGGGACACACACACACACACACACACACACACACACACAACCACACACACCACCACACACCACACACACACCACACACACACACACACACAGCACGGAAAACCCGATAAACTTCTTCTCAATGCTCCTGTTTGACCACACCGCCTGACCCACACAAATACTTTTTCATAACCACGCCCACTTTCCATAAAACCACGCCCACTTTTCTACGCCACTCCACTTTAAATAATAATAATGAGATGGTGTGGGTCGTGGAATCGTTTTCGGTAAGATAAATAAATTAATTGAAAGGTGGTGTGGGACGGGAATCCGTTTACGGAAAATAAATAAAAATAATGGAGGCGGAGTGTGGGTCGTGGAATCGTTTACGGAAATAAATAAATAATAAAGGTGGTGTGTGGGTCGTGGAATCGTTTCGTTAAAAGAAGAAATAATAAAGGTGGTGTGTGGATCGTGAATTCGTTTACGGAAAATAAATACTTAATTGGAGGCGGAGTGTGGGTCGGGAAGCTTTACGTAAATAAATAAATAATTAAAGGTGGTGTGTGGATCGTTGGAATCGTTTACGATAAATAAATAAATAATTGGGAGGTGTGTGTCTGGGTTGGGGAATCTGTTTACGGTAAATAAATAAATAATTGTGAGGTGGTGTGTTGGTCGTGGAATCGTTTTCGGTAAAATAAAATAAATAAATAATTAAGTGGGTGTGGGTCGTGGAATCGTTTTCGGTTTAAATAAATACATAATAAAGGTGGTGTTGTGGGTCGTGGAATCGTTTACGTAAATAAATAAATAAATAAAGGTGGTGTGTGGATCGTGGAATCGTTTACCGGTAAATAAATAATAATGGAGGCGGTGTAGTGGATCGTCCGAATCGTTTCGGTAAATAAATAAATAATGGAGGTGGTGGGTTGGGGAATCGTTTACGGTAAATAATAAAATATATGGAGGTGTGTCGGAGAGAATCCGAAAATGGTAAATAAATAAAATAATGGAGTGGTGTGTGGGTCTGAATCGTTTTCGGTAAATAAATAAATAATTGAAGGTGTGTTGTGGACGTGGAAACGTTTACGGAAAATAAATAAATAAATGGAGGCGGGGAGTGTTGGTCGTGGAATCGTTTACGGAAAATAAATTAAATTAATTAAAGGGGATGGTGTGTGGGTCGTGAATAACGTTACGTTAAATAAAAAATAAATAAAGTGGTGTGTGGATACGTGGAATCGTTTAACGGGAAAATAATACTAATTGGAGGCAGAGTGTTGGTCGTGGAATCGTTTACGTTAAATTAAATAAATATTAAAGGTGGTGTGTGGATCGTGGAATCGTTTACGGTAAATAATAAATAATTTGGAGGTGGTGTCTGGGTGGGGAATCGATTTACGCGTAAATAAATAAAATAATTGGAGGTGGTGTGTGGGTCGTGGAATCGTTTTCGGTAAATAAATAAATTAATTAATTAAGTGGTGTGTGGGTCTGGGAATCGTTTTCGCGTATATAAATACATAATTAAAGGTGGTGTTGGGTCGTGAATCGTTTTACGGTAAATAAAAATAAATAGTGGTGTGTGGTAGTGGAATCGTTTACGAGTAAATAAAAATATTGGAGGCGGTTGTGTGGATGTGGAATCGTTTTCGGTAAATAAATAAATAATTGACGGTGGTGTGGAGTGGGGAATCGTTGGTAAATAAATAATAATTGGAGGTGGTGTGTCGGGGAGGAGAATCCGAAATGGAAATAAATAAAGAATGGAGTGTGTGTGGGGTGGTGGAATCGTTTTCGGGAAATAAATAAATAATTAAAGGTGGTGTCGTGGATCGTGGAATGTTTTCGGTAAATAAATAAAATAATTCGAGGTGGTGTGGGGGTTAGGGAATCGTTTTCGGTTTAAATAATTAATAATTAAATGGCTGTGTGGGTCGTGGAATTCGTTTTCGGTAAATAAATTAACATATTAAAGGTGGCTGTGTGGGTCGTGGAATCGTTTTCGGTAAATAAAATAAAGAATTGGAGGTGGTGTGTGGGTGGGGAATCGTTTCGGTAAATGAAATAATAATTGGAGGTGGTTGTGAGGTGGGGAATCGTTTTAGGTAAATAAATAATAATTGGAGTGGTGGTGGGTGGGAATGTTACGGTTAAATAAAATAAAAATTGGAGGTAGGGTGGGGTGGGGAATCGTTTTCGGTGAAATAAATAAATAATTAAAGCGGTGTGTGGTCGTGAATCGTTTACGTTAAATAAATAAATAAATTAAATGGTGTGTGGATCGGGAATGTTTACGGAAAATAAATAACTAATTGGAGGCAGAGTGTTGGCGTGAATCTTTACGGTAAATAAATAAATAATTAAAGGTGGTGTGTGGATCGTGGAATCGTTTACGGTAAATAAATAAATAATTGAGTGGTGTCTGTGGTGGGGAATCGTTTGACGGTAAATAAATAATAATTGGAGGTTGGTGTGTGGGTCGTGGAATCGTTTTCGTAAATAAATAAATTAAAATTAAAGGTGGTTGTGGTCGTGGAATCGTTTTCCGGTAAAATAAATACATAATTAAAGGTGGTGTGTGCGGTCGTGGAATCGTTTACGGTAAATAAATAAATAATAAGTGGTGTGTGGGTCGTGAATCGTTACGGAAATAAATAAATAATTGGGGGGCGGTGTGGATCGTGAATCGTTTTCGGTAAATAAAATAAAATAATTGGAGGTGGTTGGGTGGGAATCGTTTACGGTAAATAAAAATAATGGAGGTGTGTGCGGGAGGAGAATCCGAAATGGAAAAATAAAATAAAATAATTGAGAGGTGGTTGTGTGGGTGGTGGAATCGTTTTCGGGAAATAAATAAATAATTAAAGTGGGTGTGGGATCGTGGAATCGTTTTCGTGGTAATAAAAAATAATGGAGGTGGTGTGGTAGGGAATCGTTTTCGTAAATAAATAAATAATTAAAGTGGTTGTGGGTCGTGAATCGTTTTCCGGTTAAAAATAAATAATAAAAGGTGGCTGTGTGGCGTCGTGGAATATATCAGGTAAATTAAATAAATAATTGGAGGTGGTGTGTGGGTGGGGAATCGTTTTCGGTAAATAAATAAAATATTGGAGGTGGTGTGTGGGGAGAATCGTTTTCGGTAAATAAATAAATTAATCGGTTTGCTGGTTTGTGCTGGGGCTCACATTGCAGACACACACACACACCACCACACCACACACCACACACACTCCACACACACACACACACACACACAGACGGAAAACCGATAAACCTCTCAAGCCCGGTTTGACCACACCTTCCTGAGCCACACAATATTTTTCATAAGCCACGCCACTTTCCGACGCCACGCCCACTTTCCGACGTCACTCCCACTTTTCATCAACCATGTCCACTTTCCCGACAGCTCCCCCCACTTTCCTAAGTCCCCTCATTAAAAAATGACGGTGATAGACACCGATTTTTGAAGGACTACATTTGAAAAATAAAACCGTCAATCAAAAATCGGCTTCAAGTAAAATTTTCTAAATATCTCGAAGTGTTAATTCGAAGTCTCGGCGTCTCGACATTCAAGAACTGTAAGACAAGTTATTGAAAATACTGTTACGCGGTTTACGGCCGCTGCCACCAGAACGGGTGGTTGCTAGGCAACGAAATTCAAACACGACATTCCAACAAATACTGCACATGTTGCAAAGTTTCATCGAAAGCGGTTCGCTGGTTTGTGCTGTGGAAGCCCTCGCGTTGCAGACACACACACACACCACACACACACACACACAAACACAGACGTAAAACCCGACATAAGGGATATCTCACATATATAGGCGATCCAACAAAAACTTTCAAATTTAGATATTAGATATATATGTATATGTATATATATATATATATATATATATATTATATATATATATATATATATATATATATATATATATTATAAAAAAAATATATCTTACGCAAAACTCTCATCTGTATATATGTATGTATGTACAGTGGGGAGAACAAGTATTTGATACACTGCCGATTTGCTGGTTTTCCCACTTAAAAAGCCGTAGAGTCTGTAATTTTATCATGGTACACTTCAACTGTATTGAAAGACGGATCAAAACAAAAAATCCTGAAAAATCACATTGTATGATTTTAAATAATTAATTTGCATTTTATTGCATTGAAATAAGTATTTGATCCACCTTACCAACCATAAGAATTCCGGCTCTCACAGACCTGTTAGTTTTGTCTTTAAGAAGCCCTCCCATTCTCCACTCATTAACCTGGATTAAACTGCACCTGTTTGAACTCGTTATCTGCATAAAAAACAGCGCCCACCACTCAACCAATCAAGACTCCAACCTCTCCACAATGGGCAGGACCAGAGAGCTGTCTAAGGACATCAAGGACAAAATTGTAGACTTTGCACAAAGGCTGGATGGGCTACAGACCAATAGGCCAAAGCAGCTTGGTGAGAAGGCAAAACAACTGCTGGCGGCAAGTTATTAGAAATGGAAGAATTCAAGATAAACAGTCAATCTCCCTCAGTCTGGGGCTCCATGCAAGATCTCACCTCGTGGACCCTCATTGATCGATGGGAGAAAGGTGAGGGGATCAGCCCAGAACTACACGGCAGGACCTGGTCAATGACCTGAGAGAGCTGGCGACCACAGGATCAAGAAAACCATAAGTAACACACTACGCCTCATGATAAAATCCTGCAGCGCACGCAAGCGTCCCTCTGTCAAGCCAGCGCATGTCCAGGCCCGTCTGAAGTTTGCCATGACCATCTGGATGATTCCAGGGAGGAATGGGAGAAGGTCATGTGGTCTGATGAGACCAAAAGAGAGCTTTTGCGTTTAAAACTCCACTCGCCGTGTTTGCGAGGAGAAGAAGGATGAGTACACCCAAGAACACCATCCCAACCGTGAAAGCATGGAGGTGGAAACATCATTATTTGGGATGCTTTCTGCAAAGGGGACAGAGACTGCACCGTATTGAGGCGAGGATGGATGGGGCCATGTATCGCGAGATCCATTGGCAACAACCTGTCCTTCCCTCAACAAGAGCATTGAGAGGGGCAGGCTGGGGTCTTCCAGCATGACAAGACCGAACACACAGCAGGGCAACTAAGGAGTGGCTCCGTAAGAAAGCATCTCAAAGGTCCTGTAGTGGCCTAGCCAGTCTCCAGACCTGAACCCAATAGAAAACTTGGAGGGAGCTGAAAGCTGTGTTTCCAGCGAACAGCCCCGAAACCTGAAGATCTGGAGAAGATCTGTAGGAGGAGTGGGCCAAAATCCCTGCTCGTCTGTGCCAAACTGGTTAAGAACTACAGGAACGTCTGATCTCTGTAATTGCAAACAAAAGGTTTCTGTACCAAATATTAATTCTGTTTTCTATGTATCAAATACTGATTTCATGCAATAAAATGCGAAATTAATTATTTAAAAATTCATATCATGTGATTTTCAGGGATTTTTGCTTCTACATTCCGTCTTTCACAGGTGAAGTGTTACCTATGATAAAAATTACAGACCTCTACGTTGCTTTGGTAAGTGGGAAAACCTGCAAAATCGGCAGTGTATCAATGACTTGTTTCTCCCCACTGTATGTATGTATGTAGTGTATATATGATGTATGTATGTATGTTCCCGAAATACAGCCAAAATGGTACCGAATAGTCAAAAAAATTTCAGCCCACCTTACTTACCATTTCTCCTTGTGGTGTGCAGTATTTTCAAGTTCGTTCAAATCGGGCAACGAAAAAATTATTAAAAATCAATTCCCCAATTCAGTCAGTACTCTTTGGATATTTGATCTTGCAAACCAACCTCAGCGTATAGTTTGTGAGCTATCTTTTTTTTTCTTTTTCTTTTTTTAAAAAATGCTTTTTTTATCAACCGCGTGTCACACGGGAACGCAACGTTGTTCACAGGTTGTCTAGTATGTACATGTGACATATATAATTATATACATATACATATATATATATATACATATAATATATAGTGTCTAGTCCTAGAAATACACACCGTCGCTCGCTGATGGAATACCAAACGGGGAAGGAGAAAAAAGAGGAGGAAAGGGGAGAGAGGGGTGAGGAGAAGAGGGTGGGGAGAGAGCGGAAGAGAGGAGGAGGGGAGCAAGGAGGGGTGGGGGAAGGGAGACAGTGAGAGGTGAGAGAAGGGATAGGCGACTTGCGGTGGAGCAGTAATTGCCACCAGACACGTTCGGAGACATACATCGCTCGGACGCGTTTCCAGACAAACACGCCGGACGCGTCCAGGGACAAACACCGCCCGGACGCGTCACAGGGACAACACCGCGCGACGCGTCCAGGACAAACACCGGCCCGGACGCTCAGGGACAAACACCGCAGGACGCGTCCAAGGGACAAAACCGCCCGGAGCGTCCAGGACAAAACCCGCCGGACGCGTCCAGGACAACACCGCCCGACGCGTCCAGGACAAACACCGCCCGACGCGTCCAGGGACAAACCACCGCCCGGACGGTCCAGGAGACAAACACCACCCGGACGCGCTGGAGCAAGCTGGCCGGAGACAAACACCGCTTGACCATCCGGAGACAAACTCTATCCAGATATAACCACCATCTGGATATGTTCAGAATCACAGAGGGAGAGGGCAATGGAGAGAGAGAAAGAGAGAGAGAGAGAGAGAGAGAGAGGAGAGAGGAGAGAGAGAGAGAGAGAGGTGTGGGATGAGGGTACTGCACTGTATTGTAGGGTAGAGCAAAGGATGGGAAGAGGTGAGATGAGAGCTATGCGTTCATGAACAACACACACACACCACACAACACAACACACACACACAACACCACACACCACAATCCATGATTCGCTTTCAACGAAAACCAATGTGCATTTATATAGGACGTTTCATTGATATGTTCACAAAGCATTAGTCTTTGGAAACAGTGGTGTCTGATGGATGAAAAAACATTGGGCTCAGGTAATTTAGAAAAACACGTGAATACGGCAAACGGCCTGGAAATGGGTGTTATTTCAAAATCGCTCAGGGTGACGGAGCACGAACCGCTCGCCTCAGGGCGACGAGCACAAACCGCTCGCTATAGGCGACGGAGCCGAAGCCGCTCCTCAGAGCGACGGAGCACGGGAAAAACGCTCGCTCAGGGCGACGGAGCACGAAACCGCTCGCTCAGGGCGACGAGCACAAACCACTCGCTCAGGGCAACGGTAGCACCAACCACTCGCTCAGGGCGACGGAGCACGAAGCCGCTCGCTCAGGGCGACGGAGCACGACGACTCGCTCAGGGTGACGGAGCACGAAACGCTCGCTCAGGGGCGACGGGAGCACGAACCGCTCGCTCAGGGCGACGGAGCACAAAACCACTCGTCAGGGCAACGGACACCAAACGCTCGCTCAGGGCGACCGTAGAGCACGAACGCTCGTCAGGGCGACGGAGCACGAACCGCTCGCTCAGGGTGACGGAGCACGACCGCTCGCTCAGGGCGACGGAGCACGAAGCGCTCGCTCAGGGCGATGGAGCATGAACCACTTGCTCAGGGCGACAGAGACGAACCACTGCACAGGCAACAGATTGACGAACACGCGATCAGGGTGACGGAGCACGAACAACTCGCTCGAGTGACGGAGCACGAACAAACTCGCTCAGAGTGACGACACTGACCCACTCGCCCAGGGTGGAGACGAAAGCACTTGCTATTGCATGACATAACCGGGCAAAGCATCCACAGATAAATGAACGATTCGCTCAGGAGGACGTAGCGCCGACGTGGTACCACTATTGACAATGGAATCAGCAAGTGGCTTAAGCACTCATGCAGCATCCAATAAAATGGTGATCAGAAGGGTTGGCCAGGCTGTCATGCATATCATATATGATCCCTTTAACTTGAAATCGGTCTCACCAGCACATGCATCAGTTAATGAAATTAAAATGAATGACTTTATCCACAAATAGTTGCCAGCTTAATGAAGAACAACCCTGGAACATCGCCAAAGTTCAATCACCCGTGAAATAAACATTGCAGATAAATCCGCCATTCTTGCCTTCTCGTCTGTGCACGTGTCATGTGGTTACATAGGTCAGGGTCCATGCAAAATTTTAAACTTTTTTTCAAATGTACGTTTTTTTTTTTTACAATTTGCTTCGATTCCCTGTAGGCACATCATGAAACCTCCGAAAAATAGACCACAATCTGGCAGACGCTATGGATAAGCAGTCCCTTTGGGGACATGCACAGTCGAGCGGTGAAATGCATTTAAACATGGTGTAGTCTCAATGAAGCTGGTTAATTTTTGGCCGTCCCCAAATTTTTTGTTCATCAATATAATCTCCAAACGAGAGGAAAAGAAAAGTTGAATGCTTTGGAAATTTAACATTTTCTTGGGTATCTATGGAGAAGGAGGAAACATAGATCACCTGCTTGCTTAAGTAAACAGGTATATTGACTGAGTTATTAAGACTCTTTCTTTTTAAATTATCAGACTCACTCCAGATTCGACACTTATTTAATCTAGACAATATCCGATCCTCAAAACCTAAATCATGTTTCGATGATATTACTTTAATGGGTCCGTAAAGATACATCGTGAAAATCGTCTCATATAATGCATGAAATCGCTCCAAGCTCCTAATTTGAAAAACATAGAACTTACAAAAGTTATGTATACAGCGATTCGTAAGCATTATGAACAGGCATTCGATAATATGAGTGAGAAAGTGGAAAAAAAAAAACTTTATCCTGAATAAATCGTTGCGGCCTGTTCCAAATCAATGCAATCAATGTTTCATCTGCTAACTGTACTTCCTTGTGTTATAAAACGTCTAACCGTTGTTTTAAATCGGTATTGATAAATTCCAGTTGCTGTGTTAGTAAACACATGAATATTGATTTTCCTTTATGAACCAGTTCTGCTCGTTTTTTATTGACTTTGATGTGGACGTTATTACTCCTGCAATGCTTTATCTATCGCTCTGTACAATGTGGTTACAAGAGTCATGTGGAATGTTGTGTATAATGTAGAAAAACCCAAGTTGATAAACATTTAGCCTTGCTCTTGTTATTAAGTTGTGGATATGGCCGATGACAGGTGTAGAATTTCAATGATCCAAATTTTTTAACACCAAATAAAACCTCACCTTTTCATGGGCATTTTTCAAGCATTTATGAATTTGTTTCCACCACCCCTGTTAAAACTTACCTTGCAATGGTTACTTCCTGACAAACACACTGACATTTATTAGGATAGATATTGTACCCAATGGAAGCAACAAAAAACTGAACTTGGAGAATAATTTCAAAAAAGTTTGGAAAAAAAGTGTTTCGTGTTGGAACATTTTGCTAGATTTGGACATTTTTCAATAAGTCCCCCAATGAATGCCTTGTGTTGGCTTATGGTTAGGTGGGCTTTGGATCCTTGGGTCCTGATTCAAATCCTGCTCAGCTGTTGAATGAATACCAGGTGGGGTAACGCGGCCTGTCATCCTTCTAGGTCGGCAAATGAGTCCAGCATGCTGGTATACTGTATCTCTCTCTTTT
>CM068968.1:16828880-16842767 GCA_035128595.1 Eptatretus atami
AATCATCGACGAACTCTGCTCCAGCCAAAGGGAGCTCGAGGTGAAGATGATGAGCCGACCAATGGGCGTTTGGATTAAACGTGATGTCATTACGGTTGAACCAATCAGCGTCTACGTTATTGAGACCTGCGTATAAAGCACGCGCCTTCACTTCCTCCTTCACTTGCTGCGATTTTTACCCTGAAGTGGTCTCACAAACCCAGTTCTTCTCTCTCACGTCATCACCTGGCGATACAGAGGGGTGGGTGGGGTCTTCTTCTCTCACACCTGGCTCTATTGGCACGCAACTGGTGCCAGTGTCAAACTCGATGAGGTCACGTTGAATGTTTCGAGGACAGGTAGTATTGTCGTCTCAGCCTTGCCGTATCCTCCATCTCATCGGAATAGACTATCGGACATGTACTATCACGAAGTCTACAAAAAAAGACGGGGTCTCTGCGAAGGCCCTTTTTATATATTAGCCTGCATCACCATAGTAGGCCCCTGAGGATGGCTGGCTTGTCGACATACTAGACCGTCATTCGACGCGCATACATGCAAGCGGAGTGTTTGGGTGTTAGAACTTGCTGTTGAGATACACGCTGTCTGTGAGAGGTTCGATCTGTGAGCGTAAGACGTCGAATAATCTACGATTTTCGACAACTTACTGTATTCCTCGTTCGTGCTATTCAGTAGGGACAGCACACTGCTTACAACTAATTCGCAGCACGATTGACTTACTCATATCACGTACCATATAATTAGTCAGCGAGGATCGACCATAAACGAGGTACTCATCTGATGTGTTTCGAGCTGTAGAGAACTTTCTAGTAGACGGGTATTTTTTTATACCAATTCGCGCGTATGAACGGCTCGTGAACAACGTGTCGTCCAAGTTAACCAGTGCTTCATAAAAAACCTTACCACCATTATACGGTAGCTGTATATAAGGTTTAAGTTAAGCAATTGATTTTCGGGAGTACGAGCATTAAACAGTAAGTTCTGTGGTGTCGTTCAACGTGTTCCACATGGATGAGTAACATATAAATAACGTGTGTCAAAGAACCGTGCAATACAGCATATATACCGTCGTAGAGCCTTAAATCTTACGGCCCAGAGTGTCGCGTGAGGAGGAAACTCTAGTGTGTAGCCTCAAACTGCGAGTAGCGTCGTAGAAGAATTCTTATTAAGAACAACGAAAAGATTTGAAGCAAAAACCCATACAAATTTTCCAAAACGAATTAGCAACGCTTATGACGCTACTACGACTTATCGGCAGTGTTCTTATTCAGCAGTGTCCTTCTGTAAAACGTAATTAAACGTAAATACTCTACGCGATGAACTACGCGACGTTATAATAGATTCATCTCACGTCTCGCCGCACGTATTAGGGCAAATTTTTTTCATAAATCGGCATAGGTTGGCTAATCGTCAAGGTGTGACAGCCCCTTAGGAAACTGCTTTGGCAGCACGCGACGCTTCTGCATAGAGTAGCGATACATGCAGAAAATCAAGAAATCATCTCTCCCTAATTTTGCCAAATGATAATAAAATAGCCTTGTGTCTTATCCTTGCGTATTCATTAGAATGTGGAACAGCCGAGAGCACGTCACTCTTTTGCAGTGTACGCTTACACTTACAGTAACGTGTGTCGACGTGAGTGTCAACGATCGCGATAACGTGCTACAATCTATATGACCAACCGTTAGTGCGGAACGTGTGAGTCATTACGGCTGGACATCAGCAACGCCTGCGTGAAAGATATGGTTTCAGCACTCGTTACTTAACTATATCTGTGACTTGTCGGACGTACTCGCGGGCGTCCGAGTACGACGATTTATATAAGGCAGGCCACCGTGGCCTTCAGCAGTGCTCTTTAACGTATACAAAACTTAACCATAACGTATGCGCCTTTCTAGTGCGAACTTCCGTCCGTTCGCTCTGCGAATTGTTAGGAACGTAGATTTACGGTATCTACTGCCCAGCAATTGAAATGACTTATTATACCATTTGTTTTTGCTAACTTTTTCCAATAACGGTCGGCCATCATGAAACAGCGCTTTGGGAGAACTAAATTATTGACGTTCTATGAGAAAGTATGTGGAAACAGATGAACGACCATTGCAGCAACTAGTGAGAATCGGGTGAATACGCTACGCCAAAATCAGGGTGACACTTGGAATATTTCGATGAATTTGTGGCAAGGAGCCTGTTGGGCGTGTTATTGGGGATATTTGAGTATGAATCGTTGGTCGAAGATTCTACCGAGCATAGATTCGCTATTCTCAATAGGCTACGCCACGTGATCCTGTCGGCGAAGTTACTGTGCAGAGGAAATGTAGCTGTGTTTGCTATCGTTAGTCCGTATATAGAAAAACAACCATGTTAGAGGAGCAAAGCATTATCCGTACATCATATACTTTAGATGTACTACTCGTTAAGGATCTGAGAGGAGGTGTTATGATATGAACATGCGTTCCCCAATGAAGAGCATATTTTAACTCGCACGTAAGCATTTCACACGTGAGCACTGAAAAAATACGATTAGTGAGGAATTCACTTTTTATATATCTACTACATGTTTAATTCTTTAGCCACACTCTCTTGGTGTCACTGTTATCTCCTCAATACAGGTGTTAGTACTGCCCTCTGCCCCCTCTCACTCCACTAACACACGTCCAACTCGTTAAATGAACATTCCCCAGCGCCCAATAATTGGAAACCCTCACACAAGGAGCAGTCCAATAGTATGCATTTTCAAGCGTATCCGCCAAGGCTGAGATTTTTGACAACTACACTTTTGTAATACGTCTGGCCGTTTCAATAACTGCCCAAAAATCCAGGCTAACTGTCACATACGCACCTGCTAACAACGTTGTTGTTCTTACAACGGTTGATGGGTCACATGCTGCGCTATTTATCGCATGTGAGGAACTGTCGCCACTTACTAAGCAGTCATCATAGTCGATTTTTATGAATATCGAGAATGACTTTTCTTGGAAAGAAATTGTATACTCTTTATATCGACCCAACCCTCTCAAAGTTTTGCTCAGTTATATAGTTTATTCTTATATGTTGTATTCCAATAGTCAAGGCCCTCGTCCGGAACATTGCAGCTGAAGCCAAATACATGAGGATTTGTGCACACAAGATGAACTAAGCACAGCGCGAAACACACAAACGAACAAGACATAAGTCAAATAAGATGCAAAGAGGGGAGCGTTAGGCCGCATCTCTTCACATCAGCAGCGAGCTAGAGACAACTATGTAGATGGACAAGTTTTCGAATGGACACACACCCGCCGATGCGTACTATATCCCACAGGCTTCGGGTTAGCATAATTGAAGAGAGTATAACACACATGTGGAATTTTCGTAGTGGAACAGTGAGCAGTGAATTCTCTAGATTTCTGAAAGTCTTCTCACTATCCAATAAGGTGCGGGTTCGTGTTACTGGTGGATCTCACTCCACCATGTTAGCTTTGTCTTGCTAAAATACTGCTGTGTATGGTTGGGAGAATGTTGGGCGCTCAACACAAGTTGCCCTGAGAGGTCGCAGGATGGTGGGTCAAGACCAGCACTTCAATGCACTCAGAGTCAAGGTGCATACCGCCAGTAATAGGTTATAGTTAGAAAATCAACTGATCTATATGTCACACTGACCTGTGGTCTGCGTATGTCAGTGATAGGCCTCATCTGACTCTCAGCAATGCATGCGCATCAGATATTGGGGTAAGATATAATAACACACTGATGCTTCCAGAACATAGCAGCGAGCTTGGTGATTCCCAACAACTGATATGGAATTAGAACTGGCCAATGACGTGACAAGGCAGGTGGACGTAAGCCCAGCCCCAAATAGGGTAAGTGGAGCCAGTACTCACAATAAAGCTGCGTGAGCTAACAGAGCCTTAATTTATGAATTTGTTAAATTAGATGTTTCGTGAAGTGTGCACAAGCGAATATCGGATCAATTGTGAGGTACCTGACGGAAGAGGCTCGCGCAGTGAAGTTCCTGCACACCTGGTCTTTTCTTCTTGGAGTCTCACTATCTGACAATATGAGTGGTTAGCCCCAAGAAGATCAATGGATGATGTAGTTGTAACCCGATAGTTTGAGTAACAGAACGTTTCAGAGGATTGGTTGAGAAGGCCGTAGATAGGGGGTTGTGGCCTGATGGTCTTTCAGAGAGAGAGCAGGAGCATTAGAGTTTGAGTTTGTCACGATTGAAAAGCGCATCATTCCAAGTGTTCTTGATGGTCTTGTTGTAGTTGATCAGGATCTGAAGAGAGTGAGAGGAGGCTCGTCCGCTCAGCTCTATTTGGTCCTCCATCCTGAGAGGATTTATGCAGTACTTAGTCACTCTGTCATGACGGTGGTGTAGCGTCATCAAGAAGAATAGAATAGTCCGCGACAAAAGAGCGTATTCTTTTCAAGAGATGGTCTGATGAAGACAGGTGGCGCGAAATCACGTATGGGGGATCTAAGTAACCCAGAACTTGACTCGTAAGATTAGGGAGGCACAGCAAAATATACACACAGCCAATAATTTCTATAATAGTCCTTGTATCACATTAGAGAGATGAAGCACTTGTAACTATGGCCATTACATTTTCTAGATGTAGATCTTCTCGAGACATTACATGGACCACACATATGACAGTAGGAAGTACAGTCACATCGTATAAGAGGGGCAGTAATCGTGTCTAGGTGCAGGCCTCATTATCGCGCATGCTCATGAGGGGAATACAGACGGTAGTTTATTTTATCAAGAGAACGAACACATAAGGCTCTAGGAGTGAACGGGATGACTGTAATCAAAGTTTGGAGCGCCTATTGGTGTACTCAGGGATGACCCTTCGGTAGTCTTGAGTATACGAAGCGCTCGCTGCGCTTGCCATTCCAGTATGTGAGGTTAGAGAGCACATTGGGAAATCGCCCCTTTGGTACATCAGTCACACTGGTGTGGTGGTGATAACTTGGTCAGATAGAACAGGCAACCGATCAACGGTGCGTGAATCCACCCTCATTTCAAGGCTGAGGAGGTTAGATGCATCGTGTGGGATAGCAAGCCAGCCATCTAGACAGACAGGTATGGCACGCACCTGCACTGATCCAGTTCAATTGAGCTGGGAGAATAATGGTGCAAGCGAATTCCTCGTATATGTCAACCAGAATTGCAGACTAATGATTGCAATCGTGATTCACATAGCAAGCTGGCACGATATCTTGAGCCGTTCGCCTCATCATCATTCACAAGTTGATATTTCGTCCTGTAATTCGCAGCTTCACATCTCGAATGTCACATTTGAATGGGTTGAATTCACCCATTGCTGGCACCGACCAGTTCTAGAATGTCTCTAAACGCTGCTCCATATCTTCCACGAATTCTCTCAAGGTGATTCGCAATTAAGTCGATGCTAGACACTCTTCATCAAGAAGCAAGCATCGTGTTCCTTGCTCAACGCAGCAGGAGAGGCTGGGTTTATCATATGTATCGATCATGCACGGTGGATGCTCCTGGAGGTGTTATTTCCCTGTGCAGGTCCGCTACTTTTGGTTATCGGACGCAGAGCTTAAGTATAACATTTCATGGTGCCTTGTATAATCAGACGTCATACTAGGGGCGATCAAACTAATACAATGAAAAGGGCAAGAGACAGGATGTTGCCCTGGAGAGTTGTTTGATGAATGCCATGTCCAGAGCTACTGAACTATGATGCCGCGAGGTAGAGGCCGACATCTGTTTGACCATCACATACCAAATTCACTGTATGCCAGTATAATGCCACCTCTGTGGTGCTAACCATTTCCCTGATCAGACAACGATCGTACAGCCAGGTTGCACGAAGGAGGGCATGGTAAAACTGGGTTGCACACACAAGTGCTTGGAGACAACCATGATTTCTCGATATAATTCCACGCTGTATTGTCCAGACATAGTGAGACCCCTCTCCGAAATGACGTTCATCCATTACTGCAGTCCAGCATAGGCAATATGAGCTGACGATAATCAGAGCCCGAGTTTTCAATATTGCGAGAGGGACTAAAGCACTCGTTGGGCTCCTGAGGGAGTATGAGGTATTCACTGCTTTGGATGAGTGTAACCAACAAATAGGTTTGACAGTGAAGAAAAGTGAATATGGATGCTCGCAGCAGCATAAATTGCTAACGAGGAGCATGACCTTGTGTCGGTGCACGAGCACAGTGAATTGGCGAACATGGACGGTACCTTACCTCACGTGCACATTCAGCCTGTTTGTGGCTTACTTTTATCAGGAAGCAGGATTAGAAAACCGGGACAGCACATGGCAAGGCACTAAAGGGGCCATGCCCACTGCCCTGCAGTGACGATCAGACTTGCCACGCTCAGAGTCCCAGATGCCGCGAGAATGTTCTTCCAATCGGTATGGGCAAGGTTTTTCTCTTAGAGAGAAGGGATGAGGCATCACTCTCGCAACGTTTGCACAGATGGAAGAACCCACTTCGTATCGGTTCTTGAAGAGAGACGGGGTGCGCAAAGACAACTAATATCTTACCTGAGTTTGCCTGTGAGTCACGACAGATAACTCGATAGTAGCAAGAGTTACAGAGCTTTCTCACTGGCATCTCGCTAGAAGGTGAGAGTCTCGATACACGACCAGCTGGATGGCGAGTGCGTGCTTCTCAGCTTACATTTGATGGGGAGCTTTTGTGGGAATGAATCAGAGGTTGCCTTTGGTTGAAATTCCCCTTCCCAGGAAGAAGGTAAATTGTTTCAGGGCATTTGCTCATCGCAAGGATTCATTGTACCATGGGAGGGTCAGTGGGTATGATAAACTGAAGTTCAGATGGGATTGAACTACACATAAGGAGAGTCAGCTTTCTGCGGAAGACTTTTCCAGACTGAGTTAATATAAGGAGTGGGTAGATATTGGAGCCTGTGTTGATGGCTGCTTGCCAACTCCCATGCCAAAGTTTTTATCAGAGTGAACTGCCAGAACTCGCGGCACTGAAGAATGTTCTCTGAGATGACTAGAAAGATGATGACCCTCACAAGCACATGATCAGATGAGCTAATTGAAGCAGCGGATACGAGCAGAAATTGGTGGGGAAGTTGGTCATACAACAAATCCCAGAAGGGAGGGATTTCTCCATTGATAGAACGTGGGTGGGCAAGTTTAAATTGATTGAGCAGTCCCCATGGAGTCATTGGAGTCTGTTCTGACGTGCCTACAGCGAGTGAGAGATTTACCAACACTCAGGCAATTGTGGCATTCACGACATATCAGGAAGAGTGTTGGTTTAAAAGTTTGGTGGATTGGGTGGTTAAAAGTTGGTCAATGTTCATCTTGAGAGAGAAGATTTACGATGGGGTCATCACTGTTTGGAAGATGGTAGCAAACACAGACAAACAAGAGGTGGAGTGGAGGGGGAAGTCCTAGCTAACCAGAGGTACTCCGAGGTTTTGGGAGGTTGTAAAGGCGCAATACATGGAAGAGTTGTGAAATGGAACTCTGTTGAATGGACCAGTTGTGCTGCTGCAGTTGTGGGGTTCAGGTTGATGACACTGGAGGAGACAATAGTCAGGAGAGAAGATTAATCGGGAATCAGGAATGCACCTGTTGGGCTCTGTCAGGTTTGGAGCAGGAGGCCTTCAGATATTTGAGGTCCACCACAGTTAGAGCCTGTTAGAGGAGGAGGATGCTGGCAGGAGAGCCAGGGATGTGGAAAGGAGCCAGAGAAGTGGTGGGTGGGGGGAGAAGCCTGGAGGGTGCGGGGCTCAGGAAGCTGAAAGGGTACGGGAAAGCGGGGCTGGGAAAAGGAGGTGACAGCTGGGAAACTGAAGGAGGGAGGGTGGGTGAGGAGTGAGTGGAGGGAGGATGAGAAGCGGAGAGGAGAGAGAGGAGAGGGAGGGAGGAGGGGAGAGAGAGAGAGAGAGAGGTAGGGAGGGTACTGAATGGAGGGTGGTTACATTAAGGACATGAGGGCGGTTGATTTGTGGTGCTGCACATAGCCTGCTGCAACATGACTTCTCATGGAATTCCAAAACTGGACATACAGAGACAACTTTAGGGAAGGGTTGGTTGGTAAAAAGTGTTTTTTGATTGAAGCCATGGAGGAAGTACGCTCAGGTTGAGAAGAGGGTGGATGAACTCAGTGTTTCCATAGTTGAAATGTTTGGCGAAATAAGCCTTGTGATAAAGAAGAGGAGAAGAGATTGTGTGGATCGATTGAACAAGAAGAAGAAATCTGGAGTTTGTTCCTGGATGGAGTGACCTTTTTTTAAAAGAGAGTAAGGAATTTTAAACTGCATTTGTTTAAAGCGTCTTTTTTCTTCCATGTTATAACAGCTTAAAGGAAGAAACATTTTATTCTGTGAAGATTCAAATTTGTGGATTTGGATAAGGAGAAGGGTCGAGAATGAAAGAGGAACTGTGCATGGCAGAATGAGTTTGTTGGCTTTGTTGTTGTTGTTGTGTTGTTACTTTTCGAGTGAAGAAGACTGTTTTTGTTGATCTATCTTTTTTGGGAGTGAGAAGGGGAAAATTATTAATCTGAGAGATCGAAAAATGACACTACTTTGGAGGAAAGAGACGCGTTAACAAAGCAATGTTGTGGTCAAACTAGACAAAATCAACAAGCCGACTAGCTGAGCCCAGAGACGAAGTAGGCCAGAACTTTAACAGGGCACCAATTTGATTAATTCTACACAATAGGTTACAGGGCATGGAAAATTTGATGTATACATGACAGCACATCAGGACTGAAACAACAATGTTTTGCCTGGGGAAGTGGAGCTTTTTGCAGCTTGAACGAAATGAACTCATGAACCAGCGTCACATGTGAGGAACCCAGAACCAGAAGGAAGTCACTCTTTTGGTAACATCCAAGCTCTTGTAAGAAATTTTCAAAGTACGCAATCAAACGCCATCAACTTTTTGCCTCAGTTGTGCTGCATTATCACATCTTTCACTCACTTCTTTATCGACATCCTGACCCCTTTTGTTTGCATATATTATAGAAAATTCTGTGACAAGTCAAAAGTCAAACCCAGTAGCTGATAAATCATCAAAACCAGCAGCCCCATACTTAACAGCAGATTACAGTCTCTCATTTCTTCTTTATTTATAGTCCTGCCGAAACTAGAATAAAGTATTCATTTTAACCATCCTAAATGAACCCTCCATTCAGATACCTATCTACTTCTATGTAAGGCACCGACTTATGCACCTACTACTACTCTTTCTCTCTCTCTTCATCTCTCTCTGCTGTCTCTCTCTTTCTCTCTCTCTTCTCTCTCTCTCTCTCTTCATCTCGAGGCAGCCTGTGGCTGCCTGGGTTCATCATTGGTTGGGACGAGGCGGCTGGACGCCTGATGCAGTGCTACCTTACCAGGTTACACTTGCGTGCTCATTTTGCCGACCTCGGAAGGATGACAGGCTTGAGTCCAACCTCCTGGTGTATTAATCACGCGGCCATGCGGGCTGAACTTGAGGACCCTAGGATCCAAGGCCGCCACCGCTTAAACCACCCAAGCAACACCGAGGAATCAATGATTTACTACTTACCACTTACTTTAATGGTTTAAAATACCCACCTTCTTGAGAAGAGGCCAGCCAAGGAGGATTTGGCCCAATTTGTTGGCCTGAGGCTAGCCTTGTGATGTTCGACTGAAAATGGGAGGAATTTTTGAATTTTGTTCAAGGTGCTGGCGCAATAAAACTTGGCCTTCTCTCCCGAAGGACACTGTGGGATCTTTAATACGAGATTATACCAACTAAATGTTAGTAGAATGCGACACCTCAGCTTCACACCCATCAAGGGATATGGGCACACTTTGTGATGGAATGACGACCTTGCAAACACTAATCTACTAGAACTAGACATCAAATCCAGACGAGACAGCTCTAAAGGGTAAGAGTGTGCTACCACCTGCTTCAATCCTGTAGGACATCGGTGGAGTACATGCAACATTATTAATTTGTTTTTGCTCATTTTGATCAATGCCTTTGATTTTTGTGCATCAAACAATTTTAATCAAACACTTTAATAATATATTTCAGGGACATGCTTTGAATGTGTTGCTTCATTTTTGGCACGGTTGGTTCTATGATTTAACAAAGTAATTATCAATAAACACGTATTGTCAAAAAGTGGTCCTGTCACTGTAAATGTGCTCGAAATAGGCAATTTATCGGAGCCATGAAGATGTATTTCTTCAAAGTAGTTGTTGTGCTCAATTTTCTGCTAATAAGATATAAACTAACCACAAAAGAAGACGGTTAAAATCTGTTCAGTTATTACTTGTCGTTTGAACGATACCATGATTGAGAGGGGTTTATGATATTTAGTTTTAGATAAATTTTGACGTCCTAATTTTCACGGGTTGCTTGGATCGTTGGTGGGTTTTTTTTTTTCTCTTCTTCGTCACAGCACGAGACAAGGTCACAGTACGATGGGTCTACATGGAGTCCACGCGCAAGACTCAAGTCCATCACATCAATATAATGGTAAAGCAAGCATGTGCCTTCCTATCTCTGTTTTTCCACGTGACCTCTTTCATTTCATTCTCTCTGACTTTATCGGCATGCTTACACACTACTTTTTTCATTCTTCACAGACCATAACTTTTCAATTTACTTGCTTACCCCTGTCTACTTTTAAGAGGGTGTTTCATCTAAAAATATTAAACTTGTCTTGCTGCAGCATGATATTCTTCATTTCTTCAACTACTTTTATTATTTGTTTTTGCTATGTCTAAAGCTCTTTGAAGAGCTTGTACACATTGTTACGTTGTTGGGGTGGGGCAGAGTTAGTTAGGGTCACAGAGTGCTTTGTGTAATGCACATACTTTTAGTAACCTCATGTGTATTTCGCATATGGTTTTAGGAGTAAGCAGAATACAAATATGCCTACGAGAACAGGTTTAGTCTGAATTTAGAAAAGCTGGGGAAGCGTGTCACATCCATTGCTCTCCTATGTCGAATTGGCGGAGGCGTGCGGCAAGGTTAGAGGACGATATGGGCACATTTTCCTCCACCGACAAAAGGAAGAGGGATGCTGGGATTGCAGGCCTTTGGGTTCGTGGCCAGCAAAGATGGTTGAAACTTCTGGGCTGGATGATTGTGTCTGCCTTGCCTGAGGCGAGAGACCATAGATGTGTGATGCGGCGCACTCATTGCATGGAGACAGGTATTGGTTCATCGCGTTTGAACTTGTGAGAGGCATGGCCATTCAAGCCAGCGCGAACATGTGGACTTTGTGAAAATGTCAGACATGCTTGCCAAAATTTGCAGTGGGGGTCGGAGCTGGGTGTTGTCAAAAAATTTGGCTTGCTGCTGGGACTTTCTTCCCATCTCTCACTCCTGCACCTGTACTCTCCTTGTACTCTGGATCACCTGCAATTGTGTCATGCTCTCATGTCCATCGCTGGTAGGTGTCTGCAAGCCTATGTTTTTGCTTTCAAAAGGACTCCACTCCATGCTCTTCTCCGCAGCGCTTGGCAGCTCTGGGACAGCTTCACGATCTAGCAGGACTTTTGGTCTGGTGGCTTGTCTTTATTCATCGCCCGTCACCGCCGGGAGTGGCACCCTGTGCTTGCACTCTATCCTTTCACATGGTTCAGTTGTGCATATCAGATTGTGGGGGCCCATAAGGGAGTTTTTCTTTTTTGCAGGAAGTTTATTCTACAATGTAATAATTGATCATTTGTGTCTCACGGCGATTCCATTTCGTGTCCTGTGTGTATTCATGAATTATTTACTTATTAAGCGACTGTGTGCCCTCGTGATCCCACCATTTGCCACACCGACATCTTTGCCATGCCACATTTGAATTGAACATCCCTGGCAGAACTAAAAGCTTGAGCAGTTCTGTTAACATAACGCGGTGTGGTGCAGTCTGCACCAAAAGCGGAACCAATGTTGTGCGCCTGCCTCATCGCTGACAGTAAAAGTGACGTTTGAGTTTCTGTTTTTGCGTGCGGAGCTTCCAGGGCTGGTCAGCAACTTCCCTGATGCAGTGTTCGTTGTTTCCAGGGTTTTCCGATCTATTACATCACTATATTACTGCATGGAAGAGCACGCATTCGCAGGCATCAAGTGTAATTTCAACAATGAATTCAGTGCTGTAGTGATGACAGGTAAGTCAAACAGTATGTTGAGAAACTCCTAAGACTTCCTTTGCATAATTCTGCTTCTTTATTATCGCAAAAGGACTTTATTTCTGCCTCGCCAATAATCATGCAATTGTTTTTGATCGCAAAAACAATGAACTACTTTGGTTGAAATTGTGCTGTGCATTTGCTCACACTATCCTTTTAATGTGTGATATATTATTATTATATTATGGTATATTTAATTAATTAATCGTATTTATTTATTGTTTTTAAAAACTAATTTCACCTATGGTTTGTTTTATTCTTGCATCTTTAAGGCTGTAGCAAGGACAAACTGTAAGAAGTTAGTGCAATAGCGTGTAAGAAGGACACATTTATGCATTTGGGAACACGAACGAGCGTATTAAAATAACCGTCTGGAATCAGATGAAGTTCGAACTATATATTGGAAAGTATATAAACACAGGCAATTACATTTGTGACTTTTAATGTTTCTTTCATCTGTATCAAGAGACTCTAAACTTTGGTCTTCTGAGAATTTTATCTTCATTGGCGTAAAATAATCAGCCTGAAAAGGCAATTTCTGTATTTATTGAGAATTGCCTTGCACGCACTTTTGATTGAACGATTAGGTGAAACGCATTTTTTGCCCACAGATCTACGTGTGCAACTCCATGGTGTTATACACAGGTGGCAGGTTTGTTTAGTAAACGAGTCCTTGGCTTTTAGATGAAACGCGACGATTGCATCGTGGGATGCCTGTCGTTGTCTCGGCCAACTTCGGGTATAAATTGCCGATTGATGGAACAAGTTCGCCCAAATGATCAAATCGATGATGTCGCATTGGCCTTTCAAAAGTTTCGCCAACAAAAGCTGTGTCAAGCTGGGAGGCTTGAACACAATTTGGTTTAATGGCAAGCTGTTTTTCATTTTCTTTAGAATGCTTTCCATTTTGGACATTCACTCTCTCGATTTGGAACTATCTATTGAATGCTTATACAATATATTGGATTTTGACCTCCCTCCCGCCCTCCTAACCCATCCACCATGGCTCCATACACAATCGAATAATACCTGCGGTGACCCGAGTTCTTCTCCAACCCCTTCGCCTATTTTGACCTACCTTTTTTTCTCCCTGAAATCCCCCACTTCCTCCCACACTTCCCGGATTCCTTCTCTCCTTTTTTCAAATTTAAATCTTCCCATTTTGCCCTGCTCTCTCCCTTTCCACAAAGCCTTCCCTTCCCTGTGATGCATATAAGTAGATGGCCACTCGTCTTACAATTAGATTTCTTAATTGGAAATTCACTTTTGAAAATTCTTCACTTACTTTTTTCATTGGAATACATTTTGAAAATCCCTTAAGAATGCTTTGCAACAACCAGTAATCATACATATCGCGCTAACGTATGAGGTGACTACGCGTGTCTTTTATGCTTTCGTTTGTACTGGCCTCTTGCTTTGAACTACCCTCTAACTTTTCCTAATCTTCACTAATATTAGCAGTCGGGTAACATTGCTGCACATTTTCCTCTCTTCCTTTAACGTCTCACTTTCCTGTTTTTATTTTGTAGAACTCGTGTTATGGAAACTGCAGTTGATTGAAATTTTTTCTCAAAAAAACTAAGGGGAATTTGGGTAATAAATGTTTTTGTCCTATTGTCCAGCTTTTTCTTGTCTCTTTGTCATCCCTTCATGCGCTCTATCACTCCAACAGTCTACATTAGTGCGGGATTCTCAAAGTGATCCCTCACCGCCGCCAGTGGGCAGCTGGGAACTTTCAGGGGGGCGCTTCCAGACTCAACGAG
>CM068968.1:16873043-16890359 GCA_035128595.1 Eptatretus atami
GTACTACTAGGCCTACTTTTCAACAAATATAATGTCAAGCATGATTTATGATCGTGAAAGTCATTGGCAATTAAGTCTGTACAACGTTCACCATGTCCCTGTATCATGTGAAGCATCGCAAAGTCATCCACTCTTTTGCCTTTCTCAAATATGGTGTCTCCGGTTCTTTGTTTGCGACAAGGATCAGTTTGCGCTCGCCCTTTCTATCCTCTCTTTCCACAGACGAAACAATACCTTTGTGATATTCCCGATGTGAAGATGACTGGTGACATGAGGTGAACATTGATTTTTTGTCCTCAAGTTCATTATTTATGTGTTGGCACTTTTTTTTGGATACCACGATTTCTTGTTCGTGTACTATTGCGGCATCTTCGGTGGTATTTCAGCTGTGTTTCTCAAGAAATTATCTCTGCAATGGACATCATCTCGGAGACGGTCAGCAATGTCATCATGCGACTGTGTCACGTGCATACAACAGCGTGGCGCATATCCTCTGTCAGTATACTTGCTGCAAGGGTCCGTAATCGTCTTTCTGACATATAATGCGCACCAAAGTAGTTTTGGAAATGAATGGACTCTTTCCCTTTTTTTCCCCAACTGTAGCTCAGTGAGTTCTGGCATTTGGTGACTTGAATGATCTAACTTGAGTGCTGAAAGGCAAAGTGCAATGCATGCACATTTGGTGAATTACATGGGTGTATAGAAGATCAAGATTATAATCATAGGCCGAGTTAGACTTACATTTCAGCAGACAACATTACTGGGGGGGAGGGGGGGGGGGTTGGGGGGGGGGGTGAGGTCAAATCAAAATTTATTCCATTATCATTTTATTACAGAGCATAATAACATATATAGGCCTACTACGAGTAACATAAATGAGTACAAATTACATCAAGACATGCAAGATGTAGACATTTTTTTTTCAGATAAACAATGAACTGAATGCTCTGTCGCTCATGAGCTTCCGTAGATTTCATGAAAAAACACATGATTCAGAATGCCCAGATGTAGTCTACATTAGCACAGCAAAATCTATGATTACATGACTTCAAATTTCTACTTTAACATTTCTAGGGCCAGCTGCATAATCTTCTCTTACAATGCCTTAGGCCTACATGATCAGAGTTTTCAAAGGCCCTTGGGTGTTTGGTTATCTTGGCTTCTAAGTTCAAAGTAAGAGATGACACGCTTGAAGGCCAACATCCTAATCTGGTGCATCTAACTCAGATTCTGATCATCTAATCAAAGATTCATGTGTTTTTGTATTGTTTAACTAATTTACCTTAAAACTTCCTCTGATTATTATGTATCATCAGTTCAATATCATTTTTGAATGATGTTATTGGGATATAAGATTAAATCCTTCTGAATTTTCCTGTTGCAGGCTGAGTCATAGAGATCAATTTTACACCTCCAAATTAATGAAGAGCTCTTTGTTTAAAAATTTAAAAAGTATGGTGTCTCATTGGGGACAGCAAATTCTTCAACTTGGGTTAAGAAATGATGATTGTGGGCATAAAACTTACCTTTAGCCAAAGTAAAGTGGTAAAATAGTTGAAGATCAATTATACCTCTGACAATGTTAGTTGATTTTGTCAAAGTATTACGAATAATAACTTTATGTAGAAAAAGCGACTTTTGGCCATTTTTGCGATTCTGCTCATGAGAATAAGGGGTAATTCTCAATTCTCTGTATCCACCAACATGGCTTGATTATCAAAAACTTTGTTAATAGTACTCTTAAATTTGTGTTGTGTCATTCATTTATATTTATTGGTTTGGGTAAGCAGTTCCATTTATACCCACGGCCCCTAGATTTTTCACCTGACCTTTCGAGCGAAGACCTTTTTGACCCTCCAGACCTGCACATCAGTGACCCCATCAAATGTTTCTCCACCAAATTGTAGACCAGCCAAACTTTCTCGATACCTTAAATGTGGTAAACAACATAGGAAATGTCAGTTCAAATATAATGAATTCCATTTCCGCTACCCCTAATTTGGGCCGATATTTCGTCATGGTGACACATGATAATCGAGCCAGATGAGCACTTTCCGCAAGAGAGTTGGCTGCCGCATGCACCCCAGTCATGTGCGCCAAGGTCATCTACCAAAAAACATCTAGAACAAAAGTAATGTTCTTGTCATGAATACCTCAATCTCTTTTTTAAGCACATTTCTGCACCTTGGCAGCCCGCTACTAAACATGACTTTGACATTAGACCCCCAATATCTAATCAGTTTATGTATATGTCATTTTACATACTTGAACCGAAGTTTTGACTTAGATCCCTCAGTCATTCTTAATTATCGTGTCATGAAGCGCTATCACAGAACTCTGACCTTTGACGCATTAACGTTCTTGATGCTGGTCATCTAATAGTTCAGTTTTGCATATACTGTAGTCTTGTACCAAGTTTGGTCAAAATCCAATCAACTGGGTTCACAAGTTAGCGCAGAACATAATTTTTACTTAACAACGACCTTTGGACTCTGTTTGACGCCCAACATCTAATCAGATGCATTCTTTGTGGCACAATATATACTGTTACAAGGTGTGAATAAAATCCATTCTACGGTCCTTATCAAGATATAGCAAATAACGAGATTGAGGCACAAATGGAGCGACAACAGCCGACACACATAAAGCCTCCTAACGACTTCGTCACCAGAAGCATAAAAATGCAAAAAAGATGTCGGGATGTTACTCAAAAAAGCATATAAACAAGGGTAGGGATGGTCACAAGAAATTATCATATGAAACCTAACATCTTTCTATAAATATTGGTGCCCCTGAGAAAAGACAAAGTTATACAAACACGAACACAAACACAGTGTCATTTCTCGGGCAACCAATGCCGCCCAATCCAGACAGAGTATGGTGTGGGTCTCCGCAATGATTGATGAGTAGACATCTGAAGGTTATCCATAATGTTCATGGCCTTCCTCAGTCACAAGAATTTTGAACCTAATCGAGCATTTATAGGATATTATTGAATGGTCACCTGAGACTAAGCATTTTCCACATGCAAACAGGTGTGAGTTGAATTGACTTCTCGAGGAAGAATGGTGCACATCCCTTCTGGCCAGAATTCCGGACGCTAGTGGACCTTCATGCCATGGCCCACTGTAGTGGCCAATGCGCTATTAAGTGGAGGAATGTTGTTAAGGGAACACATTGGGTGTTCCATTTTTTGTCCACATACCTGAATGTTGAAGTCCTTCGCAATATTTCCCGAGCGGTGATTCGTGTCGGATTCCATGGCATTCAAGATGTGATGGAAGGTGCGGCGGGGTGTCATGTAATGACGTTTTTGAATGGTGTAATACGGTTTTAAAACGTTGAAATCACCCCTTGTTCGAGTGGTTGGATCAGGGAGGTAGTGGTTAGAGTGGCAGGAAGATGAACCTCGGGACTTTTGAATGGGCACCTTAGTGATTCGGGGTGGCCAGGAGCGTTGTCCACACAGAAGGGAGCACCTTTGAAGAAGAGGTTCTTTCTGCAGTACCTTTCCAGCTGGAGGGACAAAACATGAAGATGGTTGTAGTAGTTACCATGCCCTTTCAGTTGGCTCCAAAATACAGGCAGAGTTTTGCTATGTTTTTTGCCCTTGAGAGGCACGCTAAAGGCATCATGGGTTTTATGCATTGCAGTCAACCTTTGGCATTGCCGCAAAGGAGAAGAGAATATCCAGTACCTTGCAATCCTTGAACTGTCCTCTCTTGTCTTCGAGATTTGAAAGTTTCTTGCAAGGCATTTCTTCAGAACAGGCCCGGTCTCATCTGCGTTGAAGACCTTGGACCAGTCAGTACGTATAACCTTCCTCCTCGATGAGCAGCATGAGTTTAGCAGGGAAAGTTTTCAGCTGCCTCATGGTCTGCTGGAAGCCTACAACTCACGCTGTGAGCTTCATGTTGTCGGAGAGCATACCGGCAGTCAAAACCATCCGCCTGCTGGCTTGGGACTGGGACACTTGTACCCGCATCACTCAGTACCCACATCACTCGTGCTTGGCAGCACTCCCAATGTCAACCAATGCTTATACTACTTATTTCTAAAAGTGCCCGGTGAATGAATAATTTAGCACTGTGAAGGAAACACCAATAGGAGGCTTTTGTTTTGGAATATTATGGACTTCAGTGATAATTGTTAAAGTCAAAAGTCCTTCCTTTGTTTGTGGAAAAAGGAAGAGGTAACATTTGTGATGATGTAACATCGGCATCGGGATAAGCAAGGGTGTAAGCATGACATGGCTTGCTCCATGTGTGGTATGCAACACTGCTCTAACATACATAGGGCACTGTGTCATCAGCAGCCACTGCAGTCCGCCGAAGAAGTGATGTTTTGCAAAACGTAGATATCAATGAAAAATAGACATAAGTGGAGGATTTCTTATACAGTATAACATAAGGAAAAGTTTTCTCAGCATATGATTAAAGAGAACAAGACCATGCTTCAAAGTTACAGTAGCTGTCCAAGTGGTACATCCATACTGGTAACATTTATGCATAAAATACCCTTGTTGCCAGGTTGTGGGAAAATTCGATTCACTGGCATAAAACATTTGGCATGTTTATTTTTTTACTCCACCACATGAAGGAAGGTCAAGAAAAATAAATAAAAAAACAAAAAATTTTTGCCAACCCATTTTTGTCGATCAAAAATTACCCGGGTTTTATTAATCTTCCATGGTAACGTGCAGATGCATGTGTTTCAGACCTTTGCTTTGCGAGACATCACCAATCCACAAACTCCGATTCCACCTTCACTTTCACAAAAAGAAATCTGAAAAAAAATCATTAAAACAAAACTTGAGCTAGTACTTATGAGATTCTGCATTAAAAGATAATGTTGGTTAGCCTGTTAATGTCGTCTGAATCTTGACAGCAATACGAACAGGTTAACCTCAAGTTATCATGAATGTAGGGAACCAGATGAAAACTTGAGAAAGCATACGTTTTCCATTGTCTCCTCATGTCTTTGTAATACATATAAAAATATACATTATATCTGCTGTTGTCCTTTTTGTCGCTGCATAGGATATACGAGTATGTAAAAACTGCTTTCCATGAGACTAAGATCGCTGCAGGACATGAAATAAATATAAAAATCCCCTCTTCATGCAAACTCTCAAACACGTCAAATCACTCCAACCCACAGATCACTGCGTGTTCCTCTTCTCTTGATTACTCTTTCAACCCCCCGCCCCCCACCCTTCTTCTTTTAATATTTTCTCTCTAATTATGTTCCGTTCATTCATACCACTTCTCATTGTGTCGCAACTGTGACTCCATTGTCAACTCTTCCCTATTTACCACCAGTCTCCCGTGTGCTCTTCCAATAAGGCCTCGATCCTCAAAGAGGAACAAAAAAGGAAAGAGAAAAAATAAGTAATTTAACTATTATTTTCAAAATATGCTTTCATATTGAATGAAAGAAAGCTTCATCAAGGAAAAATAAAAGGTTAATATTAAACGCAGCAGAACTTTATCAATGCAGGGAAAATAACTAGAATAGAAGGATGGGTAATGAATAGATCAAAGTACCTATCATAGCCAGGGGGTGAGGTTGTGCTTTAGATACAGTTCCCAAGAGGGTTCTGCAGATCCAATCAAAATTCCATATTGGCAATCTAATCCAAGATTGGCAATACTAAAAAAACAGTTGAACGACAACAGGTGAGGTATTTTCTTACAATGTACTTAATAAAGAGGTTATAATGTCTTTTTATATAAAAATAAATAATACACAATCATTCATAATCCATGAGCCAATTACTTTATCATGCAAAAGTCCTCCAAAAAAGATTCAATCATAATTTTTGTTTCGCGCTTATCAACTTGTACTTTCCTAAAATTACAAATCATAGAAGGATGTTGTAAGGAATAGAGATTATCTGCTCTTGTCTGTCCGATCCACGCACACTTCTGTTAGCAATCGTCCTATCCCATGTTCCCCTCTCTCCAGTAACTCGTGGATGCAAATTTCTCCAAAATTATCATATGGTTAACTGTGATAAAAGTATATTAAAAAATAATTGGCCAATTAAACTTGATTGATAATTAACTTGAAAAAGTAATGTTTTTTGGCATACAGCACAATGTATTGTTATAACCCTTTAATGGGAAAGTAATTCAAATACAACATGATTATACATGCGATGTGCCGAACATGTATCTATTTTTTATAATACATCTTTGCATTTTAAGACGACCTTATACTGCTTTACTGTATTGGAAGGTTATCAGTTCTGAAAAATTAAGACACCTCCACTTCCCCCAAAACAGATGGCTTCCAACTAATCTTAAATCTTTATTCAGTAGAATAGAATCATCTGCTATTATTAATTTTAGCTTATTAAGGGATTCGTATATATAAATCATTATATATTGGTGGCCTGAAGAAGTCTGGCTGGAAGCAGGAGTCTAGCTTAAGATGGAATGTGTGTCTAAGTGATTCCAGGTGCCTTTCTAACATTTATAATTCAGATGTAAAATAATTTCCAGCCCTTTCAATCGGGCTGACCTCCAGATAACCACTACCAAGGGGCTATGGTGATCTACTCCAGCAGCCCAAAGGGCTGCCAGTCTTGGCGCTATTCCTGTCCGAGATGACCAGAACATTCTCATAATCTTACCCCACCCACTTTTCGCCCTGCATATTATAATAAGAACTCAAAAAGAACCATGACGGCAGAATCAGAGAAGAGCGTGTTGCTGCTTGCGTTATCAAGTCTCCTCTGGTTCTCCCATTCTGCAATATGTATTAAATGGTTCAAATATACAAGAGGAATTGAATATTCTTCGACAGTGCCCCTCCACTATTCTAAGGGTTCCCAAACCATAACAACTTCCACTCCATCCTCACTCAAGTATTTGGAAATAATTTCGCTGTCAATCTCTCAAATTCATTCTTGTTCTTTTATATGTATTGTGGTTTGAGCTGCCTCAACAAGCAACCGATGCCAATTCCATTGTTCTTTGTCACCCTTTTTCCCTATTCCTTTAGCAAATTCCCCCACATCCACTCCCATTATATTTTCCCTTCCTGAAGTAGTATTGAGTACAAGTACATTGCACATCAACACCATTTGCAAATACTGTGTGCCTTTCCTAGTTGATGACTATGTTCAATTCTGCGGAATTTTGGACACATTTCTGTCTTCGGAATTTTTGGCAAGAAAACTAAATAAAGACAAAATAACAAGAGGCGGTGTGACTGAGGCTAGACATGTGAGTACATGCTTAACCTTTTATCAGCTGGAAAGCTTGTGAAGGCTCGTGGGATAAGATCAACACTTCTTGTTTTATATGCTTCTTTAATGAAATCATCCTGGAAGTCTGAAGAAAGTTACTTTGAAGTTTTCTGGTCTTCACTGGATGGGCTTTCACTGCAATGGACATCAGATCATTACATGTATATAGAATCAAACTGGTGAATCAATCAATCAAACATTATGAATGCACTATACAAGGCGTCAGTTCTGCCAAAGCAGTTTCTTGGCTAGGTCATACAATAATTGATGTGTCAGGATACACATGAGATGGAGGTGCAGCATATGCAAGGGTATAGCATCATAACATGTTCGGAAAGGTGCTCACAAGATGAAAGTCCAAGATCGAGGAATGAAGGCAGCCAAAAAAAAAAAAAAAAAAAAAAAAAAAAAAAAAAAAAAAAAAAAAAAAAAAAAAAAAAAAAAAAAAAAAAAGCTTCTGCCACAGAAGGAGAGCTGTGGCAAAGCAGAAAAGGATACGCAGACTGTGTCAATGCTCAAGGCTATGTCCAGGGAAGACCAATCCTCACTCTTTCTTTTGAGTTTTTGGACCTCTAATCATTGATGAGAGAGGAGCAGGCATGTAATTTCCCAGAGTTGGTGACGGGACGGGAACCCAAACTAATGGGTCAGAAGATCAAGGCGGATGGTTGACGCAGAGGCGGTGGAATAAAGGTTAGAATGTCTATCTTTGTAGTCAAGGAAGTCGTGGATTCAAATTCTGCCCCTGGAGGAGTCATGGCCAAAAGACTTAAATGCTACAGTGTTGCTGCCTCACTTGACACATAAATTTAAAGGATAGGGAAAGGGATAATAAACCCCATAAGTTAAGCATTCTTGGGGGAGGAGGAAATTTCTCAATTGGCCCATAGAGTGCCGGAGGAAAAGCCAACGTTCATAAAGATGTTTCCGTATCCGGCGTGCCTCAGGAAGTTACGGTCACTTCCCCAGCTGGCAGCTGTGTTTGTTTGAAACCAAGTCGGTCTCTCATGTAATTCTCTACAAGTGTATGCAGTTTGTCTTCCCAGCTCCTTCACAAGCCTTAGATTCTTTAAAGGTATTATGTTTTAAGGAAGGGAAACATCTGGCAACACCGAGAGCGGCACTCAGGTCATCGGTAGAGCGCATCCGTCACCTGCCCTGAACAGTTTACGTTTTGTATCCCACTGATAGGCTGATCTGGCATCCCGACGAATTTTGTCATCCCCTCGTAACACACCTGGTCTTGTTCTTGTCGACCCACCCACTGATCCACAAGTTCATAATCCATTCCACGAACTTCCTTTGAGATATAATGCAATATATCATTTTGACCCGATCAATCAATGGCGAAGAAATCACTGAAAAAAATTAGGACCACAGGACGCTGTAGCTTATAGGACTGTCCTAATGTTGAACCAAATTTGTAGCATTGATGATGGGTAGGTCGGGAGGAAGAAGATTTTTAAAGAATTAATACGATTTTCCCAAAAGTTGAACCAAGTCGGTCATTTGACACACTGTCTGGTATGTGATTGCATGACTTCAACAATATAATTAATATCCTATCCTAACCACAATTTGCAACCCAATTTGTTAGCATTCTGACAGGTTTCGTCAAGAAAAGAAAAGATTTTGGATGGAATTTTTGCGACGCCATTTTGACACCTTCTGGTCATCACGATCAGCAATCCTCCGCAAGTGTCCTAATGTGTGAGCAAAATTTGGTAGAATTCCTGACTGGGTGGGTCTGGAAGAAGAAGATTTTTGAAGAAATTTACGAGGTCAGCCCATGTTCACACTACTTTTAGTCATGTCACTGGGGGACACGAGCTTTGCAATTCCTGTTTACCAGTCAGGAGAGGAATGTTGCTGCGAAATTTCAGCGCAGATCGGCTCAGCAGTTTTGCTGGAGAAGTCGAAAAAGGAGAACGGACGGACAGATGGAACCAGTGATGAATGAACAAGACCTTTTATCCTCGGAATTTTACATCAGATAAGTAAAAAAAATCTGCGTATGCAAGAATCCAGATTTTCACTCAAAATTGAATCAATTAAGTCCTTGTCAACACACCCAATTTTTGTCCACCAAATTTCGTTCCGAATCCAATCTCTTACCTCCTGAGATATCCGGCTCACAAGACAGGACAACACAACGGCGGTGGGGTGGGGAGGAAGGGGGACATAACGCTCTGTCCACCTTCGGTTGCGGAAGTAGTGATGGAATGACTTTGCTTTGTCCTTTTTTTTTTTGGATACAGATTCCAAGCTTGTGGAAAGAGCTCGAACACATCATGTATCAGACACAACAGAACAAAAGGAACAGCAGAAAGAGAGGAGGAACATCCACAGCCGCACCGAAGGACAAAAAGATGAGCGACAAACAGGAGTTGTGGGTAAGAATGAAGTTGAAAGTGAAGATGCAGGGGGGTGGAAAGATATTATCACAGTAACAAACTCCCAGAATGTTAGATATGGGAATCCTTGAGATGTCCAGTTTGCAAAGGTTGTTCTGGGGCACAACAATGAAATTCCTTCCACATTTCATTTACGTTGGGTCAAACCCCTCCGTTTCAGTACCCTCATTTGACATCTCATACAAGGCTGCATCTTTTCCAACCCGATCCCTTCTATGTGTCCCCCTCTTACAACATCCTTCCTTATGTCCCCTTTTTATTGTTCAGGATTAGTAAAGCTATATAATTGGAATGTTAAGTTTTATGTTAAGCCATTTTGGCATTACATGATTGTGACAGTGAACTGTGGGAAGAAAAGGCAACTTTGAGTTACATGTAATTAAATAAATAAGTTATTTGGGGAAAGTGTACGTGCACGATGACTAAAACCGCGTCAATTGGCATTGACATCAAGTGGATTATCACAGACCTTTGAGGATGACTTTTGGGTTGAGCTACATGTTCAAGTGGAGTGCGAGATTCACTACTAACATTGGGGAGAACTGGACTGGGTGAAGATTTGTTATGGAAAAACATTTGTGCGAAGCCCAATGATCAAGCTTTTGGTCAATCTGACTTAGACAGTATTTCACCTTGGTTTGCGGGGATTACTGGTGTGGTTGCCAAAAAAGGTGAAGCAATGAGCGTTCGGATAAGCGACATGGAGTAGGTCTTGGAGGTGAATCAGACACGCAGCTCCAGTAGTACGGAGCCTTTGGAGCGGCGGAGATGCAGAGAACGTTCACGTTTGCCAGCAAGTGCCAAAGCGGACGGGCAGAAGGGGCAGGCTGGCGGAAATGTGAGGCCTTGTATATTGCGGGTGCACGTTGACACAGACCTGATCATGATCCAGGCACTTGCCGATGATCAAATCCACTTCTGCCGCAGCTGGTTGTGCTCACGAGGAGACGACACAGCACGTTGGGGTGCAACAACTCCACCTGACATCCCACGCCAACAGCTTCTTGGGCAGCTCGGCCAGGTCCTTCCCCTCCTCCCTACTCCTTCTCACGGTAATGACATGTTGTTGTGAGATTCCTTACTGGCGAGATAAATTAATAGATGGGGGCTTAACGCACTCCGCAGATACAAGGTTTACAGGGTCATCTGCATGTTCATTTCAACACAGGAAGGTTCGTCAATTGCACGTTCGGACACTGCAAGATTCCTGACTTTGATTCACGACAGGAATCTATAAAAGGGGGGTGTATTAAACGTGAGTGTTAAAATTGCTTCATCGGAGGGTGGAAGTTGCCTTTGGTGAGAGTTGCGGAAATATTTGAAACTGCATTGAAATATATGTGTGTAAACTGAGTTAAAAAAAAACATTGAACGTGACTTGTACTTCCTGTGGCGAATTTAACAGTTACTGAGGGTTGATGATGAATTACTCATTGAAATGTGATCGAGTTGCGGATTGAATTATTACATGAATGATATTAGCGTATTTTAACAGTGGGTTTTAATAAATTGTATTTTAAGTTCCTTCTGTTTAATGTCATGCACTGGTTGTCACCTAGGTTGTCATTGACTGAAAAGGTTAAAGTGATCGGTTTTAACTGTCTGCCGTGTGACCCTTCGGACTCAAGGGACACTGCGTTGTTTTTTCCCCCGAAAGGGCTGAAAGGGCCCCCCCTCCCCTTTGGTTTTTAACAGAAAAATAGTTCCCCCACCTCTCCAACTTCACGCTCCCTCCACCCATCCAAGCTTCAGCTCACCCCACCCTTTCCAAAGTTTCCCCCATCATCCGCATCCTCTCGCAAGCCGTTGCCCTCACCAGCAGCACCTCAAAGACTTCCCCCTGCTCCCTGCCCGCTTTTGCTTCCCCACCACGTATTCCTCCTCGTCCAGCCCACTCTCAGCCCCGCCGCCCACCATAATCGCTCAATCTTGTCCCCCCACAACCGCTCCCGCCCTCTCATCTTGCCCCACTCCCGCGCCCCACCCCCCCACAATCCCACCCTTTCAGGATTACCTTCTTCCATCCCCCACTCCAATCAGTGTCAGAAACAATCCACCGGTGTCCATAAAGTCCACAGCTGATGCCACACAAACTCAGTGGGTAAGAAATTCATCTGTCCCCTCTCTCAAGACAAACGCTCATTAGGACATGAAGCCAACCAGCGATAGCGCATAATTTTTCGTGAAGAGACGTGGTACCGAGAAGTTACGTCCGTCTATATCCTTGGACAGACCAAGTCTCACATTCGTAGAGCAAGAACTGTGTTACGGGATCTGGAACGCATATGCATTCCAACACATACAGATGTCCCAAAAGTCAGTATTCCGTTTAAGTACATGTGAAGACAGGGTCCCTTACTTTGGCTAGGGGAGATCAAGGTGTGCGTTGCGATGTTTTTTTTTTTAGGTAGGTATTTAAAATCTTTACCAGTCCAACAACCATCCATCCCCATCAGCGATCCACCTACCCACGCCCTGTCTACTCGCACGCCTGACTTGCCTGGGCAAGATCTTGCAGGCCGTTCCTTGCCGCCTTCAAAACATTCCTTTCAACGTTGTAACTCTTCGCTCGAAGAGTTGCAACACGCGTGGAAGGGGGGGGGGGGTTCCCAACAAGGGCGAGACCTCCGCCCGAAGGGGCGGATCCATGAGGCCCTGTCCAATCAGGGCGGACCGGTGACGTCTGTTCCACTGAGCCCCCAACCCCATTTCGGGGGAGGTCATAAAAAGACGACCCATCCTCAGTCTGAGGGAGTTCTTTGGAGGAGTGAGCTTGGTTGTGTGCGTCGTGTGTTCTGAGCTGGAGTCTGAGTTCAGTCTCACTTCAGTTCATTTCCAGAAGGAGTTCAGCTCTGGCGTGGAGCATTCGAGGGCGTCGTCGGAGTTTATTGGAGACGGGGCATTCGGCTGCTGAGGTCTGGGGCATTCGTGGAAGTTTTGCTGGGTCTGTCCGCTACCCTGACCCCCGCCCTGGATCCGATACTCTCTCAAAGTTCTCCGTGGACACGAAGCCCCACTGTGAGACTGTGGGCCTGCTGCACGGCCATTGGCAGGTGCCGCACCCGGAGCACCCCCACCCCTCCAACATACAGGTTCCTGCTCCTCCGCCGAACTGCGACCGAGCTCGTCTCTCTCCCTGGTTGCGGGGGTCGCTAATAAAACCTGGTTTTAATTTTCGTCTGTGTGTGTGGCGCATCTCTTAAGTAATAACTGTTTTAAGTGTTTATTTCTGATCGATTGTGAATTTCTTTCTTGTTATTCATGATAAGCTTGGCTCTGTGTCCTTCTCATTGTAAATAAACCATTAATAGATGTTCCCAGTCATTTCCATCCTTTCTTTATTGTCGGCAGCATGGTCGGATCTAATGTTTTAGGCAGGGGTCTTTTGTTCCCGTTAATCCTGCTCATCCTAGCTGGCACGGCTTGGCAGCTCCGCTCGACTGCACCCGACCGGAGGTCGGTAGTCGGTAGTTGGAACTCTACGCAGTCAGTAAGAAGTGACCCGATTTCGAGCATAGACGTGCCGAGGGCGTGGATCCCCGGTAGCCGAGACCGCGTGTTACTTAGGTAAATTGGTTCCAGACCAAAAAGACGCCTACGCCACGGGTAGAGATATTTGGCGTTCCACGGTCGGTTCAGCGACCCGCCGGTCTCCGGAATTATCCGAGAGCGACGGCCTCAATTCCGGGGGAGGTCTGGTGGGAGACGACGTAACCTCTCCACCTCGGTGGTCATTCTCGCCCGACCCCGGCCCTCAACAAGCTGAAGCATGAAGGACTAAAGACTCGGACTTTCGTCCTCTGCAGTAGGTAGACAGTGCCACATCGGGCGTATCCAGTGAATCATGACTCCCCAGGCTGATCCAGAATATTTATCGGAAAGTCTGGCTCACAAAACATGGTGGAGTCATGAATATCACTGCAGGTAATGACTCTCTCTGTGATCCACAACATCCTCAACACAGACAGGTACAGAGAAGATAGCAGCATTCAGATGTGATGGCAAAAGCCTGGATCTTGATCGTGACTCAAGGATACCCGTATCCAAGTGGTTCTGATTCCTCATTCAGAGAATTGTAGGGCCCCCATGAGGATGGTCCAGTCAGCGCACAAAGATGACTGCATAATCTGCAAAATCAGGTAGAAATCTTGACTCTCCAAACGAAAGGCATCTAGGCTAGATCTCTCTGGACGATCTCCCAGAATACAGCCTGTACAAGGGCTGAAAGTGTGGGGAAACTAGAACACACCCTGACGAACCCCAGTAATAACTGGAAAACTAGAACAGCACTTGTAGAGCGCAATAATCTTGCCTCCGCGTTGTTCATCTGAAACAAAAATACCATCGTTAACTGACCACCGTACTTTGGAGGCCACTGCATTGTGGCAAATATCCCAACGCATATCATCGTTACCCTGTTAGTGTCACATAGTTTTCTTTGGCTGGGTTATAAACGATCATACATTTAATTGCTTCACGTCAGCACCCAGTCAGAGATCAGATATAAAGAGTTTGATTTTTCAGAAAAGATTTCAATCACCAATTAATGGATAATACCACTTCATCAAATGACGTCATTGTTATCAACCCTATATACCCAATGTGGGAGTTGATGACATATTCAATTTCAATTATTTTTTTCGGTTGAGCGCTTTTGGAGAAAATGATGTCCAAATTTTTCCTTTAATCTGATACGGCTGCCATATCATGTGACCGTCTGATTGTCAGATTAAGTATAAAATATTCTCCATGTGAATCCTCCAATGTTTTAAAGTTTGCATCGGATCAGCAAGTACTTGCTAGAGAAAAACCATTAAAAGTGAAATATAGGATGCGACACACACACACACACACACACACACTCACACACCACACACACAGAGCACACACACACACACACACACACACACACACGCATTGGAAATGGGTCCGTACCCCCTCTCGGGGGCGAGACTCTTTTCTGCATATGGCCAATGTGGATTGGGCTAAGTTTAATGTCCAGGTTCTGCAACTGTGGCTGCCTCAGGGGTGAGATGGTGGAGAGCTAACTGTCATCCGAAACTTCCACAAGGGACAGTGCACGTGAAGTGCTCCATCATCCTCCCAGTGCATCCGGCTCATCCTCCATCAGTGAGGGTACTACCGCAAAGGGCCCGTGTCCAGTGCGGAGCCTGGTTGAGGGCTGTCCATTGCCTACGTGGGAGTGTGAACCGGTGGAGGAATGGTTGGATCAAAATGTATCACATGTTTATTAGGAGCTATAGCAGCCTCCCACTGGCCTCCACAAGTCCACTGTGCTTAATGGGCTCCAGTAAGGAGGCTCAGCGCAATTCCATGATAGTTTTCCGGGACTTGAGGTGACAGAACGATGTTCATTGAGAAAGGGCGCTGGGCTGGAATTTCGGTAGCCAAAATGGTGGCGAAGGTACGGGATGACAGCACATCACTATGGATGATCATTGTTATAGTAGTCATTAGCCGAGAATAGTATCAACCTGTTGCAGAGGATAAGGAAGCCACTCAGTCCTGTGTTTGTTGGGGGTTCCAGATGCTGTTTCAAATCACGATGTTGAAACTGAATGTCGATGGCTTTCGTATGGGCACTCACCGACCAGACTGGCAAGTAATACTCTGCCGTCGATATATGGGGTGCGACGTTGCCGTGCGTAAGGTGTTAACGCCAGCACCCCACATGGTCCAGCCAGTTTACGGATGTGGTTTTACGCCATGCCCTGAAACCTTCTCTTGCATCTTTGCAGGTGTTTCTTTTGAAGGTCAGGGTCCCCGGTCAAATGTAACACCAAAGGTATTTTGGATAAGACATTTTCAACTTTCATACCGCAGAAACTGTCACATCTACCTCTGGCATTTGCTGTGCGATCATTAAGATGGTGGGTACAGATGGCTATTTTTGTTGGGGTTTTGGGCAGGAGCTTCCTTTGTGTAAATACCCTCCGTAATTGCCCAGATCTCGGGTGGGTTCCCGACAGATTTAGGTCATGTCCCTGCAGCTGGGCGAATGCAGATCAGCGTAGGCAAGTTTGAAAGGAGGTCGTTGTTGGCAGTGCTAACATGGAGGTTAAAGAGGGTGAGGGCTAGAACAGATCCTTGGAGGAAGGCCGATCATTTAGTGTTCAAACACGGCTGGATTTTTGCTGCTGAGGCTGATCCAGGCTGTAGAAGTCACCAATGCTGCAGGACATAGTTGGGCATCAAATATGGATGGCCTTTTGGCACATGAAGAGCTCCTCCAAGTATCCCCACCTTTATTATTGGTAGTCCATCCTTCTCTGTCCCATACCCCCACTGCTCCTGAGCTCTGTCTTTTGGCACCTGGAAGGTGGAGCAGGTTTCAACCCTCATTGATTCTGCAACTGGACCAATGGCAACAGCTCACATAAACAAGAAAAAGACATAAAATGTTCAGGCCGCCCATGGTTTTAAGTAACTTTGCTGGATTGGAGCTTGAAGGGCTGCCCATATTTACAAGATTTATGTGTAGCGCTACTGACTTGAGTGTCATGTGACATGGAATGTTGTGTCCGATTGGTTATTCGGTCAGTAATATTTAATGATGTGTGTCACGTAGTTATTATTGTGGCAAGATAGTTGATCACGTGACATGCAAGATGTTATTGATTGAGAATGCAAATTTTGCACACAAGGGATTCAATGTCCCATATATTTGGAGGGAAAACATACTGAATTGCACAAATAGTATAACATTTATTTACACTTATTTAGTTATAAAATAAATTCTATAACGTGTAGACAATAGAAATAATCATTCAGTTCATTCAGTCTGTTGTTTTGTTTTTTGTTTGTGAACAGTAATTACGGAAAAACTCCTCGAGCGGATTTCCGACGAAACTTGGTGGGGGGATTTAGGTATGGTCCAAGGATCATGCCATTTAGATTTTGACCTGGTCAAAGTCCGATATGGCCGCTGATGCGGCCAATTTTGAAAAAATATTTTGAATTTTTGTTTTTGCTTTCTAACATTGTTTTAAGTGATTTCCAACCAAAAAAAAAATTGTTAGAGAAAAAAAGAAAATAAACCCCAAAATTTGCAAATTTTTTTTTTTTTTTTTCAACAAAATTTCGAAATTTTTTTTTTTGCATTCTACATGTTACAAGTGATTTCCACAAAAAACATGCCAAAATTATATTGCGGCTGATTTTGGAACTTCAGGTGGATATACCCACGTAAAAATCAATTTCTGTCTCAATGAACTCTAGTTATGATGATGAATTGAGTATGTAAAAGTTAAAAGTAAAAGGGAAAGTTGCAACTATAACTCTAGTGAGCACTGTTGACGTCAAATTGGAATGAATAGGATATGCAGGTTCACTTGAGTGACCTAGCAGTATTGGCGCGGAGGTTTTGCACTCTACCGATTTGCTCGCTCAGCCCTCTAGTTTTTTCATGAAATATGCTTCATGGTATAGGTATGAAAAAAAAATCTATGAAATAAAAATGTTGGGTCACGCATGCAATATCTAAGAAAATAGGTGTTCCAAGTGAGTGAAAAGTGCCTAGTTGTCATTTATATTCCAACCCTAACTACCTTAAAAAGCATTGTTCATTAAATGAAAACGTTAAGTAACAAAATGAATGCAAGTCATTCATCTTGGATCTGAATTCGA
>CM068968.1:16945858-16962901 GCA_035128595.1 Eptatretus atami
GTATTTTAATAAATATGTTCTACAACATAAGAATGAGGTATTATCAATAAAAAAATTGGTTTTATACTGATGTTAATGAACCAACAACTTTGGATTAAATTAAAATGCTAAATAATGAAAAAATTGTAAAGTTAAGAAAACGCAAGGCTCTTTTAAAAATTCAGAAGAAATTTTTTGGTTTCCTGTTGTAAAAAAAAATTATTTTGGATACAGGAATAACAAGAAATCCTGATGAATATATGTATGTTGTGGAAATGGCCAATTAGTGTGTTTACTAAAATATAGGATTAGCCAGATACCTCCATTTAAATAATGCATGTTTAGCCAGGTTTGTTCGGTAAATGGACGTCACATGGTGTGTTCGGGAGGTTGTAATAGGCTGTTCAGCGTTGGTAAATTGAAAGAATGAGTGGATCACAAGAATGAGTTCCTCTTCTTGCTTCCTCTCTTCCGGAATAAACATCTGTCTCCAGCGCACTGAGAGGGGGAGGAGCGTAGTGAAAAGGAAAAAGACTACAAGGAGCACCGGAAGACAGTGGTCGAAACTGAGCGCGATGTGGCGTGATCAGCTGAAATAGGGACTCTGCTGTGTGGTGGAGTCAGCGTCAGCAGTCGGCTTTGAGGCGAGCGAGGGCCGGAGAAGGAGAAGTGAAACTGAAGAAGTACACTGCAGTGGGCTTCGAGGTCTCGAGCGGAAAAGGAAGGCAGTGGTTGAAATTCTCCGTGAGAGAAAACTGGACCTGAACGTGCCGATCCTGGCCCTCAGGTAAAAACACGGAATGAGAAAACGACTGGTGGGGGTCGTGATCTGCTGTTTAGGGGACGGCTTGTGTATGTCTGCGAATGTTGCTTTCATGAAGGAGGCAGGAAGAAAACGAACTAGAGTGCTGCCTTCCGTCGATCGGCGATACGCACTTTCCAGGAGAAGGTCCTCAACGACGTTTTATTCGATCACCGCCCTGCCGGAGCCCAACCTCGAGTTTTGGCCTGTAGTCATGGTGAATAGGTCCAGGCTGGACTTGTATACATGAAGAAAACCTTGTGCGAAACAACAGCTGTAAAACCCACCACCATCGATCTGAACGTTATTGTGCTGTGATCACATTAACAGCAGGGTAAGAATATACGCGCGGAGGCCGCGTGCGTGGGGCGGGTGCGAGAAGAATAATGAGAATACAGGACGCATTGCCAATCTTGCGCACGTGGCGTGCTTCTGAGCTTGGGGCCTCAAATCCGTGGACATCAGCTGTCACGAGCCACATTCGTGCCTTTGACACTTTCCTCTCGTCCCAATGAAACTCAACCAAAGTAATCTGTGTCTATGTACTGATCATGCTGTCCATGTCTTGTTTGCCATGTTCGTTTAAGTGTTTATCTCGTCAGGGTCCCCTTCGAAAAACCATACATAATGCCGTAGCTCCCCTCGTGAAGAACGGGTTATAGATTAATTATAACATTGTCGTGAAGGCTTTGGCTTGTGTCATGTTCCCTCGATGTCTCCCAATTAAATCTGGAAAGATTTCGTAAATGAAGTTGAATCGCATTTGAAATAATTATGATGCCGCATCGACGGAACGATCCGCTCGATTTGGATATACAAACCAAAATAGATTACAGACTGGTAATAGACTCCGCTCTGGATCTCATGAAAAACCAGTCTGTAACCGGGGTCTATATCCACAAGCAATGGCAAGGTACAGTTGTATTTTGGAATATGCAGTGATTGCGAGAACGTCGTAACCCAAGAATTGTGCTCCGAACCAGCCCGTTGTTATATACCCTGAGATCGGCGGTAGTTAGGGTGGCGCTGAATGTAACATTTGGCTGCAAGTGTAGGGTGCGAAAACCCAAACTGGTTTACGGACAGTGATTGAATCTGTGCTCATTACCGAGCCCTCCCAACCCTGAACCGTAACAATATTTAATGAATTCTATGGGGTGTAAGTGATTCAAGGATAGTAAGGGAGTGAGAAGGAGTTGAGAAACTGAGACAAAAGGGAAAAGAGAGCATAGAGAGACAGGGGGATGGAGAAGGGGAAGAGAGAGAAGAAATAAAAAGAAAAAAATACAAAAAGAGAAACAGAAAGGAAAAGAGAGAAGGGGAGGAAGAGAAATATAAATGGACCAGTGAGAAGAGAGAAGAGAGAGGAGAAATGAAGAGAGGAAAGAGAGAAGAGAGAGAAGAGGAGGGAGAAGAGAGAAAGAGAGAAGAGAGAGGAGAGAGAGAGATGGGAGGGAAAGAGAGAGAAATAAATAAATATATTAAAATATTTGGAAACCATGAGATTAAGAAAAAGATTGGAGGTATTTACAGGTATTTACAGGAGATTGGAGAAAAAAAAAAAGATGTGAGGGAGAAGTAGGAATGGAGCAAGTAATTTAATTGATCAAGTTTTTTTTCATTTTTTTTTCTTAAATAAATGGATGGAGAGAGTAAGAAGCACATTTATGAGGTTCTTTATGTTTTAAAAATTAAGATTCAAATGTGCATTGTTGAAACTAAAAAGGTTTTCGCACTCTAGGAAATTTTTCTCATAAATAAATGGAGTTCTTGTCTCAAATGTAAAAAAGAAACAATACTAAAAATATCAATCATATTTTAAAGTAAAAAATATATAAGGGTTTATACAAAAAAGTACATGTTCAGTGTGGGCTTCAAAAAGCTTTATCTCCAAACACAAAACACGGAGGAAAATATACAAAAGTTTTTATCAGGAAGTAAATTTACAAGCTACTGGAATACCAGGGGAATTACATTCCAGGGTATTCTTTCTGTGGTCCAGGAACAAACTTGTATAAAATATTAGATGAAAGGCAGACAATCCTAAACCATGGAGTGACCCATCAATAAGGTTGATGAAGTGTGCAAGGAGGCACGATATTTGATTATGGAATACCACAACGTTTGGAAGAAAAGCATGAAGCCGATAGAGAAATGGTGTATAATTTGTCCTCTGATACAAAATCCAACCTTGAGAAAAAAAGTTGATAGGTTCATCGTGAAGAGATGAAGTACTAAATTGAAACTTGGGCTTGAAATTCTAAAAAACTTATAGGCTCTAAAATGATGTCCATTAAGATGAAGACAATTAGCTGATGGAATTCATAAACCAATATTCACAAAGTTTCATGAAAGGAAGGTTTATTCCAAGGAAGTTGATTATATGCTGTCCGCTGATTTGATTGAACTCAATAATGATAAGGGGTACAAGTATGCTTTAGCCGTTATTGAGATTGGGAGTAGATATGCGTGGGTTGTCCTTTAAAAACAAACAGGTAATACCTTATGTTAGCCTTTCAAAGATATTAATAAAAGTAAGAGAAAACACGACTAAAAATATTGTGGACTGATGAGGGTAGAGAGTTCTATAACAAGACATTTATGAATTTTTCTAAAAAATAAACAGCATTACTAATACAGTACCTTAATGAAGGAAAAGCGGTTGTTATTGAAGCATTAATTCGCACTTTAAAAAGAGAGACTATATAAAATATTCACCCAATCGTTCTCAACAATGGTCATCTTTTATCAGGATATTGTAGATAAGTATAATGAACGATTCACACTCAAACGAATACTAAACATCGCAACAATTCAAAATTAGAATATGCACAAAGAGATTTAATGTCAAAGTCAAAAGCCTAATCAAAGTTGGTGATATAGTGAGAATTAAGGTGGAAATCTCATTTTGAAAAAGGTTTAACTAAACGGTGGACAAATGACTTTTTAAAATGGCATTGATAGTAGATGATACATCCTTTGGACTTAAATAAAGAGTTATAAGATTTAATAGGGGAAGAGATTTTATGTTCAATTTTAATTCACAGGAATTACAAAAGACAAAGAGAAATAATGAATTTTTTTGACTCCGCCCCTTTTTTAACTCCGCCCCTTTTTGACTCCGCCCACACAAGCCCCTCCCACCAAGCCCCTCCATCCACATCTAAACCCCACCCCACAGCAAGCTCCACACACCACAACCCCACACCACAACAGCTCCACACACACAAGCTCCACCCACACAAACCCGACAACCCCAACGCTCCACCCCACATTATACCATATTCACATAATTAGTGTTAGTTTTAATTAGTTTTCCCTCACACACACATGTTTTATTTAATATGCAAAAAAATTATACTCAACCACACAAGCTCCACACATACCACAAAAAGCTGACCACCCCGCACATCACCACCCATCCACCATTCCACACAAGCTCATCCAACTCATCCACACAAAGCTCCATCCACGATAAGCCCCACCACAGAAGCCCACACAGCAGAAGGCCCACCAACAGAAGCTCGCCACCCACATAAGCCCCTCACGCACACAAACCCCACCCACAGAAATCCATCACCAAACAGAAGCTCCACCCACAAAAAACCCGCCAACATAAGACCCTCACCCAACACAACCCGCCTACACAAACCCCACCACAACAGAAGCTCCACCACAAAAACCCAACCCACAAACCACGCTCCCATACAATCTCCGCCCACAGAAGCCCACAGTACATAAACCCACCGCACAGAAGCACCCGCCCACACAAGCCCCGCCCACACAACCACAAACCCACCCCCCACTGCTCATCCCCCCTGCCCAACCACCCCAACATCCACACCCACACCCCACTCTTCCAACACACACACACACGGGGAGGGAGGGGGGGTGGGATGAAGGGGGTGATGGGTCCGGTTGGGGAGCCCACCTAACCCTCCCCCACCACCTCCTTTACATCTCTTTTTATTACTTAAATTACTTGGCAAATTCAAAATCAGATTAAATTATAAGACAAGCTGGTAGGCGACGAGGATCCGCTAGGATCGAAGCGAGCTGGATAAACGAATGACTTTTCTCTCATTCTGACCGATCCCCGACGAAGATTTCATTGCCAGACGATATTTGGGTTCACATAATACAATTGTTTCGCTCTGCCTGGACAATAATTTTTCCTATTGCGTATTTTGGCCATAACCTGGCACTAAACACCTCAACAAGTGGAGATTGGAGGAAGTGTAAAAATGACAAAAAATGTTCTACCAAACATGTTCTATCACCATGCCAAAGACGCTTTCGTTTACGTCGAACCAAGTTTTCGTCACTTGATGATATTAATTTAATCACGGGATATAACTAAGCGAGAAAATCACTTAACATATTCCCTGTTTCACCACCTTTTCGCATTCGGAGGGCTGCCATTCGGTAAACTATAGAAGATAGAGGAACGTTATGGATCCGTTGCGATAACTAGATGGGGATGCAAGGAATAGGCAGGAAGTTGGTCCGGTCGCTTTCTACCTTTATCATAGAAGCCGCGCTACGTCAGTTACCATTTGGTTTTCTTAAAACCGCGGTTTTTTCGGCGCGCTGCTAGCAACCGGGAAACTACAAACGTGGCACACCTCCCAGCCCATATGGCAACCTGGTCGCACATAGTTTCATCGAAATCGGTTTTGAGCAATGAAGATATTGTGCTGTGGAGCCTCGCTGTTGCAGAACAACACCAAAACATCACACAACACACAATCACACACACACAACACACACACCACACACACACACACTACGGAAAACCCGACAAAACGGATATCTAAGCGAATCCCAAAAACCCGACAATAACGGATATCTAAAGAGCGAATCCATTAAAGCTCACAACCTGTGAGCCGGTATTTCCTTCAATCGGTAGTGAGGCGGAAAAAAAACATGCGCCGTGAACGTACAGATGACGTGCTGACGTAATGACGTACCCGCGCTCCGAAGGTAATTCGTAGGGGAGGGAGGGAAGGATAAAAGTGTGGGAACAGGACATAAGGAGATCTGATAAGGAGGAATGGGGGGATGGAGTGGGGAACAAAGGTAACACGAACATGGGATACTACAAGGGACTTTTGAGGAAGGGGGGGGGCAGGAGAGAATACATTGCTCCTATTTTGGGTTTTTGGGCCTATATGAGACAGTCTCAATTTAAACATGAAGTTTGTATGAGAGTGGGAAGAAAATCATTCCTTGTTTTTAACCTAATGAGCACTTCGAGTCAGAGAGCTTCCAATTCCATTTGTATTGGGTGGGGAGGGGGGGGGGGAGGAATGAGTCCTTTCTGTTTAGGTTTTTCCAGGGTTAAATTCAGATCAGTTTTCCCCTTTTTCCCATTCATTGCATGGAGCCTAGAAGCCCATTATCCTCTACTTGTATAAATATATATATATATAATATATATATATAATAAGTAATATATATATTATTGTTATAATATGTATATATATATATATATATGTACTATATTATATATGTATAATATATATTATACAGTATAATATATAATATATATATATATTTATATATATATATATATATTATATATTAATTAAATTATATATATTATACTATTATATATACATATATGTTAATTGTTACGAAATTTGGATCGATTGCACACAACATACAAGGTTCCTTTAGTTCAGCTAATGTTTTTTTTTTCTGTATAAAGGATTAAAAATTTTTTTGGGCCACCTTTTTGGTTTCCCTAAGATAGCTTCACTTTCCATTGTTTTAAAAATGTTCAGATCGATTTAATAGTTAAGAAGAAACGAACAATGGAGACAGTCCACATCACCACCCTCTTCTGCGAAGAGCAAGAAGAAACCTGCCGTCCCGTGACTCATATAAGATGTAACAACTCCCCTCCCACCCCGTGGTTGAGCGGGGGGGGGGGGGATGGAAATCACGAGGGCAATGAGTCATGCCGGGCATGGAGGGAGGGGGGGCGGAGAAGGGATAAATAGACGAGAATCCTTTATTGTTCTGGTTAGAAAGCTATTTTTATGCTTGGCATGAGAGTAGTCGTCAGCAGACCTTCGGGTCCTGAGTTTGGCTTGGGAAAGTTGAGGCCTTCGGAAGCTTTAATAATGCTATATCGGAATTTGGCTCAGTGAGCTTACAGCTGAGGCCTGATCGAGAGGAGAGAAGGCTCTTTGCTTTGACGGTTCCGTGAGCTTCGGCTTCTGCTTGGCTCGGGAAGCTCTTTTTTGCTTCAAGCTGGCCCCTGTTTTGGAAGTGGAAGTTTATGCACCGGTCACTCTCGGATCGAGCTGCGAGTGGTGGCTTTTTCTTCTTGAATTCGTGAGGAGTTCTTTGTTCTCCATTTTGGTTCCCGGCTTGGTGAACGTACTCATAACACTGAACTCTTGTGGAGGTGGGTTCCTCGGGGAAGCACCGCATGACGGGAAGGTTCGGCGCCTCGTCTCCATCCAGCACGTGTTGATCAGCGCGGGAGGATCCGGGAGCTCGGAAGGATCGCGGCTACGAGCGATTGGATCCAGCTTTCGAGCTATCTCGCTTAAAGGAACCACGGGTACGACAACATATGAATTGACCAACACGAGGTGGAGAGGTTCGAGATAGGTTCTGGGTTCAGCTCACCTGTCCTGGCGAGCCTGGAAGCTCATTACTTAAAGGCCTACACAAATGCACCAAATTCTTGGGTGGTGTGTGTGCGTACAAAGTGTGTTCCGTAAGCCTGTCTAATAGTAGGATAGCAAATGTTAAATGCAGTGACTGGTACATAATAAAGTTAGACGGTTGTAGTTTTTGTCGTGCTTTTTGTTGCTTGTATAATTGCCATACGTGTTTTTGCACCACAATTGTTAATTTGTCAAATATTTCTTGCTTTATTAATAATAAAATGTCCTTTGTGTGAATGTAAACACAGCTGTTCGTCTGCGTCCATTCCCTCCATTGAACTGCCCCCATCTTGCACTCGAAATAATAGTTAAGGTTTTTTAAATACCGATATAATAGAATCGGGTCTGGCGAGGTCTGGCGATAATACCCGCTCGGTTTTATCACCAAAACGGAACACTGACGCTTAAGCGGTTTTCGTGTCCTAAGCAGCCTTCGCCAAGTTACTCCCTTCGGTAGGTTACCCGCAGGGTACTTAGTATATCGATATTCGGACGATTGACCCTTATTTCGGCGGTGTAGAATACGACTGGCCGTGGGGGATTAAAACCCATCCGTGACTGGTTTCTGGCCTTGTTTCAGAAGTCACGACTGAATTGCTCCTTCGGTTGGCAGAAGACGGAACCGCTATATTGTACGTGGTCGTCGCACGCCGGGCGGGAATTCTACAACAATATGTATATATTTATATGTATATATATGTAAATAGTATAAATATATATATATATGTATAATATATGGTTGTATATATGTATATTAAGTATATATGTATATATAAATATATATAATAATATATAATATATATATACATTATATATATCTGTGTGTATATATATATGCCTATATATAACTGCATATGTGTATGTAATAATTATGTAGCGGTAGATGATGTTATATTATGTTATATTATAATATATACTATATGTATGTATTTGTGTATATTTAAATAATAATATAATATATATATAGTATTTATAATGTATTTTTTTTAATAAGCCATCATGGGTGATGAATGAAAGGAGAGTTAGTAGGTTCAAAATTTCATTGAATTCGTTTATGTAGTTCTGAAGAAGAAGTTGCAAGTATTTTGTGGACGGCACCGGACATGCGCCATCCATAAGCTTCCCGGAGTATTTACAGAGGATGAGGCTAACCATTCTCTTCAGAATATTATACCAAAAACGAAATTTACAGCTGGTAAGCTCTCATAGGGGCTTCACGGGCGATCCTGAAGAGAGGCCCCATCGGCACAAACTTATAATGATAAACAGAAACTTCACAGCTGGTCCATGAATCATTGGACCTATACTGAAATGAAAGGTGAAATGCACTTTGAGCTGCCCTTGGAGGACTCCATTCCACATTCTGAAACCCACTGTTTTTGATACCATCAAGAACACACACACACACACACAAACACAAACCACCATTTCACACACACACACACACACACACTACACACACACACACAACACACACAACACACACAAACACACACTGCCTTTTTCTTAGTATAGATTTCTGGGTTGCTGTTAATTTGTAATTGGAACATCGGCCTTTTAACTCCCTCTCGCCACCCTCCCAACGAAATGCTTGAGGAACACCAAATTTTGGGACGGCTACTACTAGCGTCAGAAGTCGGGGAGGTTCCTAACCTAGCACTTTAGCCACGGCCCTGCCCCACCTTCAGCCTTTTTTGTGGACAGCCACCATTTTGATAGCATGGTTTTTCCAACATGTTGCCAAAAATGTGGGAAAATTATTTTTAAATTTATTTTAAACCCCAAGGGTGCTTTTTGAATTAAAATTTTAAATTTTCAAATCAATGTACAAAATCGGGCCAATATCAACCATTACCTGATACTCCAGTTGTTGTAGAGCTGAGGTCTGTATAAAATAAGAGACAGACCAAATCTGAACCCGGAAGGACCACAATATCTATATCCGGCTGATGGCCAAATTATTGTTACATACAGCACTGCCCGCAAACGGACAGCGCTTGGTGGTTCCCTATCCACACTTTAATAGTGGAAGCCTCTGTTACAATTTTGATATTTGGAGCCTGAAACTAGCTGGTATCTTTCTCGCATGCAATGAAGTGAAGAAATGCAAGGAAAATGCTTCTTTTATTTAAAATGATTTATTCAAGGGAATATGAGGGTAGGGGAGGAGGAGAGACAGAACTATAACGGAATGGATCTGAATCACCAAATTTTTAGGAAAACTATCAAATAAAATTGTTCGAGTTAGTACCCCTCAGATATTAATAACTGGAAATTCAGACTTTTAAACACTTAAACTGTTTACAGTGCCTTCAGATAAGTATTAATCACTCCTTTGACTCATTCGAAATTTTGTCAATTTTGTTGTGTTACAGCCGGAATTTAAAATGGATAAAGTTACAAAAAAATTTGCCATCCTTAAGATCTACACAAGATACCATAATGAAACTACATGTTTTAGATAAATTCTTTCAAATTAATTGTAAATGAAAAGGTGAAATGTCTTACATAATCAATAAAGTATTCAACAACCACACTTTCCAAGTCAATTTACTATGTTGAAGCGCCTTTGGCAAAGATTACAGCTTGAAGTCTCATTGGGTAATAGTAACTGTTTTACTATACATCTGGTTGGGGATTTTTGCCCATTCTCCTTGCAGATTTGGCTCATCAAGCTTCTGTCAAGTTGGATGGGGAGTGTCAATGATCAGCAATCTTCAAGTCTTTCCACAGATTCCTCAATGGATTCGAAGATTTACGGGCTTTGACTGGGCCACTCAGACTTTCAACAATTCTTGGTCTGAATGTCATGCCAGTGTTGCTTGGATCTGTATGCTTGGGTCATTGGTCCTGTTGGAATTTAATCTTTGCTAGAGCAGTTCTCCAGGTCTTTTGCACTCTGAGCAGGTTCAATCCTTCACAAGGTTTTTGGCACTGTATATTAATGGCTACCACAAATAATCAATTTGTTTCCCTCTATCCTTCAAGTCTCCCAGTCCCTGCCACTGAAAAGCATATCCAATTAAAGCATGATGCTGCCGCCACATTATTACACAAAAATAGAGAATAGTGTTAAGATGGGTGATGAGATGTGCATCTGTTTCCAGAGAGCCAGAACATAGACGCTTTGCATTCAGGCCAAATAAGTTAATTTTTCATCTCATACAGACCTCATGATTTTTTTGCCGTCGTGCTGTCAAACTTTCCACTATGCCTTTTTATGAAGAATACTCAAAGGCGTGTTGTCCATGTGGCCTTTTTATCAGCAGGAGCTTCCATCTGCCCTATAAAGCTAGAATTTGTGAACTGCTTGCAGAGACTGTTGTCCTTCCGGCGAGGTTCCTCCATCTCAGCCAAAGGAACTCTGTGGTTCTGTCAGAGTCCCGTCATTGGTTTATTGGTCACCTCTCTCTCGACCAGGTCTAATCTTGCTCAGTTTGGGTCAAGATGGCCAGCTGTTAGGGAAGAGCCAAGGTGGTTCATATTTCTTTCATTTCCTATTGATGGAGCTCACTATCTGATCTTGGGGACTTCCAACACTGAAATTGGTTTTATACCCTTCTCCAGAATCGATTGCCTCCTCACAATTCTATCTCGGAGTTGTATTGGCAGTTCCCTTGATTTCATGGTGGAGTTTTCTACTTGACATGCATCTCTCAACACTGTAGGACCTTTATCATAGAAAGGTGTGTTTCCTTCTAAATCATGTTCACAAAAATGAATTGAATTGGCCACAGGTGGCCTACTCATCAATTTGTAGAGACATCTGAAGGATGATCAATAGGAAATCGATGCACCTCAGCTTAATTTGAGAAGTAAGTCGTAGCAAAGGGGTTGAATACTTATTGAACCAAAGACATTTTCACCTTTTCATTTTATTGATTTGTTAAAAAAATTCTATAAAGCATGTTTCATTTTAAATCGAGAAATGAGGAGTATATTGTGGTGGATTTGGTGCAAAAAATTTAAATTGTAATCGCATTTAAATTCAGCTGTATCAACAAAGCGGTAGACAAAAAGTTGAGGGGTGTGAATACTTTCCTGAAGGCACTTCTTGTTTGTTTATTTGTCAGTCATTACATTGATGTGCATAGATTGAATAGATTGAAAAATAGTATCTTGTTAATGATAAAGACTAGTGGAATGGTTTATTTTGTTTTATTTAGGCTCCGATTGAGCTCGATTGTTTCATCCTTTTTCATGTAATATGGTCATATTCTCCTTACAAGAGGTCCTCGAGGAGGCTTCGTATAAGGATTTATTGTTGGACTCTATTCCAAGCCAAAAATTCAGTGTACCTCATACTCCAATCTTCCTGCAATTGTCTCAGTTCTCACCACTATCCCACCAAATCATAAATTATTTGGGATTATGTGAAAAACAAGAGGTAACATTCAGTTTGACTTGTTCCAATCTGTGTTTCACTCAGCCGAGCTGTATTAAATTGATAGGTAGATGGCAAGGGTTTATGGATCCATTACTATACTACACACCTTAATGACTTGTATAGGAGAGGTGGGGGTGAGGTAGGAAGGTGGAGGGGGGGAGACGCATTTTTGAACCAATGTTTTTGTAATGTCTTCTTGATTTTTATGTTTAAATGATGATATTTTTTGCAAAATCTTTTCATGGTTCTTCACAGTAGGGATGTTTTTAAAGCACAGCTTTTGGTAATATGTGTATAACATAGAGTTTTCTATTTCTATCACCAACTATTGTGCATGTGGCCTTGTTTCACGAGTACTTGGTATTTACAGTTGTTTGCACGGCCTCATCACTCTTGAAGGCCTAGTATGCAGTCCATTGAAATTGCCAACGCTCCAGTGCTGGTACAATATCCTTGATTGACATATTGTGGAAAGATCAGTCCCACACAAAAGGCCCCAAGTGTAATGATCCACTCTGCATAAATAATCACTAACCTACTCGTGTGCATCTTCTATCCACAAGCCCTGACTTTGTCCAACCTGTTAATAACCAGGTATCCAGGCAACACTTCGATGTGTTTCCACACTCGCGTTTAAGCAGCAACTAGACGATGCTTTCCATTCCCGACATCTGGGGCTGGTGCCATATGGCACATTCTACAACCGTGACCATGCTAGACAGCATCAGCGACTCTTTACCACGCCCAACACTCGGTAGCCCTGTCCACCATTCATAGCAACAAGCCCCGCCCCAATAACGTGCTCGATCGAATGTGTTACCATAAAAAATTAATTTTCTTAAGACCCTGATTGTTCCTCTCCAGCTATGTCCTAAATCTAGTCTTTGTGGTAGCTATGGAGCATGCATATCACCAGTCATAATTTTGTTGTGAATCACATTACTGGGATTCCTTTATGTGCTCAGTTCTAATTTAAATTACTTCAGCCATAAGTTGATTGTTTAGTTGTGTTTGCCCTCGTGCTATTAATGATCACCCAGCAATGAGTCTGCCCACAAAAAGCTCCAATTTTCCTGCTTCAATATGCTTCTGTGACCATCCCCCTAAGGGTATTTGGGAAAGTTTAGGTCTCCCTGTTGTTTAAAACACAAGCCTATGCTGATTTCATGGATTATTTCTGGTGGAAACTTTTGCATGTAACACGTTCAGTCCACCTAGATCAAATTAAGAGCACCCAACCATTTTTGGTCAAAGACACACCATATAGAGCTTAATCAAGGGCTATTGGAATATTGACAGGCCCAACATAAGCCTTGCCATGGGAAGGAAGTGCTTGCCATTTGTAATATAGGAGACTGAGGATCTCTCTTATGAGCCGAACGCCGGTATGCTGTCAAATGATCTCTCAACACAATCACTGCAATAGCACCCCAATTGACTCATCACTCACCTACACAGAACATAAGATACAGTAGTATTTCATGCCTTTTACAGATGCAAAACTGGCTCAGCTGCAGGGAATGGTTGGTGGTTTTGAAGCTTGGAGGTTTGAACAAATTTATAGTCATTCAGAAAGCACAGCTCACCAAAAACTGACCTTTCTGTATCGTACATCTGTCTACTCAGTTTTAGCTGAAGGATGTCTTCTCCTCAGGCACTGCTTTCACAAGGTTTCATTAAAGGAAAATGCTGTTCATGAAGTAATATAAATTTTTGTTGATTAATAGTTCAATAACACTATTGGAAACCACCATTCAATTAAAAATACTCTCAAGGCAAAGCTCCTCCAAATAATTGATTTAAGGAAGGCATTGGTCATCGTGGTCCTTCAGCATCGGGGTACACCAGGATCCCCTAGACCATCCCATATTTGCTTAATTATCACCATTTCATTCTAAAGGTTGTTTCATTTTTCTGGAGAAATTTTACAACATTAGCAGCTTTGAAATTAAGATTAATCTACATTTCTGGGGACTTTGGAGCAACATTCAATTTTTTTCCAAGGCCTTTGTTTCTCTTATTGAGGAGTCTGAATTGGAAGGTGAATCCAAGTAAGAGTGAAACTTTCTCCAATTTAACCTGTAGTCTTAAGACTGATGAAACATAGTTCTTCTGCTGAGAACCACAGAGTCCTTGAGTGCTCGATTCAACAGTTGGTAGGCTGTATTTAAATGGATTTCATGAAGAGGAAGGCTGGAGACTGGCTAACCGTGTTTAACTATTGGCCCTCGAACAGAAGCTGGGGGACACTCAGTGTGGAGAATTGCTGCTTCAAGAAACAAAAAAATTTTGAGAAAAAAATAAAATGGGGGATATTGTTAATCCTGTGTCTGTCTGTCCTGTCTGATCATGCCTCGTTCTGTCCGTTTAGATTGGCCCATCCATGCTGTCTCGGAAAACGGTTGTTATGTGCAGAATATTCACCATACTGTTATATGAATCACCATCAGTGGCAAATGTGCAAGAACAATATAAAATTTATGGCGCTGCCTACTCTTGGAGCAAGGTGAAAAAGAATCAACAACATAAAAGTAATATAAATTACAAAGAGAGCACAAATTTTATAAAAACTTTTTAGTGAAATTTTGTATGTGCAATGAAACCTTTTGGCGGGCAACAATGAAAAATAGTAGTTTTTTATTATTTAATTTATTGTTGTTACCGTTATTTTGAACCCCCGGTTTCATGACACCACGGTGGTCCGGGGGGGGGGGGAAGCTGACAATGCAACAGTGTATGAACACGGGAAAAATTTGAAACTCAAGATTTGATATTGGGATCATCCTGGTGAGAGAAATTATTATATGCCAATCTTTCAACTTCGCTTTGGGTGGGAGTAATGTGGGGACTTGCGACGTCGTTGCCATTGAAAACTTCGTAATACTATTCTTCTTGGTTTTATGTTTTCCTTTCGTTTTACATCTTCCTTTAGTCTCTGAGTTTTAAACACATTATAATTTAAACAACCAATGGAAAACGATAGTTTCTCTTTTAGTTTATACAATTTTCTTAAGATTTTAAACGCTTTTAGTTTTAATGTTTTTCTTTTGCTGTGACATTTCTTTCGTTTTAAATGTTTTTTCTGTTGCTTTACGTCTTCAACTTTGCTTTTGCTTTCCTTGTTTCATGGTAAAGTAAGTGCTGACAAGCGCTTTCAACTTGCATTTTGTTCATTTTCAGGTACATTGGGTGTCATCATGAGAGGTGACATCTCAAGATCAAGACCTTTAAATTGCCAGAGTGCCAGAATACGGCTCCGTGGTCTTTCCTAACTTTGCGCAGGGTGTCGCGTGCCTCCGCGAAATGGCTCGTCAGGTAAAGGCTTTTAATAATCTGCAGCCCTTGCATCTTACCATCTGAGAATAAAATGAATGCAATGTTGGAGAGGTTAATATAGAGAGTAAGGGAAAAAAGGGGTGGGAGTTTAGGAAGATGGAATAAGGTATATAGGTAAAGGTGCCAAAAGAGGTTCTGACATTTGATATTGTAAAATAAATAAATGGTCTGCTCTTATGCAAAATGCTACTTGCATGAGTGATGGTATAATTTCTTAAACACAATTAAAATAACCAATATTTCCGAAGAGGTCAAGACTACATTTTACATCAACAAAAAATTGTGGCTTGTCTGTATTTTCTACTGAAAGTGCCCATCCTATCTCAACCCTCCCTGCCCCCCACCACCATCCCACCCACCTACCTACTTTCTTCGCCAGCGCTGTAACCACATCAACTAGCAACTCATTATGACTCATGTGACAATGCTCAATTCCAATTGTAATTCTCATCTTGAATTGATCTCATTAGAATGATGAAATTTGGATTTTTTTTTTGTTGAAATATAGTTGTCGTTGAAGTTTAATAAATAAGAAATGCAACATGAAACTGCATCTTCTTTTGAGAACCTTTAAAAAAACAAATTAATAATGTACTTTTGATTATTGTTTTTGGTGCCTTTAGGCATGCTCTGAAGCCTCAGTTTCCCATCTTCACATCTTTCCTTGATGGCCTCAAGAAATTGAGTATATCACAAAGGTGGGCTGGGTGAAAATAGTTTGAATGTCATGTTTCTGCCCTTCCAGTTTAATTGTAGCAAAATCAAAAATAATGCTGTGAACATTCAATTGGCTGCTTTCGGTGGGAAAAATATTTGATAAACTGATTTGCTAATGTAAAGAGGAAAAGTGAGAGTTAAAATTTGAACAAATTGTGAATTAGCCTATATCGCGCTGAACCGTAGCATTTGACTCAACAGAAACTGTGAAATACAGACACTAAACCTTGAAACTAACCCAAAAAGAGAGATGTCATGTCTTTTTTTTATATGGAAGAAATAGTAATAAACTTTAGAAAGTTTATTTTCAGATGTCTATGGTTTTTTATTTTTTATTTTTATAATATTTTTTTATAATTATTTTTTATTATTATTTTATATTTTTTTTATTTTTTTATAGCATTGTCATAAGCATGCCAGATGATGAAGGTCTACCTCATAAGAACCATTGGGAGAAGTTATTTGAGTACAAGTTATTTTCCCCTGTCCTCTTAATGATTGTGTTTGTGAGATTGCCCTACTTCTTATGTGGAAAATTATATTTTCATTACAATTCTTGTTTTTCCCATGATTTGCAAATCAGACATAAAAGGAATGCAAAATAATATGTCAAGTCAGGCCGATCAAGATCTGTGACTTGTTAACAGATACCAGTAAACCTGTAGTAACCTGTTTTCATAAGTCAGAGATTGTTGGCGACCTAACCACCACGTCACTGCCCCCACCAGGTTTCCTGGTGAGGAGGGGTTATGATAATGGACAAATCCCAGCATGATTAATAACAAAAACCTGTCCAAAGAGCGGGAAGGAAGAGCCCTTGTGAGGCCAACGGCCGTCCATATCTAGTGCCCAACTGTGTTCTGCGATGTCCTCCTGCAGTTGGTAATATACTACCTTATTAGGAGGTAATTTGATGGAAGATAAATGCTACTCCGGCCACTGTGTAAAACCCTGCCACTAAACGCAAAACAAAGAAAACTGGATAAGAACAATTGAAAACTAACACTATGTGGGAGTACTCCTGTGCAGATCTGCCCTTCGCTGGGCAACTCAAAACAAGGATGACAGGATTGGGGGAAATCCTTCGGACCAACGCACTCTTTGAGATGAATAGGAAGGAAAAACCACGGGGTAAACCT
>CM068968.1:16984834-16999543 GCA_035128595.1 Eptatretus atami
TATATTTAAAAAAATATATATTAATTGAGGTTTTTTAGGACAGTGCACAACTTTAAATTTGTTACATGCGGAACACCAAAGTATAAACAGGAACACATCAATGGATTCTGTGAATCTTAAAAACGTCCAAAAACAAAACTAAGACATAAACGTTTCTAAATTAACTTACCAAAAAATGATCACGGCGGAAGATAATTTTAACTAAAAGCGGAAGTCTCTGCAGATTAAAGCGGATGTCCCTCTGCCACAAACTCAAAACAGGGAAAGTCACAAGTTTACCAAACCCTTACAATGGGCGCTGGATGCGGAAATAAGCAATTAGCCAATCAAGATCTCTCCCCAGTGAAAGGCAAAACACAAACCAACACGGCCGAGGGGGAAAAGCGGTCACCATGGAAACACATGACGCAAGAAAAAACAGTTTTCGATAATCGCGGGCGCTGCTCTCTGACAACGCGTGATCTGGTTGTACAACCAAGCGGCCGATTCCCCGACGTCGTGAATCTTTCAATTACTGACGTCGTGGTGCCTGCTGGGTAAGGGAAGACCTCTTTTTGGAGGCACCTTTTTACCCCTCCAAGGAAGACCCTCTTTGGAGACCTTTTTTATCCCTCCAAGGAGACCTCTTTTGGAGGTGCCTTTTTCACCTCCAAGGAAGACCTGTTTTGAAGGAACCTTTTTTTATTCCTCCAAGGAAGACCTGTTTTGGAGGAGCCTTTTACCTCCAGGAAGACCTGTTTTGGAGGAAAACCCTTTTTAATCCTCCAAAGAAACCCCTCATTTTGGGGAGCCTTTTTATCTCCAAGGAAGACCTTTTTTGGAGGTACCTTTTTTACCCTCGCAAGGAAGACCTCTTGTTGGAGGCACCTTTTTATCCCTCCCAAGGAAGATCTCTTTGGAAGGAGCCTTTTCAACCTCCAAGGAAGACCTCTTTTGGAGGCACCTTTTATCCTCCAGGAAGACCTCTTTTGGAGGCGGCCTTTTTATCCCCAAGGAAGACCTCTTTTGGAGGGGCCATTTTTAACCCTCCAAGGAAGACCTCTTGTGGAGGTGCCTTTGTTACCTCCAAGGAAGACCTCTTTTGGGAGGCCCTTTTTATCCCCAAAGGAAGAACTCTTGGAGAGCCCTTTTTTATTACCCTCCCAAGGAAGACCACTTTGGAGGGCGTTTTTTATCCCTCCAAGGAAGACCTCTTTTGGAGGACCTTTTTTCCTCCTCAAGGAAGGCCTCTTTTGGAGGGACCTTTTTAATCCTCCGAAAAGAAGACCTCTTTGGAGGCCCTTTTTTAACCCTCCAAAGAAGACACTCTTTTGGAGGCGCTTTTTTTTATCCTCCAAGAAGACCTCTTATTGGAAGGAGGCCTTTTTCCCTCCAAGTAAGACCTCTTTTGGAGACCTTTTTTATCCACCAGGAAGACCTCTTTTGAGGCACCTTTTTATCCTCCAAGAAGAATCTTCTTTTGGAGGAACCTTTTAGCCCATCCAAGGAAGAACTCTTTTGGAGGGGCCTTTTTTTATCCTCCAAGGAAAGAACCTCTTTTGGAGGTGCCTTTTCTCCAAGGAAGAACCTCTTTTGGAGGAAACCTTTTTATCCTCCAAGGAAGATCTCTTTGGAGGAACCTTTTTAAATCCCTCCAAGGAAGCCTCTTTTGAGGAAACCTTTTTATCCTCCAAAGGAAGACCTTTTGGAGGAACTTTTTTATCCTCCAAAGGAAGGCTCTTTTGGAGGAAATACCTTTTTTATCCTCCAAGGAAAGACCTTGGAGAACCATTTTTACCTCCAAGGAAGGCCTCTTTTGAGGAACCTTTTTATCCTCCAAGGAAGACCTTTGGAAGGAACCTTTTTATCCTCCAAGGAAGATCTCTTATTGGAAGGTGCCTTTTTATCCTCCAAGGAAGACCTCGTTGAGGCAACCTTTTATCCTCTAAGAATAAACTCTTTTGGAGAAATCCTTTTTAAATAATCCTCCAAGGAAGACCACCATTGAGGAACCTTTTTATCCTCCAAGAAAGACCCTCTTTTGAGGAACCTTTTTTCGCCTCCAAGGAAGAACCTCTTTTGGAGGAACCTTTTTATCCTCCAAGGATAGAGACCTCTTTTGGAGGCGCCTTTTCTCCTCAAGGAAGACCATTCCAATATAAATTTCATGACTTGTGAAAATTTGCCGCTTCTCTTCTGTCGTCTGATCCTTGTAATCCTCAATATTCTGATGTGTTGAAATGGTTAGGAGGTTGCTGCTTCTCACTCGACATTCTGTCGGTTTCATTGACTTGATAATTCCTCTTTTGTCTTTCACTAAAACTCTTTCTGTTTCGTGTACCCAAATCGCCCGTTCCTGAAGAAAGGACAATAAAACAACAACAACCATTACAACAAAAAAGTGACACCCAACAATCACAACAAAAGCAAACGACAACAAAACAAGTAACAAGAAAAAACGCAAAAATTCACATAAAGTCATACTGATCCGCACGTCCTGCACAAGGGGCGTGGCCATGTTGATCACGTGAATGTGTCCCCCCTCAACACCTCGCCATTGGAGGCCGGTTCGTTTCTGGCTTCGCTGGTGCATTGAACCTCCTCGCTCCATCAGAGCACCTTTGCCGCCACCACGAGCTATCTTTTGAATATCGTAATTTGATTTCTTACTTTGTGGTGCAAGTGCTTTGCCATCTCCGTGCACGGTTTCCCCGAACGCTTCACATCTCGCATAACAACGCAGCAGCAACGCCTGCTCGTTCAGCAGCACGATCACACCAAGCCCAGCCGCGCAGGGTTCTTCCTTCCTCCTCCCATTGGTTTCATCCCCCCCCCCGATGGATCCGGTATTCTCCAACTCGCACTTATTGACCTTCCATTGCAGAATCAATATTATTCCTCTCGGATTGTGTTTTCATGTTGATTCAGTCTAAACGATTTTATGTGATGATGGAACTTCCCGATGGCTGCTGCCGTGTTTACATGCTCCCCTTTTCCTGTTTTTAATATGAAAAGTTTCCAATGCCCTGTGTGGAGTGTTAAGTGGCTAACTCGCAAACTGACCCTTTCCATTATGCAGGCATTGCCCTTTTATCAAATAGATGAAACACACATGAAAAAGCTAATTAAACCCAAGTTTTCCTGAAATTTTTTTTGCGAAATTTCCTGAAAATTAAATTATTAAGCCAAACATGGGCTTCAAGCCCAAAGTTCCTAGAAAATGTAAATGATATATATGTTGATTGCTATCCTAAGTGAAACACCAAAAGCCTTAGCAATTCCATAATAAACAAGTAAAAGATCACATTGGCAACTTTCTGAATTGTTCGATTCCCGAGGAAGACATGACCCCGGTTGATCGTTGGCAAAAGTAAAATAAATTATTGTTCTTGTCTGGGCTTTTTCAAAAAACAAGCTCAATGAGCAAGATCATCGTCCTCTTAATGATGGCGTCAATACAAAACGAAATATGACGTCATTGTGATGTATCAGGTTTGCGATGATAAATTATAAATCTGTTGCTTAATGCCCGGCTTGATCCCGCAAACAATCCAAACGGCTTGCCTATTTGGAGAATAATGGTATAGGGGATTTCCATTAGCGGCGAATTATGACGTCAACTTTTTTTTCTAAGGAAGAAATTTCCAAAATTCGGAGATGGTACTGCCCTGCGCGTGGGCTTTCCTGCATATACATTGGCAAGTTTTCACGAAGATCCCGATGAAAAACCTGGGTGTGAAAACAAAAAATGTCCAAAAAAATAGGAATGACGTCATAAAAATTGATATGGACGTCTAGTGATGTATCAATATGTGCGGTAATTCATCTCTGCCTAATGCCCTGTTCGAATTCCAGCAAACAGAATTCAAAAAAGCTTGCCTAGTTTTTGAGATAATGTTTAGGCGATTTCCATTAGTGGAGATATTTTGACGTCATAACTTTTTTTTCTGGGAGGAATTTTCAAAATCGGAGATGGTTACTGTCTGCGCAGAGGTATTTTTACATATATATATGCCAGTTTTCAGGAAGTTTCGATAAAAACTGTAAGGCTGTGAAACAAAGTCCACAAGAAGAAGATGAAGAACAACAACGTGAGAAGACTAGAACGATCCTCCAACGAGGATCTAAAAATGAGCAGGGGGTGCCTTACTATTTGATATTTTTCCAGATTTTTGATATTTTTTTCCAAAAGATGGAAATCCACATGGTGGAGTTGATTAAGATACCGAAAAACTAGTACTACGACAACACACATCCCATATCCATTAAAATGACGTTGGTCAGATCCTGAATACGTCAAACATCAACTGCAGCAAGTGGCACTGTCTGCTGTACTGTGTGTGCGCTTGTAGTACTGAACCGGCACTAGATATATGCGGACTCGCACTCTAACCTGAACCTGAGCTGTCCTGGTAGTTGTCGTCGATGGACCGATCCCTGGTCGAACCCCCACTTGCAAGTCCGTTGAAAAAATATCCCCCAGAGTCTGGGTTCCGTCGAAAACCGTACGAGCGTACAATGGCTTCAAAAAACTTTCTGCAGCCTTCCAGATGCATACACAAACTGGAAAGGGCACTTAATAAATGTATACCTCCACCACGTAATGCCTGATCCACGAGAACATATCGGGAACCAATACATTTTAAACATAAATGCCATAACAGACACTAATGTCGTTTTTGCCCTATCCTTCTCAATGGAAAGAATCACTTTTTAAATAAAATTCTAAAGTGGGTCGGATCGGAATCTGGATCTTCAAAAAAAAAAAATCTAATTCATTTGTCCTGTCACAACACCACCCTGTCACACAAAATTCATCCGGAATCTCCACAACTTTTTGAGATATCCTGCACACAACAGACAGCACAAACAAACAATAGACAGAACAGGGTGAAAAACATTCGGTGGCGGAGGTAATTAAGGCCATTTTAAGACGGAGGTCCCTACTGCACTTGATTCAAAATTATTGTTTCCGAGAAGTTAATTCTTGAGATCAATAACGTGCGCACTAACGCTAACAGCTAGCTGGCCTAACTTAAACTGTACACATTAATGTACGTATGTACATCAACGTTAATCGTACATGTCTCAAAAATCACAATTCGCTGAGCGTGCGGTGCAGCATGAGGAAGCTTACTTACAGAGGGAAAGATTGATTTAAATTTGCGTGAAGCGCAGAGGCCTAGAAGGACCACAAAAGAATTATTGGTCTGGGTTCCAGACTCCCCACTGAACAAACAAACTAAAAGAAGAAAAAAAACGCGCAAAAACTTTTAGAAAAATTGATAAAAGTTTTGAAAAAAAAACAACCCACCAACTAAGGCCTCCATAAAGGAAAAGGCGGGTGGGGACGAGAAACTAATAATTTGGTTTCTTGGGCCGGATTTGAGTTTTACAATTGGCCTGATTGGCCTGATTTTACCAACTAGAGAGTTCATAGAACACCTTAACCTCCACCGCAGTCTTTGAGAAAAAAGCATGGACGAAGTCTTTTAAAAACTCTTGCTTTGCGTTCCAAGCAGATGTAATGAATTGTTTTTGTCCGTGAGCCTTGTATAATAACAGGTGTGATGGTAACCACACATCCCGCTACGTGCCGCCATATTGGGCAGAAATGCAGAATGTCAGAGCGTTTACTCTGCCTCAGGCAAAAATGAATATTTTGTTTGTCCAAACTGGTGAAATGGAAGATTTATTTCAAAAAGTGGGCAAAAAAGGAGATTAGCGGCGCAGTGTTGTGTTTGAAGTACCTAATCAATGGAAATAAAATAAAGATTTTAAAAGGTATAGAAAAAAAATGTTCAGAAGTTTACCGCCATTGACGCAGTGGTCTTTCACACCACCCCATTAATGCATTTCACCAAGAGATGCTTACGCCACATCATAACATATTCGGCTGGTTGGCAAATAATCACCAATATGGTGTCCTAGCCATGCCAATCAATAACACTTAAGAGATGGTGAGGAACGTTAAAGACTGAGTAGCTGGGGGTCTCGTTGTGATGTGTGCCAGACCATGCGTTCAAAGAGAGTACTTTTTTGTGAAACTCGTCACTGGAAATCGCCCACGTGGCAAGCCATGAAACTTTGGAAGGGTGTCATCAAGGAAGACCCAAAGATCTTCAACATTGTGGGGAACGAGATGACTTGACACAAATAAGGCAAAATCTGGAGAGTAGCTATTGGAAAGGGTGCAATTGATCGCAAAGGCTGCTATTGCTGCAAAAGGCAGCCAGCGGCGTGAGAGATGGTACAGAAAAGGTTAATTTGTGTACATAAATCAAGGCTCGTGGAAAGAGGCTTAAGTACAACTGGAATGGATCAAGAAACTTAACACAAGACAAAAGGAAACAGGGAGGGAGAGAAGAGAGAGAGAAGGAGAGAAGTGGGTTCCTCGATTAGTCACTCCTTTCCGATGCCTATTGATGCCTTTCCCCCAAATCCCTCAAGTGTCAACAGTTCACGGCAGAGCAAGGGATATAACTTGAAAGTGCAGCCCGCTCTTCAATTTGCTGACTGCTCGCGTTGTCAATCAACAAGCTGAATGCACCTCTTGACATGGTTGTTTTTTTTTTCACATGCCATTTAAAAACTCCACTAGAGGCCTTTCTATTCATGCTGAGGTCCTTTGATGGCCTCGACTTTTTTGGTGTTTGCCCTGCACAGAATTTCCTGAATTGATGTGGGCCGATCCAGAGTCATGACTAAAGGAGGAATATTGCTCATCTAAAGCCACGATGTTAGTGTTGACTTCCTGGTCAATTAGGATGGTAACTCTGCCAATTGCAAGCTAAGAGCTATTGACATGTTACTAGCAGAAGTAACTCAACCTACGGGTGAATCTTGTTACAAGCATGCAACAGTTCTTCTGACGCATACCTTTATTGGGCATTGTATAGGCGAGTGACAGCTCTGTGTAGCAAACATAATTCACCCAGGATTACGTGCTAAGAAGCAAAAACATCCTACTGTTAATAATTCAAAACCCCTCATGCACTGGAAAAACGTGGGGACAGGAAATACTGTATTGTAAATGTGGCGACTGTAATACCCTCTCCACCTGGATGCCACCAGAAGGACAAAAACACCCCCACACAATTAAATTGCAGTCGTTGCTGATAACTCTGTAGCAAGTGTGGCATGTAATTGTGCCAGAACTGTAGGAAGGAGTTAGCCCCAACAAAACAATACCCACAAACCAGCAACACAAAACACCGGGTCTTGTGATTACATGGAAGGATGAATCTACCTGTTGCAGATGATCACATAAAGGAATGGTGAAGAGTGGGAAAGGATTGAAATTCTGCGTATCAAAAATCGAAAGATGGGAAACGCCCATCGATTCTGAAGAGGAGGGAAAAGACTTGTTCGATGGAAAGTTTTGTGAATTTAGTAAACAGATAAGGAATGCGCCCTTTTTGTTCCCCCTTTTGGCCCATTGATGCCATTTGCACACTGAAGATCAATTGTCACATTTTAAAAATGTTTTTTTCAAATGTTTTTTCTTTAAATGTTTGCCTTAAAATTTACTGAATATTGTTGTGGAAATGACTCCTAAGTGTAAAACAGGCCTCAGTATAGTTTAATTAATTCCTTAAGTAAAATGTCTTAAAGTAACCGTAAAGTAAATTAATTGTGATATAGACAATGTGTCACTTATGTAATAGATAGATGACGCATAACCTCTCCTTTTGTATGTGTCCAGAATCCCATACTTTGCGCTTTTATTTTATGTTACTAAAAATACGCACCGTCGCTTCGCCTGTATGGCATACTAAAGGGGGGAGGGAGAAAAAGTGGGCAGGTGGGGGGGGAGATGGAGAAGAGGGAAGAGTGAAGAGGTGTGGAGGGGAAAGAAGCAAGGAGGGGGTTGGGGGAGCGAGGGGGGGCGAGGAAGGGGCAGACAGTGAGAGGAAGGGAAAGGCAGAACGTGCGGTGGAAGCATTAATTGCGATTCTAGTCTCATCAAAATGATTGGGTGCATAGATAAACAGCTGAAAGAATGGAAACAAAATAATGTCTGAAATCCATTTTCTACCGTACATCTATAAACATGGCCCGGAAAGACAAATACCTCCGGACGCATCCGGAGCCAAGACCGTCCGGACAACAAATAAAACACTGCTCAGACACATCCGGAGACAGACTCCCAATCCAGAACGCGTCCAGAGACAAACCTACCGTCCGGAACAAAAACCCCTCCGGACTTTTAATTAGTAAACATAGAAGAAACTCAAGATCCAAGTTGTCGTAGGATTAGAGGAATTTATAAAACGTGTTGCCCTTGCTTGTGTTATGAAATTTCCCTCTGATTCCTTCATCATGATCCCTATGTATTAAATAAATAGTTCAATGTACAAGAGGATTGAATTCTTTGACATCATGACAGCGAGAGTGATGGAGAATGACGAATACTCGACGTTCCCAAGTCTCGCAATTGGGGTGAAAACAAGGCTGTGTCCCAGCACCCTGCCCTCTTCAAGCGTTCTAATTTGCTGCCTTATTAGTCATATGCATTCAGGGTCGCGACAAAGGAATCTACATATGCTTCGAACAACTGCTTTTTCCTGACAGTCAATCTCCCATTGATTAAGTACCAAAGACAAAGGTGTTGGAAAAGACCTCATCCTTGACATTCTGTTTTGCTGATGACTGTGTCTTTCGAGCCCACGTACGTCAAGGCATGCCAGCAATCAAATCACCCTCTTTCTCACGTGCATGGCAAGAAAGTTTGGCCTGACCATCAGCCCAAAATAAGACTCGAGTAATGTACCAACCAGTCACCTGGCAAGCCATATCAAACACCTGTTATCACGATTGATGATAATCCTCTGAATGCTGTGGACAGAATTCACCAACTTAGGCAGTACTTCTTTCAAGGGATGCTCGCATGATGATGAAGTGGCTTTGAGACTAGCGCAAAACCAGTGGTGTTTTTGGTCGTTTATGACAGGCTGGTTACTTTTCATGCAGCTTATGGAGCAAAAGAAGGTATCATAGTTATGAACCAGGCTAAAGGTGTTACAAAAGCTGCAGTTGTGAACATCATGATTGTGTGCCGCAGCAGAAACATGGACCACTTACAAGTCGTCGTATTCACAAGCTCAACCATTTCCATCTGGCTTGCCTGAGGAAAGATCCGAAAGAATCTGCTGCAGGATAAGGTTCCAGACACAGAAGTGCTTCGGAGAGCGGTATGCGGCAGGCATCGAGGCGATGATTATCAGCACAGCTTAACGTTAGTGAGAATGCCTGATGAGAGGATTCCAAAGAACTTTACTCTGAACTGAAGCAATGATGATGCCTCAAGGGAAATCCAAAGAAAGCAATTCAATGACTGTCCTTAAAAGCCCACGATGAGGCTTAAGGCCATACTATGATTCCAAGACTGTCCTTAGCATTGGTCAGGTCAGGCCCAGATAGAAATCTGTGACTGCTACATGGTACCAGTAAACCTGTATTAACCTGTTTCTGGTCAGGTTGTCGGTGACTAAAACAGTCCCCAACCAATTTCCTGGTGAGGAGGGTGTAATGGATAATGGATCAACCCAGAGGATAAAACAAAACCTGTCAAGGCCAGAGGAGCTCCCTGGAGCCAACGGCCATCCATATCTAGTGCCCAAACTTTGTCTGTGGATGTCCTCCTGCAGTTGAGGTTGGTGCAGGATTTTGCACTCTGGCACCGTAAAACTTTACTTCCGCAAAAACATAAGAAAAAAGCAAGAAAATTGAAAAAACACATGCCTTCGGGACCCACACTCTTTGAATGATAGGAGGAAAACCCACGGGGCAACCTTCCCGGGTCAGTGTGTGTGTTGGGTGGTTCTGAAGTGTCCATCACCAGAACGGCGGTCCTCCTTGGGTCCCTTCGGTAGGTGCTGAAATGTCCCGATCCCTAAGAGAAGGATGATAAACCTGTCTGTGTTATCATCTGAGCTAAACATTTGAAACGTTCAGTATTGGCAAGCACTTCCCTGAGGTTCGGAGACCGATTGCGGCGAGATAATGGTGAGTGGTGACCCTAACTATTGGGTCTGGTCACTGATGGTTCCATGCGCCAAGGAGTTGCTGCAGCTGTGTCCAATAAAGCTGAACTCCAATTGAATAAGTTAGGTTAACACCGGTCAACAAGCGTATATGAAGACTAAGGATTCCGTCACACCTTCGGTGTCGTTCCCCTGGTCTCTGTAACCTGCTCCAACTGGGCGAGTGATCTCACCCCTGAAGGATGCATTCCAATGCCACGCCGAAAGTCTGTGATGATCAGTGCCCCAGGTGAGAATACTCTCTTGTCTTGGTGGGAATTTCCATGCATCGACTGCAACTGATAGGGATGGTTATGAGACATGTTTTGGTCTCCCATAGGTCTGGAACTATGAACCAGAATACAACTAAGTTCCTTGACTTTGCAAAAGAAAGTCATGGACTTAGGGTGGCTGGTTCATTCAAAGCACCCACAGGCTCATCGGCTGGACTGGGTATTCCAATGCTGGCGGTGTGCAAAAGGGGATTGACCATGTGCTCGTGAATGGTCGCTGGATGATGATCCAGAACTGCGGCCCAAGAGCAGGCAGGGCGCCGGGTCCTACCGGAGTGCTCAGTCCTCAATACCCGACCACAGGAATTGAGCAGCAACTCTTGAAGTTGCAGCTTAAATCCGGACAACAACAGTCCCATCAGCCTTGGCTGGAATGTGGGCAAGCTCCAGGGATGAGAGGGTAGCTGAGGAGTTTGCGAAACAGGCCTGAGTGTGGATTTGGGGGGGTCTGGGTGCTTTGGGGAATCCTGAAGATGTTGTTGGAGTGCCTTGCAAGACCACCAATCCTTGATGTTAACTGTGGATGTCTTGGAAACACCAAGAGGGTGAAGAAGAATTTTTTTCTCAAGGACACTGAACCCATTGACCAGAATGCACGGCCAGGCTTAAATGGGCAGAGCGAGATGTTCAGGGAGCTGAAGTGGAAAAAACTGTACCGTGCACGAAGGGTGGACAAGGAGGCCTATGTGCAAGGAATTCTGTGGAAGCGGGTAGAAAGGCATCAACCCTGTGGTCAAGTGATTCTCCGTCCTGCTTACAGGGGAATTTGTGCATTGTGTTCCTCCAAGCCTGTCCTCGGTGTACTGCAAGTTAGAAAGGAGGGTGTGGCCGTGACAGAGGAGTCTGAAGTGACAGAGACTCTTGACAGAGGAGTCGGCAGGGGCTGCTTGCAGCCTATTGATCTTGTAAAGCGTTTGACTTCAAGTGATCGGGATGCCCTCTGGAGGAATTCTTGGTCTTTGTGGGGGTGCAACCAAAACTGATCAATCTGATGTAACTGAATGATACTCTGATGCTGAAAAGTGCTGTGAATGTGGTGGTACCATCTCTGGCTTTAATTTCCAGTTGTTACTGGAGTTCGCAGGAGTGTGTACTGGCCCCCACAACTTTTCAGCAACTTGTAAATGAACTGGATTCTGGGTTGAGGATGTCGGAGAGATCAAGCGTGGTGCATTGTTTGGAATGTCAAGATCTCTGACCTGATTTGCAGATGATCGCAGTCATCTTTGTGAGACTCTAGGTCTAAGATATCTTTGGGGGCCCTCGAGGTGCTAGAATGAGGAGTTGGACCGCTGGGATTATGGTTCCTGGGTCAAAACTAAGATCCAGGCTTTCAAATGAACATCTGGGATGGCTGCTAATAATTGTCTGTCCCTGTTTGGGTGAGGATGTTGATGTCACGGAGAAAGAATTCACTCCTTGGCAGGTGATATTCATGTCTCTGCTGGCGTGAGCCAGAGGTCAATAGAATGTCTGGGTTGGGCCTGGGAATCATGGATTCACTGGATCAAATGGGGTGTGGACTGTTGTACCTGTCAGGAGGATGAAAGTCTAAGTCTTCAGGTCGTTGTGCTTTCAATATTTGCTCTATGGATGTGAGACTTGACTCCTGACCAGGAATCTGAGAGGAGACTTCATTCCTTTGGTACCAGGTCTCTTCGGAAAATCCTTGGCTATCGCTGGTCTAGACTTGTGTCCAAACGAGCGGTTGCTGAGAAGAGACTCAAAGATATTTTGTTATCTGCCATAGTCCGTGAGCATCAAACCTGCAAACTGTGGAGGCATGTGGCTCGTTTTCCCTATGCTGATCCGCTAACTCAGATTCTCTCAGCGAGGGAGCTTCATGAGTGGAGGAGCTAAATGGGCGACCACGTGCCTCGTGATTGCGCAGGTTGATCAGCATCTTAAGGAGATGGGGATGGGCCAGGCATCTCCTGGGATTGCAGACGGAGGCCCCTGGAGTACCAGCGGAAGTCGACGCAGCGAAGCGCTGCTTCCGGCGCATGCTCCCATAATCTGACCTGACTTTAGAACAATTGAAGAGATTTATAAATGTGGAAACGTGGGAAAATGTGGCTCCTCGACATACCAAGCATGGTGAATGGCTCAGCATAAGCGGTGCAGAGGAATTTTGAGTTGTGTCGGCATCCAGCATGCTGTAGATCAGCAAATGCAATTGCAGACTTCCAAATCTTTCCACAAATCGCTACAACATTCTACAGAAACACCGACCTTCTTACCTTCTGCAAATCCAGCTAAAAACTGAACTCCATTCCTTTGTGCTCTCTCTGACATATGGAACAGTCTTTCTCAGTGATATTGTCTCCCTGCTTTTTTCTTCCCTTGCCCAATGAAAGTTGTGGCTGTCCCACCAACCAACCTTGCAGTCTCCCATTTCTACCTTTGAACTTTGCTGCACCTCCTCAAGACTCTGTCCCACTTTGCCTGTATCTCCAGTATGTAATGGTCATGTGCTTGTGTTTCACTTGCTGCCTCTTCCTGGTTCTCTTGAGGTCCAAACACTTTTCTTCTCCTATGAAAGAATTTTCCCCCATCCACTGCACTGTCCAGCAGCACTAAAACACTTCCTGGTATTTAAATTGTTTCTTTGGTAATCCCCGATGCATATTTTTATTTCAGGAAGGTGAGAACCTGTGAAGGTTGAAGCCTGCATCGTTGGAGCTCATGGATATAAAGAAGGTGAGAGATATATGCTCTGTTGAATCCCAAAGGTGGTGGAAGTGGAATGGATTTTTATATTTTTTTTTGAAAAATGGAAGAAATTAATATTTATCCTCAGCCCCAAAATGCTGGAAGTAATGTCCTTATGAAATTGCTTTGGAATTATTAATAACAAAACATCTAAGTTGTTCAACAGTGAAAGTTTGAACGGAGCACAAAATACGATGGTACTATATAGTTGGGGCAGTGGATCCTCAGGGAGACAACAGGAAGGGAAATATCTGAACAAACTAGAAGGGGCACTTAATTAGAACGGCATACCTCCGCCACCGCAAATGATCCATGAGAACATATCGGGCCATATGATGCCCCATGCTTGATGCCACAAATACCTCTGGGATGGTAAGATTAAGTTGACTGCAAGTTTCTCCGTCTGAAAACCACAGAGTCGCTGTCATTAATATATCGACACAATGTGAGCATATGGATCCAGTGCCGCTGAAAAATAACTGACCTCTATCAAAGTAATATGCAAGAGTTGCCAAACAAATAATGTGTGGACTTCGGCCTAACCCTTCTTCCCATTTGGTGTGCACGATCATTTTTATGTATTTTCTCGCCTGTAACCATCAGTTTTTGATTTTCGCCACATTCCCCTCCACCTCCTTCTATCCCTCTCAACTATACCCTCTGTTTCATGTCTTAGAATATTAATAAGAAAAAAGAAAAAAATAAACCTTTACCTCACATCATACCCACGTAACCACGTGAACTTCCTATAACCAACTTCTAAACTCCTTCCTTCCCGATCTAGCCATCTTCTACTTTTGTCAACCCACATTCACCATACATCTTCAGGGATTTTTCTTCAACTTCTTTACCCAATGTTTCCTAATCTTAAAAAAACCCCAAAAAAACAATTTTAATTAGCTTTCGCCTGTTCGAAGAACAGAGAGCTATATGCGATACCCCCGCGTGAGCCGTGAAAGTAAAGTTTTGGTGCAAGTTATTTAGAAGCTTGCCATTCATATTAATATGTGTAACTAGGATGCCTGATATTTGGCATGGAAAGGTTCCTTTGGGGGGTTATTAATTGATGTTAGTTGGAAGTTGAAGTTAAAAAAATAATTTCAATTTTTCAAATTTTTGACCTGTTTTGAACTTAACTTTTTTGTAAGCACATCAACGTTAAAGTTTTTGGTTGGCAAGTATTTTAAGAAGCTGCCATTCATTTAATATGTGTACGAGGAGCTGATATTGGGCATGGAGGTTCCTTTGGGGTAACTAATGGTGTAGTGAAAGTTGAAATTAAAAAAATAATTTCAAGTTATTTTTTTATTTTTTGACCTGTTTTGGAAACTTAACTTTTTTGTATGCACATCAAAGTTAAAGTTTTTTTCCTTCTAAATGTTTTATCTATCCACACTATTTTTACTGATTACATATACAAATACATTATTGTACGAAAATTTTCGTTCCGCCCGGAGTGCGATCTGGCCACGTAACTCCAAATCGGGCGACCTTATTTTTTATGTCCTCTTTTAACGAGTTAGGCCTAAACAAAGGCAAAAGGAAAACAATTGTCAGTTATTTTTCGCCGAAAAATGTGGTTTTGTCATTAAAAAATTTTTTTAACCCTTTGGCCGCCGACAAACTGCCGCTGTAACAATGAAGCCTTCATTGCGGTAGTTTGTCACTTGGGGAGTTGTTCAAGTTTTTCGGTGCACAAT
>CM068968.1:17034668-17050903 GCA_035128595.1 Eptatretus atami
GCTGTGCAGTACTCATGTCTGATGGGCCAGCAACAAGTTGATCAGTACTAAAAATAGTATAACTTGTACAAAACATCTGTCCAAGTCTACAACAATCAGATAGCATGAACTGTATCATATTCATTGACTGATATTGTTTGTATCAGTGTCTAATCTGGATAAACCTTGTGTAAGTCCAGCTATAAAAATCATAATGTATCACACATTATTTTAACAATCTGGATCGACAGTATGAGAGAGAATCATTAGCTAATCTCATTTTTCTCCTTCATCAGTTTCTTTGTATGAATGAAATTACAGAAATAGGGAAAATGTCTGCTAGTTGGAGGTTTAATTCCACCCGATGGAATGTATTTGAACCTGTTGAAAGATTATCCACAAATAGATAAAAAGTATCAAATGAATCAGATATACAGGCATTCCTTAAATGCCGTACGTGGGATAGAAATCCCAGAGCTTGGAACTTGTAAAATTTGTGTGGAGCTGAGACACAAAAACTCGGAATTTTTATCAGTAATTATGGAGGGTGAGGTAGTTTACTGGGTTAGTCATCTTATTAAAGTGGTTTTGGTCATCTGGGAGGAGAGAGTGAGTAAGCGGCTGAGGCGGAGTATAGGTGATGGAACTGCAGGAAGAAGAAGAAGAGGAAGTGTAACAGCAGATGGAAGGATGTGGTGGCGAAGATTTGGAGTCATGGATTGGAAGAAGAATGGTCAATGCCTATCAGGAGGACAGAGAAGGGGTCAAGCGTTTGTGTCAGTTTTGACTGGAGAGAAGGGATATTTTAATAGTTTGCAGTGTCAAATTCGTAATATGCGTCTTTAATTCGAAGCAAGGGTTTGGTGGATTGAGAAGTATGCACACTTCTAAGCGTTTAGCCCTTGATCTCGATCCTGCGATAAACCATCATCCTTGTGTTCACAAGCAGAAGTGATTCTCAAGTGTGCACTGTCTCCCTTGATGTTAAACTAGGGCATCCACCACTATCAATTGTTGTTGATGGCTAAAGATATACCACAACATTGTTTTGATGAATAAATGCAAGTCATCTCACACCCTGAACATTTCAAAATTCCCTGGCACAACTCACCGAATTTAGATGTCGGCTTGTAGTCAGTTGGAGGACTTGGGTCAAATAAACATCCCCGCAGCTGACCGCACAAAAAGGGGGTAATAATAATAGATTATTTCCCATTTTAATTGGACTGTTGTGTAGAGTCATCTCGTAGTAGTAGTCGTGGTGGTGGGAGGTATTTTGTTTTTTCTTCTTTGAGCAAATCTCAAAGCTTTTTGTAAGAGTGCGAGGCTCGTGGTGGATGGAACATTTATGGGTCAGGTCTACAGAAGGAAGGGAGGGGGAAACACCGACAGAGGCGAGGGACAAAATGGAGGGGACTTGGAAATAAGGGATGAAGGGAAGAATGAAATGTTGGAGAGGACACAGAGGGTGAGCAAGATGGACCACCACAAACATCTCAGGAAGGAAAAATTGGAAGAATTGGTTTGGAGGGGGGGTTAATGGGCGTTTGATCTGAGATGGTGGGTGAACAGACTGCCTTGAGCCTGTCAGGTTAGAATGAATTGAAGAGACGGGAAGTTTGACACTTTGTAAAAAAGAATAGGAAGGGAAGTAAGACTGATGAAAATGTAATTGATTAAAAGCTGAAAATGTTACGAGAGATTTTAATATTGTTTTTATATTCGGTGTGGATTGATAAAAGCAAAATCTGTATCGAACATCTCAATGAATCTAACAAATTCCAATGTTTTTAACACATATTTGTAAACTATAAGCACCGTCATTCTTATGAATGTGAATTCAGAATTGTGTTAAGAAAAGACTTTGTTGTTGAGATTTGAGGGAGCAGTTTGGTGAAGGTAAGGAATGATTTTGGGGTTGTCTGGCTCGAGGTGATTTGTCAAATTTATTATCCTCTGTTCAACCTGAGAGCATGTCAATCCCAAGCGCCTTGACTTTTCTTAAACATGTTCTGTTCCAGAACTAAAGGCCTCTACAGGCCCTTCTCATTCGGGTTCAAATCGTCTTTGAGGTTAACACTGCACAGTTGTCTTGATGTCACTTTGAGCTTTCATCATCATTAGTGGGGAATTGCAGTTGAGATTTGAGGTGTAAGGGAGATGTTTGATAAAATTGAACGGAAGAAAGTTGCATAAACTGGCTAACTTCGGCGCATGAAGGAATGCTGATTCTGCGGCGACGTCTTGCAGCTTCAAAAATGACTGTCTTACGTATTGTGGAAATATGGGACTTGAATACAGTGAACCAGGAAAGGGTCATATAGATTGGTGTATTATCCCATTACCTTTTTGACCCGCTTTGACTTTCTGCAATATTGAAATTTTTGTCGATACGTCATAGATTCTCTCATGTTCCAGCACATTGTGGAATATCATGGGCCATAATCCGATAAACATGTGGGATTATTTTTCGATTAAGGGATTTTTGAGATTTGATTATTACACGTGAAATCAACAAATCTGCATGAGGCTTAAATATTGATGAGGAGCATGTTGTGAATTAGTAAACAGCACTTCGATTTTGGTTGGGAGTTAAAGGCAAATGTGGTCATTGAACTTGTGTTCATGCATCAATACTCCTCATTCTCAGTTTTATAATTATATTGTTCTTATTGATTTCTACAAGATTGCATTTTTGGACACGTTAAACTGTTAATTTGGCCTTGTAATATGTCATAGTTTAATGGAGTTCCTGGAATAATGACGCAACCAAACGGAACAATACAAGATTCCATAAGATCTTTGGTAAAAAAATCACACTGGCAAATGAATCCAGGGTTTTTGTTTTACAATGAACTGAAAATAAAATGGGTTGAAAAGCGTCCACAGATACCAAACAGAATCATGCACGGTGCACACACACACCCACACCACACACACACACACACACACAACACACACGCCGCAAACAACGACCGCCTGAGACTTTAAACTCATGAGACTTCACCTTATTTGAAAGTGACATTTCACCAATCTATAGGCATGCTTTATTAGTCTTTAAAAACATTAATTGATAATACTTGTGGTGCATACGTTTTCATCATCATTTGTTTCATCATTGCAAATGATCATGGGTTGATTTTACAATGAAAACCTGAAAAAAAATGGGTTTTGAAAGCGTCCCAGGATAACACAACAGAACTCATGCACGTGCACACACACACACACACACCACACACACACACCAACCACACACCATGCACGCACGGCACACACGCCCACCTGCAGACTTTTAAACTTCATAGACTCACCCTTATTGAAGTGACACACTTTCACACCCAATCTCATGGCATCTCTTATTAGTCTTTAAAACCTTAAGTTGTCATACTTTGTGGTGGCATCGTTTCATCATCATTTGGTTTTTCATATCATATCGTTTCATACATATTGCAATGAATCCTGGGTTGTGATATTATACAATGACACACTTTGTATGCAAATAAGGGGTTGAAAGCGTCCCAGGATACACAACAGAACTCATGCAGTGCACACACTACACACAACCACACAACACAAACACAACACAAAACACACACACACATGCACGCAAAACGCACGCACACACCTGCAGACTTAAACCTTCATGAAGACTCACCCTTATTGAAAGTGACCACTTTCACCAGTCAATCCTATGGGCCTGTCTTTGTCTTTAAACCATTAAATTGATCAATATTTGGTGTGCATCGTGTTCATCATCATTTGTTTCATATCATCATCGTTTCATCATTTGCAAATGAATCCATGGGTTGTGGATTTTATACAATGATGGTTATACCTGACAAATAAATGGGGTTTGAAAGCTCCACAGGATACACAATCAGAACTCATGCAGTGCACAGCACACACACACACACACACAACCAACACATCTCACACCACACATGCAAGCGCACACACGCACACCCTGCGACTTTAAACCTTAATGAGACTCACCTTATTGAAAGTGATACAATTCTCACCACCAATCTCATGGGCATCTCTTATTAGTCTTTAAAAACCATTAATTGATATGATTTGTGGTGGCATCGTTTCATCATGATTTGTTTTCTCATCATCATCGTTCATCATTTGCAATGAATCCATGGTTGTGATTTTTACAAGAAAAACTGAACAAATAAATATAGGGGTTTGAAAGCGTCGAACAGGATACGCATAAAAGAACTCACGCACGTGCATTCACTAGCACACACACACACACCACACAACACACACAAACCCAGACACAATAGAACGCACGCACACACGCACACACCGTGCAGCTTTACGTTCATGAGACTCACCTTATTGAAGTGACCTTCACTACTCAATCTCATGGGGCATCTCTTTTAGTCTTTAAAACCATTAATTGATCATACTTTGTGGTGCATCGTTTCATCATCATTTTGTTTCATCATCATCATCGTTTCATCATTTCAAATGCATCCATGGGTTTGTGATTTTTCAATGAAAACTTGACAATAAACATGGGGTTTGAAAGGTCCACAGGATACAAACAGAAATCATGCACGTGCACACAAACACAAACACACACACACACACACCAAGAAAACACCTCACACACATGTGGGTCACGCACGCACACGACCACACCCTGCAGACTTTTAAACTTCATGAACTCCTTATTGAAAGTGATCCAATTTCACCACCCAATCTCATGGGCCATATCTATTAGTCTTTAAAAACATTAAATTGATCATTACTTTTGTGGGGATCGTTTCATCATACATTTGTTCATCTCATCATCGTTTCATCATTTGCAATGAATACATGGGTTGTGATTTTTACGAATGAAACTGACAACTAATGGGGTTTTGAGAAGCGTCCACAGAACCAAACAGACTCATGCACGGGCACACAGCACACACACACAACAACACACACACAACACACATGCCGCACTGCACCACACGCACAGCACTGAAAGACTTAAACCTTCATGTAGACTCACCTTTTGAAAGTGAACAACTTTCAACACGTTTTGGCAACCTGCTTTGGGGCCCCCCCCCTTATTTATCCTTTAAACATTGATCATTACTTTAGTGGTGCAATCGTTTCATAACTCATTTGTTTATCTCATTCATCGTTCATCCTTTGCAAAATGAATCCTGGGTTGTGATTTTTTACAATGAAAACCTGACAATAAATGGGGTTTGAAAGCCGTCCAAGTGATACCCGACAGAACTCATGCACGTGACACACACACACATCAACACACACACACACATCACAGACACACACTGCACGCCCACACACGCAACACCTGCAGACTTTAAACTTCATGAGCTACTTATTGAAAGTGACACTTTCACCACCATCTCAGTGGGCAATCTCTTATTAGTCTTTAAAACATAAAGTTGATCATACTTTGTGGTGCTGTTTCATCATCATTTGTTTCTCATCATCATCAGTTCAATCATTTCAAATGAATCCATGGTTGTGGATTTTTACAATGAAAAACTGACATAAAATGGGGTTTTGAAAGCGTCCACAGGATACCAAAAGACTCATGCACGTGCACACACAACACCCACCACACCAACACACACACCACCCACACACACACATAGCACACAACACACAACACATGACGCATGCACCACGCAACACCTGCGATTTAAAACGTTCATGATCTCACTTATTTGAAGTGAAATTTACCAGCAATCCTCATGGGCATCTTCTTATTAGTCTTTAAAACCATTAAATTGATCAACTTTGTGGTGCATCGTTTTTCATGCATTCATTTGTGTATTATCATCATCATCGTTTATATTTGCAATGAATCCATGGGTTTGTGATTTTACAATGAAACCTGAAATAAATGGGGTTTGAAAGCGTCCACAGATACGACAAAGAACTCAGATGGCCGGTGCCACACAACACACACAGCACCAAGACACACACACACACACGGACACACATGCACGCATGCCCAGCACACACTGCAGACTTTAACCGTATGAGACTCAACCTTTTGAAAGTGACCACTTTCACCACCCAATCCTCATGGGCCATCTCTTATGAGTCTTTAAAACCATTAATTGCATCATACTTTGTGGTGCATCGTTTCATCATCATTTGTTTCAATCATCTCATCGGTTTCACATTCATTTTGGCAAGTGAATATGGGTTTGTGATTTTTAAATGAAACTCTGACGATAAAATGGGGTTTGAAAGCGTCCACAGGATCGGACACAGACTCATGCACGTGCCACAACCCCACACACACAGCAACACACACACCACACACAAACATCATGCATGAGCGCACACAACACACTGCAGACTTTTAAAACCTTCACAATTGAGACTCACTTTTGAAATTTTGTGATCCAATTCACACCTCTCAATCGGCATCTCTTTATTAGTCTTTAAAACCGATTAATTGATCACTTGTGGTGCACTCGTTTCGCATCATTTGTTTCAGTCATCATCATCATCGTTTATCATTTGCAATGATCATGGGTCTGTGAATTATTTACAATGAAACCTGACAAATAAATGCGGTGAAAGCGTCCACAGATAACAAACAGAACTTGCACGTGCAACACCACCCACACACAAACACCACACACACCAAACACACCACCACGACCACATCAATGCACCACGCAACCGCAGACTTTAACCTCATGAGACTGACCTATTGAAAGTGACCACTTTCCCACACATCCTCATGGGCGTCCTTTTAGTCTTTAAAAACCATTAAATTGATCATGACTTGTGTGCATCGTTTTCATCAATCATTTGTTTCATCATCATCATCGCTTTTTCATCATTTGCAATGAATCATGGGTTGTGATTTTTACATGAAAAACCTGACAAATAAAATGGGTGGTTTTGAAAGCCGATCCACAGGATTCAACAGAACTCATGCCTGCACACCACTCACACACACACCACACACACACACAACATGCACGACGACACAGCGCGCACACACATGCAGAAATTTAACCTTCAATCGAGACACATTATTGAAAGTGACCACTTTCACACCAATTTCATGGGCCATCTCTTATTAGTCTTTAAAACATTAATTGATAACTTTGTGGTGCATCGTTTCATCATCAATTTTGTTTCATCATATCGTTCATTCATTTGGCAATGCTATGGGTTGTGATTTTTACAATGAAAGCCTGAAAATAATATAGGGGTTTGAAAGCGTTCCACAAAGGATACCATAAAGAAATCGCACGTGACACCATACCACAACAACCACCACCACCACACACATGCACGCGCACAACGCACACGACACACACCACCAGCACGCACGCACACAACGCCACAGTGCAGACTTTAACCTTCATGAGATCCCTTTAGTTGAAGTGACACTTTCACAGATCTGCATGGGGCATCTCTATTAGTCTTTAAAAAACAATTATCAATTGATCATACTTTTGTGGGTGCAGTGTTTCATCTTTTGTTTATCATCATCATGTTTATCATTTGCAAATGAATCATGGGGTTTGTGATTTTTACAATGAAAACCTGAAAATAAATGGGTTTTGAAGGCGACAGGATTACCACAGAAGAACTCATGAGTGCACACACACAACCACACACACACACACACAACACACACCACACATGCAGCACGCCACACGCAACACGCTGCAGATTTAAACTTCTCGAGACTCACACCTTATTGAAAGTGCACTTCACCAATCCTATGGGCCATTCTTATTATTTTAAAAACCATTAAATTGAGTCATTACTTTGTGGGGCATGTTCCATTCATCATTTGTTTCATCATCATCATCGTTTATCTTTGCAATGAATCATGGGTTTGTGATTTTTACAATGAAAACTGACAATAATAATGGGGTTTGAAAGCGTCAACATACGATACACACAGAACTCATGCCGGCACAACCACCACACAACAACACACCCCACACACACACACCACTCCGCACGCAAACCGCACCACCTGAAACTTAAACCTTCATGGACTCACCTTTTGAAGTGAACACTTCACCACCCAATCTCCATGGGCCATCCTTTATTAGTCTTTAAAAACATTAATTGATCATACTTTGTGGGTGCATCGTTCATATCATTTGTTTCATCATCATCATGTTTCATCATTTGCAATAAATGAATCCATGGTTGTGAATTTTACAATGAAAACCTGACAAATAAGAAGGGGTTTGAAAAGAGCGTCCAAGATACCAAACAGACTTCATGCGTGCACACAACAAACACCACACACAACACAACACACCACCCACACCACCATGCCACGCACGACACACCACTCACTGCAAGACTTTAACTTCATGAGACTCAACCTTATTGAAAGTGACCACTTTCACCACCAATCTATGGGCCATCTCTTTATTAGTCTTTAAAACCATTAATTGATATACTTTGTGGTGCATGTTTCATCATTAATTTGTTTCATCATCTCATGCGTTTATATTTGGCAATGATCCATGGGTTTGTGATTTTAAACAATGAAAAACTGACAAATAAAATGGGTTTGAAAGCGTCCAGGACACAACAGAAATCATGCACGTGCACACACACACACCACACACAACCACACCGACACTGAAGAGCACCCGCACACACTGCGACTTTAAAACCTTCCATGAGAATTCCCTTATCTGAAAAGTGACCAATTTCACCCCAATCCCTCATGGCATCTCTTATTAGTCTTTTAAAAACCATTAATTGATCAGACATTTGGGTGCATCGTTTCATCATCATATGTTTCATCATATCATCGTTTATCATTTGCAATGAAGTCCATCGGGTTGTGATTTTTACAATGAAAACTGAAAAATAAAATGGGGTTTGAAAGCGTCACAGAATCAACAACAGAACTCATGCACGTGCACACACCAACAACACACACAACCACACACACACAACACACAACACACACCTGCAAGCACGCACACACACCCACTGCAGAATTTAAACCTTCATGAGACTCACCTTATTGAAAGTGGACACTTCACACGCAATCTATGGGCATCTCTTATTAGTCTTTAAAACCATTTAAATTGATATATCTTGTGGTGCATCGTTTCATGCATCATTTTGTTTCATCATCATCATCGTTTCATATTTGCAAATGAATCATGGGTTGTGATTTTTACAATGAAAACCTGCAAATAAAGGGGTTTGAAAGCGTCACAGGTAAAAGAATCATGCACGTGCCACACACACCCACACAACACACACCAACACACGCACCACACGCAATGCACGCACGCACAACACGCACCTGCAGACTTTAAACCTTCATGAGATTCCCCTTATTGAAAGTGCATTTCACACCAACTCATCGGCCGCATCTCTATTAGTCTTTAAAACATTATTCGATCATAACTTTGTGTGCAGTCGTTTCATCATACATTTGTTTCATCATCATGCCATCGTTTATAATTTGCAAATGAATCCATGGTTGTGATTTTTTACATGAGCCTGACAAATAATGGGGTTTGAAAGCGTCAAGGATACACAACAGAACTCATGCCCGTGCGCACACACACACCACACACACACAACACACACCACACACACACATGCAAACGCACGCACACGCACAACCTGAGACTTTAAAACTTCATGAGACTACACCTTATTGAAGTGAACTTTCAACACCGCAATCCCATGGCCATCTCTTATTAGTCTTTAAAACCATTAATAGATCATACTTTTGTGGTCATCGTTTCATATCATTTGTTTCATATCATATCGTATTATCATTTGCAATGAATCCATGGTTTTGTGCATTTTTACAATTGAAAACCTGACAAATAAAATGGAGTTTGAAAGCCGGTAAGGATCACAAAGACATGCACGTGCATCACACCACACACCACACACCACACCACCCAACACCAACCAACACACACACATACACGCCGCAACACAAGCAACACTGCAGACTTTAAACCTTTCATGAGCTCACCTTAATGGAAGTACCACTTTCACACAATCCTCATGGGCCATTATTATTAGTCTTTAAAACATTAACTTGATCATACTATTGTGGTGCATCGTTTCATCATATTTGTTTCATCATCATTCGTTTTCATCATTTTGCAAATGACTTCCATGGTTGTGATTTTAAATGAAACCTGACAACTAAAATTGGGGTTTGAAAAGAGTCGCACAGGATTACACAACGAGAACTCAGCACGTGCACAAAACAACCACACACACACACACACACACACACACACACGCACCGCACGCACACAGTGAGACTTTAAACTTCATGAGATCCTTATTGAAAGAGTGACCACTTTCACTCAAATCTATGGCCTCTCTTATTATTTTAAAACCTAAATGATCAACTTTGTGGTGCAACTGTTTCATATCATTTGTTTCATCATCATATCGTTATCAATCATTTGCAAATGAATCCATGGGTTGTGATTTTTTTACAATGAAACTTGACAATATGGGTTTTGAAAGCGTCCACGGATACACAACAGAAACATGCAGTGCACACACAGCACACACACACACACACACACCAACACATGCAGCACGCACACACGCACAATTGCAGACTTTAAACTTCATGAGATACACCTTATTGAAGTGACCACTTTCTACCCAATCCTCATGGCCATATTTTATTAGTCTTTAAAACATTAATTGATCATATGTTGTGGCATCGTTTTCATCATCATTTTGTTTTCTATCATTGGATCGTTTTATCCATTTGCAAATGAATCCATGGGTTTGATTTTACATGAAACATGACAAATAAAATGGGTTGAAAGCGTCCACAGATCCAAACAGAATCATGCAGTGCACCACAACAAACAACAACACACCACGACACACACACACACGACCACATGCACGCACGCACACAACGCACAACCTGAGACTTTAAAGCCTTCATGAGACTCCCTTATTGAAAGTGACCACTTTCACCACCAATCTCATGGGCCATCTCTTATTAGTTTTTATTACACCAATAAATTGATCATCTTTGTGGTGCATCGTTTCATCATCATTTGTTTCGTCATCATCAATGTTTCATCATTTGCAAATGAATCCAATAGAGGTTGTGATTTTACAATGAAAACCTGACAAATAAAATGGGGTTTGAAAAGCGTCCACAGGATACACAACAGAATCATGCACGTGCACACACACACACACACAACACAGCACCACACACACACGATGTCGTTATTTCCATGCGTGTATACACACACAACACACCACACACACACACATCACGCACGCAACACCGACAGTTACAGCACCTGCAGACTTTAAACCTTCATGAGATACACCCTTAATGGAAAGTGACCATTTCCACCCCAATCCTCATGGCCATCTCTTATTTAGTCTTTAAAAACATTAAATTGATCATACTTTGTGGTGCATCGTAGCATCATTTGTTTCATCATCATATCGTTTTTCATCATTTGCAAAGGAATCCATGGGTTGTGATTTTTTCAATGAAACCTGACAAATAAATGGGGTTTGAAAGCGTCACAGGATGACCACACACGAATCATGCACGTGCAACACACACACACAACAACAACAAGCACATGCACGACGCACACAAAGACGCACACACTCAGATTTAAACCTTCATTGATTGACTCACCCTTTGAAAGTGACATTTCACCGACCCAATCTGCAGGGCATCTCTTATTAGTAGCTTTAAAAACCATTAAATTGATCATACTTTGTGGTGCATCGTATTCATCATACATTTGTTTCATCATCTCAATCATCCGTTTTCACCTTTGCAAAATGATTCCATGGGGTTGTGATTTTTACATGAAAACCTGACAATAAAATGCGGTTGAAAGCGTCCACTAGGATAACCACAACAGAACTCATAGACGAGGTGCGCACCACCAAACACACACACACACAAACACACACGCACCCACACACACCAATGCACCACGACACACGCCACACTGCAGATTTAAACTTCTGAGACTCAACCTTATTGATAGGCACTTTCACACCCAAGCTCCTCATAGGCTCTCTTATTTAGTCTTAAAAACCATTAAATAGATCTAGCTTTGTGGTGGCATCGATTTCATCATCATTTGTTTCATCATCATCATCTGTTTCATCATTTGCATGAATCCATGGGTTGTGTTTTTACAATGAAAACCTTGACAAATAAAATGGAGTTGAAAGCTCCACAGGAATACCACACGAATCATGCACGTGCACACACACACACACACACACACACACAACCCACCCACCACACCACCACACACAACACACACACACATCCCAACACACACCAACAACATGCACGCACCTGCACACAAGCAACACCTGCAGACTTAAACCTTCATGAGACTACCTTATTGAAAAGTGGACCACTTTCACCACCAATCTCATGGCCATTCTTATTAGTCTTTTAAAAACATTAAATTGATCCATACTTTGTGTGCATCGTTTTCAATCATCATATTTGGTTTCATCATCTCATCGTTTTCAATCATTTGCAAATGAATCATGGTTTGTGGATTTTTACAATGAAACTGAAAATAATATGGGGTTTGGAAAGGTCCACAGGATACAACAGAATCATGCACGTGCACACAACACCACACACACAACACACACACACAACATCAACACACACCACACGACACGCACGCACGCACAGACTGTAGACTTAAACTTCATGAGCCTCCACCTATTGAAGTGAAACCTTTCACCAGCACAATCCTCATGATCTTCTTATTAGTCTTTAAAAACCATTAAAATTGATCATACTTTGTGGGGCATCGTTTCATCATATTTGTTTTCATCATCATAATCTTTCAATCATTTGCAAATGAATCATGGGTTGTGATTTTTTAACAATGAAAACATGACATAATAAATGGGGTTGAAAGCGTCCACGATACCAAACAGAACTCATGCACGTTCACAGACAACACACACACACACACACACCAACACACACAACACCACACACACACAATGCACGGACGCACACACGCACACCCTGCAGACTTTAAACTTCATGAGACTCACCTTATTGAAAGGTGACCACTTCACACCCATCCTCATAGGGCCATCTCTTATTAGTCTTTAAAAACCATTAAATTGATCATACTTTGGTGGATGCAGATAGTTTATCAATCATTTGTTTCATCATCATCGACGTTTCAATTCATTTGCAAATGATCCATGGTTGTGTTTTTACAATGAAAACGCTGACAAATAAATGGGGTTTGAAAGCGTCCACAGGATACACAACAGAACTCATCCACGGCACACACACACACACACACACACACACACACAACAACATCACAACACAGCACACACACACATGCACGCCGCACAACAGCCACCTGAAGACTAAACGCTCATAGAGATCTCACCTTATTGAAAGTGACCATTTCAACCAACCCAATAACTCATGGGCATAATCTTATTAGTGCTTTAAAAACCATTAATTGATCATACTTGTGGTGCAAGTCGTTTCGCATCATTTGTTTCATCATCATCTATCCGTTTCATCATTTTGCAATGAATCCATGATTGTGGATTTTTACAATGGAAAATCCTACAAATAAAATGGGGTTTGAAAGCTCACAGGATACCACAACAGAATACATGCACGGGCACACACACACACATCACACACACACACGACAAACACACACGCACATGCACGCACGCACACACGCCACACTTGCCGACTTTAAACTTCATGGACTTCACCTTATTGAAAGTGGACCAAGTTCACCACCAATCTCATGGGCCATCTCTTATTAGTCTTTTAAAACCCATTAATTGATCATACTTTGTGAGTGCATCGTTTCAATCAATTTGTTTCATCATCATCATCGTTTCTCTTATGCAAATGAATCATGGGTTGTGATATTTTACAATGAAAACCTGACAAATAAATGGGATTTGAAAGCCGTCCAAGGATAAGCCACAAAGACTCATGCACGTGCACACAACACACACACACACACCCACACAACACGCAACACACACACACAGCACGCACGCACCCACAATACTGCAGACTTAAACTTCATGAGATCCACCTTATTGATAAGTGACACTTTTCCCACACCATATCTCATGGGCATCTCTTATTAGTCTTAAACCATTAATTGATCATACTTTGATGGTGGATCGTTCTCAGATCATTATGTTTCATATCAAATCATCGTTCATCATTGAATGAAATCCATGGTTTGTGATTTTTTACAATGAAAACTGACAATTAATGGGGTTTGAAAGCGTCCACAGGATACCCAACAGAACTCATTGCAGTGCCAACACAAACACACACCACACCACACCACACACACAAGCACACACAGCACATGCAGCACGCACACATCGCACACACCTGCGACTTTAAACTTCATGAGATCACCTTATTGAAAGTGACACTTTCAACACCCATCCTCATGGCCATCTCTATTACGTCTTTAAAAACCATTAATTGATCATCACTTTGATGGTGCATCGTTTCATCATTCATTTGTTTATCATACAGTTTCATCATTTGCAAATGATCCATGGGTTTGTGATTTTTACATGAAAACCCATGACAAATAAATGGGGTTTTGAAAGCCGTCACAGGATCCACAGACAGAATCTGCACGTGACACCACACACACACACACACACACACACACACACACAAACACAACAAACAGTGCACGCACTGCACCACGAGCGACCCTGCAGACTTTAAAACTTCATGAGATCACCTTATTGAAGTGACACTTCCCCCAATCCTCCTGGCATTTCTTATTAGTCTTTAAAAAAGCTTAAATTGATCATACTTTGTGTTGCATCGTTTCATCATACCATTTTGTTTATCATCATCATCGTTTCATCATTTGCAATGAAATCATGTTGTGATTTTTTACAATGAAAGACCTGAACAAATACAATGGGGTTTGAAAGCGTCAAGGATATTCACAACAGAACTCTATGCACGTCACACACACACACACACACACACAACACACACACACACACACAACCACACACATCACGCCGCACCACGCACACACCCTGCAGATTTACTTCATGAGACTCACACTTATTGAAAGTGACCATTCCCACCCAATACCTCATGGGCCATCTCTTATTAGTCTAAAAACATAAATTGATCATACTTTGTGGTGCACGTTTTTCATCATCATTTTTCATCTTCATCATTGTTTCATCTTGCAATGAATCATGGGTTTGTGATTTTTTTTACAATGAAAACCTGAAAAATAAAATGGGGTTTAGAAAGCGTCACAGGATCCACAACAGAACTCATGCACGTGCAGCACACACACAACACACACAACACACACACACCACACACAACACCACACACACACACATGCCGCACCACACAAGAAACATGCAGACTTTAACCTTCTGAGACTCACCCTTAATTGAAAGTGACATTTCACCACCAATGCTCAATGGGCCATCTTCTTATTAATCTTTAAAACCATTAATTGATCAATCACTTTGTGGTGCATCGTTTATCATCATTGTTTCATCATCATCATGTTTTCATCATTTGCATGATCATGGGTTGTGAAAGTTTTTAACATATGAAAACTACAAATAAAATGGGGTTTTGAAAGCGTCACGGATACCAAGAACTCATGCACGATGCAACACACACACACACACACACAACACACACAACATCACACACACACACACACACAGCACGCAGACGCCCAACACTGCAGACTTAACTTCTAGCTACACTTATTAGAAAGTTGGAACATTTCACCCCAATCCTCATGGGCATCTCTTATTAGTCCTTTAAAAACCATTAAATGATCATACTTTGTGGTGCATCGTTTCATCATCATATTGTTTATCATCATCATGTTTCATCATTTGCAATGATCATGTGTGGATTTTTTCATGAAACTAAAAATAAATGGGTTTGAAAGCGTTCCCCACAGGATCACAGAATCATGCCGTGCAATACACACAACAAACCCACCCAACAACCCCATGAGCGACACCGACCATGCGACTTTAAACTTATTCTTTGCTACTCAACGGCCGAATATGCCTGCCCTGTATGGGAACGAGCTACACATGCAAATAAGCTAGATGCCGTTCTCAATGTTAGCTGCCGCCTCATTACAGGCTGCCTTAAACCAACACCTACTGATCGTCTGTATATCCTGGCAGGCATAGCCCCACCAGAGATACGACGAAGT
>CM068968.1:17071427-17087553 GCA_035128595.1 Eptatretus atami
ACTTGCAATGGGTGGGGGGGGGGCGTTGGTTATTTCTGGTGATACATAAGTATTATGGCAGGAGACCCTCAGACAGGTCTGACGGGGTCGATGGAGTCTCAAGGGGATGAAGGGTTCCAATGTGGTCTGAGGGTCCTCAAGGGTCTTTGGGGTCAAAAGTGTCTCAGTGGTCTTCCAGGGACTAAATTGTCTTGAGGTTGCGATCTCGTTTGGTGTTTTTGTCCTCCTTTAGTTCCTCAGACATGTCGTTAAAGGTATAAAGGACATAAAGGATTATCAGTAAAATAATAATCTGTGCTGGCATGGCCGGGCGAGTGGTTACTTCAATTTTTCCGCAAGATTCTCAGGTTCAATCCCGTGGTTTTGTCCCTGAGTCAACCACTGACATATCCCAGCACTTCCAATTTTTACTAACATAAACCATATTAATCGTTGTACAATATATCTCTCATTATTCATTTTCACATCATCTAAAACGAAGATTATAAAATATAAATCTTTTGAAACATTCGCAAACAAAGTTATTTGATTTGATCAGTTATTTAATATGAACGACAACATTATCTAATTATTTCTCTGTCGAAGTGTCTCATGTTCTCCATCTTTCTAAAACGTCGTTTGTATGAATGTTCCGGATTGTCCCGAAACTCTCTCAGTTTGTCTGACAGAAAAATTATAATTTTATTCCAAACAAGACACTGTGGATCCAGATCGTTGTGGTAATGGCTGCCTGGAGGAAGATGCTCGAGTTGTACTCGACCGTTGTCTCTCCCCACACGTGATCGGGTTCGAGGTGTGTGGGTCTTGTGATTGTAATGTAATTCGATAGACGGGGAGAAGGCTCTGAAGTGGGACCAGCAGGATTTATTTGGACACGAGAAACACACAGCACAGCAACCGGAACATGGCGGGTCATGTGAACTCTCCTTAACCAACCCCGGTGCACCATGTTCTGCTCATGATTTCATCAACTACTGATGTATCTCATCTCTCCACCCTAATTATTATTATTTTTTTACAAATGAAGACCCCTCAGGGGCTTACAGACACGAGCTGATCTTCTTCGGGCTCGTGGAGGGCTTGTCCTTGCTTGGCAGTTGCTGTAGTTTTCTCATGAAAGGTACAGGGTCGGAGGAGTTCAGTTACTTGAATTGGGTGAAAAGCTTCATGAGGAAACACCTGAGGTTTTCAACAACAGGTGATGTTAAATACAGGGGTGATGACAAGGCATTGATCCGGTTCAATGTTTGGCTCCCTTGACGTAACCTGAGTGATCAACATGTTTACCCATGCATCTCCCATGCACACAACCTTCACAAGAAACATCATTTCACCAATGTTTCCTCGTATAAATGATGCCAGATAACCATTGGTTCCACATCCGGAGTAAAACATGTTCCAGGATCATTGATCTGGAAGTTGCGGTATACAGATGTTTGTCGTGATTACGTTCTGTTGATATTTGTTATTCCTGACCTGGACCGTAACGCTACAGGTGCAGCAAAAATAAAAAAAAAAAAAAAAAAAAAAAAAAAAAAAAAAAAAAAAAAAAAAAAAAAAAAAAAAAAAAAAAATTAATGATACACCGGGTTGTTACTTCACGACCCATCATAAGCTTGGCAGGTGGAGCGAATGGCTGGTTTGTTATGGGTCTGGGGTGGGAGTTGAGCAACAGACGAGCTTGAGGAGATTGATTGGACCCTTCCTTGACGCGGCTTCACCATTCTTGAAATGAAATCTGACAGCACGTTCGGCTTGACCACTACTGGCAGGTTTGTCGGGGGCGTGTGTAGTGCTTATGCATTCATTTAAAAATATCAGAAACTTCTGGAACTCGTAAAATGACGATCCATTATCTCATACAATGGAGTTTTTGGATACCATGTTGTGCGAACTGGTACATGGCTTCAATTTTACAGCAGAGGATGAGGATGGCACCAAGCGAGAGCTTATCCATTTGTAGTGGGCATCAATACGAGAAGGAAAACTTCCCATTTTTTTTTTTTTGTTGAAATGGACAGAATGTCCGATGGTAGTTCTGGACCATGGTTTTGATGGCCACGACCACATGGCCAAATGGAGACTGTGGGCGGTGCTCCTTGGCATGGGCTTGACAAATGTAACAATGTCGTGGCACTGGAACTCAAACACCTGTGGGGAAAGAGCAAAGTGCGATGTTTATGGTTTCTGTCAGTAACCTCTTTGGGACATCAGATTGTGCATAAGGATTAACTGCCAACTCAAGAGAAAATAGAGCATGCAAAGATGCCCCGCACCAACAACATCTCTGAACTGAATACTCACATTGGCATGCTGCAGTAATACAGCAGGTAAATCCGCAAACATTGCAACCATGCTTGACCACTGTATTCGCCTATTTAAAAAGTGGCGTCAGCTGGAAATGGGACATTCTAGAGTCACCACACTTCCAGAGGTAAGAGAGTTGCAGTGCTTCATGTGCTCATTCACTACGACCCAGACAAAGACATGGTCGTCATGTGAACGCGAGCGTATGGGGTTGTGCCGTTTGTCGAACGTCATACGGGATCGCACTGAGAACCCAATCGTATTTGCAACCTTGTTACACTTTCCTCCTGCAGAGAACTACAGTCGGCTGGCCAAAGAACGAACTTGGGCATGGTATTGGGGTAAGAAATTTCCACCAGTGCTATTCGGTCAGCATCTTACAAATGAACACCTTCCACAAACCCACTGATAGGGTTGTTTGGTTAAAAAAAAGCAACCTCAGAGGTCTACCGCCTCCAGATCATATTGTTGGGTCACTTTCACTCTCGGCTTCTCACAACATGATGTAAAGGCTCCACAATTTCAAATACAGATGCCATGAGTCATCTGACCACTTTGATAAGTGTTGTTCGACTCTCTCCACAGACAGCATGATATATCGAGATTTCTTTGAATGACAACCCAATTTAAGCTCATCAGTTATGCGTGGTACAGCAGGTGCGACCCACTTCTTCCAGTCATTCGTGTGACTTTTGCATGGGTGGGGATGTTTATGTGATGCTGACCCAATATTGGTATTCATACAACATGAGTAAAATGAAATGAAGTGTCGAGAATGGCTGTTTGCTGTGGGGTGCCGAGTCATCACCCCCACACCCAACTTGTGCACACCGGATTTTAGATCAACTTCAGCGATTGAACATCCCAGCATTGTTGTAAAGGTGGAAATTCACGAACACGGCAATATTTTGTCTGTGGCCTTACCTTGACCCGATATTGAAACAACGTGTGAACACACTGTTCTCCATGCTGCATGAAAATTGAGGATTTTAGAATAACCACCTAGGTTATTGACTGATGGTCTAGTGGACTTTTAATCGAACGTTGACTCCAACATAATTGTCTAGTTGATGCAGTGACCGGAAGTATAACTACTCCTCAATTTCAAGTCAAGTCGGATGAAAATTGAGGATTGTAGAATTGGTCACCTTAGTTGTTGACTTTTGACCTCAAACACATAGCTTTCTTCCTTATGACACTCCACCATGTGGGTGAAGATCAGTTTAATTGTGACGCTGTCGGCGATGACAGGTGCTCCTTAGTGTTATTACAGGAGACCTCACAGACAGGTCTGAACGGGGTCGATGGAGTCTTTAGGTGATGAGGTTCCAATGTGGTCTGAGGTCCCTCAGTGTCTTTGGGGTCGAAAAGTGTCTCAGTGATCTCCAGGGTCCAATTGTTTTGAGTACCGATTCCGTTGGTGTTTTTGTTCTCATCGAGTTCCTTCGACATTTCGTTAAGGTTAAGGACTGTAGCATTTCAGAAAGTAATAAGCTGTGCTGGCATGGCCAAGTGGTTACTTCAATCTTTCCAAGATTCTAGGTTCAATCCCTGTGGTTTGTCCTTGAGCCACCATGACAATATCAGCACTTCCATTTACTCACAAAACCACATTAATCGTTGTACAATATAATCTCTCATTATTCATTTTCACGAATACACACATCATTAAAAACGAAGATTTTCATAAAAATATAAATCTTTTGAAACATTCGGCATTTAAACAAAAGTTATTTGTTTGACCGTTTATTTAAATTATGAAACGACAACATTATCTAAATGTATTTTCTGTCCCGCAGTGTTCCACTGTTCATCCATCTTTCATCAACGTCCTTGGTGCATGTTCGCCGATATCCTGAAAAACTCTCTAACCCTTAATCTGTTTGACGGATCAACACAAGAACACTGTGATCCAGATCGTCTGTGGTAATGGCCTGCCTGGAGGAAAAGATGCCTGAGTTGTCTTCGACGTGTTCTCCCACACGTGGATAGTGTTCGAGGGTGTTGTGGGTCTTGTTTTGATTGTAAATGTATTGAATAGAAGGGACAAAGGCTCTGAAGTGGGACCACAGGATTTCTTTTGGACACAGGACAACACAGCACAGACCGGAAATGGGCGGGTCATGAGACTCTCCTTAACCACACCGGTGCACCCAACGTTTGGTATGAATTGTTATAAACTCTGATGTATCATCTCTCCCCCTCTTTATTATTATTATTTTACAATCAACGACGTTCAAGGAGGTTTACAGGGGCACGAGCCTGATCTTCTTCAGGCTTGTGGAGGGCTGTCCTTGCTTGCAGTTGCTGTCAGGTTCTCATGAAAGGGTAGGGCCGGAAGGCAAGTTCAGTTACATTGATGGGTGAAAGCTTTCATAGAAACACCTGAGGTTTCAAACACAGTGATGTTACTGCAGGGGTGAGTGACAAAGGCCTTGATCGGTTCAATGTTCTGGCTCCCCTTGACGCTAACCTGAGTTGATCACATGTTTACCCATGCATCTCCATCACACCACTCACAGAAACATCATTTCACCAATGTTCTCGATAATGATGCAGATAACCACTTTGGTCAACATCGGAGTAAACATGTTCCAGGGATCATTGATCTGGAAGTTGCGGTATACAGATGTTTGTCGTGATTACGTTTCTGTTGTTTTTATACTTGTTATTCTCGACCTGGACCGTAACGTACAGGTGCACTATGATAACCGGGTTGTTACTTTCACGACCCATCATAAGCTGGCAGGAGGAATGGTGGTTTGTTATGGTCTGGGGTGGGAGTTGAGCAACAGACGAGCTGAAGGAGATTGATTGGACCCTTCCTTGACGCGGCTTCAACCATTCTGATGATCTGAACCAGCACGTTCGGCTTGCCATATGCAGTTTGGTCGGGGCAGATGTTAGTGCTTAATGCTTCCCATTTTACAAAATATCAGAACTCTGAACTCGTAATGACGATCATTATCTCATACATGGTTTGGAATACCATGTTGTGCGACATCGCGTACATAGAGCTTCAATTTTTACAGCAGAGGGAGGATGGCACCACGAGAGCTTTCAATCCATTTGTAGTGGGCATCACTACGAGAAGGAAAACTTCTCCTTGAAATGGACCAGAATGGTCGATGGTAGTCTGGACCATGGTTTGGATGGCACGACCACAGATGGAAGCAATGCGAGACTGTGGTGGGTGTCTATGCATGGGCTTTACAGGATGTAACAATGTGCCCTTGCACTGGACTCAACACTGTGGAAAGACAAGTGCGATGTTTATGGTTCTGTCATAACCTATTAGGGACAATCAGATTGATGCATAAGGAATTACATGCCACCAAGGAGAAATAAGAGCATATCAAAGATGCCCCAGCCTACATAACAACCATCTCTGAACTGGAATCTCACTTGGCATCTGCCGTAATACAGCAGTACTCCCACACTTGCTACATGCTTGGACCACTGTATTTGCCTATTTAAAAGTGCGTCAGCTGGGAATGGGACATTTTAGCGTCACACACTCCAGAGGGTCAAGAGGATGTTGCAGTCTTCAATTGTGCTTCATTCACTACGACCCAGACAAAGACATGGTCGTTGTAAGCGCGCAGTATGGGTTGGTGCGGGTTTTGTCGAACGTCTACGGGATCGAACTGAGAGACCAATCGTATTTCACCTTGTACACTTTCTCCTGCAGAGAACTACAGTCGCGCTGGCCAAAAAGAAGAACTTGGCATGGTAATTTGGGGTGAAGAATTTCACAGTGCATATTCGGTCAGCATTTACAAATGAACACTTCACAAACCCTGATTAGGTTGTTGGTTAAAAAAAGCAACCTCAAGAGTCTTACGCTCAGCATCATATGCTTGGCACTTTCACTCTCGCTTCTCATCATAACATGATCGTAAAGCCCACAATTCAAATACAGAATTGCCATGAGTCATCTACCACTTCTGGATACCGTGTTGTTCGACTCTCCTCCACCAGACAGCAATGATATTCTGAGATTTTTTGAACTGACAACCACATTTTATGCTACAGTTAATGGGGTACACCAGGTGGCGAACCCACTTCTTTCCAAAGGTCATTCGTGTGACTTTGCATGGGTGGGGATGTCTATGTGAATGCATGACCCAAATTGTATTCATACAACATGATCAAATGATGAAGTGTCGACGAATGGCTCTTGCTGTGGGGGTGCCGAGTCATCACCCACACCCAACTTGTGCCCACCGGATTTTAGATCAACTTCAGATTGACATCAGGCATTGTAAGGTGAAAATCACGAGCACGGAACTATGTCTGGCTGCTCACCTTTGACCGATCTTGACAACGCTGTTGAACATGATCTCCTTGCTAACATGAAAATTGAGGATCTTTAGAAATGCCCACCTAATTATTGACTGATGGTCTATGTGGACCTTTTATCGGACGTTGACGTCAAACATTTGTTTAGTTGAATGTCAGTTGAACCGAAAGTATAACTACTCTCAAATTTCAAGTCATCGAATCGAAAATTGCGGATTGGTAGAAATGTCACCTTTAGTTGTTTGACCTTTTGACCTCAAAACAATAGGCTTCTTCCTATGACAAGCTCCACCATGTGGTGAAGATACAATTTAAAATTGTGACTGTCGGCGATGAACTGAGATCCTAAGTGTTATTACGGAGACCCTCAACAGACAGGTCTGACGGGGTTCGATGGAGTCTCGAGCTCGATGCCGCCGTTCCAATGTGGTCCTGGGTCCTCAAGTGCTCTTGGGTCGAAAGTGTCTCAGTGATCTTGGTCTAATTGGTCCTTTGAGGTTACGTTCTCGTTTGGTGTTTTTTGTCGCTCATTGAGTTCCTTCGACATGTTTGTTAAGGTATAAAGGCACATATGGATTATCAGTATCAAGGGCGGAGGAGCTCCTGTGAGCCAACGGCATCCATATCTAGTGCCCAACTGTGTCTGCGGAGTCCTGGCCAGTTGGGTTACTTTTTTTATTCGGAGGTTTGGTGGCAGGATTTGCACTCCGGCCACGTAAAACCCTTCATCCGCAAACACAAAACGCAAAAAAATCTGAAACACTCTGTGGGAGTACCTCCTGTGCAGCTTCCCTTCGCGGGCAGCTCACCGATGGCGGGATTGGGGCAAAGCCCTTCGGACCCATCTTTGATGAAAGGAGAGAAACCACGGGGTAACATCCCTGGGTAGATTGCGGGAGAGTGTGGCCGGAGTGGTGCTGAGGTGTCGTCCACCGGACGGCGGGTCTTCCTTGGGTAACCTGAGGCCGGTCCCTTCGGGTGGTGCCTGGAAGGTCCTATCCCTAAAGAGAGGATGATCACCTGTCTCTGCTTTCATCTGAGCTCAAGCGTTTGGACATCGGTATGCAGCAACTCTCTGAGGTTTCGAGACCGGATTGGCGGCGAGATCATGGTGGGTGGTTAACCTACTATTGGTCCTGGTTGCTCTGATGGTTACATACTCAAGGTTGCTGTAGCTGTGTCCAAATAAGCTGACCGCAATGATAATTGAAGGTAACACCGTCAAGAGCGTATTTATGAGCTAAGGATTCGTCACCCTTAGGTTCATTTCTGGTTCTGTCTCTGCTCTGACTGAGGCGAGTGACCTCACCGTGAAGGACACATTCTTATGCCCCGCTCGAGTCTGTGGTTGAACATGCTCAGGCGAGATCACTTAGTCTTGGGGATTTCAATGCTCGACTGACTGATAGGATGGTTTGGCCGGTGTGTTGGTCCCCATGGGTCAGGAACTATGAATCAGAATAGCAATAAGTTCCTTGCTTTGCAGCAAGTCATGCACTTAGGTGCCGTTCTGCTTTCAGCACCCACAAGCTCATCGCTGGACTTGTATTCAACGCTGGGTGTGGCAATGAGATTGACATGTCCTCGTTGACGGTCGATGGAGGATGATCCAGAACTGCAGGGTCTACCGGCGGCTCAGTTCTCAATATGACCACTCGGCTTGTCTGGTAGAACTCTAAAGCTGCCTTAAATCCTGGGATAATGGTTACCATCCCACCTTGGCTTGGATGTTGGCAAGGCTCAAGGATAGAGAGTAGCTGAGGAGTTTTGCGAACAGGCTGGATGGACATTTGGGGTCGTCTGGGTGCTTTGGGGCGGGGGGGGGGGGTCCTGAAGGTTATGGATTAACCTTCAAGACCAGCGTCCTTGATGTTTGCCGGTGAGAATGTCTTGGAACTCAACGGCAGGGCAAGAAGAATTTTGTCTCTAAGGGACACTGGATACCATGACCAGAGTCGCAGGGTCAGGCGAATGGCCAGAGCTGAGCTGTTTGCGGAGCTGAGGCTAAAATTTTTGTACGTTGCACTAAGGGTGGACAGGAGGCCTGTGTGCGAGGAATCTGTGGGGGTAGGAGCATCACCTGTGGAAGGTGATTCTCGTCCGCTAAGGGGAATTCGGCATTGCGTTCATACCAAGCCATCCCTCGTAGCATGTCGTTGAGCAGAGAGTGGAGGCTCTTAACAGAGGAGTCCTGAGTGAGGCCCGCTGGGCGGTTATTTGAGAGGTTTGACAGGCTGATCCAGCAGCTGTCGAGATGGACGTCAATGGTGTTAAAATCCTGTTTGTGACACTTCCAATAATTGTGGTCCTTCGCTGTGGACACGGGCTGCGGTGAACGGTTGAACAGAGTAAAGCTCCAGGGTCTGTGGCATCCTGCTGACTTCTCAAGGCTGATGGAAATGCTGCACTCATGTCGTTGCATGCATTTTGTGCTCTGCTGGAAACGGCATCATCCAACTGTTATTGGAAGAGGGGCCTTTGTTGTCCCTCTCTAGAAGGGAAGGTGATCGCCAAGTCTGCACAAACTACCGACTGGATTCTAGGGAGGATGTCGGAAGACAGCTGCGGTGCTCGTTTGGGATTGTCAAAGTATCGGACCTTGAATTTCGCAATGAACAGTCATCTTTGCGGCGACTGTAATTATCCTTTTGGGGCCCTCAAGGTGCTGAATGAGGAGTCGGAGCCGCTGGGATTACGGGTTTTCTTGGGTCAAAATAAGATCAGGCTTTCAATGAATCTTGGATGCTGGCTGTCTGTCGTGTGTGTTTGTGGTGAGGATGTTGAGGTTGTGGAGAAATCACTTACTTTGGCAGTGATATTCATGTCTCTGCTGGCTGTGAGTGAGAGGTCAATAGACGTCTGGGTCGGGCCTGGGGAGTCATGGATTCACTGGATATGGGGTGTGGCGGCTGCATGTCCTGTGGGAGGAACAAGTCCGAGTCTTCAGGTCCTTGGTGCCTTCCAGTATTGATCATGATGGCGAGACTTTGGACTCTGCCAAGGATCTGAGACGGAAGACTTAATTCTTTGGTACAGGTCTCTTCGAGAATCTTGGCATCGCTGGTCAGATTTTGTGTCCAAACGAGCGTTGCTGAAGAGACTTGGGATGCAGATTGTTACCTGCATGGTCCGTGAGCGTCAGTTGCGGGCTGTATGGCATGTGGCCGTTTTCCTGAGCTGATCCCGCTCAACCAAGCATTCTCTCAGCGAGGGAGTCCGTGAGCGGGGGGAAGGAGGCCAAATGGGCCGCAGTGCCTCGTGGTTGGCAGCAGGTTTGAACGCAGCATCTCAAGGATGGGGGGGCCCTGGCATCTGCCTGGGGATGGCAGACGAGGCCCTGGAGTAGCGGAAAAGTGGACGCAGCGACGCGCTGTTCTGGGCAATGCTCCCTACCTGACCTGACCTGAGTAAAGTATACCTGTGCTGCATGGCCGAGTGGTTTCTTCACTCTTTCTCAAGATTCCAGGTTCGATCCCTGTGGTTGTCCCTGAGCCACCACTGACAATATCAGCCCTTCCTTTACTCAATCACATATTTCGTTGTACAATCTTTCTTCTTTTCTTCGTTCGGCTAGCTCGTCAGGGTCACCACGCGGATCAACGTCTCCATTTCGCTCTTCCTCCACACTTCATTGACACTCCGATCCACCCGCATGTCTGCCCCTCACCGTATCCATGAACCTCTTCTTTGCCTTCCTCTTCTCCTCCTGCCGGCGATTCCATCTTCAACATCTTGCTCCCGATATACTCCGCTTCCCTCTGTTGCACATGTTCCAAACCAGTCTCAATTCGCTCTCTACTTTGTCTCCAAACCGTCTTACTGCGTGTCCCTCTAATATCAATTCTTATCCGATCCATCCTCGTTCACTCCAACGAGAATCGCAGGCATCTTTAACTCTGCCACCTCCAGCTCCGCTTCCTGTCTTTTGTTAGTGCCACGCCTCCACATACAACAATAGCTGTTCTCACTCGTCTTTATATACTTTCCCCTTCACTCTTGCAGCTCCTCCTGTCACAAAATTCACTCCTGCAATCTTTCCGCAACGCACTACATCCTGCCTGCACTCTCTTTTTCACTTCTCCTCCAACTCTCCGTTACTCTTGGACAGTTGATCACAGTATTTAAAAAAAGATAAAAAATAAACCATCCCCTTCCCCATGCAACTCCTTGCAACGCACCATACCACCACCTCCTCTCATTTTTACGCACATGCTACTCATCTTACTCGACGATATCATTCCCCTTCTCTCCAGTGCGTACCTCATCTCGCGGCTCGCCTCAGCCTGCTCCTACTCTCCCTAACAGATCATGATGTCATCCGTGAACATCTAGTCCATGGAGACTCCCGTCTGATCTCGTTGGTCAACCTGTCCACTCACAATTGCAAACAGGAAGGGCTCAGAGTCGATCTTGGTGGCAATCCAACTTTTACTTACCGGTCGTCATTCTACTGCAGCACCGTCGCCGCTGTCAACTGTCCTCATACATATCCTGACGATCCTCAATACTTCTCCACACTCCCGATTCCTCATACATGCCAAAACTCTCTCTTGGCACCATCATAAGCTTTCCTCCTAAATCCACAAACCACAATGTAACTCCTTCTGCCTTTCCTATACTCTCATCAACATGTCTCAAGCAAACATCGCATAAGTGGTGCTCTTTCCTGGCATAAACCATATTGCTGCTCACAGATCGTCACTCTCTTTCACCTAAGCTTCCACTACTCTTTCCGACACACCTTCATGGTGTGGCTTAACAACTTAATCCTCTGTATTTCCACAGCTTGCACTTTTTTTTCAGTTATTTTGAAATCGAACCAGTACCTTCATCTCCACTCCTCCGGATCTCTCACTTTCCAAGACTATTAAACAATCTTGTTAACACCCCAACTGCCCATCTCTCCTAAAGCACTTTCCATGCCTCCACTGGTATAACCATCGGGCCAACCGCCTTTCCACTTTTCATTCTTCTTCATAGCAGTCCTCATTCATCCTACTGATCCACCCCACTTCCAGATTCACTATCTCCCCTTCTTCGCAACTTCTTCTCTCTCATTTTCTTCATTCTGAGCTCCTCAAGTACTCCATCACCTTCTACACACTTCCCGCTCGTCACAACATTCCCTCTGCGTCCTTTATTCGACCCGAACCTGCAGCATCTTCTTCCCAGCTTGGTCCTCTGTCTTGCAATCGGTATATAATCTTTTCCTCTTTTTGTATCCAACTTTCATACAGTCGTCTATGCCTTTTTCCTTGGCCTTTGCCAAACTCTCTTTTTGCATTTCGCCGCCACGCCTTGTACTCCTGCCTTCTTCACTCTGCTGACTATCCCATTCTTTTCGCCAACTCTCTTCTTCTTATAACTTTCCTGTATTCCGTTCCACCACAGGTTCTCCTTATTTCCTTCCTGTCCAGATGTCAAACCAATCTTCCTAGCTATCTACCCTCACCACTTCTGCTGTGTTGCCCAATACACAAAACTACACAAAAAAATACACAAAGAGAAAAAACAACAACAAGACAAAACAATAAAAAACACCAAAAACAAACAACAAAAATGGAAACAGCCATAAAAGATCACAACAAACAACACACACAAACACCAAAACTAGTACAGAACAAATACAAACAATAAGCAGACAACAAACACAAAAAAAAAACACAAAAACAACCAAAGCAATCCCACCCATCTTTACACCATCCATACGCCTGTCTCACTCCTCCTAAATTTACGCAACAGTCTTCTTTCAGCTCCACATCTGGTCCTTGGTTCAGCCCTCAATCTCTTCCTCAACCTCAACATCTAAAGTCATTACAGACCACATCGATGCTGTCCGAGCTAACACTCTCCCCTGCCCCACTTGAAGTCACTAATCTCTTCCAGGTTGCATCTCTGCTTAAGATGTATTCACCTGTGTGCACTTTCCATCCACTCTTGTAATGTCACCTGTGTTCCTCCTTCTTCTTGAATACGTATTTACCACTTGCCATTATATTCTTCTTTGCAAACTTCTACCACCATTTGTTCCTCCACATTTTCTTGTTGAGACCGTACTACCATCATCCTCAGCCTATTTCCCAACCATGCCAGTTGAATTGCTCCAATCAACACTCTTTCACTCTGGATACACTCTCCACCCTTCATCTAATTCACTCCAGAATCTTCTTTATACTCCATCTCAACACCCCTATGCGGACAGTATGCACTGAATGACATTCATCATTCCCCTTCAATTTTTCCAACTTCAATCATCACTCGTCGATAACTCTCCTCCCTCCAATACCTCTTTGACATATATCTTCCTTCAGGATTCCCGAACCATTTCTCCTATCCACACATGGTAGAACAGTTTGAAATCACTCCAATGCTCCTACCTTCCCCCATCCACTGGTCCCTTGTTACACACAGTTGTCACTTTATTCTCTCCATCTATCAGCCAACTCTCGCGCTTTGCCAGTCATTCCAACATATCATAGTTCCAACTCTCACTTGCCATTCTAACCTCTCTCCACTGCGTCCGGATGCCTTCCACGTCTCTTTCTCCTTCGCCGCATCTTTTTGTTTTGGGCTTTGGTTTTATCAGTTTGAAACACTCGTTTTGATCGCTTGTGGAGTAGCACACATTCCACTGGTACCCCTGCTGACCCGGTAACCGGTGGCGGTCCGTTGGTAACCGGCCTGACGATCCGGTACGAAATCCGTTTTTATTGTCCGATAAATGATTTGGCATAGGTTTTTACGCCGGATTCCTTCCTGACGCAACGCCTGGTCGCTGCTTACGACACAGGTGGATATGTACACCTATTCTAACGGGGCATACACCGCCGACAACTGGTACTCATTTCGCGCCTCGAAGGATGGCAGGCTGGTCAGCACCCCTGGTTTTTCGACTTTGGTTTAATGATATATACATATATTACATATATTACACATACATAACACACATATATACATATAATACACGTACATATAACCATATATACATATATTATATATATATATATTATTATATATATATATATATACATATATTCTCGTTTGTACAATATATCTTTCATTATTCATTTTCATGATTACACATATCATCTAAAACGAAGATTCATAAAATATAAATATTTTGAAACTTCGGCAATAGAAGTTTATTTGATTTGATCAGTTATTTATTATGAAATGACAAGTTCTTTATCAAATGTATTTTCTGTCCGGAAGTGTCTATCTTCCTCCGTCTTTCATAAACGTCGCTTGTATGAATTTCGGATTGGTCCGAAACTCTTCTCAGTTCTGTACCCACTCGGTTGGGGTTTTCAGATTTGATGATTGACCAAATAATTGTGTTGGACACGAAATTGATTGATGATGAATGCACTCAAAAATTCTAGTATGCGGTGCGGATCCAGATCTTCCCAAATCTTATCCTTTCGTCTTTGTAGACACCGAGCTGTCCACAAATTTCATCCGGATCTGTTGCACAACTTTTTGAAATATACTGCACACAAACAAACTGAAGACGCAGACATAGGGGTGAAACATACCTCTTCACCTTCCGATGGCGGAGATAACGAGAACAATTTCGGCACAGCACTGATACTCGTGAAATCAGAATAAACAAAGTTTGCCATGGAAACTTCCAGCAGACACACGACGTCCGTATGAAAGATTACGACGTGGGAATCGGGCTTGGTTGTACAACCAGATCACGACACCGTGTAACAGCCCGCGGCCTCGCGATGACAAAACTGGTTTTTTCTGCCTCGTGTGTTTCCATGGTGACCGCTTTTACCAACCTCCGTGACGTGTGTGGTTGTGTTTGCCTTCACCGGAGAGAGATTCTGATTGGCTATTCCTATTTCCGCATCAGAGCGCCATTTGCAAGGTTGTTAAACTTGTTAACTTTTAGCTGTTTCTGAGTGTGGCAGAGACAATCCGCTTTAATCTGCAGAGTTTCCGCTTTTTAGTTAAAATTATCTCTGCTGTGTCATTTTTTGGTAAGTTATTTATAAATCGTTTTATGTGTTTAGCTTTTGTTTTTTTGGACGTTTTAAGATCAAAGATCCCATGATGTGTTTCCTGTTACTGTTGTGCGGAATCTATATCGTTACAAATGTAACTCTCTGGGCCCTTCGGGACTCGATCGGTGGTTCGAGCGTGGACTCGAACATGCATCTGACGACTGATCCTCCGGCACCCGATTTCATCCCGTTTATCACGTTTGCTGTCGCTGACATGGCCTGATATGGCCCTCACCCTGATATGGCGTCCCTGATATGGCCCTCCTGTATGGCCCTCCTGATATGGCCCTCCCTGATATGGCGCTCCCTGATATGGCCTCCCCTGTATGCCTCCCCTGATATGGCCTCTCCTGATATGGCGCCTCCCCTGATGATCCCCTGATATGGCCCTCCCCCGATTGGCCCTCGCCTGATATGGCCTCCTGATATGGGCCTGATATCGCCTCCCTGATCATGGCCCTGATATGGCCCTCTGATATGGCCCTCCCCTGATATGGCCCCTCCCCTGATATGGCCTGATCGCTGTGAGAAATCGACGGTAATATGAATTCATTTTTACTCGTGGCCTGGTGAAAAAAAACACCGGTCCTGTGGCAATACGGGGACTGTAAAAATTCTTTGGACAAGTTTAATTGGTTCAGCACCTTGTTTTAATATATATTTTGGTGTGGATATGCTTCGGCGTTCGGGTCCGACGAATTACGCGCATTTGTTCATCAATGTACAATTAAAGGTCACTGCCTTAATTTAAAAAAGGCTCCAATTTAATATTATTTTTTATAATATATTATTTTTTATGTCCTCTTTTAACAGTTAGGCCTAACCAAAGGCAAAAGAAATCGCAATTGTCAGTTATTGTTCGGCCGAAAATGTGGTTTTTGTCATATAAAAATATTAACCCTTTGGCCGCCGCAACTGCCGCTTGTATAATGAATGCCTCATTGTGTAGTTTCGTCACTCGGGAATTGTTCATTTTTTCGTGCACAATTGTTTTGCCTTTGTAAATGGTTATCAAAAAGAATGAAATAACTTTCATATTTAAATAATATTAATTGAAGGCTTTTTAAGGGCAGTGAATTCAAATTTGTTTTACAAGCCTGCTTTGAACACTGGTTACTAATTGTTTTTATTTTCTAAATAAGGGTGATGTCAATGCTGCTGATGTCCACATACCATTTGTGTGGACAGAATGGGAAGAGACCTTTCCGAACCTGAATTTTTTATAAAAGTTGTCAGAGGTATGAATTCTGCTAAATGACAGTTTATAATATGCAATGAATCAAGCGTAATTCACATTCAAGTCTGTTTGATGTCATAAGCCCATATGTCAGAGTGGAAATTCTTATTTTTTTCAGACGTACCATGGCAGTCAACCACAAGCAATACAGAGGGCAGATTGTGGACCACTTGCCATATACACATTTGAAATATGCCCTGATCGGTGTGGAGGTGCGGGCCAGGAAACAAGCCCTCATCTATCTATAATTCGCGCTGGTGTGTGTCTG
>CM068968.1:17087777-17103336 GCA_035128595.1 Eptatretus atami
GTATTTTCTGTCCGAAGTGTCTCATGTTCCTCCATCTTTCATAAAACGTCGCTTTGTATGAATGTTCCGGATTGTCCCGAAACTCTCTCAGTTCTCTGTCTGACGGATCAAAACAAGACACTGTGGATCCAGATCGTTGTGGTAATGGCTGCCTGGAGGAAGATGCTCGAGTTGTACTCGACCGTTGTCTCTCCCCACACGTGATCGGGTTCGAGGTGTGTGGGTCTTGTGATTGTAATGTAATTCGATAGACGGGGAGAAGGCTCTGAAGTGGGACCAGCAGGATTTATTTGGACACGAGAAACACACAGCACAGCAACCGGAACATGGCGGGTCATGTGAACTCTCCTTAACCAACCCCGGTGCACCATGTTCTGCTCATGATTTCATCAACTACTGATGTATCTCATCTCTCCACCCTAATTATTATTATTTTTTTACAAATGAAGACCCCTCAGGGGCTTACAGACACGAGCTGATCTTCTTCGGGCTCGTGGAGGGCTTGTCCTTGCTTGGCAGTTGCTGTAGTTTTCTCATGAAAGGTACAGGGTCGGAGGAGTTCAGTTACTTGAATTGGGTGAAAAGCTTCATGAGGAAACACCTGAGGTTTTCAACAACAGGTGATGTTAAATACAGGGGTGATGACAAGGCATTGATCCGGTTCAATGTTTGGCTCCCTTGACGTAACCTGAGTGATCAACATGTTTACCCATGCATCTCCCATGCACACAACCTTCACAAGAAACATCATTTCACCAATGTTTCCTCGTATAAATGATGCCAGATAACCATTGGTTCCACATCCGGAGTAAAACATGTTCCAGGATCATTGATCTGGAAGTTGCGGTATACAGATGTTTGTCGTGATTACGTTCTGTTGATATTTGTTATTCCTGACCTGGACCGTAACGCTACAGGTGCAGCAAAAATAAAAAAAAAAAAAAAAAAAAAAAAAAAAAAAAAAAAAAAAAAAAAAAAAAAAAAAAAAAAAAAAAATTAATGATACACCGGGTTGTTACTTCACGACCCATCATAAGCTTGGCAGGTGGAGCGAATGGCTGGTTTGTTATGGGTCTGGGGTGGGAGTTGAGCAACAGACGAGCTTGAGGAGATTGATTGGACCCTTCCTTGACGCGGCTTCACCATTCTTGAAATGAAATCTGACAGCACGTTCGGCTTGACCACTACTGGCAGGTTTGTCGGGGGCGTGTGTAGTGCTTATGCATTCATTTAAAAATATCAGAAACTTCTGGAACTCGTAAAATGACGATCCATTATCTCATACAATGGAGTTTTTGGATACCATGTTGTGCGAACTGGTACATGGCTTCAATTTTACAGCAGAGGATGAGGATGGCACCAAGCGAGAGCTTATCCATTTGTAGTGGGCATCAATACGAGAAGGAAAACTTCCCATTTTTTTTTTTTTGTTGAAATGGACAGAATGTCCGATGGTAGTTCTGGACCATGGTTTTGATGGCCACGACCACATGGCCAAATGGAGACTGTGGGCGGTGCTCCTTGGCATGGGCTTGACAAATGTAACAATGTCGTGGCACTGGAACTCAAACACCTGTGGGGAAAGAGCAAAGTGCGATGTTTATGGTTTCTGTCAGTAACCTCTTTGGGACATCAGATTGTGCATAAGGATTAACTGCCAACTCAAGAGAAAATAGAGCATGCAAAGATGCCCCGCACCAACAACATCTCTGAACTGAATACTCACATTGGCATGCTGCAGTAATACAGCAGGTAAATCCGCAAACATTGCAACCATGCTTGACCACTGTATTCGCCTATTTAAAAAGTGGCGTCAGCTGGAAATGGGACATTCTAGAGTCACCACACTTCCAGAGGTAAGAGAGTTGCAGTGCTTCATGTGCTCATTCACTACGACCCAGACAAAGACATGGTCGTCATGTGAACGCGAGCGTATGGGGTTGTGCCGTTTGTCGAACGTCATACGGGATCGCACTGAGAACCCAATCGTATTTGCAACCTTGTTACACTTTCCTCCTGCAGAGAACTACAGTCGGCTGGCCAAAGAACGAACTTGGGCATGGTATTGGGGTAAGAAATTTCCACCAGTGCTATTCGGTCAGCATCTTACAAATGAACACCTTCCACAAACCCACTGATAGGGTTGTTTGGTTAAAAAAAAGCAACCTCAGAGGTCTACCGCCTCCAGATCATATTGTTGGGTCACTTTCACTCTCGGCTTCTCACAACATGATGTAAAGGCTCCACAATTTCAAATACAGATGCCATGAGTCATCTGACCACTTTGATAAGTGTTGTTCGACTCTCTCCACAGACAGCATGATATATCGAGATTTCTTTGAATGACAACCCAATTTAAGCTCATCAGTTATGCGTGGTACAGCAGGTGCGACCCACTTCTTCCAGTCATTCGTGTGACTTTTGCATGGGTGGGGATGTTTATGTGATGCTGACCCAATATTGGTATTCATACAACATGAGTAAAATGAAATGAAGTGTCGAGAATGGCTGTTTGCTGTGGGGTGCCGAGTCATCACCCCCACACCCAACTTGTGCACACCGGATTTTAGATCAACTTCAGCGATTGAACATCCCAGCATTGTTGTAAAGGTGGAAATTCACGAACACGGCAATATTTTGTCTGTGGCCTTACCTTGACCCGATATTGAAACAACGTGTGAACACACTGTTCTCCATGCTGCATGAAAATTGAGGATTTTAGAATAACCACCTAGGTTATTGACTGATGGTCTAGTGGACTTTTAATCGAACGTTGACTCCAACATAATTGTCTAGTTGATGCAGTGACCGGAAGTATAACTACTCCTCAATTTCAAGTCAAGTCGGATGAAAATTGAGGATTGTAGAATTGGTCACCTTAGTTGTTGACTTTTGACCTCAAACACATAGCTTTCTTCCTTATGACACTCCACCATGTGGGTGAAGATCAGTTTAATTGTGACGCTGTCGGCGATGACAGGTGCTCCTTAGTGTTATTACAGGAGACCTCACAGACAGGTCTGAACGGGGTCGATGGAGTCTTTAGGTGATGAGGTTCCAATGTGGTCTGAGGTCCCTCAGTGTCTTTGGGGTCGAAAAGTGTCTCAGTGATCTCCAGGGTCCAATTGTTTTGAGTACCGATTCCGTTGGTGTTTTTGTTCTCATCGAGTTCCTTCGACATTTCGTTAAGGTTAAGGACTGTAGCATTTCAGAAAGTAATAAGCTGTGCTGGCATGGCCAAGTGGTTACTTCAATCTTTCCAAGATTCTAGGTTCAATCCCTGTGGTTTGTCCTTGAGCCACCATGACAATATCAGCACTTCCATTTACTCACAAAACCACATTAATCGTTGTACAATATAATCTCTCATTATTCATTTTCCACGAAACACAATCATTAAAAACGAAGATTAATCATAAAAATATAAGATCTTTTGGAAACATTCGGCCATTTAAACAAAGTTATTTTGCTTGTGACCGTTTATTCTAATTATGACAACTGACCAACATATATCTAAATCGCTATGTTCTCCTGTCCAACGCAGTGTTCATGTTCCATCCCATCTTCATAAACGTCACTTGGTGATGTTCCGGCCATATCCTGAAAACTCTCTCACCTTCTCTGTTTGACGGATCAAACAAGACACTGCTGATCCAGATCGTCTGTGGTAATGGCTGCCTGGATGGAAAGATGCCTGAGTTGTCTTCGACGTGTTCTCCCACACGTGGATAGTGTTCGAGGGTGTTGTGGGTCTTGTTTTGATTGTAAATGTATTGAATAGAAGGGACAAAGGCTCTGAAGTGGGACCACAGGATTTCTTTTGGACACAGGACAACACAGCACAGACCGGAAATGGGCGGGTCATGAGACTCTCCTTAACCACACCGGTGCACCCAACGTTTGGTATGAATTGTTATAAACTCTGATGTATCATCTCTCCCCCTCTTTATTATTATTATTTTACAATCAACGACGTTCAAGGAGGTTTACAGGGGCACGAGCCTGATCTTCTTCAGGCTTGTGGAGGGCTGTCCTTGCTTGCAGTTGCTGTCAGGTTCTCATGAAAGGGTAGGGCCGGAAGGCAAGTTCAGTTACATTGATGGGTGAAAGCTTTCATAGAAACACCTGAGGTTTCAAACACAGTGATGTTACTGCAGGGGTGAGTGACAAAGGCCTTGATCGGTTCAATGTTCTGGCTCCCCTTGACGCTAACCTGAGTTGATCACATGTTTACCCATGCATCTCCATCACACCACTCACAGAAACATCATTTCACCAATGTTCTCGATAATGATGCAGATAACCACTTTGGTCAACATCGGAGTAAACATGTTCCAGGGATCATTGATCTGGAAGTTGCGGTATACAGATGTTTGTCGTGATTACGTTTCTGTTGTTTTTATACTTGTTATTCTCGACCTGGACCGTAACGTACAGGTGCACTATGATAACCGGGTTGTTACTTTCACGACCCATCATAAGCTGGCAGGAGGAATGGTGGTTTGTTATGGTCTGGGGTGGGAGTTGAGCAACAGACGAGCTGAAGGAGATTGATTGGACCCTTCCTTGACGCGGCTTCAACCATTCTGATGATCTGAACCAGCACGTTCGGCTTGCCATATGCAGTTTGGTCGGGGCAGATGTTAGTGCTTAATGCTTCCCATTTTACAAAATATCAGAACTCTGAACTCGTAATGACGATCATTATCTCATACATGGTTTGGAATACCATGTTGTGCGACATCGCGTACATAGAGCTTCAATTTTTACAGCAGAGGGAGGATGGCACCACGAGAGCTTTCAATCCATTTGTAGTGGGCATCACTACGAGAAGGAAAACTTCTCCTTGAAATGGACCAGAATGGTCGATGGTAGTCTGGACCATGGTTTGGATGGCACGACCACAGATGGAAGCAATGCGAGACTGTGGTGGGTGTCTATGCATGGGCTTTACAGGATGTAACAATGTGCCCTTGCACTGGACTCAACACTGTGGAAAGACAAGTGCGATGTTTATGGTTCTGTCATAACCTATTAGGGACAATCAGATTGATGCATAAGGAATTACATGCCACCAAGGAGAAATAAGAGCATATCAAAGATGCCCCAGCCTACATAACAACCATCTCTGAACTGGAATCTCACTTGGCATCTGCCGTAATACAGCAGTACTCCCACACTTGCTACATGCTTGGACCACTGTATTTGCCTATTTAAAAGTGCGTCAGCTGGGAATGGGACATTTTAGCGTCACACACTCCAGAGGGTCAAGAGGATGTTGCAGTCTTCAATTGTGCTTCATTCACTACGACCCAGACAAAGACATGGTCGTTGTAAGCGCGCAGTATGGGTTGGTGCGGGTTTTGTCGAACGTCTACGGGATCGAACTGAGAGACCAATCGTATTTCACCTTGTACACTTTCTCCTGCAGAGAACTACAGTCGCGCTGGCCAAAAAGAAGAACTTGGCATGGTAATTTGGGGTGAAGAATTTCACAGTGCATATTCGGTCAGCATTTACAAATGAACACTTCACAAACCCTGATTAGGTTGTTGGTTAAAAAAAGCAACCTCAAGAGTCTTACGCTCAGCATCATATGCTTGGCACTTTCACTCTCGCTTCTCATCATAACATGATCGTAAAGCCCACAATTCAAATACAGAATTGCCATGAGTCATCTACCACTTCTGGATACCGTGTTGTTCGACTCTCCTCCACCAGACAGCAATGATATTCTGAGATTTTTTGAACTGACAACCACATTTTATGCTACAGTTAATGGGGTACACCAGGTGGCGAACCCACTTCTTTCCAAAGGTCATTCGTGTGACTTTGCATGGGTGGGGATGTCTATGTGAATGCATGACCCAAATTGTATTCATACAACATGATCAAATGATGAAGTGTCGACGAATGGCTCTTGCTGTGGGGGTGCCGAGTCATCACCCACACCCAACTTGTGCCCACCGGATTTTAGATCAACTTCAGATTGACATCAGGCATTGTAAGGTGAAAATCACGAGCACGGAACTATGTCTGGCTGCTCACCTTTGACCGATCTTGACAACGCTGTTGAACATGATCTCCTTGCTAACATGAAAATTGAGGATCTTTAGAAATGCCCACCTAATTATTGACTGATGGTCTATGTGGACCTTTTATCGGACGTTGACGTCAAACATTTGTTTAGTTGAATGTCAGTTGAACCGAAAGTATAACTACTCTCAAATTTCAAGTCATCGAATCGAAAATTGCGGATTGGTAGAAATGTCACCTTTAGTTGTTTGACCTTTTGACCTCAAAACAATAGGCTTCTTCCTATGACAAGCTCCACCATGTGGTGAAGATACAATTTAAAATTGTGACTGTCGGCGATGAACTGAGATCCTAAGTGTTATTACGGAGACCCTCAACAGACAGGTCTGACGGGGTTCGATGGAGTCTCGAGCTCGATGCCGCCGTTCCAATGTGGTCCTGGGTCCTCAAGTGCTCTTGGGTCGAAAGTGTCTCAGTGATCTTGGTCTAATTGGTCCTTTGAGGTTACGTTCTCGTTTGGTGTTTTTTGTCGCTCATTGAGTTCCTTCGACATGTTTGTTAAGGTATAAAGGCACATATGGATTATCAGTATCAAGGGCGGAGGAGCTCCTGTGAGCCAACGGCATCCATATCTAGTGCCCAACTGTGTCTGCGGAGTCCTGGCCAGTTGGGTTACTTTTTTTATTCGGAGGTTTGGTGGCAGGATTTGCACTCCGGCCACGTAAAACCCTTCATCCGCAAACACAAAACGCAAAAAAATCTGAAACACTCTGTGGGAGTACCTCCTGTGCAGCTTCCCTTCGCGGGCAGCTCACCGATGGCGGGATTGGGGCAAAGCCCTTCGGACCCATCTTTGATGAAAGGAGAGAAACCACGGGGTAACATCCCTGGGTAGATTGCGGGAGAGTGTGGCCGGAGTGGTGCTGAGGTGTCGTCCACCGGACGGCGGGTCTTCCTTGGGTAACCTGAGGCCGGTCCCTTCGGGTGGTGCCTGGAAGGTCCTATCCCTAAAGAGAGGATGATCACCTGTCTCTGCTTTCATCTGAGCTCAAGCGTTTGGACATCGGTATGCAGCAACTCTCTGAGGTTTCGAGACCGGATTGGCGGCGAGATCATGGTGGGTGGTTAACCTACTATTGGTCCTGGTTGCTCTGATGGTTACATACTCAAGGTTGCTGTAGCTGTGTCCAAATAAGCTGACCGCAATGATAATTGAAGGTAACACCGTCAAGAGCGTATTTATGAGCTAAGGATTCGTCACCCTTAGGTTCATTTCTGGTTCTGTCTCTGCTCTGACTGAGGCGAGTGACCTCACCGTGAAGGACACATTCTTATGCCCCGCTCGAGTCTGTGGTTGAACATGCTCAGGCGAGATCACTTAGTCTTGGGGATTTCAATGCTCGACTGACTGATAGGATGGTTTGGCCGGTGTGTTGGTCCCCATGGGTCAGGAACTATGAATCAGAATAGCAATAAGTTCCTTGCTTTGCAGCAAGTCATGCACTTAGGTGCCGTTCTGCTTTCAGCACCCACAAGCTCATCGCTGGACTTGTATTCAACGCTGGGTGTGGCAATGAGATTGACATGTCCTCGTTGACGGTCGATGGAGGATGATCCAGAACTGCAGGGTCTACCGGCGGCTCAGTTCTCAATATGACCACTCGGCTTGTCTGGTAGAACTCTAAAGCTGCCTTAAATCCTGGGATAATGGTTACCATCCCACCTTGGCTTGGATGTTGGCAAGGCTCAAGGATAGAGAGTAGCTGAGGAGTTTTGCGAACAGGCTGGATGGACATTTGGGGTCGTCTGGGTGCTTTGGGGCGGGGGGGGGGGGTCCTGAAGGTTATGGATTAACCTTCAAGACCAGCGTCCTTGATGTTTGCCGGTGAGAATGTCTTGGAACTCAACGGCAGGGCAAGAAGAATTTTGTCTCTAAGGGACACTGGATACCATGACCAGAGTCGCAGGGTCAGGCGAATGGCCAGAGCTGAGCTGTTTGCGGAGCTGAGGCTAAAATTTTTGTACGTTGCACTAAGGGTGGACAGGAGGCCTGTGTGCGAGGAATCTGTGGGGGTAGGAGCATCACCTGTGGAAGGTGATTCTCGTCCGCTAAGGGGAATTCGGCATTGCGTTCATACCAAGCCATCCCTCGTAGCATGTCGTTGAGCAGAGAGTGGAGGCTCTTAACAGAGGAGTCCTGAGTGAGGCCCGCTGGGCGGTTATTTGAGAGGTTTGACAGGCTGATCCAGCAGCTGTCGAGATGGACGTCAATGGTGTTAAAATCCTGTTTGTGACACTTCCAATAATTGTGGTCCTTCGCTGTGGACACGGGCTGCGGTGAACGGTTGAACAGAGTAAAGCTCCAGGGTCTGTGGCATCCTGCTGACTTCTCAAGGCTGATGGAAATGCTGCACTCATGTCGTTGCATGCATTTTGTGCTCTGCTGGAAACGGCATCATCCAACTGTTATTGGAAGAGGGGCCTTTGTTGTCCCTCTCTAGAAGGGAAGGTGATCGCCAAGTCTGCACAAACTACCGACTGGATTCTAGGGAGGATGTCGGAAGACAGCTGCGGTGCTCGTTTGGGATTGTCAAAGTATCGGACCTTGAATTTCGCAATGAACAGTCATCTTTGCGGCGACTGTAATTATCCTTTTGGGGCCCTCAAGGTGCTGAATGAGGAGTCGGAGCCGCTGGGATTACGGGTTTTCTTGGGTCAAAATAAGATCAGGCTTTCAATGAATCTTGGATGCTGGCTGTCTGTCGTGTGTGTTTGTGGTGAGGATGTTGAGGTTGTGGAGAAATCACTTACTTTGGCAGTGATATTCATGTCTCTGCTGGCTGTGAGTGAGAGGTCAATAGACGTCTGGGTCGGGCCTGGGGAGTCATGGATTCACTGGATATGGGGTGTGGCGGCTGCATGTCCTGTGGGAGGAACAAGTCCGAGTCTTCAGGTCCTTGGTGCCTTCCAGTATTGATCATGATGGCGAGACTTTGGACTCTGCCAAGGATCTGAGACGGAAGACTTAATTCTTTGGTACAGGTCTCTTCGAGAATCTTGGCATCGCTGGTCAGATTTTGTGTCCAAACGAGCGTTGCTGAAGAGACTTGGGATGCAGATTGTTACCTGCATGGTCCGTGAGCGTCAGTTGCGGGCTGTATGGCATGTGGCCGTTTTCCTGAGCTGATCCCGCTCAACCAAGCATTCTCTCAGCGAGGGAGTCCGTGAGCGGGGGGAAGGAGGCCAAATGGGCCGCAGTGCCTCGTGGTTGGCAGCAGGTTTGAACGCAGCATCTCAAGGATGGGGGGGCCCTGGCATCTGCCTGGGGATGGCAGACGAGGCCCTGGAGTAGCGGAAAAGTGGACGCAGCGACGCGCTGTTCTGGGCAATGCTCCCTACCTGACCTGACCTGAGTAAAGTATACCTGTGCTGCATGGCCGAGTGGTTTCTTCACTCTTTCTCAAGATTCCAGGTTCGATCCCTGTGGTTGTCCCTGAGCCACCACTGACAATATCAGCCCTTCCTTTACTCAATCACATATTTCGTTGTACAATCTTTCTTCTTTTCTTCGTTCGGCTAGCTCGTCAGGGTCACCACGCGGATCAACGTCTCCATTTCGCTCTTCCTCCACACTTCATTGACACTCCGATCCACCCGCATGTCTGCCCCTCACCGTATCCATGAACCTCTTCTTTGCCTTCCTCTTCTCCTCCTGCCGGCGATTCCATCTTCAACATCTTGCTCCCGATATACTCCGCTTCCCTCTGTTGCACATGTTCCAAACCAGTCTCAATTCGCTCTCTACTTTGTCTCCAAACCGTCTTACTGCGTGTCCCTCTAATATCAATTCTTATCCGATCCATCCTCGTTCACTCCAACGAGAATCGCAGGCATCTTTAACTCTGCCACCTCCAGCTCCGCTTCCTGTCTTTTGTTAGTGCCACGCCTCCACATACAACAATAGCTGTTCTCACTCGTCTTTATATACTTTCCCCTTCACTCTTGCAGCTCCTCCTGTCACAAAATTCACTCCTGCAATCTTTCCGCAACGCACTACATCCTGCCTGCACTCTCTTTTTCACTTCTCCTCCAACTCTCCGTTACTCTTGGACAGTTGATCACAGTATTTAAAAAAAGATAAAAAATAAACCATCCCCTTCCCCATGCAACTCCTTGCAACGCACCATACCACCACCTCCTCTCATTTTTACGCACATGCTACTCATCTTACTCGACGATATCATTCCCCTTCTCTCCAGTGCGTACCTCATCTCGCGGCTCGCCTCAGCCTGCTCCTACTCTCCCTAACAGATCATGATGTCATCCGTGAACATCTAGTCCATGGAGACTCCCGTCTGATCTCGTTGGTCAACCTGTCCACTCACAATTGCAAACAGGAAGGGCTCAGAGTCGATCTTGGTGGCAATCCAACTTTTACTTACCGGTCGTCATTCTACTGCAGCACCGTCGCCGCTGTCAACTGTCCTCATACATATCCTGACGATCCTCAATACTTCTCCACACTCCCGATTCCTCATACATGCCAAAACTCTCTCTTGGCACCATCATAAGCTTTCCTCCTAAATCCACAAACCACAATGTAACTCCTTCTGCCTTTCCTATACTCTCATCAACATGTCTCAAGCAAACATCGCATAAGTGGTGCTCTTTCCTGGCATAAACCATATTGCTGCTCACAGATCGTCACTCTCTTTCACCTAAGCTTCCACTACTCTTTCCGACACACCTTCATGGTGTGGCTTAACAACTTAATCCTCTGTATTTCCACAGCTTGCACTTTTTTTTCAGTTATTTTGAAATCGAACCAGTACCTTCATCTCCACTCCTCCGGATCTCTCACTTTCCAAGACTATTAAACAATCTTGTTAACACCCCAACTGCCCATCTCTCCTAAAGCACTTTCCATGCCTCCACTGGTATAACCATCGGGCCAACCGCCTTTCCACTTTTCATTCTTCTTCATAGCAGTCCTCATTCATCCTACTGATCCACCCCACTTCCAGATTCACTATCTCCCCTTCTTCGCAACTTCTTCTCTCTCATTTTCTTCATTCTGAGCTCCTCAAGTACTCCATCACCTTCTACACACTTCCCGCTCGTCACAACATTCCCTCTGCGTCCTTTATTCGACCCGAACCTGCAGCATCTTCTTCCCAGCTTGGTCCTCTGTCTTGCAATCGGTATATAATCTTTTCCTCTTTTTGTATCCAACTTTCATACAGTCGTCTATGCCTTTTTCCTTGGCCTTTGCCAAACTCTCTTTTTGCATTTCGCCGCCACGCCTTGTACTCCTGCCTTCTTCACTCTGCTGACTATCCCATTCTTTTCGCCAACTCTCTTCTTCTTATAACTTTCCTGTATTCCGTTCCACCACAGGTTCTCCTTATTTCCTTCCTGTCCAGATGTCAAACCAATCTTCCTAGCTATCTACCCTCACCACTTCTGCTGTGTTGCCCAATACACAAAACTACACAAAAAAATACACAAAGAGAAAAAACAACAACAAGACAAAACAATAAAAAACACCAAAAACAAACAACAAAAATGGAAACAGCCATAAAAGATCACAACAAACAACACACACAAACACCAAAACTAGTACAGAACAAATACAAACAATAAGCAGACAACAAACACAAAAAAAAAACACAAAAACAACCAAAGCAATCCCACCCATCTTTACACCATCCATACGCCTGTCTCACTCCTCCTAAATTTACGCAACAGTCTTCTTTCAGCTCCACATCTGGTCCTTGGTTCAGCCCTCAATCTCTTCCTCAACCTCAACATCTAAAGTCATTACAGACCACATCGATGCTGTCCGAGCTAACACTCTCCCCTGCCCCACTTGAAGTCACTAATCTCTTCCAGGTTGCATCTCTGCTTAAGATGTATTCACCTGTGTGCACTTTCCATCCACTCTTGTAATGTCACCTGTGTTCCTCCTTCTTCTTGAATACGTATTTACCACTTGCCATTATATTCTTCTTTGCAAACTTCTACCACCATTTGTTCCTCCACATTTTCTTGTTGAGACCGTACTACCATCATCCTCAGCCTATTTCCCAACCATGCCAGTTGAATTGCTCCAATCAACACTCTTTCACTCTGGATACACTCTCCACCCTTCATCTAATTCACTCCAGAATCTTCTTTATACTCCATCTCAACACCCCTATGCGGACAGTATGCACTGAATGACATTCATCATTCCCCTTCAATTTTTCCAACTTCAATCATCACTCGTCGATAACTCTCCTCCCTCCAATACCTCTTTGACATATATCTTCCTTCAGGATTCCCGAACCATTTCTCCTATCCACACATGGTAGAACAGTTTGAAATCACTCCAATGCTCCTACCTTCCCCCATCCACTGGTCCCTTGTTACACACAGTTGTCACTTTATTCTCTCCATCTATCAGCCAACTCTCGCGCTTTGCCAGTCATTCCAACATATCATAGTTCCAACTCTCACTTGCCATTCTAACCTCTCTCCACTGCGTCCGGATGCCTTCCACGTCTCTTTCTCCTTCGCCGCATCTTTTTGTTTTGGGCTTTGGTTTTATCAGTTTGAAACACTCGTTTTGATCGCTTGTGGAGTAGCACACATTCCACTGGTACCCCTGCTGACCCGGTAACCGGTGGCGGTCCGTTGGTAACCGGCCTGACGATCCGGTACGAAATCCGTTTTTATTGTCCGATAAATGATTTGGCATAGGTTTTTACGCCGGATTCCTTCCTGACGCAACGCCTGGTCGCTGCTTACGACACAGGTGGATATGTACACCTATTCTAACGGGGCATACACCGCCGACAACTGGTACTCATTTCGCGCCTCGAAGGATGGCAGGCTGGTCAGCACCCCTGGTTTTTCGACTTTGGTTTAATGATATATACATATATTACATATATTACACATACATAACACACATATATACATATAATACACGTACATATAACCATATATACATATATTATATATATATATATTATTATATATATATATATATACATATATTCTCGTTTGTACAATATATCTTTCATTATTCATTTTCATGATTACACATATCATCTAAAACGAAGATTCATAAAATATAAATATTTTGAAACTTCGGCAATAGAAGTTTATTTGATTTGATCAGTTATTTATTATGAAATGACAAGTTCTTTATCAAATGTATTTTCTGTCCGGAAGTGTCTATCTTCCTCCGTCTTTCATAAACGTCGCTTGTATGAATTTCGGATTGGTCCGAAACTCTTCTCAGTTCTGTACCCACTCGGTTGGGGTTTTCAGATTTGATGATTGACCAAATAATTGTGTTGGACACGAAATTGATTGATGATGAATGCACTCAAAAATTCTAGTATGCGGTGCGGATCCAGATCTTCCCAAATCTTATCCTTTCGTCTTTGTAGACACCGAGCTGTCCACAAATTTCATCCGGATCTGTTGCACAACTTTTTGAAATATACTGCACACAAACAAACTGAAGACGCAGACATAGGGGTGAAACATACCTCTTCACCTTCCGATGGCGGAGATAACGAGAACAATTTCGGCACAGCACTGATACTCGTGAAATCAGAATAAACAAAGTTTGCCATGGAAACTTCCAGCAGACACACGACGTCCGTATGAAAGATTACGACGTGGGAATCGGGCTTGGTTGTACAACCAGATCACGACACCGTGTAACAGCCCGCGGCCTCGCGATGACAAAACTGGTTTTTTCTGCCTCGTGTGTTTCCATGGTGACCGCTTTTACCAACCTCCGTGACGTGTGTGGTTGTGTTTGCCTTCACCGGAGAGAGATTCTGATTGGCTATTCCTATTTCCGCATCAGAGCGCCATTTGCAAGGTTGTTAAACTTGTTAACTTTTAGCTGTTTCTGAGTGTGGCAGAGACAATCCGCTTTAATCTGCAGAGTTTCCGCTTTTTAGTTAAAATTATCTCTGCTGTGTCATTTTTTGGTAAGTTATTTATAAATCGTTTTATGTGTTTAGCTTTTGTTTTTTTGGACGTTTTAAGATCAAAGATCCCATGATGTGTTTCCTGTTACTGTTGTGCGGAATCTATATCGTTACAAATGTAACTCTCTGGGCCCTTCGGGACTCGATCGGTGGTTCGAGCGTGGACTCGAACATGCATCTGACGACTGATCCTCCGGCACCCGATTTCATCCCGTTTATCACGTTTGCTGTCGCTGACATGGCCTGATATGGCCCTCACCCTGATATGGCGTCCCTGATATGGCCCTCCTGTATGGCCCTCCTGATATGGCCCTCCCTGATATGGCGCTCCCTGATATGGCCTCCCCTGTATGCCTCCCCTGATATGGCCTCTCCTGATATGGCGCCTCCCCTGATGATCCCCTGATATGGCCCTCCCCCGATTGGCCCTCGCCTGATATGGCCTCCTGATATGGGCCTGATATCGCCTCCCTGATCATGGCCCTGATATGGCCCTCTGATATGGCCCTCCCCTGATATGGCCCCTCCCCTGATATGGCCTGATCGCTGTGAGAAATCGACGGTAATATGAATTCATTTTTACTCGTGGCCTGGTGAAAAAAAACACCGGTCCTGTGGCAATACGGGGACTGTAAAAATTCTTTGGACAAGTTTAATTGGTTCAGCACCTTGTTTTAATATATATTTTGGTGTGGATATGCTTCGGCGTTCGGGTCCGACGAATTACGCGCATTTGTTCATCAATGTACAATTAAAGGTCACTGCCTTAATTTAAAAAAGGCTCCAATTTAATATTATTTTTTATAATATATTATTTTTTATGTCCTCTTTTAACAGTTAGGCCTAACCAAAGGCAAAAGAAATCGCAATTGTCAGTTATTGTTCGGCCGAAAATGTGGTTTTTGTCATATAAAAATATTAACCCTTTGGCCGCCGCAACTGCCGCTTGTATAATGAATGCCTCATTGTGTAGTTTCGTCACTCGGGAATTGTTCATTTTTTCGTGCACAATTGTTTTGCCTTTGTAAATGGTTATCAAAAAGAATGAAATAACTTTCATATTTAAATAATATTAATTGAAGGCTTTTTAAGGGCAGTGAATTCAAATTTGTTTTACAAGCCTGCTTTGAACACTGGTTACTAATTGTTTTTATTTTCTAAATAAGGGTGATGTCAATGCTGCTGATGTCCACATACCATTTGTGTGGACAGAATGGGAAGAGACCTTTCCGAACCTGAATTTTTTATAAAAGTTGTCAGAGGTATGAATTCTGCTAAATGACAGTTTATAATATGCAATGAATCAAGCGTAATTCACATTCAAGTCTGTTTGATGTCATAAGCCCATATGTCAGAGTGGAAATTCTTATTTTTTTCAGACGTACCATGGCAGTCAACCACAAGCAATACAGAGGGCAGATTGTGGACCACTTGCCATATACACATTTGAAATATGCCCTGATCGGTGTGGAGGTGCGGGCCAGGAAACAAGCCCTCATCTATCTATAATTCGCGCTGGTGTGTGTCTG
>CM068968.1:17200701-17216911 GCA_035128595.1 Eptatretus atami
GGACTGGTGAAATTTCTTCACCCCAAATACAATGTCAAGTTCTTCTTTGGCCAGCCGACTGTAGTTCTGTACAGGAGAAAGTGTACAAGTTGAAAATGCGATTGGTCTCTCATTGCGACCCAGTATGACGTGCGACAAAACGGCACCAACCCCACAATGGCTTGCTTCACATGACGACCATGTCTTTGTCTGGGTCGTATTTAATGAGCACATTTGAAGACTGCAATGTGGTGTTCGGCAGGAACTAAGCCCTCATCTATTACTTATAATTCCAGCATGTGTGCTTTGTGTGTGTGTTGTGTGGTGTGTGTTGTTGTAGGGTTCGCGTGTTCGCTATCTATACCTACTGATTCTTTTTTTTATTTTTAATAAAATATATTATTTTTAATTTTTTATTTTCGTATAAATATTTTTTTTTTTACGATCTAATTGAATATACTGCCAGCTATATTGTCTAAGTGGGTATCCTAGTGTGCCTTTCATAAGGTTTTGATATTAAATTGGACAAAGTGTCTTCCCAAGAATTATGGCCTATTTTTATTACCAAACTCCAATCTGCGTAGTGCGTTGGTCCGATGTGAAGAGTATTCCTTTCAGCCGCGTTCTCTCTATTACGTTTAAACGTACGGACTTCGGTATAGTTGATGATCTTACTTGTTTATTTCTCTATATTTCTTCGTATTTTCTTATGCGCATTTATAAATAACACAATGCCCCAAATCCAGTCGTCATTACGAGAGCGAAGGAACAGGTCTCTGTGTGGTTGTCTTTGAATATTGTTTGTTTTTTTTCTCTACGTATCTGCACTTTTTTACCGGACACTACTAGATTGTTAATAATAACGAGTATACAGCTATAATCACGTCTGTCCAGCGTTTCCAAATCTGTCCTTTTGATTTATTTAATAGAATTGCAGCTCTATATGTTTTATTATATTTGTTAATGTTGTATTGTTGTAAAACCCAGCCTAAGTTATCATGTGAATATATTACATGTACTTTTTATGCATATATTTTAAGTTTATTTATTCTTGTGTATATATTAGATTGAAATCTATCCCAAACTAAATTAATTTTTTTGTGTTCTTTTGGAATAGTTTATGTTGAGATTGCATTCAATAATTGTTCTCATACTAATGGATGATATGATTTATATTTTTCTTGTATGTATTACACACACATTTTAGATTATATATTTGTCTCATTTGATTTTCCGTGATTGTAATTCAGTTTTTTATTATTTTAAAATTTGCATCGTTTCATATCATTGTCAAGTATCATCTGTTTAAGTCTATGCATCCATTCTATTGAGCCCGCTTGTGGGACAAAAAAGTTAAAAATATTCTAAGTTTTTATATATCATGGAGATAATTCTAATCAGAAAAAGTTGTTTTATCTTCCAAGTGGACCCATATTGTACTCTTTTTATCCAGTTCATGCTTGTATATTTTCTATTCACGATATGTGTAAATACAAACAATTTATGTTTAGTTTTTTATATGCATAAAATTTTTTATATGTGTGTTCTTCGTCTTTTCATTAATTTCTTACCTTGAAGGTTGCTTTAGTTATGAAAATTCTTAACATATGGGTATGCTATGTTCATCTAAGTAGCTAAAACCTTTAATAATTTTTATTATAAATGTAATTTATCGATCTATTACTCTTTTATTGTCCCTAATGCCCATTTAATTGTATGCAAGTAGAATTATCAGCAGTTTTTACTACATTGCATGATTATTTGGTTTGTATCTAAAGTGTGCCTTTTGGCAGTCAATTTATATTTTAGAGTAGTAATATAGCTCCATCTATGTTCTCTCTGGATGCAGAACTTTCTTGAATTTTGAATTGTATATCTGTGTGCTTGCACAAAGTGAATTGTCAAAAAGTTATTATTTACTTTTACCCATATGGTATTTTTCTTTATCCAATTTTAGTATATGTTCTCAATTGACTATGTATTTTCTTTATTTCTTTTATTATTTGTACTGTTTTGATATTTCGTAGTTTTCTTTTTGGGTTACGTAATAATATGATTATTATTTATTTATTGTAAATACTGCTTTGATATTTTTTCCACAATCTATTCTCTGCGTTTGTATTACGTGTAATAAATGTATTATTGAATTACATTGTTTTTCTATAGTTGTGGTTCATTATTTGTTTTTACTTGTAAATCAATGTTTATTAATGATTTTAAGCTTAATACAAACTTCATATGTTTGATTAAGTTTGGCACCGGTTTAGAATACTATGCGTGTCTCCGCTGGCCCAGACCTACGGTTCGATGGGCTCCATCAGCTGGAATCTGTAAGGGTGTCATGCACTGCTAATTTCGTTTTCTTTGGCGTTCAATATTGAAAAGTGGTAAAAACAAAAATAACTCTCATTTTTATTGAACTTGCTTGATAATAGTTTGAAATAAATAACTTCATCCTTCATAGTTTGTGTGTAACATATGATTGAAATTTCTGGACGTCGTTTATTGGTGTGTTTGCTAAATTTACAAACTTCCCACTGACCCTAATTCTGAACTATGTTTATACAACCAGTTATACACCGAACGCTTGCTATACGATCGTCAGATTTCAACTGTTGTATAACATTGATAATTCTGACGTTTGTTGACAACATTGAAATATGATCGTTGTTCACACGTTGAAATCTGACGCATGTTTGTGCAATATAATCAACTTCCCATCTTGACCTAATTCTGACTCTATGTACATACCAGATATCTACTAACGCTGCCAACAATGTTCAGATTTTCAAAAGGTTTGTCTATCTAACGTCAGATTTCAAATGTTGTCACAACGTTGAAACCTACGTTCATGGTGCTTGCATAAAACAAATCTTCCTCGAACTGACCAAATTCTGGACGTCAGGATAGAACTGGCAAACGACGTTGCAAACAACGTAAGTGTGCCTGCTGGAAGCTTATGATGGGTCTGAATTAACAACCGGTTATCATTAGTTGCATCTGGACTTACGCCATGTCAAATTAACAAGTATCAACAGAAACTATATCACTGACAATACATCTGTAGTCCATCAACTTCCAGTTTCAATATCCTGATACGTTATTTACTCCGATTAACCAGTGTTATCTGCTATCATTATCAACAACATGGTGAAATGATGGTCTTCTTGAAGTTGTGTTGTGATCTGAGATGCAAATTGTGTGTAAACATTTGTTTACAAACTCGGGTTACTTCATGGTGGAGCTTACAATTAATGACTTAAATTCGATTTAAGGGATCCGTTAACCGTGTTATATGTGTTTATCAGCCCAACTAACCTGTATGGTGTATTATCGGACCATCGCTGTGTGGTATATGAGAGACGCTGATGATTTTTGTCAACATATAAATATATGAGTACATTTTGGCTACATCATCAATTCTCAGATATTCTCCTCCGGACCCGACTCCTGAATATCCCTTATCTAGTCAACTGCAAAGCAAGCTAGACATGCGCCTCCACAAGCCTTAGATCAGCTCGTGTCATGTAAACTCATTCCTGCTAGTTCATAATATAAAAGTATATAATCATAATTAATATAATAAATGGAGGAGAATGAGATATATAACATCGTACGAAGTAAGTTGGATCGGATTATATTCTATGCCATAAGCTATGTCTAAGTGCAACCAGAGTGTTGTATATAGTCTAGCATCTGTTCCCGCTCTCAGTTTGTTTCCGTTGCTTGGTCTGTGTGTTCTCGATAGACAAATGATAAGACCTCTGAGCTTGTCTATCCGCGACTATACATGATATCTCCTATTTCTTTCTCGCCTTCTATCTAAGTTTAGGCATGTTTTTACAGATCATATCTAATGACCACTCGCAATCATATCTCTCTATACCTCTGTATTTTCACACGTTATATATATCTCTATACGTCTATCTACTATCTTCTACTTCTTCCTATGCTCCTAGTAGTACTACCAAGTCTGACTAATACGTACTCATACTAAACGATCTAATCGACAGCGTCTAGATAGATCTACGTCAATATCTATAGAATTGAATTAGAGTTCATATTATCTCTATCATATCTATCTATCTATATATTATAAGAATATCAGTACTATTTAATAGAAATATATGTAGAATCTATTAAGAACCACTGACTAATATCCAAATAGTATGTCTATTTACTAATGTGTGTCGTTTACATATTAAATTAAGCTATATCAAATAACAATATAACTTTGTTTATGTCCGATATAGTTTTCAAAAAGATTTATATTATGAAAAATCATTCGTTTTACCAGTATATGTTAGATTATATAAAATCTAACTTATATACTTGTGAACTATAAATATTAAATTTAATCCCCTAATCTCCGATTATTGTTACCCAACTGGTAGTTCTAACTAAGTTGTTCTCGACTTTTTCTGTCTTTGTGAAGTAAAAATGAGATTCTCCTTATGCTCTGATATTTGTCAGTGTTTTGCCCGTGCTCATATAAGAAATACATACCTGCTATGAGAGCGGTCATTGCAAACACGAATTATCTCGGTATACAGACTAGATAGTCACCTACGGTTTTTCGTCATGATTTCTCTTTAGATCATCAGTATCATCATATGATTATTATCTTATAATCACTCAATTAATTACCTAAGAACACCATTATAAAAATTCTAACGTATCAGTCTGCTGTGACAGATCTGCTTATCTTACACATATCGAAAATGTCAAGACATACATACTGACTCATACACACCCGAGCCAGGATCCACACTGTTTCATCCGAGAATCGTTGTCACAACTCTTCAAATAAGTATACACAAACATTATACTACTAGACAGACAGACAGATAAGTGGAGCCTATAATCATGATGCGTCACACACCTATCCACTTACAGTTAACTCTTGAGAACAATTTTCAGCACTTCATCACAGACTCCCTCCGAGATGAATATATCCAAAATATGCAAACGTTCCATAGGACCCTTTATCACTTTTCAGTTGGAACAACAATCAGTATAAATTCTTTATACATGATTGATATTGTAGCCATACAAATTTATGATGGATTACATGACAATTTTTAAGCTTTTCACCTATAGGTCTCCTCACTACTGTGTGAATGAGATACACCTGTACTCTTATGATCGCAAAATCTGCTCCGTCAAAACTCTGATCACTCAACCGAGACTTGTATCAATGGTGAACATAGCATTAAGTCTGTTGAAGCTTCTATGTGTGGGATAATGTTGAAACCCTTGAGATTTTTATGCAGTATATTTCCAACAATAAATTCCCATATATTCATCTTATAAATATGGGTGATTTTCGGACACCCGTTACCCTATTCACGAACTCCCGTATGGTGTCGCGAGTCGTGGGCTTCTGACAGAATTCACAATTGTAATATCTTTACGGTGATTCTATTCCCCTAACCAATTATGTGTTGATTTCAGATACCTTCATGGTGTACATAGGTTCTTTGGATTCCAAATGGAATGGCAAATAGAAGCTCCGGATTTATGTAAGTGTTTTTTCTCGATATGTGATTGATCTCTAGAGTTTTCATAAAGGTCTGTGGGTCGGTCGATAATATTCTCAAGTTAGTCCCTAAAGCGGTCTAAATGATTAGTTGTTTGTAATGTCTTATGCGTAACACGAAAAATTACTTCTTTCTTTATGCAATCTCGTCTTATTATTTTCCTCCTTTACATCGCGATGAAGTTCCATTCGAACACTTTCAAATTTGAGTAGTTAAGTATATTAACTTCCAGTCATCATTGCGAGTAAAATTCTATATATAATACCGTGTGCTATGCTATATGTTCTCGAGTTTGTTCTAACCTCTGCATTATATATCACAAATATTCCAACTACATTATTCGTGACTGATTCTTACCTCTCTGTAATATACCAATGACATATTCCTCACCGTGCGACTTTCTTAAACTCATTCACCATATTTTTCCATCCAGTTTCTGTCAAATATCGTCTACCATGTAACTTTATGTCACCTTTGCAAATACATTCACCATGCAATCCTAATAAGCTCCTACAAATAATGCTTTCTATAAAAATATAAATCTTTTGTAAACCATATTCGGCTAATATAAACAAATTATTTGATTTTGTATGTCCAAGTTGTTATGTGTATAATGATCTAACACCCACACCTTAGTTCTCGTGACTTCTCGTTAAATTTCATCTTTTTTGAGCTTACCAAGTCCTGACGTCTGTGGTTTCGATGTTCCTCCATCTTTTCAATAATACGCTTGCACACATTCCGTGTTTGTATTTCCCTGGTAAAATATTATCCCCTGTATAACTCTCTCCAGTTGTTCATCTCATGTGTATGCGCGGATTTCAGTAGTAGACAATATCTCCTTGTGATCCGAAGTATCCCGTTGTATGGGACTCTTCTGCGACCACAACACTAGGCTCACTGTCTAACTTTCGAGAGTCATGCTCATTCTTCGACACCTTCCACTCCTACCAACTGATCTATGGTTAATGAGGTGCTCCGTAGATAATTGTTGGTGTGTTCTTGTTGTATTTATTAGTAATAGTAACTATTTCGGAGGGCAATGAAACCAGGACAGAATAGTCATCTCTCTATCCGCATCCCTGCAAAGTTCACAAGCTGAATGTTGACAATTTATCCAGCGAAGAATGATTAGATATTTGTGTAACAGGCTCACATCCATGGAAAAATTAGTCATCACCACACCACTGCTACAGACATCTCTGGGAATTTAGCATCTAAATATGGTTTCGTGGGTTCGTCACTGTGATACTCACTTTTAATTTCTTACATCCCCGCAGTTACCCTAGTTTTGCCAATATAATTGTATAATACCTTACAGAATATATATCATCAGCTGCTTCATGGTGGGATGGGATATCTCTCTAGACACCACCCTGTGCTACTTCTCTCTGAGTTATAGTTATTACGTGATATCTATGAGAAGACTAGATTTATGTGCATCTGTACATTCCGATGATTGTGGAGGCTATTTATCATCGATTGATGTTTCTGATGTAGAGTGTCAGAAGGCTGAGAAGTGAAAAAGTTGAATATCCAACATATTGCAACGCTGATGGCTGGTTAAAGACGTTAAGTGTTATGGCTTTGGATTGTTATTGATATCGCAACAACTATAATTTCTAGTTGGTTTTTGGTATGGTGTGGTGCATATGGTATAGTAGTTTGTCTTATTGACGAACCGTGAGTGTCTAGATGAACTTTTCGTTGTGAATCAATCTTCACCCCTTCATATAATCAATGCCATGTTCGCTTTCTTATTAGTATGGTTCCTGATGTTACCCCGATGGCAATCTCCATCACACAATCTTTTTCACTAATAGATATACTATTCATTTCTCTCACCCCAATATGTCAGGAGGTCACAAGTGCAATCTTAAGGATGCCCAAATACAGAAACTGAGCTTCTGTGCTCCCCATTTGCTTATCCTCCAAACTATACATGTATCCAGCGTGTCAACATAAAACCCGACTCACCAACCATCATCTGGCTTAATTACTACGCTACAGCATGAGCCTACTCAATGACTGATGGTGCCTTCGTTGGGGTACGTATGTGTGTAGACTTGACTATGAACTACGATGATCGGCCCCTCATGGTTGTCACGTCTTACAAACTTTATTATGAGAATCCGGTGAAAATTCCACGAATCCCATTCTGTAAACCTTTCTAGGTGATTGTTAGGTTTAAGTAATCTATATTATCGTGCGTGTGTGACTCTGAAAGTCCCTGATTACTCATCCTGCAACGTCAGAAATTGGTGACCCCTAAGTTTGAGGAGTTAAGTTGGTTTTCTGCTAACCACCCCATTTGACGTCTTTGACGTGTCTTTTTCAACCCCTTTGTATGATGTGTATGCTAAGTTTTCAATCTTTGGTGCCTTCAATTGTGACGAACACTAGAAAAGTGAATCTGCGAAACGGGTTTGTAATGTATCAACAAGTGTTCATGCAAATATCTTTTGTAGCTTTTGTTGTAGCATGGTCTGGTCCGTTTCGTAATTTTGAACCTGACTCAGAATTGGTTTCCAGTTTGGGATTGTTACTTTAGTTACAATTTATGTTTAATTAATTTCTACGATTTAATCGTACTTGAACAGTCCTTAATTTTATTAAGGTTCCTCATCTTACTTGTTATCGTTCAGTTATTTCTATTCATATTATTCGTCAAGGGAGTCTTTGTATATACCATGATTTTGTGTTGTGATGTCTTATTACTTACTGAATGCGTCTAGTATTTTTTTATTCAAGGTGTTTATGCGTCATGTTGGTTATCTATGCAATATTGAGTAGTGTAGTGCACCCTTTCGATTAGCTGCATAGTTCATGGGTGATTTGATCTTGTCATCATACGTACTTTGATTAAATAATATTTATGTGATACATAATACTTTTCCTCGTTATAAAATGGTTTTTACTTCAGATAAGTTGTGATTTGTTCCCATTTGTTTGCTGCGGACCATGTTTTTGTGGTATGGGCCCAATTTCTATACAACCCGTATACATGATTCCATTATTTGTTATCTTCCTATATTGTATTTGGTTGTTCCTATCAAAGTCAATGCCGTATTCTCAACTCTAATAAAGTGAAGTATTACAATTGTCTTTTTCATCGACGAACAATCACGTTGAAAGAATATGACAGTGTGCTTTTTTTTTTCTGGAGTTGTCGGCTTAGCTCCTGGGTGTGTTATAATTATTGTTGCATGTAGGTAGCCTGGTATCATTGTTTATCCATGGTTCCCATCGTGTATGATAAAATAAGATTGCAAATCCCACAAAATAGGCTTCCCTCCACCTTTCAATCAACTAAATCTTGGTTGACATTTAATTTATTACTCATCATGTGTGTCCTAGTGCGTTTTGCTTTCGTTTTTTTTTTTATGATTATCCTTTCGATGATCCATTCGAGGTGATAGAACCTTGCTAGAAGCTTGTCTCTAATGTCCTGGGCGATAGTTTGGACACGTTTATTTTGAGTCGTCTCCTATGAGACAAAAAGATGCCCTTATTTTGTAGCGTTAGCTGATGATATAGTCATAGAGGTCAGCTAGTTGCGAAGGCTTCTACCACTCCTATCTCTTATAAGCTATTATGATGTGTGTGCAGGCTCGCAATATCCCTGCACCTCAGTCATACACACTCTATATTCTTTTCATGGAAATGAGGCTGACTAATCTGCTGCTGTATATTGTCGGTCCCTTGTGTTACAATTAACCTAAGTAATCAACTACGACCTAGCGTTCCAGCACTGCCCCTTCCTATGTTTTATCTGGATTTATCATCATTAAATAAACGATGTGTGTCGGACCTCGGTGCCTCCTAGTGGAATCCCCCGGCCCATCCGTGATCGTTACGTGGTATTTGTTGGATCGTTGTTGTATTTGGTCTCCTTTCTATACAACTTTCCTTAGTCATCAAATACGAGTATAATACTTATCATAATGGAGGTTTCTTTATGGCTTATTACCCTTGTCTTTATCACGACCAGAAGAAACTCGATATCTCTTGCATTCTGGCCCTAATATGTCAGCCTTGTTCATTTCATAGCTGTCCTGATGCTTGAATCCGTCTCGTGGATTGGCCTCCAACGACGCTCACTTACATAATTCTAGGTGGCGGAGCACCTGCTCTGCTCAATTCTGATACACATTTTTGAACTCGCTAATCCTATCAAAACATTGAAAAGTGTGTATATAATAACTTTTCCATCATATAGCTGTTGTATTCTCAATCCTATTGGCGTATTACAGGTGTGCTCACTAGCTAACCTATAATACTCAGAACGTTTATAGTAATACATATCTGTTATATTTCTTATAATCATTATATTAATCATCGATTTGCTATCTCTGATTGATGCATATTTATTTGCTCTGAGCAAAAAAATCCTGAATTTTTTAATATTGCATATAGGCAGTTTATAACAATAATATAATTTATCTTATCGTTTATCTCTAGTATTATATGTATTGCTAGCACTCAAGATGTTACAAGACGCGTACAACTCAGAATAAAATAGATTATATAAATCCATAAATGCGAATTAATTAGAATCACTACTAGTACAACATTGTGCTGCAATTAAATGAATAAAATGTTTTACCACATGTGTGGTAATTCCACGAGTTCGTTTAAGTATTACGCTTGTTTTTGACTATCAACTGTATCACATAGCCAATTATATACATATGTCAAATTTCTAACTAGTATAGAGATTCAGATAACTTTGTCCAAGAGAGAATACATCTTGGGCTTCTTCCTTCCTCTATAATAGACACTTGATCTGCATCATAGAGGTCTACCGTTTTAAGTACAGGATAACATCGATTCATTGGCAATAGTGTTAGTAAGAGTACTGCTGTATGGAATAATTTCTGCTTTGCAGTATACTCATTTAAAGATTGATGCTATTAGTGAGTTCACAGTATATTAGCATCTATTGTTTGACTCGGTTCATAAGCTATTAGACTTGTGAGTATAAAATGTATATTATATTCCATTTTTAGGCTACTTTTGATACATTAAGGCTACCTCTTCTTATCTAAGTACATTGTGCCAAATTAATCCCAGGACCTCTCGAGTAGATCTTGTAAATATTTACTGATTGAATAAGATAAGAAACCACATGTATTACAAATTATTTTCGTATACCGACTCATGAATAGTTGCATTCTAGATTATGGTAGACTAACCTCTTAGGCTATTGACTTGAGCTGGTAAATGTGTATATATCTTCAATATGTCCCACTGAATCAAACACCTTTCTTTATTTTAGGAATTTTCTTTCTCGATGCGATTCAGTAGTGTAAATTTTAGAGAGTAGTATATTGTGTACTGTGTTATGTCCCACAAGCTATACTATCTGAATGAGAGATAGATAGCTATAATTGAAGTTTTATGCTCCAGCGGTCTAGATGGAGATTTACATTATATAATTATAAATCAATCACGTTACTCATGATATTGAAATAGTATCAATATGATCAAGGTGGAATAATTATATCCAAAACTTAATAATTATCACATATAGCATCCAATTGAGACCATATAGTAGTATTATCTATTGTTTGATTGTTGTGTATTGTAGGACATAGAGAAAAAATATATAAAGTATCATAATAACTATACATAGTAGAGGTTAGTTTTGAAGTAACACAATTAATGTAATGTCTGCATCTCACGATTAAGTATTTGTCCAAAGTTACATATATATAAATATTAATTGAATGGTTGTTTTTTTGCAATTTCTTAATGTTCACATTAAAATATATAATTATTTAGCTTCATATATGCATCATTTGTAATGGTAGGAGCGTCCGAGATGATAAAATTTAATTTTACATACAAGTGTAAAGACTAATATTAAAATAGCTAGATTTTTTTCTTCAATAAGTTCTAAGAACATTTACTAGATTAACCCTTGTATGGCTTGTGGCAAATAACTTACTTATAATATAGGTCTAAATGGACGTGCTGGTGCAGTCACAGCGGGTGCGGTACTGCGTTATGTACTCTACATATGTTTACTGGTGGTGTCCTTACGTGCCCCGTATGTGGTGTCAAAAAATACTTAATCATTATCTTTACCTATCCTGTATTCTGTGACACGCCACCAGACAATAAGCTTGCCGCGTTTTCTTACTTTACAGCATTCTACGCTCTGTTTGTTCTATTTAGTTCTGTAGTAGTTTGTTCATCTGGTTATGGCTGGAAGTTGTTGCTTATGAGTTTTTCTCTCATGGTTGTTTGCAATTTTCATATTAAATTCTTTATCCTATTATTTAATTAGCAAATAGACGGGTAGATGACAGAAATCAATACGTAAAGATATTTATAAGTATGATAAACTGTTACCGTATGCTTTAGTTATGTTCACATCGCTATCTCTTATCCATCTTGTTGTGTATTGTGTATGTGCTCGTGAGGTTGTGCTGTTGTTGGGTTAACTGTCTCGGTGTGGGTTGTTGGGGTTGTTGTATCCTGTTGTATCCTTGGGGTCATACTGGATGAGCAAACACCCCTGTGCTTGGGATTGTACTCCTGACTTCTTCCTTCAGATCTTGTTCGCAAAAGCTTACTTACTGCGTCCAAGTTTTTTGTGTTTATGTTTTTAAGGGCTGGAGAGAACCACTTGATTGGAAATTTCCCAATATTGTCTATAGGCCTGTAAGAACTATGTTTTGATATAGGACAAATGCGACGTTATAGTGTTCCAATTTTTTATAGTTCTTTTATTCTCCCTAAGTAGTATTTTATTGTTCCAAGTCCTTTTTGGTAGTCGCGAAAACTCCATTATTAATTGACATATGGCAACACATTTATCTCCTTCATGGTGCTATGGGGCCTCTTCCGCGAGCCCTAGTATATGTGAGGCAATTGGTAACATAGGATAGCTACAAGTCTAGACCTTCAGAATCGTCGAGTGGATTCGTACTTGTATTAATCTGGAGTACATCCGGTGGTCTCATGAAGGCATGAGTACTCTGCTACTAGGGTTCAATTTACTTCTACGTTTACTATACACACTTGACTATCTACCTAACTATCTCTTTTTTTCTCGATAAACTTACCTACATGTTATCTTTCTTTTTTTTGTTGATTTTGATCATAGTTTTTAGTAGTATACAAAGTTTAATATTGTGTGAGGTGTCTTTTATTGAATTTTACCTTGCCCTCACTTCTCCAACCTACATTAAATATATTCAAGGTGCATAATTTCTTTTAACAATATGTTGGATGTATTTTGCAGTTTTTCTCATTATTTCTGGTCCTCTTGTGACTGTTTTTGGTCTGCATCTAGGTTCTTTTTTTTTTGTGATGTTACTGTGCTTTGAATATAAATAACAAGAATTTTTTCCTATCTTTTTTCCTCCAAATAGTTTTTAATTTATTTTTGGCTTTGTTATGATTCTATTTTTCAAAACTAAAGTTATTGCATTGTTCAAGTTACGCTCAAGTCAGCACAATTTTATAATACTGTCTATCCCTTTTAGTTCTAGTTCAAATTCATTAACCTTCTTAGTTACTATAGACTTTTTATAAAAATTTCAAAGAAGTTTCCGGAAGTGAGTGTCTTCTTTCCTCATCTATCTCACGCTACATCTTAAAAATATGAGTATTTTTGTGTACATTTTCATCTCAGGCATGCGGCATTTCAAAATAGCCCTCTTAAATATTTTTAGAAAATAATAAACAATTTTAGTTACTACCTAGTTGTTTCTAAAGCAGTCTTTTTTAACTATATATATACCTTATATATATGTTTCCCACTGGCCCATTAATAAGCTGGAGGGCACTTCTTAGATCCAACCTGAATTCCTTTTTATTTTAATATTACTCAACGTTGTCCACTGAGTTTTATTAAATAATAAATTAAGATAGCGAATTACCTTATAAATACTAGAAGATACTTACGAAATTTAAGTTAATAGTTTATTGTGTTCTAGTTATTAACCTCCTCCTGCCCAATTTCATCCCAAAATACCGATGCTCCACCATAATTTTCCGAAATAAAATACTTAAACTAACCACTATCATGGAAACAGTTAATTTTCTTCAATGGTCTCTCTACTAAGCTTGCCAATATTCCCTGTTGCGTTGTTGGCCTGGAAGTTCGCGATTATTTATTCCTGTGCGCCGTTACATTTTATCGCTAAAATATTTTTTTGTGTATGATTTTATTTATACCAACAATATTTTTTCAATAGAGTCGTTTGCCAACGTATCTTACCTTTTCGGCTTGTTATTTTATATAATAAGTCTTTAAATTACTGATAATTTTCCGTTTTCGTTTTAATTAATTTTCCGTGGCATAGTTAAGTAAACATAGACGTCAATATAAAAGAATTGATGTGATATAATTAGATATATATAAGTATTTAGCATTACTCCTTGGTTCTGTATCGGCTCTATACCATGCACTCTATATTACCGATATATTTATTATGCACCGATCTAAATATGATATAACGATAATAACTTTGGCTCGGCATTGGTTTATCTTATTAATATGCCGCATAAGAAATCGTGAGATATATATAGAATTACACTGTATATGTCATTCTATCTTCTCTCGGCTATATGCTTCCGTACGTTTAAACCGCTGTAATTGGTGTGGGAAACGAGCTGTGCTTTCCCTTCCCCATTTTCGTCCTACGGTCACACACTGTCAATCATACATGTTGTTAACTTGTTTCATTTGTGTTTGGTAAATATAATTCCATATACTTTGGGAAAGCATCTTGTCCGATTAATATCATAACCTTTGAATAATGCACATCTCTGTCAGGTTCTCCCGTCTATTTATATCTGGCAAGATTTCAATTAGATTCGGTTACCATTGTTTTCGATAATAAAACAGCTTGGTCACAGACATCTACACACAACAACATCACCTACACTACACATCACACATCTACACACAATATCTACTACACACACATCAGATTTGCTGGATATAAATTATTATACGATAATATTTTAATTTCTTGTCTTTTGATAACTCATTTTACCAAAGGAAAACAATTGTTTGTCACCGGATAAATACTTTTTAACAACTCCCATTATTTGTGACAATAAACTACCGCAATGAATTTGGCTCTATTTGTTTACTAAGCGGTCCTATGTTTGTCGTTTCGGCCAATAGGTTGTTAATATTTTTTTTATGACTAAATATACCACATTTTCGGCAATCAAAATCTGATCATATTGGTTTTCCTCTTTGCCTTTTGGTTAGGCCTAACTCTAAAATGTAGGACATTAAAAAATAATATAATTTTTATAAATATCATATATATTAATTGACGGTTTAAATATTTTTAATAGTGTCTAGTTGCGAATCTATTAAATTTGTTTAACATGCGAATACCTATATGCTTGTTTAATTCGTTCGGATCTCGATACGGTCCCTATAGCATATATCTCCACACCTATGAAAATATTATTTAAAAGTCTGAACGCAAATTAATATCTTTTGTAAGTCGAAGTAATTTTTACATGAGTTCTCCTTATTTTGCCACAGAGCGTGGTGTTTTTTTTTCCACCAGGCTCCTTGCTCTGTAAAAATAAATTGTCTCAAATTATTTTCACCGTCTGATTCTCCACACTCCAGGGCCATATCAGGGCCATATTCAGCCCATGTTCTATTGGCCATTTTCTTAGGGGCCATTTCTGATCCCTGCCATTCAGGGCCATAATTCTTAGGGCCAGTTCAGTGTCCATCTTTGTCAGGTCCATATCATTGGCCATGTCAGGGTCCATTCAGTCCATTTCATGGGCCTATTTTCTTAGGCAAATTCATATCTAGGGCCATGTTTCTATCCATGCAGGGCCTATGTCTTAGGCCTATGTCAGGGCCATAATCAGCTACAGCTAATATCGTGATAAACGTATGAAATCGTTGCTGTCGGAGGATCCCTCGGATTCGTCGATGGATTGTGCCGTTGGCCCGAGTCCACGCTCGAACCAACTCGAGTGGCCTGAGCAAGGACCCGTGACAGTTTGACATTGAGTTTAATCGATATAGATTCCAGCAGCAAACATATAACAGAAGCGAAAATGCGAAGGATGCCATCCTGTTGATCTTTTAAAACGTCCCAAAAACAACAAGCTAGGACATAAAATCATTTATAAATACTTACCCCAACAAAACTGATTGCACTGTGAAGAAATATTTTAACTATAAAAGCGGAAGTCTTCTGCAGATAAAGCGGATGTGTGTCACACTCTAGAACAGGGGGAAACCCTTCACAAGTTTAAACCAAAGACCTTTTGGCAAAATGGCGGCTCGTGCATGCGCGGAAATAAGCAGGAGTTAGCCAAATCAATACTTCGTCCTACGCGGAGGTTAAAAGCAAAATAGCCATGACAAATCCATCACATCGTCCTAACGCGACGGGTGTCAGTTAAAGTGGCGACGGAGTCATTCCATGGAAGAACACGAGGCAGAAAAAACAGTTTTTCGATAATCGCGGCGCGCTGCGGGACTGTACCACGTCGTGATCTGGTGCTACAAACCAAGCGGGCCGATTTCACCGTACGTCTGCTGAATTCTAATTCATTACTGACGTAACGTGTGTGGTCTGCCTTGGGGGGAAGAGGTGACATTGAAGACAAAGTGCTACATCTCTCTGATTCGGAGGTGGTTGACTCTAGAATGTCCCATATCGCAGTAAACTCGACCGCAGACT
>CM068968.1:17216936-17250838 GCA_035128595.1 Eptatretus atami
AGTGCAACATCTCTCTGACCTCGGAAGTTGTGGTGACTCTTAGAATGTGCCCATATCGCAGACTCGACCGCGACTTTTTAAATAGGCAATACAGTGGCTCCAAGCAGTACAATGTTTGGATGTATACCTGCTGTATTACTGCACGCACGCCAATGTGAGTATTACAGTTCCTAGAGATGTTGTTGGGAGCTAGGGGAGCATCTTTGATTGCTCTTATTTTCTCTTCAGTGCATGTAATCCTTCTGCAGTCAATATTGATGTCCCAAAAAGGTTACTGATCAGAACCATAAACATCAACTTCTTTCAGTGTTCTGAGCCAGTGCACGAGCATTGCTACACTTGTTGCAAGGCCCATGCAAGACACGCCACACGTCTCCATTGGCCATGTGGTCGTGGCCAATCAAAACCATCGTCCAGACAACACATGCGACCATTCTGGTCCATTTCAAGGGAAGTTTCTTCTCGCTAGTTGATGCCCACTCCAATATTGAAGCTCCGTGGTGCCATTGCCTCATCCTCTTGCTGTTAAAATTGAAGCTCGTATACCATGTCACGCAACATCATGTTATTCCAAACTCCATTGTATGAGATAATGGAATCGTCGATTTACGAGTTCAGAGTTTCTGATATTTTGTAAAATGAATGCATTAAGCACTGCAATGACTGCCCCCGACAAACCTGCCGTCGTGCGTCAACCGAACGTGGTGTCAGATCATCAGAATGGTTGAAGCGCGTCAAGGAAGGCTCCATTAATCTCCTCTAGCTCGTGAGTTGCTGAAACTCCCACACCAGACCATATCAAAACCACTATTGGCTCACCTGCCAAGGTTATGATGGGTCATGAATTAACAACCCGGTTATCATTAGTGCACTGGACGTTACGGCCAGGTCGGAATTAAAAGTATCAACAGAAACGTAATCACGACAAACATCTGTAGTACCGACAACTTCCAGATCAATGATCCTGATACGTGTTTTACTCCGGATTAACCAATGGTTATCTGCATCATTATCAACAACATCGTGAATGATGGTCTTCTGAAGTTGGTGATGGGAGATGCTATGGGTAAAATGTTTGACCTACTCAGGTTACGTCATGGAGCCAAACATGAACCGGCTCAAGTGCCTTTGTCACTCACTCCTGCATAAACACAACTGCGTTTGAGCTGAGTGTTTCCTCATGAAAGCTTTTCACCCATCAATGCACCGTGTTGTGAAATCTGAAGCCAGAGGCACACAACATTCAGGTTCCTGTAGCTTAGTTATTTTCGATAAGTATGTGTTCTAGTTAGAATCATCCCCGAGTCGAAGTGGTGAATAAATGTAAATGTGCTGTGAAGTATATTAACAGTCAGGTTTTCTTTTATTAACAACACACGATAACAACAAAGGTACAATAACAACAACACCAACGAGTTAACAACACAACGATAACGACTCCAGAAATGGGATGCGACAGCCCCCACCCCAACGCTGGGCGCAACGAGTCACGCCGACGAGCCTGCCCGAGAGATAAGAAGGGAATTGAAGAGACAGGAAATGGCTTCTTCTGGTTCTTGTTTGTGGTCTTGCTCCTTGTTCTGGGTTCGTTCTTTTGTTCTTCCTGGTTGGTGGTTGTTCGGAAGAGTGGTGGTGGTTCTTCGGGGGAATCGACGCAGCGGATGGGAAGGATCCGGCTCCTCGTTCACCAGGCGCCATTCTCCCGGAGCCGAGGGATCCGCCGGAGTCGGGAAGCGGATCGAGCTCCGTGGTTGGATTTCACGCGCCCCTCGCGTGCCCGTCCGAACAACCCGAAGACCACACGAGAGTGGACAGGCTCCGAACAGATCTGTCTTCAGCTCGTCCTGTCCATTCGAGCGGAGCCTCAATAAAGGACCATTTTGGTCCGGATTCTTTGTGTGTGTATGTTGTGTTATGTGCACCAGTTTATTAAGTAAGTAGTGAATTGTTAAGCCTTGCTGTCTGTACATATGTGCTTATTAATATTCGGTGTTAGCTCTGCCCTTCTGTGCTTCCCCTCATCCCCAATTGTGAATAAAATACGCCCGATTTTGAATCTTGCAGCTCGTTGCGCTATTCCTTCATTGGCTTCGCGTGCTGCGTGTTGGAAATTAGCCAGGCCGTTGCTGTTGTAAACGGGATATAGGGACCGACGGATCTGCGGCGATCAAACCGCTCGCATACACCGCGAACGAGTATTGCTAAGTGGCTCGTTCCGTACGGGAGCCGTCGAGGGTGATTCCCCGGAGTTGGACACGTGGGCTATTTAGGGTAATTGAATTTGCAATCGACCCTACCCCACGTGGTCGGTCTTTTGGCGAACTTCAGTCCAAAAAGAGAGCCGTACTTTTCCGGGTTTTCCGAAGAAGTACATCTAAATTCTGGGCGATCGGTCGAGCGACTCTGCACTCCATCATCGGGGTCGTGCTCCGACCGACGCCCCCCCCCCCCCGCAACAGCTGAACTCCTTCCGCGACCCTGTATTACCCCTTTTTGAGAAACCCCCAGCAACTGCAATCAAGCACAGCCCTCAGAGCCTGAAGAAGGTCAGCTCTGTCGTAAGCCTCCTGAGCGGTGCTTGATTCGTAATAATAATAATAATAATAATAATAATAATAAAAGGGGGGGAGAGATGAGGAACATCATTAGTTTATGATAATTCATACAACATGAGTCACCTGGTGTGGTTAAGGAGAGTCACGTGACCCGCCCATGTTCCGGTGCTGTTGCTGTGTTGTTCTCGTGTCCAAATAAAACCTGCTGTCCCACTTCAGATTCTTCGTCCCCCGTCGTATCGAATACATTACAATAACAAGACCCAACAAACACTCGAACCCTATCCACGTGTGGGGAGAGACAATGTCGAAGTTACAACTCGAGCATCTTCCTCCAGGCAGCATTACCACAACGTCTGGAATCCACACTTGTCTTGTTTGATCCGTCAGACAGAAACTGAAGAGTTTCAGATAATCCGGAACATTCACACGAAGTGATGTTATGAAAGACGAGGAACATGAGACACTTCGGACAGAAAATACATTTTGGATAATGTTGTCGTTTCATAATAAAATAAGCTGATCAATTGCAAAAACTTTGTTTATGTCGAATGGTTTCAAAAGATTTATATTTTTTATGAAATCTTCGTTTTTAGGATGACGTGTGTATTCGTGAAAATGAATAATGAGAAGATATATTGTTCAAACGATTAATATGTTTATGTTGAGTAAAAAGGAAGTGCTGTATATTGTCAGTGGTGGCTCGCGACCAACCATGGGGATTGAAACCTGAGAATTTGGGAAAGATGCAAGTTTAACCACTCGGCCATGCAGCACAGGTTATTACTTTTACTGATAATCCTTTATGTCCCATATACCTTTAACGAGAAATTGTCGAAGGGAACCAATGAAGGAAAAAACACCAAAACGAGATCGAACCTTAACACCATTCGACCCTGGAAGACCACTGAGACACTATCGACCCCAAAGCCCTTGAGGACCCTCAGACCACATTGGAACTCTTCATCCCCTAAAACTCCATCGACCCCATACAGACCTGTCTGAGGTCTCCGGCCATAACTCTTAAGGATCATCAGTCATAATCAAGCCCCCACCCATTGCAAGTTCCAGGGCAAAGACGAAACGGTTTCCATGACAACAATTTCACCCGATTATAATCAAAGGGATATTTTTGTGATTTCTACAATGCCAAATGTTCCAGAATTTTCAACATTTCACATTGAAACTTCCACAGCTTTTCTGTATGTATAGGTAATGTATCTATGAATAAAATCTGATCACAATTAGTCAGAAGTCAAGTCATCCATCCAAAACATGTGAAACACCTATTAGGTGATAATTAAAAAAAATTATCAATCACATTTGTTTATGGCAACATTCCTCATGGTAAAACACTCGATACGTGTAAAATTTACCAAAACTGCCAAGTTTCCATGGCCAACTTGTTTATTCTGATTCACGAGTATGGTCTGTGTGCGAAATTTGTTCTCGTTATCTCCGCCATCGAAGGGAAGAGGTTATGTTTTCACCCCTTTCTGTCTGTCAGTTTGTTTGCTGTACAGATATCTCAAAAAGTTGTGCACCAGATCCGGCATGAAATTTTGTGGACAGGCTCGTGACTGTGATAAGGACGAACTGATTAGATTTGGTGAAGATCTCGTATCCGCATGCCGAATACTAGATTTTTGAGTGATTCTTCATTCATAAATTCGGACCAACATCAAAAATTGGTCAATCATCAAATCTGAAAAACCCACACCAGTGACAGAACCAGAGAGTTTCGGGACAACCGGAAACATTCATAAAAGCACGTTTTATTGAAGACGGAGGAAGATGAGACACTTAGGACAGAAATACATTTTGGATAAAGTTGTCATTTCATAATTAAATAACTGATCAATCAAATTAACTTTGTTTATTGCCAATTTTCAAAATATTTATATTTTTATGAAATCTTCGTTTTAGATGGATTGTGTATTCCTGAAAATGAATAATGAAGATATATGTTGATACAACGATTGATATATGTATATGTATATATGTGTGTATTGTATTGTGAGTATATTGTATATATTATATATATATTTATATATATATTATATATATATACATATATATATATATAATATTACTATAATAAACCAAGTCGAAAACACCAGGGGGTTGATCAGCCTGCCATCCTTCCGAGTCGGCTAAATGAGTAACCAGTTATACTGGCCCGGTGTATGCCCGGTAGAATAGGGTGTACCCTATCCCTGCTGTGTCGTAACAGCGACCAGTTGCGTCAGAAAGGGCATACCGGCGTAAAAACCTATGCCAAATCATTATGCGGACAACAGAAACGAATTTCCCATACCGGATCAGGTCGAGGCCCGGTTACAACGACCGCCACCGGTACCGGTTGTCAGCACCGTACCAGTGGAAATGTGCTACTTGCTGGGCGAAGGAGGAGAAGGAGACAGGGAAGGCGAGTCCGGAGCAGTGGAGAGGGGGAAGGGTAGAAGTGTGCAGGTAGAGTTGGAACTCTGAATGGTGGACGATGACTGGCAAAGGCGCAGAGTTAGGCTGATATGATGGAGAGAAGAAAGGTGGACATACTGTGTGTACCAAGAGACCCAAGTGGATGCGGAGTAAGCTAGGAGCCATTGGAGTGGTTTCAAACTGTTCTTACCATGGTGTGGATGCTAGGAGGAGAAATGCGTCGGGTTAATCCTGAAGGAAATATGTCAAGAGCGGTATTGGAGCCGTGAGGAGAGTGTTGACCGAAGTCAGTGATGAGTGTGTTGAAGTTGGGAAATTGAAAGGGTGATGATGAATTCATCAGTGCATTGCCCCGCAGTAGTGGGTGTGAGATGGAGTATAAAAGAAGATTCTGGAGTAGTTAGATGAAGTGGTGGAAGTGTATCAAGGATATGAAAGAGTGGTGATGTGGAGCAGATTTCAATGGGCATGTTGGGGAAGGGAATAAAGAGGATGAGGGAGGTGATGGTTAGTACGCCGTCTTCAACAGAGAAATGTGGAGGGCAGATGGTGGTAGAGTTTGCAAAAGGAATGAAATTGGCGCAGTGTAAAACGTATTTCCAAGAAGAAGGAGGAACACAGGCGTGACATTACAAGAGTGGAGGAAAGTTGCACACAAGTGGATTACATCTTAAGCAGAGATGCAACCTGAAGAGATAGTGACTGTAAGTGGTGGGCAGGGGAGAGTGTAGTCGACAGCATCGATTGTGCGTCTTAGGATGACTTTAAGGTGAGGTTGAGGCAAGAGAGTGAGGGCTGAACCAAGCCGACCAGATGCGTGAAGCTGAGGAGAAGACTGTTGCTGTGAAATTTAGGGAGAGGTGAGACAGAGCGGTTAGTCGTGGTAAAGATGTGGGATGATTGGGCAACGTACAGGCAGAAGTGTGTGAGGAGAAGCTAGGAAGGTACTTGGTGTGAATCTGCGACATGAGGAAGGAAGATAAGGAACTTGGTGGTGGAACGGAGGAAGTACAGGAAGTATAAGGAAGAAGGGTTGGCGAAAAGGAAAAGTGGATAGTCAAAGAGATGAAGAAAGTAGCAGGGACGTACAAGGAAGTGGTGCGAAAGGCAAAAAGAGAGGTGCCAAATGCCAAGGAAAAAGGGCCATATGGACGAGCTGCTATGAGAAGTTGGATACAAAAGAAGGGGAAAAAGCATTATACCGATTGGCAAGAAGGGGACCGAGGGAAGGATGTGCTGCCAGGTTCGGTGATAAAGAACGCAAATGGGAATGTGTGACGAGCGAGGAGAGTGTGTGAGGAAGGTGGATGGCAGTACTTTGAGGAGCTGAATGAATGAAGAAAATGAGAAAGAGAGAGAAGTTGGAAGAGGTGGAGATAGTGAATCTGAAGTGCCGTGGTGGATCAGTGAGGGATGAAGTGAGACTGCTATGAAGAAGATTAAAAGTGTGAAAGGCTGTGCCCAGATGGTATACCAGTGGAGGCATGGAAGTGCTTAGGAAGATGGCAGTTGGGTTGTTAACCAGATTGTTAATAAAGTCTTGGAAAGTGAGAGGATGCCAGCGAGTGGAAGATTAAGTGTACTTGGTTCCGATTTTCAAGAATAAGGGTGATGTGCAGGCTTGGAAATTACAGAGGGATAAGTTGTTAAGCCCACACCATGAAGTTGTGGGAAGAGTAGCTGGAAGCAGGTGAGAAGAGACGTGACCGATCTAGTGAGCAGCAAAATGGGTTTATGCCAGAAATAGCACGACCTGATGCAATGTATTTGCTTGATAATGTTGATGCGAGAAGTATGGAAGCCAAGAAGGAGTTAACATTGTGTGTTTGTGATTTGGAGAAAGCTTATTGATAGGGTGCCAAGAGAGGAGTTGTGCATTGTATGAGGAAGTCGGGAGTTGTGGAGAAGTCTGTGAGGATCGTGCAGGATATGTATGAGACAGTGTGACAGCGGTGAGGTGTGCAGTAGAGGGAATGACGGACAGGTTTAAGGTTAAAAGCGGGATTCACAAGGATCGATCTGCAGCCCTTTCCTTTTGCAAATTTGTTATGACAGTGACGGACGAGATCAGATTGGAGTCTCCATGACTATATGTTCGCGGATGACATCATATCTGTAGGGAGAGTAGAGCACAGATGAGGCGAGGCCTCGAGCGGTGGAGACGCACTGGAGAAACGGGAATGATAGTCAGCGGAGTAAACGGAGTACATGGCGTAAATACGAGGAGGGTGGTTGATGTCGGTTGCAAGGAGTTGAAGGTGGGAGGTGGGGTTAAATACTTGGGATCAACTGTCAAAGTAACGGAGGATGTGGGAGAGAAGTAAAAAGAGAGTGCAGGCAGGATGAGTGGTTGGAGAAAAGAGTTGCAGGAGCTGATTGTGACAGAAGGGTAGCTGCAACAGTGAAGGGGAAAGTATATAAGACGTAGTGAGACAGCTATGTTGTTTGGTTTTTGGAGGGTGGCCACTAACAAAAAGAAGAAAGCGGAGCTGCGAGTGAGCAGAGCTTAAAGATGCTGCGGATTCTCGTTGGAATGACGAGGATGGATTAGGATAAAGGAATGAGATATTAGAGGCGACAGCGCAGCGAGGACGGTTTGGAGACAAAGTGAGAGAGGCGAGATTGAGATGTTTGGACATTGTGCCACAGGAGGGAAGCGGAGTATATTCGGAGAAGGATTTGAAGATGGAAGCCGCCAGGCAGAGGAGAAGAGGAAGGCAAAGAAGGTTCATGGATACGGTGAGGCAGACATGCGGTGGTTGGGAGTTCAATGGAAGATGTGGAGGATAGAGCGAAATGGCAGACGGTTGATCCGCTGTGGCGACCCCTAACGGGAGCAGCCGAAAGAAGAAAGAAGAAGATGTACAACGATTAATATCGTTTGATGTGAGTAAAATGGAAGTGCTGGAATTATCAGTGGTGGCTCAGGACAACCACAGGAGCGAACCGAGAATCTTGAGAAAGATTGAAAAAACCACTCGGCCATGCCAGCACAGGTTATTTTACTTTACTCAGGCAGGTCAGTATGGAGCATGTGCCCAGAACAGGCGCGTCACTGCGTCCCACTTTCCGCCGGTACTCCAGGGGCCTCCGTCTGGCCATCCCCCAGCAGATCCAGCCCATCCCCATCTCCTTGAGATGCTGGTCACCTGTGCAACCACGAGGCACGTGGTCACGGCCATGGCCTCCTCCACTCACGAGACTCCCTCGCTGAGAATCTGTGTGAGCGGGATCAGCGTCAGGAAAACGAGCCACATGTCCATACAGCCGCGACTGACGCTCACGGACCATGCCAGGTAACAAATCTCAATCGAGTCTCTCTAGCAAACCGCTCGTGCGAACAAAATCCTGACAGCATAGCCAAGGATTCTCCGAAGAGACCTCGGTACCAAAGGAATTAAGTTCCGTCTCAGTCCTGCGTCAGAGTCCAAGTCTCGCATTCATAGAGCAATACTTGAAAGCACCAAGGACCTGAAGACTCGACTTTTCGTCCTCCCGCACAGTACTAGCAGCGCCACACCCCATGATCCAGTTAATCCATGACTCCCCAGGCCCGACCCAGACGTCTATTGACCTCCACTCACAGCCAGCAGAGACATGAATATCACTGCAAGGTAAGTAATTTCTCCACGACCTCAACATTCCTCACCACAAACACACACATCAGGACAGCAGCATCCAGATGTCATGAAAGCCTGGCATCTTAGTTTTGACCAAGAACCGTAATCCCAGCGGCGCTCCAACTCCTCATTCAGCACCTCGAGGGCCCCCAAAAGGCAATCTACAGTCTCCGCAAAGATGACTGCCATCATCTGCGAATAAGGTCCGAGATTGACATTCCCAAAACGATGCACCGCAGCTTGATCTTCCGACATCCCCCTAAATCCAGTCCATACAATGCATGAAAAGTGTTGCGTGCAGTACACACCCCGACGAACTCCAGTAACAACTGGAAATAAGTCAGAGATGAACCACCACACTTCACAGCACTTCTCAGTACCAAGTAGAGTTCAGACATCAGATCAACATTTGGTGGGCACCCCACGAAGACTAAGAATCCTAAGAGGCATCCCGATCACTGATCGAACGCCTTACAGAGATCAACATTAGGCTGCAAGCCAGCCCCTGCGAAACTCTTGTCTGCATTCGGTGAGAACACGAAAGAGCAAGGATACGGTCAATTGGTTGACCTCTTTAGGTGTAAAGCCTGACTGCTCTGGACGCTGGTGGCTACAAGGCAGATGGTGGCGAACCCCATCAGAATTATCGAGCAAAGGACCTTCCCGGCACTGAGAGGCAAGCGTCATCCCTCGGTAGTTTGTTGCAGTCTTGGCGGAATCACCCTTCCCTTTCCAGAGAGGGACAAACAAGGCCCCCTCTTCCAATCAGTTGGGATGATGCCTGTGTTCCAGGCAGAGCACAAAACTGCATGCAACGACACGAGCTGCAGCATAAGTTCCATTCAGCCTTGAGAAGCTTCAGCATTGATGTTTTTCCACAGATCCCTGGAGCTTTACCCTGTTTCAACCGGTTACCGCCAGCCCGTTTTCCACAAGCGAAGGTGGACCACAATTTATTGGGAGGGCTCAGCAAACAGGATTTTAACAACATTGACTCCATCTCGACAGCTGGTGTATCAGCTGGTTACAACCTTCTAAAGTAAACCGGCCCAGCAGGGCCTTCACTTCAGACTCCTCTGTTAGAGCCTACCACTCTCTGCTCTAACTGCCAGTGCCTCGAGGATGCGGCTTGGTCATGAACGCAATGCGCGAATTCCCTGTAAGCGGGATGAGAATCACCTTTCCACAGTGATGCTTCCCTCTCACAGATTCTTCGCAGACAGGCCTACTCAGGACCCCCCCGCCCCCCAAAGCACCCAGACACCCCAAATGTCTACTCAGCCTGTTCGCAAAAACTCCTCAGCGACTCTCTCATCCTTGAGCTTGCCAACATCCAGCCGAGCCTGGGATGGTACCATTCTCAGGAATTAAGCGCTGCAGCTTAGAGTGCTACAACAAGCCGTGTCGAGTAGAGGTGGATATTTACTGCATTCTGGCTCACTTTCCCCATGTAATGAATGGGGGATTTCGGCCGATTCACATTTATCCCTAAAATTACACCCCCTTTTTTATCCAAGGTATATTTGTTTGTCTCCCCTTTTTAACCTAGGGAGCCTAGCTATTCAAAATAACCAATGTATATTGGTTAGCTCACTCATTGAACCTATAAACATTTGTCATTCTCAAATTCCTTCAATAGTTTAATTTTCTTTGCACAATAAGTCCCCATCTAAAAAATTTAAAAAACAAAAAACATTTGAATCTTATATTTTCAAGATTACCCCTTTTTGCCCATACGAAAATGAGGATACTTCTCTTAATGATCTCATCTGACCACTCACTGAGTTGTATATATTTTTTGTATAAACACCACCATAAACAAGTTTTTTAAATGTTTTTCAGTTTGTGCTGTGAAAATGAAGGAAGTGTTTTTTCGACACGGTCCGTGCTGGTAAAATGAGGAAGTGTTTTTTTTCGACATCTTCGTGCTGTGAAAAAAACAGAACTATGATGTGATCGAACACCTGTGTTTATCTATACAATTCAGAACACGGACAGGCTTTAAAACATAAGTTTAATAAGTTAAGCTTCAAGTTTAATCAAGCAAGTAATAAATCATAGGTTAAATCAAGCATTTTAAAGTATGTTCGAAAATGATTACATACAAGAGAATAAATCGCCCAATATTTTCCAAGCTGTCTCCACCAGAAGCGTCATTTCCTGTGGCCACACCCGATGTTCTGGAAATTTCCTCATCGCTGCCTTTAAAAGTGATTCGCCAGAACAAAGTCTGCCAGACAGGATTTTCATTTACAAACTGAGGCATAACGATCGTTTTACTCCCAACGAACAAACAGCTCCTCAACACAAAGCTGGTAAAGTTTGTAGATGGTTTTCTCATTGAACGATGAAGCAAGTGATTATATATTGAATCGTGGATGAATTCTGATATATATTTTTTCCTGGCAGGTCCAGGCAGGAAGAAGAGCAGTTATATATCCACGACGAGTGCATGGAATAATTCTCTGTAGAGGTTCGATCATCTGAGAAGAGAATTGAAAAAGACTTAATGACTCACACGACGTAACTTATTTTCAAGCCCTCTGATCTTTACCATCTTGTACCAAGTGGTTAAAAAAACTGAGCCATGGACTTGCTCTTCTTCCGATGAAGATAACAGATCACTAGCAAAGTTGGTTATACGTTTTGTGATGGGTTTAGTTCTCTTTGAACGATGAAGCAAATGATTATAAAATTATATCGTGATAATGCTAAAATATTTTTTGTTTTGTGGCAGGTGCCTGGATGACGTGGAGGAATTACATTACGATGAGGTGTGATGAGATAAATGCCCTTATTGATGAAGTCAGTGATTTTAGAAGAGAATGAAAAACATTTTAAATGACTGGTATGAAGTCTTTATCAAGGCCACTGATCTCGAGTGAATTAAACCCACGGTCCTGAAGACGTGATGTGTGTGTGTGTGTGTGTGTGTCGTGTGTGTTTGCGTGTGTGTGTGTGTGTGTGTGTTGTGTGTGGTGTGTGCGTGTGTGTGGTGGGCGTGCTGTGTTGTGCGTGTGTTTGTGTGTGCGTGCGTGTGGGTGTGCTTATGTTGTTGTATGTGTTGTGTATGTGTTGTGTGTATTATGTGTATGTATGTGTGTATGCTGTTTTGCGTGTTGTGTGTATGTGTGTGTATGTGTGTGTGTGTGTGTGTGTGTTCGCGCACGCGTGTGTGTGCGGTTCTGTGTTTGTGTGCGTGCGTGTGTTGTGTGTGTGTGCGTGTATGTGTGGTTGTTATATGTGTTGTAATGTGTGTGTGTGTGTGTATTATGTGTGTGTCTGTGTATGGCTATGTGTGCGTGTGTTGCGCTGTGTGTGTGTGTGTGTGTGTGTGGTGATGTGTGTGTGCGTGCTGTGTTGATGCGTGTTGTTTGTGTGTGCGTGCGATGGTGTGTGTGCGTGTATGTGTGTTTGTATGTGTGTGTATGTGTGTGTGTTTGTGTGTATCTATGTGATATGTATGTATGTGTTCGTGCGTTGCGTGTGCGCTGTGTGTGTGCGTCTGTGCGGTGTGCGTGTCTCTGTCCTGTCTGTGTCAGTCTCTTATCTCTCCCTGTCTGTCTTTGTACTCTCCTCTTCTCTCTCTGTTCTCTCTGTTGTCTTCTACCTACCTCTCTCTATCTGTCTCTGCCATCTATCCCTTGACTCATTATTTTATTTTTTTTCAGGCTCGATCACACCAACATAAGCTGTTGAACAATCTGATACAACACATGATTTTTGGAGTAAATGTTTACTGAATTATTATTTTTTATTTGTTATTTATTCTTTTATTAATATCACTCTTTCTTTGGAATGTCGCCTTATGTTGTTGCAGTCATTAGTTTGGACGCGGTTATGCCAGTACACCGAAATCATTTTATTGGCCCGGGCCCATCGGAAGGATTTGACAGCTGAGTGGCTCCTGGTGTGTTAATTCAGTGGTCAACAGGCTTGAACGGAGAAACCAAACACCAGCGCTTATTAATATTACCATGTAATTATCTTATAAAACCTAATTATTATCCACTGTTTTGTTTTCAAAACAGAATATTGGTGTCTGAGTTTCGAAATCACAAGACATTGAAGAAGCATTGCTGCGGAAAGATTATACATTCTCCAAATGAATATTTAATATTTTCAATATGATGAATATATTGTTTTGTTTCAATTACTTGATTTTAGAATTATAAGAAAGAATCAAGACATGAAGCGGGTAGGTGCCGCTCCCCCAATGACCCACAACCTCCCTCATCCACCCCCTCCCCTCCCCGTGTGTGTGTTGGAAGGTGGGGTGGATGAGGGAGGTGGGTCAAAGGTGGGGGCGCACAGGGGGGGGAGGGTATTAGGGGGGGGAGGGATGAGGGGGGAGGGCTTTGTGGGCGGGCTTGTTGGTGGGGCCGTGTGTGGGTGGGCGTGTGTGGGCGGGCTTGTGTGCGGCGGGGCTTGTGTGGCGGGCTTGTGTGCGGCGGTGTGGGCGGGGCTTTGTGATGAGGTTTGTGTGTAGAGAGGCAGTGGATTGTGGATGGGTGGAGCTGTGTGGATGAGTGAAGAATTTTTTAATTAAATAAACATGTTGTTGTGTGGCGAACTAATTAACTATCACTAATTATGTGAATATGATGAATGGGGTGGAGCTTGTGTAGGGTTTGGTATGGAGCTTGTGTGCGGTTTGTGTTTGTGGAGCTTGTGGGGTGGGTTTTATGTGTGGAACTTCGTGGATTTGTGTGGGGTGGGTTTGTTGGAGCTTGTGTGGTGGGTTTATGGGGTGAGCTTGGTGGGGTGTGGCTGGAGTCAAAAAAAAATTCATTTATCTTTGTCTTTTGTTAATTCTTGGAATAAAATGAACTAAAATCGTCTTCCCCTTCAAATCATATATCTTATAAGTCCAAGGAACCGTATCTATTACAGAAACCAATTTAAAAAGTTCGTTAGTCCATCGTTTACGAAAACCTTGTTCAAAATGAGATTATCCACCTTTTATATTCTTACGATATCACCAACTTTGAACTTAGGTTTTCTGACATTAATCTCTTTTTCATATTTTTAATTTGTAATGTTTCTGATGGTTTCATATTTGTGACGTATGAATCGTATTCATACTATCACAATATCCTGAATAAAGATTAACCATTGTTTTAACCGAGTGTAGTGAATTTTTTATACAGTCTCTCTTTTAAGTGACGATAAACGTTCGACCAACAACGGCCTTCCCTTCATTAAAGGTACTGCTATAATGTAATACAGTTATTCTTTAAAAATTCATAAATGTCTTTTATAAAACTCTCTACCCCATCAGTCCACAATTTTTAGGTTTCTCTTTACTTTATAAAATCTGTTGAAAGCTAACATAAGAGTATTACTGTTTTGTTTTAAAGGGGCACCCATGCGTTATTTACTCCTGCAAATCAATAACGTTAAAGACATACTTTACCCCTTATCATATTGAGTTCAATTCAATCAGCATTTGACCAGATATATCAACTTCCTTGGAATAAACTTTCCTTCTCATGAAACTTTGTGATAATTGGTTTATGTAATTCATCAGCTTAATTTGCCTCTTTCAGTCTTAATGACATCATTAGCAGCCTATACGTTTTTTGAATTTCCAAGTCCAAGTTTCAATTTAGCACTGATCATCTTCTTCACGATGAACCATCAACTTTTTCTCTCAAGGTGAATTTTGTATCAGAGAAAATTATACAACATTTCTCTATCGGCTTCATGCTTTCTTCTAAAGTTGTGGTATTCCCATAATCAATATCTGCCTCGATGCACACTTCTATCAACCCTATTGATAGGTACTCCATGATTAGGCATTGTCTGCCTCATCTAATCTTTTATCCAACCAGTTTGGCCTACCACAGAAAGAATACCCTGCTTTAGATGTAATCCCCCGTATTCCAGTCGTTGTAAATTTACTTCCTGATAAAAACTTTTGTATATCTCCTCCGAGTTGTGTTTTGCGAAATAAATTGAATTTTTTTGAACCAACCAACACCGAACATATACCTTTTTGTATAACCCTGTTATTTTTATTTTAATATATGAAATATTTAGTTATTAGTTTTCTTTTTACGATTTGAGACAACAAACTCATTTATTATGAGAAAAATTCCTACAAGAGTGCAAACTTTTTAGTTCCAACATGCACATTTGAATCTTATTTTTAAAACATAAAGAATCCTTAGAAATGCCTCACTCTCTCCTGCATTATTTAAAGAAAAAAAAAAAATGAAAAACTTGAATTAACATCAATATCCTCTCCCTGAAAACGATTGTTCAATTAGTCTTGTCGAAATATTGCAAATAGACTTGTCCAATTCTTTGTTTTTCTCCTCGTTGGGTGAGTTATTTTCTTTTAATACCCCTAATTCTTTTTATCTCACTGGTTTCCATATTTTGATATTTATTCATTCTCTCTCTTTCCTCCCTTCCTTCCCTCTCTTCTTCTCTCTTTCCCCCTCTCTCTTTCTCTCTCTTCTCCCTTCCCTCCCTCTCTCTCTTCTCTCTATTCTCCCTCTCCCTTCTTTTCTTCGTCTCTTTCCTCCTTCTCTCTCTTCTCTTTTCCTCCTCTTCTTCTCTCTTCAACTCCTTCCTCGTCCCTTACTATCTTGAATCACTTACACCCCATGAAATCATACATATATTCATCAGGATTTCTTGTTATTTCCTTATCCAAAATAACTTTTTTACAACAGGAAACCAAAAAAAAATTTTTTTTCTTTTTTGGGAAATTTTTCTAAAAAGGAGGGCCTTACTTTTTTCTTACCTTTATAATTTTTCATTATTTAACATTTTTAGTTAATTCAAAGTGTCGGTTTATCAACATCAGATAAAGGCCAATCTTTTATAAAAATACATCATTCTATGTTGGTAGAACATATTTATTTAAAATACCGAATACCCTTTTCTTAAGGTATGCTTGGACACAGAAATGATAATTTTCTTGAAAGCCCTCTTGCCCTTCATTTATGTATTAGTAAATATATGTAGAATAATATTATGACACGAACACCTACCCCATCTTCCCATAGTTAAATATTTTATTTCCCTACTTATTACATATAATCCTGTGTTTTTCTGTTTTCATGATCTAAACAGAGCAAAACCATTATTTATTTACCCTTATAATTCTTTTATTGTTGTTACTAATCGTGGACCACCAAAACTCATCGCGATACCAAGTGGATAATTATTCTTCCTTACGAGACTGATTTTAATTAGTCCAGGTTCTTCAAGGTAATTTTTAAATGACCAGATTATACCCAAATCACATATCATACCCCCATTGTTCTATTCTCATCAAATATCAGCCTTCTGTTATAAAAATTTATTTAATTCGAACTTGTGAATTCGTTAGAATTTGGAGATAATATCAACACTTCTGTATCTTTGAATACACGCCGTTTTTAAGGATAATATTGTGATAATCGCTTAATCTAACCAAGTCTTCGCGTCAGTCGGGCTTGGATAATTTTTTTAATTTATAAGCATTTTTCATGTTAATATTTTTGGTTAATTTATTTATGTCGTTCATTGTGCCTTTGTGTAATATTTGAATAATCAATATCCAGTTCTTGAGATACACCAAAGATAGAACCATCTTTACCACATAAGTCATTAAATTATAGATTAAAAAATAAATCATAAAATTTTATTTTTGTTGAGTTAAATAACACATATAGACATAATTACCACAACACTAGAATTTAATTCTTGACTTGAAATGTTTGGATAAACACCAATCTGTAAGAATTTTATAACTTCAACACGGTGGTGGAAGACCAAACTATCAAAATAATATTTGTCTTGACTATTAAAAATACAAACCCAATGAGAACCGTTCCCATTAATATCTTCTAATTCATAATAAATTCTTTGTATGTTTCGGCACATTTGTTAATTCATTCTCTCATACAAATAACCACATTATGAATTTTTAATTTCTCTACAATATTTTGAAACAAGGGTTGTAAGTTTGATGTTGTATCTTCCAAATTCTTATAAACCACTCATCAATGCTCATTTTATTTATTAGAAATATATCATTACCCCTTTTAGTAATTTTACACTGCTTGTGCGATAGAAGAAAGCATATCTCGCAACTAACAAGTCTCGCTTTATCAGGCAGACCTTCAAGTTTTTCAGCCAAAATCATACAATTACACCACTTCCACTAATTGTTTCTCCAACTCTTTGTTATTCTTCCAATTCTTTTGAGCCTGGAGTTGAGCCTTCCTTTTCATTGGCAGTTTCACCCTGTTGAAATACACCCGTCAATGCTCCAACCGCACTTAAACCAGCAAATAAAGGAATTAGAAATGGCGAAGAAATCTCCACTCGTCTCTCATTATTGAATATTTTTTCAACATTGTTTTTCATTTTAAATTAAGTGAGCCCAGTATCGTTCAAGATTTTAACCTGTTCTTTGTGAGCAAACATCAAATTCTTACTGCTCCTTTCTCTGAATGTATTAACGTTAATCATACAAGGCTTTTGATTTGAACACAAGATGATAGTTTATGAAGATTGATTGATTAACATATACCCCGTCTGTTGGTACTTGCCACTCATTTATTTAACAAAAAATAGTGAGACTAAATATCATAAACACCAGTATCTGTAATTAATCTGCCAATTCTTTTCTCCAAAAGCCAAACAAATGTATCAACTTCTCACTCCTCTCCTCTTCAATGTATAGGGAATATCCACTCGATTACGACTTTATAGTCCTTTTGAGCGCTCATGGTCAACGCAAATAGATTGTTTATACAAACTTTTAAATGCTGTTTATCTCTCTCTTTTTTTTAAAGAGGCGATACAGTGGTCCAAGCAAGGTAGCAATGTTTGGGATGTACCTGCTGTATTACTACAGTATGCCAATGTGAGTATTCAGTTCAGAGATGTTGTTGGTAGCTGGGGCATCTTTGATTGCTCTTATTTTCTCTTCGGTGGCATGTCATCCTTCTGCATCAATATGATGTCCCAAACAGGTTACTGACAGAACCATAAACATCACACTTGTCTTTCCGTGGTGTTCGGCAGGAACTAAGCCCTCATCTATTACTTATAATTCCAGCATGTGTGCTTTGTGTGTGTGTTGTGTGGTGTGTGTTGTTGTAGGGTTCGCGTGTTCGCTATCTATACCTACTGATTCTTTTTTTTATTTTTAATAAAATATATTATTTTTAATTTTTTATTTTCGTATAAATATTTTTTTTTTTACGATCTAATTGAATATACTGCCAGCTATATTGTCTAAGTGGGTATCCTAGTGTGCCTTTCATAAGGTTTTGATATTAAATTGGACAAAGTGTCTTCCCAAGAATTATGGCCTATTTTTATTACCAAACTCCAATCTGCGTAGTGCGTTGGTCCGATGTGAAGAGTATTCCTTTCAGCCGCGTTCTCTCTATTACGTTTAAACGTACGGACTTCGGTATAGTTGATGATCTTACTTGTTTATTTCTCTATATTTCTTCGTATTTTCTTATGCGCATTTATAAATAACACAATGCCCCAAATCCAGTCGTCATTACGAGAGCGAAGGAACAGGTCTCTGTGTGGTTGTCTTTGAATATTGTTTGTTTTTTTTCTCTACGTATCTGCACTTTTTTACCGGACACTACTAGATTGTTAATAATAACGAGTATACAGCTATAATCACGTCTGTCCAGCGTTTCCAAATCTGTCCTTTTGATTTATTTAATAGAATTGCAGCTCTATATGTTTTATTATATTTGTTAATGTTGTATTGTTGTAAAACCCAGCCTAAGTTATCATGTGAATATATTACATGTACTTTTTATGCATATATTTTAAGTTTATTTATTCTTGTGTATATATTAGATTGAAATCTATCCCAAACTAAATTAATTTTTTTGTGTTCTTTTGGAATAGTTTATGTTGAGATTGCATTCAATAATTGTTCTCATACTAATGGATGATATGATTTATATTTTTCTTGTATGTATTACACACACATTTTAGATTATATATTTGTCTCATTTGATTTTCCGTGATTGTAATTCAGTTTTTTATTATTTTAAAATTTGCATCGTTTCATATCATTGTCAAGTATCATCTGTTTAAGTCTATGCATCCATTCTATTGAGCCCGCTTGTGGGACAAAAAAGTTAAAAATATTCTAAGTTTTTATATATCATGGAGATAATTCTAATCAGAAAAAGTTGTTTTATCTTCCAAGTGGACCCATATTGTACTCTTTTTATCCAGTTCATGCTTGTATATTTTCTATTCACGATATGTGTAAATACAAACAATTTATGTTTAGTTTTTTATATGCATAAAATTTTTTATATGTGTGTTCTTCGTCTTTTCATTAATTTCTTACCTTGAAGGTTGCTTTAGTTATGAAAATTCTTAACATATGGGTATGCTATGTTCATCTAAGTAGCTAAAACCTTTAATAATTTTTATTATAAATGTAATTTATCGATCTATTACTCTTTTATTGTCCCTAATGCCCATTTAATTGTATGCAAGTAGAATTATCAGCAGTTTTTACTACATTGCATGATTATTTGGTTTGTATCTAAAGTGTGCCTTTTGGCAGTCAATTTATATTTTAGAGTAGTAATATAGCTCCATCTATGTTCTCTCTGGATGCAGAACTTTCTTGAATTTTGAATTGTATATCTGTGTGCTTGCACAAAGTGAATTGTCAAAAAGTTATTATTTACTTTTACCCATATGGTATTTTTCTTTATCCAATTTTAGTATATGTTCTCAATTGACTATGTATTTTCTTTATTTCTTTTATTATTTGTACTGTTTTGATATTTCGTAGTTTTCTTTTTGGGTTACGTAATAATATGATTATTATTTATTTATTGTAAATACTGCTTTGATATTTTTTCCACAATCTATTCTCTGCGTTTGTATTACGTGTAATAAATGTATTATTGAATTACATTGTTTTTCTATAGTTGTGGTTCATTATTTGTTTTTACTTGTAAATCAATGTTTATTAATGATTTTAAGCTTAATACAAACTTCATATGTTTGATTAAGTTTGGCACCGGTTTAGAATACTATGCGTGTCTCCGCTGGCCCAGACCTACGGTTCGATGGGCTCCATCAGCTGGAATCTGTAAGGGTGTCATGCACTGCTAATTTCGTTTTCTTTGGCGTTCAATATTGAAAAGTGGTAAAAACAAAAATAACTCTCATTTTTATTGAACTTGCTTGATAATAGTTTGAAATAAATAACTTCATCCTTCATAGTTTGTGTGTAACATATGATTGAAATTTCTGGACGTCGTTTATTGGTGTGTTTGCTAAATTTACAAACTTCCCACTGACCCTAATTCTGAACTATGTTTATACAACCAGTTATACACCGAACGCTTGCTATACGATCGTCAGATTTCAACTGTTGTATAACATTGATAATTCTGACGTTTGTTGACAACATTGAAATATGATCGTTGTTCACACGTTGAAATCTGACGCATGTTTGTGCAATATAATCAACTTCCCATCTTGACCTAATTCTGACTCTATGTACATACCAGATATCTACTAACGCTGCCAACAATGTTCAGATTTTCAAAAGGTTTGTCTATCTAACGTCAGATTTCAAATGTTGTCACAACGTTGAAACCTACGTTCATGGTGCTTGCATAAAACAAATCTTCCTCGAACTGACCAAATTCTGGACGTCAGGATAGAACTGGCAAACGACGTTGCAAACAACGTAAGTGTGCCTGCTGGAAGCTTATGATGGGTCTTGATATGTTAACAATCCGGTTATCATTAGTTGCATCTTGGACTTTACTTCCATGTCTATTAATTAACAAGTATCAACAGAAACTTATTATCAACTGACCATATTTACGGTCTGTATTCCTCAACATCCAGTTTCAATATCCTTGATCACGTTATTTATCTCCGATAACTCAGTTGTTATCTGGCTTATCATTATCGACTAACATTGGTGAAATTATGTTTCTTTGAAGTTGTGTTGTGATCTGAGATGCAAATTGTGTGTAAACATTTGTTTACAAACTCGGGTTACTTCATGGTGGAGCTTACAATTAATGACTTAAATTCGATTTAAGGGATCCGTTAACCGTGTTATATGTGTTTATCAGCCCAACTAACCTGTATGGTGTATTATCGGACCATCGCTGTGTGGTATATGAGAGACGCTGATGATTTTTGTCAACATATAAATATATGAGTACATTTTGGCTACATCATCAATTCTCAGATATTCTCCTCCGGACCCGACTCCTGAATATCCCTTATCTAGTCAACTGCAAAGCAAGCTAGACATGCGCCTCCACAAGCCTTAGATCAGCTCGTGTCATGTAAACTCATTCCTGCTAGTTCATAATATAAAAGTATATAATCATAATTAATATAATAAATGGAGGAGAATGAGATATATAACATCGTACGAAGTAAGTTGGATCGGATTATATTCTATGCCATAAGCTATGTCTAAGTGCAACCAGAGTGTTGTATATAGTCTAGCATCTGTTCCCGCTCTCAGTTTGTTTCCGTTGCTTGGTCTGTGTGTTCTCGATAGACAAATGATAAGACCTCTGAGCTTGTCTATCCGCGACTATACATGATATCTCCTATTTCTTTCTCGCCTTCTATCTAAGTTTAGGCATGTTTTTACAGATCATATCTAATGACCACTCGCAATCATATCTCTCTATACCTCTGTATTTTCACACGTTATATATATCTCTATACGTCTATCTACTATCTTCTACTTCTTCCTATGCTCCTAGTAGTACTACCAAGTCTGACTAATACGTACTCATACTAAACGATCTAATCGACAGCGTCTAGATAGATCTACGTCAATATCTATAGAATTGAATTAGAGTTCATATTATCTCTATCATATCTATCTATCTATATATTATAAGAATATCAGTACTATTTAATAGAAATATATGTAGAATCTATTAAGAACCACTGACTAATATCCAAATAGTATGTCTATTTACTAATGTGTGTCGTTTACATATTAAATTAAGCTATATCAAATAACAATATAACTTTGTTTATGTCCGATATAGTTTTCAAAAAGATTTATATTATGAAAAATCATTCGTTTTACCAGTATATGTTAGATTATATAAAATCTAACTTATATACTTGTGAACTATAAATATTAAATTTAATCCCCTAATCTCCGATTATTGTTACCCAACTGGTAGTTCTAACTAAGTTGTTCTCGACTTTTTCTGTCTTTGTGAAGTAAAAATGAGATTCTCCTTATGCTCTGATATTTGTCAGTGTTTTGCCCGTGCTCATATAAGAAATACATACCTGCTATGAGAGCGGTCATTGCAAACACGAATTATCTCGGTATACAGACTAGATAGTCACCTACGGTTTTTCGTCATGATTTCTCTTTAGATCATCAGTATCATCATATGATTATTATCTTATAATCACTCAATTAATTACCTAAGAACACCATTATAAAAATTCTAACGTATCAGTCTGCTGTGACAGATCTGCTTATCTTACACATATCGAAAATGTCAAGACATACATACTGACTCATACACACCCGAGCCAGGATCCACACTGTTTCATCCGAGAATCGTTGTCACAACTCTTCAAATAAGTATACACAAACATTATACTACTAGACAGACAGACAGATAAGTGGAGCCTATAATCATGATGCGTCACACACCTATCCACTTACAGTTAACTCTTGAGAACAATTTTCAGCACTTCATCACAGACTCCCTCCGAGATGAATATATCCAAAATATGCAAACGTTCCATAGGACCCTTTATCACTTTTCAGTTGGAACAACAATCAGTATAAATTCTTTATACATGATTGATATTGTAGCCATACAAATTTATGATGGATTACATGACAATTTTTAAGCTTTTCACCTATAGGTCTCCTCACTACTGTGTGAATGAGATACACCTGTACTCTTATGATCGCAAAATCTGCTCCGTCAAAACTCTGATCACTCAACCGAGACTTGTATCAATGGTGAACATAGCATTAAGTCTGTTGAAGCTTCTATGTGTGGGATAATGTTGAAACCCTTGAGATTTTTATGCAGTATATTTCCAACAATAAATTCCCATATATTCATCTTATAAATATGGGTGATTTTCGGACACCCGTTACCCTATTCACGAACTCCCGTATGGTGTCGCGAGTCGTGGGCTTCTGACAGAATTCACAATTGTAATATCTTTACGGTGATTCTATTCCCCTAACCAATTATGTGTTGATTTCAGATACCTTCATGGTGTACATAGGTTCTTTGGATTCCAAATGGAATGGCAAATAGAAGCTCCGGATTTATGTAAGTGTTTTTTCTCGATATGTGATTGATCTCTAGAGTTTTCATAAAGGTCTGTGGGTCGGTCGATAATATTCTCAAGTTAGTCCCTAAAGCGGTCTAAATGATTAGTTGTTTGTAATGTCTTATGCGTAACACGAAAAATTACTTCTTTCTTTATGCAATCTCGTCTTATTATTTTCCTCCTTTACATCGCGATGAAGTTCCATTCGAACACTTTCAAATTTGAGTAGTTAAGTATATTAACTTCCAGTCATCATTGCGAGTAAAATTCTATATATAATACCGTGTGCTATGCTATATGTTCTCGAGTTTGTTCTAACCTCTGCATTATATATCACAAATATTCCAACTACATTATTCGTGACTGATTCTTACCTCTCTGTAATATACCAATGACATATTCCTCACCGTGCGACTTTCTTAAACTCATTCACCATATTTTTCCATCCAGTTTCTGTCAAATATCGTCTACCATGTAACTTTATGTCACCTTTGCAAATACATTCACCATGCAATCCTAATAAGCTCCTACAAATAATGCTTTCTATAAAAATATAAATCTTTTGTAAACCATATTCGGCTAATATAAACAAATTATTTGATTTTGTATGTCCAAGTTGTTATGTGTATAATGATCTAACACCCACACCTTAGTTCTCGTGACTTCTCGTTAAATTTCATCTTTTTTGAGCTTACCAAGTCCTGACGTCTGTGGTTTCGATGTTCCTCCATCTTTTCAATAATACGCTTGCACACATTCCGTGTTTGTATTTCCCTGGTAAAATATTATCCCCTGTATAACTCTCTCCAGTTGTTCATCTCATGTGTATGCGCGGATTTCAGTAGTAGACAATATCTCCTTGTGATCCGAAGTATCCCGTTGTATGGGACTCTTCTGCGACCACAACACTAGGCTCACTGTCTAACTTTCGAGAGTCATGCTCATTCTTCGACACCTTCCACTCCTACCAACTGATCTATGGTTAATGAGGTGCTCCGTAGATAATTGTTGGTGTGTTCTTGTTGTATTTATTAGTAATAGTAACTATTTCGGAGGGCAATGAAACCAGGACAGAATAGTCATCTCTCTATCCGCATCCCTGCAAAGTTCACAAGCTGAATGTTGACAATTTATCCAGCGAAGAATGATTAGATATTTGTGTAACAGGCTCACATCCATGGAAAAATTAGTCATCACCACACCACTGCTACAGACATCTCTGGGAATTTAGCATCTAAATATGGTTTCGTGGGTTCGTCACTGTGATACTCACTTTTAATTTCTTACATCCCCGCAGTTACCCTAGTTTTGCCAATATAATTGTATAATACCTTACAGAATATATATCATCAGCTGCTTCATGGTGGGATGGGATATCTCTCTAGACACCACCCTGTGCTACTTCTCTCTGAGTTATAGTTATTACGTGATATCTATGAGAAGACTAGATTTATGTGCATCTGTACATTCCGATGATTGTGGAGGCTATTTATCATCGATTGATGTTTCTGATGTAGAGTGTCAGAAGGCTGAGAAGTGAAAAAGTTGAATATCCAACATATTGCAACGCTGATGGCTGGTTAAAGACGTTAAGTGTTATGGCTTTGGATTGTTATTGATATCGCAACAACTATAATTTCTAGTTGGTTTTTGGTATGGTGTGGTGCATATGGTATAGTAGTTTGTCTTATTGACGAACCGTGAGTGTCTAGATGAACTTTTCGTTGTGAATCAATCTTCACCCCTTCATATAATCAATGCCATGTTCGCTTTCTTATTAGTATGGTTCCTGATGTTACCCCGATGGCAATCTCCATCACACAATCTTTTTCACTAATAGATATACTATTCATTTCTCTCACCCCAATATGTCAGGAGGTCACAAGTGCAATCTTAAGGATGCCCAAATACAGAAACTGAGCTTCTGTGCTCCCCATTTGCTTATCCTCCAAACTATACATGTATCCAGCGTGTCAACATAAAACCCGACTCACCAACCATCATCTGGCTTAATTACTACGCTACAGCATGAGCCTACTCAATGACTGATGGTGCCTTCGTTGGGGTACGTATGTGTGTAGACTTGACTATGAACTACGATGATCGGCCCCTCATGGTTGTCACGTCTTACAAACTTTATTATGAGAATCCGGTGAAAATTCCACGAATCCCATTCTGTAAACCTTTCTAGGTGATTGTTAGGTTTAAGTAATCTATATTATCGTGCGTGTGTGACTCTGAAAGTCCCTGATTACTCATCCTGCAACGTCAGAAATTGGTGACCCCTAAGTTTGAGGAGTTAAGTTGGTTTTCTGCTAACCACCCCATTTGACGTCTTTGACGTGTCTTTTTCAACCCCTTTGTATGATGTGTATGCTAAGTTTTCAATCTTTGGTGCCTTCAATTGTGACGAACACTAGAAAAGTGAATCTGCGAAACGGGTTTGTAATGTATCAACAAGTGTTCATGCAAATATCTTTTGTAGCTTTTGTTGTAGCATGGTCTGGTCCGTTTCGTAATTTTGAACCTGACTCAGAATTGGTTTCCAGTTTGGGATTGTTACTTTAGTTACAATTTATGTTTAATTAATTTCTACGATTTAATCGTACTTGAACAGTCCTTAATTTTATTAAGGTTCCTCATCTTACTTGTTATCGTTCAGTTATTTCTATTCATATTATTCGTCAAGGGAGTCTTTGTATATACCATGATTTTGTGTTGTGATGTCTTATTACTTACTGAATGCGTCTAGTATTTTTTTATTCAAGGTGTTTATGCGTCATGTTGGTTATCTATGCAATATTGAGTAGTGTAGTGCACCCTTTCGATTAGCTGCATAGTTCATGGGTGATTTGATCTTGTCATCATACGTACTTTGATTAAATAATATTTATGTGATACATAATACTTTTCCTCGTTATAAAATGGTTTTTACTTCAGATAAGTTGTGATTTGTTCCCATTTGTTTGCTGCGGACCATGTTTTTGTGGTATGGGCCCAATTTCTATACAACCCGTATACATGATTCCATTATTTGTTATCTTCCTATATTGTATTTGGTTGTTCCTATCAAAGTCAATGCCGTATTCTCAACTCTAATAAAGTGAAGTATTACAATTGTCTTTTTCATCGACGAACAATCACGTTGAAAGAATATGACAGTGTGCTTTTTTTTTTCTGGAGTTGTCGGCTTAGCTCCTGGGTGTGTTATAATTATTGTTGCATGTAGGTAGCCTGGTATCATTGTTTATCCATGGTTCCCATCGTGTATGATAAAATAAGATTGCAAATCCCACAAAATAGGCTTCCCTCCACCTTTCAATCAACTAAATCTTGGTTGACATTTAATTTATTACTCATCATGTGTGTCCTAGTGCGTTTTGCTTTCGTTTTTTTTTTTATGATTATCCTTTCGATGATCCATTCGAGGTGATAGAACCTTGCTAGAAGCTTGTCTCTAATGTCCTGGGCGATAGTTTGGACACGTTTATTTTGAGTCGTCTCCTATGAGACAAAAAGATGCCCTTATTTTGTAGCGTTAGCTGATGATATAGTCATAGAGGTCAGCTAGTTGCGAAGGCTTCTACCACTCCTATCTCTTATAAGCTATTATGATGTGTGTGCAGGCTCGCAATATCCCTGCACCTCAGTCATACACACTCTATATTCTTTTCATGGAAATGAGGCTGACTAATCTGCTGCTGTATATTGTCGGTCCCTTGTGTTACAATTAACCTAAGTAATCAACTACGACCTAGCGTTCCAGCACTGCCCCTTCCTATGTTTTATCTGGATTTATCATCATTAAATAAACGATGTGTGTCGGACCTCGGTGCCTCCTAGTGGAATCCCCCGGCCCATCCGTGATCGTTACGTGGTATTTGTTGGATCGTTGTTGTATTTGGTCTCCTTTCTATACAACTTTCCTTAGTCATCAAATACGAGTATAATACTTATCATAATGGAGGTTTCTTTATGGCTTATTACCCTTGTCTTTATCACGACCAGAAGAAACTCGATATCTCTTGCATTCTGGCCCTAATATGTCAGCCTTGTTCATTTCATAGCTGTCCTGATGCTTGAATCCGTCTCGTGGATTGGCCTCCAACGACGCTCACTTACATAATTCTAGGTGGCGGAGCACCTGCTCTGCTCAATTCTGATACACATTTTTGAACTCGCTAATCCTATCAAAACATTGAAAAGTGTGTATATAATAACTTTTCCATCATATAGCTGTTGTATTCTCAATCCTATTGGCGTATTACAGGTGTGCTCACTAGCTAACCTATAATACTCAGAACGTTTATAGTAATACATATCTGTTATATTTCTTATAATCATTATATTAATCATCGATTTGCTATCTCTGATTGATGCATATTTATTTGCTCTGAGCAAAAAAATCCTGAATTTTTTAATATTGCATATAGGCAGTTTATAACAATAATATAATTTATCTTATCGTTTATCTCTAGTATTATATGTATTGCTAGCACTCAAGATGTTACAAGACGCGTACAACTCAGAATAAAATAGATTATATAAATCCATAAATGCGAATTAATTAGAATCACTACTAGTACAACATTGTGCTGCAATTAAATGAATAAAATGTTTTACCACATGTGTGGTAATTCCACGAGTTCGTTTAAGTATTACGCTTGTTTTTGACTATCAACTGTATCACATAGCCAATTATATACATATGTCAAATTTCTAACTAGTATAGAGATTCAGATAACTTTGTCCAAGAGAGAATACATCTTGGGCTTCTTCCTTCCTCTATAATAGACACTTGATCTGCATCATAGAGGTCTACCGTTTTAAGTACAGGATAACATCGATTCATTGGCAATAGTGTTAGTAAGAGTACTGCTGTATGGAATAATTTCTGCTTTGCAGTATACTCATTTAAAGATTGATGCTATTAGTGAGTTCACAGTATATTAGCATCTATTGTTTGACTCGGTTCATAAGCTATTAGACTTGTGAGTATAAAATGTATATTATATTCCATTTTTAGGCTACTTTTGATACATTAAGGCTACCTCTTCTTATCTAAGTACATTGTGCCAAATTAATCCCAGGACCTCTCGAGTAGATCTTGTAAATATTTACTGATTGAATAAGATAAGAAACCACATGTATTACAAATTATTTTCGTATACCGACTCATGAATAGTTGCATTCTAGATTATGGTAGACTAACCTCTTAGGCTATTGACTTGAGCTGGTAAATGTGTATATATCTTCAATATGTCCCACTGAATCAAACACCTTTCTTTATTTTAGGAATTTTCTTTCTCGATGCGATTCAGTAGTGTAAATTTTAGAGAGTAGTATATTGTGTACTGTGTTATGTCCCACAAGCTATACTATCTGAATGAGAGATAGATAGCTATAATTGAAGTTTTATGCTCCAGCGGTCTAGATGGAGATTTACATTATATAATTATAAATCAATCACGTTACTCATGATATTGAAATAGTATCAATATGATCAAGGTGGAATAATTATATCCAAAACTTAATAATTATCACATATAGCATCCAATTGAGACCATATAGTAGTATTATCTATTGTTTGATTGTTGTGTATTGTAGGACATAGAGAAAAAATATATAAAGTATCATAATAACTATACATAGTAGAGGTTAGTTTTGAAGTAACACAATTAATGTAATGTCTGCATCTCACGATTAAGTATTTGTCCAAAGTTACATATATATAAATATTAATTGAATGGTTGTTTTTTTGCAATTTCTTAATGTTCACATTAAAATATATAATTATTTAGCTTCATATATGCATCATTTGTAATGGTAGGAGCGTCCGAGATGATAAAATTTAATTTTACATACAAGTGTAAAGACTAATATTAAAATAGCTAGATTTTTTTCTTCAATAAGTTCTAAGAACATTTACTAGATTAACCCTTGTATGGCTTGTGGCAAATAACTTACTTATAATATAGGTCTAAATGGACGTGCTGGTGCAGTCACAGCGGGTGCGGTACTGCGTTATGTACTCTACATATGTTTACTGGTGGTGTCCTTACGTGCCCCGTATGTGGTGTCAAAAAATACTTAATCATTATCTTTACCTATCCTGTATTCTGTGACACGCCACCAGACAATAAGCTTGCCGCGTTTTCTTACTTTACAGCATTCTACGCTCTGTTTGTTCTATTTAGTTCTGTAGTAGTTTGTTCATCTGGTTATGGCTGGAAGTTGTTGCTTATGAGTTTTTCTCTCATGGTTGTTTGCAATTTTCATATTAAATTCTTTATCCTATTATTTAATTAGCAAATAGACGGGTAGATGACAGAAATCAATACGTAAAGATATTTATAAGTATGATAAACTGTTACCGTATGCTTTAGTTATGTTCACATCGCTATCTCTTATCCATCTTGTTGTGTATTGTGTATGTGCTCGTGAGGTTGTGCTGTTGTTGGGTTAACTGTCTCGGTGTGGGTTGTTGGGGTTGTTGTATCCTGTTGTATCCTTGGGGTCATACTGGATGAGCAAACACCCCTGTGCTTGGGATTGTACTCCTGACTTCTTCCTTCAGATCTTGTTCGCAAAAGCTTACTTACTGCGTCCAAGTTTTTTGTGTTTATGTTTTTAAGGGCTGGAGAGAACCACTTGATTGGAAATTTCCCAATATTGTCTATAGGCCTGTAAGAACTATGTTTTGATATAGGACAAATGCGACGTTATAGTGTTCCAATTTTTTATAGTTCTTTTATTCTCCCTAAGTAGTATTTTATTGTTCCAAGTCCTTTTTGGTAGTCGCGAAAACTCCATTATTAATTGACATATGGCAACACATTTATCTCCTTCATGGTGCTATGGGGCCTCTTCCGCGAGCCCTAGTATATGTGAGGCAATTGGTAACATAGGATAGCTACAAGTCTAGACCTTCAGAATCGTCGAGTGGATTCGTACTTGTATTAATCTGGAGTACATCCGGTGGTCTCATGAAGGCATGAGTACTCTGCTACTAGGGTTCAATTTACTTCTACGTTTACTATACACACTTGACTATCTACCTAACTATCTCTTTTTTTCTCGATAAACTTACCTACATGTTATCTTTCTTTTTTTTGTTGATTTTGATCATAGTTTTTAGTAGTATACAAAGTTTAATATTGTGTGAGGTGTCTTTTATTGAATTTTACCTTGCCCTCACTTCTCCAACCTACATTAAATATATTCAAGGTGCATAATTTCTTTTAACAATATGTTGGATGTATTTTGCAGTTTTTCTCATTATTTCTGGTCCTCTTGTGACTGTTTTTGGTCTGCATCTAGGTTCTTTTTTTTTTGTGATGTTACTGTGCTTTGAATATAAATAACAAGAATTTTTTCCTATCTTTTTTCCTCCAAATAGTTTTTAATTTATTTTTGGCTTTGTTATGATTCTATTTTTCAAAACTAAAGTTATTGCATTGTTCAAGTTACGCTCAAGTCAGCACAATTTTATAATACTGTCTATCCCTTTTAGTTCTAGTTCAAATTCATTAACCTTCTTAGTTACTATAGACTTTTTATAAAAATTTCAAAGAAGTTTCCGGAAGTGAGTGTCTTCTTTCCTCATCTATCTCACGCTACATCTTAAAAATATGAGTATTTTTGTGTACATTTTCATCTCAGGCATGCGGCATTTCAAAATAGCCCTCTTAAATATTTTTAGAAAATAATAAACAATTTTAGTTACTACCTAGTTGTTTCTAAAGCAGTCTTTTTTAACTATATATATACCTTATATATATGTTTCCCACTGGCCCATTAATAAGCTGGAGGGCACTTCTTAGATCCAACCTGAATTCCTTTTTATTTTAATATTACTCAACGTTGTCCACTGAGTTTTATTAAATAATAAATTAAGATAGCGAATTACCTTATAAATACTAGAAGATACTTACGAAATTTAAGTTAATAGTTTATTGTGTTCTAGTTATTAACCTCCTCCTGCCCAATTTCATCCCAAAATACCGATGCTCCACCATAATTTTCCGAAATAAAATACTTAAACTAACCACTATCATGGAAACAGTTAATTTTCTTCAATGGTCTCTCTACTAAGCTTGCCAATATTCCCTGTTGCGTTGTTGGCCTGGAAGTTCGCGATTATTTATTCCTGTGCGCCGTTACATTTTATCGCTAAAATATTTTTTTGTGTATGATTTTATTTATACCAACAATATTTTTTCAATAGAGTCGTTTGCCAACGTATCTTACCTTTTCGGCTTGTTATTTTATATAATAAGTCTTTAAATTACTGATAATTTTCCGTTTTCGTTTTAATTAATTTTCCGTGGCATAGTTAAGTAAACATAGACGTCAATATAAAAGAATTGATGTGATATAATTAGATATATATAAGTATTTAGCATTACTCCTTGGTTCTGTATCGGCTCTATACCATGCACTCTATATTACCGATATATTTATTATGCACCGATCTAAATATGATATAACGATAATAACTTTGGCTCGGCATTGGTTTATCTTATTAATATGCCGCATAAGAAATCGTGAGATATATATAGAATTACACTGTATATGTCATTCTATCTTCTCTCGGCTATATGCTTCCGTACGTTTAAACCGCTGTAATTGGTGTGGGAAACGAGCTGTGCTTTCCCTTCCCCATTTTCGTCCTACGGTCACACACTGTCAATCATACATGTTGTTAACTTGTTTCATTTGTGTTTGGTAAATATAATTCCATATACTTTGGGAAAGCATCTTGTCCGATTAATATCATAACCTTTGAATAATGCACATCTCTGTCAGGTTCTCCCGTCTATTTATATCTGGCAAGATTTCAATTAGATTCGGTTACCATTGTTTTCGATAATAAAACAGCTTGGTCACAGACATCTACACACAACAACATCACCTACACTACACATCACACATCTACACACAATATCTACTACACACACATCAGATTTGCTGGATATAAATTATTATACGATAATATTTTAATTTCTTGTCTTTTGATAACTCATTTTACCAAAGGAAAACAATTGTTTGTCACCGGATAAATACTTTTTAACAACTCCCATTATTTGTGACAATAAACTACCGCAATGAATTTGGCTCTATTTGTTTACTAAGCGGTCCTATGTTTGTCGTTTCGGCCAATAGGTTGTTAATATTTTTTTTATGACTAAATATACCACATTTTCGGCAATCAAAATCTGATCATATTGGTTTTCCTCTTTGCCTTTTGGTTAGGCCTAACTCTAAAATGTAGGACATTAAAAAATAATATAATTTTTATAAATATCATATATATTAATTGACGGTTTAAATATTTTTAATAGTGTCTAGTTGCGAATCTATTAAATTTGTTTAACATGCGAATACCTATATGCTTGTTTAATTCGTTCGGATCTCGATACGGTCCCTATAGCATATATCTCCACACCTATGAAAATATTATTTAAAAGTCTGAACGCAAATTAATATCTTTTGTAAGTCGAAGTAATTTTTACATGAGTTCTCCTTATTTTGCCACAGAGCGTGGTGTTTTTTTTTCCACCAGGCTCCTTGCTCTGTAAAAATAAATTGTCTCAAATTATTTTCACCGTCTGATTCTCCACACTCCAGGGCCATATCAGGGCCATATTCAGCCCATGTTCTATTGGCCATTTTCTTAGGGGCCATTTCTGATCCCTGCCATTCAGGGCCATAATTCTTAGGGCCAGTTCAGTGTCCATCTTTGTCAGGTCCATATCATTGGCCATGTCAGGGTCCATTCAGTCCATTTCATGGGCCTATTTTCTTAGGCAAATTCATATCTAGGGCCATGTTTCTATCCATGCAGGGCCTATGTCTTAGGCCTATGTCAGGGCCATAATCAGCTACAGCTAATATCGTGATAAACGTATGAAATCGTTGCTGTCGGAGGATCCCTCGGATTCGTCGATGGATTGTGCCGTTGGCCCGAGTCCACGCTCGAACCAACTCGAGTGGCCTGAGCAAGGACCCGTGACAGTTTGACATTGAGTTTAATCGATATAGATTCCAGCAGCAAACATATAACAGAAGCGAAAATGCGAAGGATGCCATCCTGTTGATCTTTTAAAACGTCCCAAAAACAACAAGCTAGGACATAAAATCATTTATAAATACTTACCCCAACAAAACTGATTGCACTGTGAAGAAATATTTTAACTATAAAAGCGGAAGTCTTCTGCAGATAAAGCGGATGTGTGTCACACTCTAGAACAGGGGGAAACCCTTCACAAGTTTAAACCAAAGACCTTTTGGCAAAATGGCGGCTCGTGCATGCGCGGAAATAAGCAGGAGTTAGCCAAATCAATACTTCGTCCTACGCGGAGGTTAAAAGCAAAATAGCCATGACAAATCCATCACATCGTCCTAACGCGACGGGTGTCAGTTAAAGTGGCGACGGAGTCATTCCATGGAAGAACACGAGGCAGAAAAAACAGTTTTTCGATAATCGCGGCGCGCTGCGGGACTGTACCACGTCGTGATCTGGTGCTACAAACCAAGCGGGCCGATTTCACCGTACGTCTGCTGAATTCTAATTCATTACTGACGTAACGTGTGTGGTCTGCCTTGGGGGGAAGAGGTGACATTGAAGACAAAGTGCATACATCTCTCTTGACTCTGGAAGTGTGGTGACTCTTAGAATGTCCCATTATCCAGTCTCGACCGCACTTTTTAATATAGGCATACAGTGGCCACAAGCAGAAGTAGCAATGTTTGGGATTAGTTACCTGCTGTATTACTGCACACGCCAATGGAGCTATTAGAATCCTAGAGATGTTGTTGGGAGCTGGGGGCATCTTTGATTGCTCTTATTTCTCTTCAGTGGCATGTAATCCTTCTGCATCAATATTGATGTCCCAAAACAGGCACTGATCAGAACCATAAACATACGAGAACTGTCTTCTCAGTGTTCGAGCCAGTGCACGCCATG
>CM068968.1:17250863-17268160 GCA_035128595.1 Eptatretus atami
ACAGGTGCTGGAGTCCAGTGCACGACATGCTACACTTGTTGCAAGGCCCATGACCAAGACACGCCACACGTCTCCAGTTGGCCAAATGTGTCGTGGCCAATCAAAACCATCGTCCAGACAACACATGACCATTCTGGTCCATTTCAAGGGAAGTTTTGCTTCTCGCTAGTTGATGCCCACTCCAATGATTGAAGCTCCGTGGTGCCATTGCCTCATCCTCTTGCTGTTAAAATTGAAGCTCGTATACCATGTCACGCAACATCATGTTATTCCAAACTCCATTGTATGAGATAATGGAATCGTCGATTTACGAGTTCAGAGTTTCTGATATTTTGTAAAATGAATGCATTAAGCACTGCAATGACTGCCCCCGACAAACCTGCCGTCGTGCGTCAACCGAACGTGGTGTCAGATCATCAGAATGGTTGAAGCGCGTCAAGGAAGGCTCCATTAATCTCCTCTAGCTCGTGAGTTGCTGAAACTCCCACACCAGACCATATCAAAACCACTATTGGCTCACCTGCCAAGGTTATGATGGGTCATGAATTAACAACCCGGTTATCATTAGTGCACTGGACGTTACGGCCAGGTCGGAATTAAAAGTATCAACAGAAACGTAATCACGACAAACATCTGTAGTACCGACAACTTCCAGATCAATGATCCTGATACGTGTTTTACTCCGGATTAACCAATGGTTATCTGCATCATTATCAACAACATCGTGAATGATGGTCTTCTGAAGTTGGTGATGGGAGATGCTATGGGTAAAATGTTTGACCTACTCAGGTTACGTCATGGAGCCAAACATGAACCGGCTCAAGTGCCTTTGTCACTCACTCCTGCATAAACACAACTGCGTTTGAGCTGAGTGTTTCCTCATGAAAGCTTTTCACCCATCAATGCACCGTGTTGTGAAATCTGAAGCCAGAGGCACACAACATTCAGGTTCCTGTAGCTTAGTTATTTTCGATAAGTATGTGTTCTAGTTAGAATCATCCCCGAGTCGAAGTGGTGAATAAATGTAAATGTGCTGTGAAGTATATTAACAGTCAGGTTTTCTTTTATTAACAACACACGATAACAACAAAGGTACAATAACAACAACACCAACGAGTTAACAACACAACGATAACGACTCCAGAAATGGGATGCGACAGCCCCCACCCCAACGCTGGGCGCAACGAGTCACGCCGACGAGCCTGCCCGAGAGATAAGAAGGGAATTGAAGAGACAGGAAATGGCTTCTTCTGGTTCTTGTTTGTGGTCTTGCTCCTTGTTCTGGGTTCGTTCTTTTGTTCTTCCTGGTTGGTGGTTGTTCGGAAGAGTGGTGGTGGTTCTTCGGGGGAATCGACGCAGCGGATGGGAAGGATCCGGCTCCTCGTTCACCAGGCGCCATTCTCCCGGAGCCGAGGGATCCGCCGGAGTCGGGAAGCGGATCGAGCTCCGTGGTTGGATTTCACGCGCCCCTCGCGTGCCCGTCCGAACAACCCGAAGACCACACGAGAGTGGACAGGCTCCGAACAGATCTGTCTTCAGCTCGTCCTGTCCATTCGAGCGGAGCCTCAATAAAGGACCATTTTGGTCCGGATTCTTTGTGTGTGTATGTTGTGTTATGTGCACCAGTTTATTAAGTAAGTAGTGAATTGTTAAGCCTTGCTGTCTGTACATATGTGCTTATTAATATTCGGTGTTAGCTCTGCCCTTCTGTGCTTCCCCTCATCCCCAATTGTGAATAAAATACGCCCGATTTTGAATCTTGCAGCTCGTTGCGCTATTCCTTCATTGGCTTCGCGTGCTGCGTGTTGGAAATTAGCCAGGCCGTTGCTGTTGTAAACGGGATATAGGGACCGACGGATCTGCGGCGATCAAACCGCTCGCATACACCGCGAACGAGTATTGCTAAGTGGCTCGTTCCGTACGGGAGCCGTCGAGGGTGATTCCCCGGAGTTGGACACGTGGGCTATTTAGGGTAATTGAATTTGCAATCGACCCTACCCCACGTGGTCGGTCTTTTGGCGAACTTCAGTCCAAAAAGAGAGCCGTACTTTTCCGGGTTTTCCGAAGAAGTACATCTAAATTCTGGGCGATCGGTCGAGCGACTCTGCACTCCATCATCGGGGTCGTGCTCCGACCGACGCCCCCCCCCCCCCGCAACAGCTGAACTCCTTCCGCGACCCTGTATTACCCCTTTTTGAGAAACCCCCAGCAACTGCAATCAAGCACAGCCCTCAGAGCCTGAAGAAGGTCAGCTCTGTCGTAAGCCTCCTGAGCGGTGCTTGATTCGTAATAATAATAATAATAATAATAATAATAATAAAAGGGGGGGAGAGATGAGGAACATCATTAGTTTATGATAATTCATACAACATGAGTCACCTGGTGTGGTTAAGGAGAGTCACGTGACCCGCCCATGTTCCGGTGCTGTTGCTGTGTTGTTCTCGTGTCCAAATAAAACCTGCTGTCCCACTTCAGATTCTTCGTCCCCCGTCGTATCGAATACATTACAATAACAAGACCCAACAAACACTCGAACCCTATCCACGTGTGGGGAGAGACAATGTCGAAGTTACAACTCGAGCATCTTCCTCCAGGCAGCATTACCACAACGTCTGGAATCCACACTTGTCTTGTTTGATCCGTCAGACAGAAACTGAAGAGTTTCAGATAATCCGGAACATTCACACGAAGTGATGTTATGAAAGACGAGGAACATGAGACACTTCGGACAGAAAATACATTTTGGATAATGTTGTCGTTTCATAATAAAATAAGCTGATCAATTGCAAAAACTTTGTTTATGTCGAATGGTTTCAAAAGATTTATATTTTTTATGAAATCTTCGTTTTTAGGATGACGTGTGTATTCGTGAAAATGAATAATGAGAAGATATATTGTTCAAACGATTAATATGTTTATGTTGAGTAAAAAGGAAGTGCTGTATATTGTCAGTGGTGGCTCGCGACCAACCATGGGGATTGAAACCTGAGAATTTGGGAAAGATGCAAGTTTAACCACTCGGCCATGCAGCACAGGTTATTACTTTTACTGATAATCCTTTATGTCCCATATACCTTTAACGAGAAATTGTCGAAGGGAACCAATGAAGGAAAAAACACCAAAACGAGATCGAACCTTAACACCATTCGACCCTGGAAGACCACTGAGACACTATCGACCCCAAAGCCCTTGAGGACCCTCAGACCACATTGGAACTCTTCATCCCCTAAAACTCCATCGACCCCATACAGACCTGTCTGAGGTCTCCGGCCATAACTCTTAAGGATCATCAGTCATAATCAAGCCCCCACCCATTGCAAGTTCCAGGGCAAAGACGAAACGGTTTCCATGACAACAATTTCACCCGATTATAATCAAAGGGATATTTTTGTGATTTCTACAATGCCAAATGTTCCAGAATTTTCAACATTTCACATTGAAACTTCCACAGCTTTTCTGTATGTATAGGTAATGTATCTATGAATAAAATCTGATCACAATTAGTCAGAAGTCAAGTCATCCATCCAAAACATGTGAAACACCTATTAGGTGATAATTAAAAAAAATTATCAATCACATTTGTTTATGGCAACATTCCTCATGGTAAAACACTCGATACGTGTAAAATTTACCAAAACTGCCAAGTTTCCATGGCCAACTTGTTTATTCTGATTCACGAGTATGGTCTGTGTGCGAAATTTGTTCTCGTTATCTCCGCCATCGAAGGGAAGAGGTTATGTTTTCACCCCTTTCTGTCTGTCAGTTTGTTTGCTGTACAGATATCTCAAAAAGTTGTGCACCAGATCCGGCATGAAATTTTGTGGACAGGCTCGTGACTGTGATAAGGACGAACTGATTAGATTTGGTGAAGATCTCGTATCCGCATGCCGAATACTAGATTTTTGAGTGATTCTTCATTCATAAATTCGGACCAACATCAAAAATTGGTCAATCATCAAATCTGAAAAACCCACACCAGTGACAGAACCAGAGAGTTTCGGGACAACCGGAAACATTCATAAAAGCACGTTTTATTGAAGACGGAGGAAGATGAGACACTTAGGACAGAAATACATTTTGGATAAAGTTGTCATTTCATAATTAAATAACTGATCAATCAAATTAACTTTGTTTATTGCCAATTTTCAAAATATTTATATTTTTATGAAATCTTCGTTTTAGATGGATTGTGTATTCCTGAAAATGAATAATGAAGATATATGTTGATACAACGATTGATATATGTATATGTATATATGTGTGTATTGTATTGTGAGTATATTGTATATATTATATATATATTTATATATATATTATATATATATACATATATATATATATAATATTACTATAATAAACCAAGTCGAAAACACCAGGGGGTTGATCAGCCTGCCATCCTTCCGAGTCGGCTAAATGAGTAACCAGTTATACTGGCCCGGTGTATGCCCGGTAGAATAGGGTGTACCCTATCCCTGCTGTGTCGTAACAGCGACCAGTTGCGTCAGAAAGGGCATACCGGCGTAAAAACCTATGCCAAATCATTATGCGGACAACAGAAACGAATTTCCCATACCGGATCAGGTCGAGGCCCGGTTACAACGACCGCCACCGGTACCGGTTGTCAGCACCGTACCAGTGGAAATGTGCTACTTGCTGGGCGAAGGAGGAGAAGGAGACAGGGAAGGCGAGTCCGGAGCAGTGGAGAGGGGGAAGGGTAGAAGTGTGCAGGTAGAGTTGGAACTCTGAATGGTGGACGATGACTGGCAAAGGCGCAGAGTTAGGCTGATATGATGGAGAGAAGAAAGGTGGACATACTGTGTGTACCAAGAGACCCAAGTGGATGCGGAGTAAGCTAGGAGCCATTGGAGTGGTTTCAAACTGTTCTTACCATGGTGTGGATGCTAGGAGGAGAAATGCGTCGGGTTAATCCTGAAGGAAATATGTCAAGAGCGGTATTGGAGCCGTGAGGAGAGTGTTGACCGAAGTCAGTGATGAGTGTGTTGAAGTTGGGAAATTGAAAGGGTGATGATGAATTCATCAGTGCATTGCCCCGCAGTAGTGGGTGTGAGATGGAGTATAAAAGAAGATTCTGGAGTAGTTAGATGAAGTGGTGGAAGTGTATCAAGGATATGAAAGAGTGGTGATGTGGAGCAGATTTCAATGGGCATGTTGGGGAAGGGAATAAAGAGGATGAGGGAGGTGATGGTTAGTACGCCGTCTTCAACAGAGAAATGTGGAGGGCAGATGGTGGTAGAGTTTGCAAAAGGAATGAAATTGGCGCAGTGTAAAACGTATTTCCAAGAAGAAGGAGGAACACAGGCGTGACATTACAAGAGTGGAGGAAAGTTGCACACAAGTGGATTACATCTTAAGCAGAGATGCAACCTGAAGAGATAGTGACTGTAAGTGGTGGGCAGGGGAGAGTGTAGTCGACAGCATCGATTGTGCGTCTTAGGATGACTTTAAGGTGAGGTTGAGGCAAGAGAGTGAGGGCTGAACCAAGCCGACCAGATGCGTGAAGCTGAGGAGAAGACTGTTGCTGTGAAATTTAGGGAGAGGTGAGACAGAGCGGTTAGTCGTGGTAAAGATGTGGGATGATTGGGCAACGTACAGGCAGAAGTGTGTGAGGAGAAGCTAGGAAGGTACTTGGTGTGAATCTGCGACATGAGGAAGGAAGATAAGGAACTTGGTGGTGGAACGGAGGAAGTACAGGAAGTATAAGGAAGAAGGGTTGGCGAAAAGGAAAAGTGGATAGTCAAAGAGATGAAGAAAGTAGCAGGGACGTACAAGGAAGTGGTGCGAAAGGCAAAAAGAGAGGTGCCAAATGCCAAGGAAAAAGGGCCATATGGACGAGCTGCTATGAGAAGTTGGATACAAAAGAAGGGGAAAAAGCATTATACCGATTGGCAAGAAGGGGACCGAGGGAAGGATGTGCTGCCAGGTTCGGTGATAAAGAACGCAAATGGGAATGTGTGACGAGCGAGGAGAGTGTGTGAGGAAGGTGGATGGCAGTACTTTGAGGAGCTGAATGAATGAAGAAAATGAGAAAGAGAGAGAAGTTGGAAGAGGTGGAGATAGTGAATCTGAAGTGCCGTGGTGGATCAGTGAGGGATGAAGTGAGACTGCTATGAAGAAGATTAAAAGTGTGAAAGGCTGTGCCCAGATGGTATACCAGTGGAGGCATGGAAGTGCTTAGGAAGATGGCAGTTGGGTTGTTAACCAGATTGTTAATAAAGTCTTGGAAAGTGAGAGGATGCCAGCGAGTGGAAGATTAAGTGTACTTGGTTCCGATTTTCAAGAATAAGGGTGATGTGCAGGCTTGGAAATTACAGAGGGATAAGTTGTTAAGCCCACACCATGAAGTTGTGGGAAGAGTAGCTGGAAGCAGGTGAGAAGAGACGTGACCGATCTAGTGAGCAGCAAAATGGGTTTATGCCAGAAATAGCACGACCTGATGCAATGTATTTGCTTGATAATGTTGATGCGAGAAGTATGGAAGCCAAGAAGGAGTTAACATTGTGTGTTTGTGATTTGGAGAAAGCTTATTGATAGGGTGCCAAGAGAGGAGTTGTGCATTGTATGAGGAAGTCGGGAGTTGTGGAGAAGTCTGTGAGGATCGTGCAGGATATGTATGAGACAGTGTGACAGCGGTGAGGTGTGCAGTAGAGGGAATGACGGACAGGTTTAAGGTTAAAAGCGGGATTCACAAGGATCGATCTGCAGCCCTTTCCTTTTGCAAATTTGTTATGACAGTGACGGACGAGATCAGATTGGAGTCTCCATGACTATATGTTCGCGGATGACATCATATCTGTAGGGAGAGTAGAGCACAGATGAGGCGAGGCCTCGAGCGGTGGAGACGCACTGGAGAAACGGGAATGATAGTCAGCGGAGTAAACGGAGTACATGGCGTAAATACGAGGAGGGTGGTTGATGTCGGTTGCAAGGAGTTGAAGGTGGGAGGTGGGGTTAAATACTTGGGATCAACTGTCAAAGTAACGGAGGATGTGGGAGAGAAGTAAAAAGAGAGTGCAGGCAGGATGAGTGGTTGGAGAAAAGAGTTGCAGGAGCTGATTGTGACAGAAGGGTAGCTGCAACAGTGAAGGGGAAAGTATATAAGACGTAGTGAGACAGCTATGTTGTTTGGTTTTTGGAGGGTGGCCACTAACAAAAAGAAGAAAGCGGAGCTGCGAGTGAGCAGAGCTTAAAGATGCTGCGGATTCTCGTTGGAATGACGAGGATGGATTAGGATAAAGGAATGAGATATTAGAGGCGACAGCGCAGCGAGGACGGTTTGGAGACAAAGTGAGAGAGGCGAGATTGAGATGTTTGGACATTGTGCCACAGGAGGGAAGCGGAGTATATTCGGAGAAGGATTTGAAGATGGAAGCCGCCAGGCAGAGGAGAAGAGGAAGGCAAAGAAGGTTCATGGATACGGTGAGGCAGACATGCGGTGGTTGGGAGTTCAATGGAAGATGTGGAGGATAGAGCGAAATGGCAGACGGTTGATCCGCTGTGGCGACCCCTAACGGGAGCAGCCGAAAGAAGAAAGAAGAAGATGTACAACGATTAATATCGTTTGATGTGAGTAAAATGGAAGTGCTGGAATTATCAGTGGTGGCTCAGGACAACCACAGGAGCGAACCGAGAATCTTGAGAAAGATTGAAAAAACCACTCGGCCATGCCAGCACAGGTTATTTTACTTTACTCAGGCAGGTCAGTATGGAGCATGTGCCCAGAACAGGCGCGTCACTGCGTCCCACTTTCCGCCGGTACTCCAGGGGCCTCCGTCTGGCCATCCCCCAGCAGATCCAGCCCATCCCCATCTCCTTGAGATGCTGGTCACCTGTGCAACCACGAGGCACGTGGTCACGGCCATGGCCTCCTCCACTCACGAGACTCCCTCGCTGAGAATCTGTGTGAGCGGGATCAGCGTCAGGAAAACGAGCCACATGTCCATACAGCCGCGACTGACGCTCACGGACCATGCCAGGTAACAAATCTCAATCGAGTCTCTCTAGCAAACCGCTCGTGCGAACAAAATCCTGACAGCATAGCCAAGGATTCTCCGAAGAGACCTCGGTACCAAAGGAATTAAGTTCCGTCTCAGTCCTGCGTCAGAGTCCAAGTCTCGCATTCATAGAGCAATACTTGAAAGCACCAAGGACCTGAAGACTCGACTTTTCGTCCTCCCGCACAGTACTAGCAGCGCCACACCCCATGATCCAGTTAATCCATGACTCCCCAGGCCCGACCCAGACGTCTATTGACCTCCACTCACAGCCAGCAGAGACATGAATATCACTGCAAGGTAAGTAATTTCTCCACGACCTCAACATTCCTCACCACAAACACACACATCAGGACAGCAGCATCCAGATGTCATGAAAGCCTGGCATCTTAGTTTTGACCAAGAACCGTAATCCCAGCGGCGCTCCAACTCCTCATTCAGCACCTCGAGGGCCCCCAAAAGGCAATCTACAGTCTCCGCAAAGATGACTGCCATCATCTGCGAATAAGGTCCGAGATTGACATTCCCAAAACGATGCACCGCAGCTTGATCTTCCGACATCCCCCTAAATCCAGTCCATACAATGCATGAAAAGTGTTGCGTGCAGTACACACCCCGACGAACTCCAGTAACAACTGGAAATAAGTCAGAGATGAACCACCACACTTCACAGCACTTCTCAGTACCAAGTAGAGTTCAGACATCAGATCAACATTTGGTGGGCACCCCACGAAGACTAAGAATCCTAAGAGGCATCCCGATCACTGATCGAACGCCTTACAGAGATCAACATTAGGCTGCAAGCCAGCCCCTGCGAAACTCTTGTCTGCATTCGGTGAGAACACGAAAGAGCAAGGATACGGTCAATTGGTTGACCTCTTTAGGTGTAAAGCCTGACTGCTCTGGACGCTGGTGGCTACAAGGCAGATGGTGGCGAACCCCATCAGAATTATCGAGCAAAGGACCTTCCCGGCACTGAGAGGCAAGCGTCATCCCTCGGTAGTTTGTTGCAGTCTTGGCGGAATCACCCTTCCCTTTCCAGAGAGGGACAAACAAGGCCCCCTCTTCCAATCAGTTGGGATGATGCCTGTGTTCCAGGCAGAGCACAAAACTGCATGCAACGACACGAGCTGCAGCATAAGTTCCATTCAGCCTTGAGAAGCTTCAGCATTGATGTTTTTCCACAGATCCCTGGAGCTTTACCCTGTTTCAACCGGTTACCGCCAGCCCGTTTTCCACAAGCGAAGGTGGACCACAATTTATTGGGAGGGCTCAGCAAACAGGATTTTAACAACATTGACTCCATCTCGACAGCTGGTGTATCAGCTGGTTACAACCTTCTAAAGTAAACCGGCCCAGCAGGGCCTTCACTTCAGACTCCTCTGTTAGAGCCTACCACTCTCTGCTCTAACTGCCAGTGCCTCGAGGATGCGGCTTGGTCATGAACGCAATGCGCGAATTCCCTGTAAGCGGGATGAGAATCACCTTTCCACAGTGATGCTTCCCTCTCACAGATTCTTCGCAGACAGGCCTACTCAGGACCCCCCCGCCCCCCAAAGCACCCAGACACCCCAAATGTCTACTCAGCCTGTTCGCAAAAACTCCTCAGCGACTCTCTCATCCTTGAGCTTGCCAACATCCAGCCGAGCCTGGGATGGTACCATTCTCAGGAATTAAGCGCTGCAGCTTAGAGTGCTACAACAAGCCGTGTCGAGTAGAGGTGGATATTTACTGCATTCTGGCTCACTTTCCCCATGTAATGAATGGGGGATTTCGGCCGATTCACATTTATCCCTAAAATTACACCCCCTTTTTTATCCAAGGTATATTTGTTTGTCTCCCCTTTTTAACCTAGGGAGCCTAGCTATTCAAAATAACCAATGTATATTGGTTAGCTCACTCATTGAACCTATAAACATTTGTCATTCTCAAATTCCTTCAATAGTTTAATTTTCTTTGCACAATAAGTCCCCATCTAAAAAATTTAAAAAACAAAAAACATTTGAATCTTATATTTTCAAGATTACCCCTTTTTGCCCATACGAAAATGAGGATACTTCTCTTAATGATCTCATCTGACCACTCACTGAGTTGTATATATTTTTTGTATAAACACCACCATAAACAAGTTTTTTAAATGTTTTTCAGTTTGTGCTGTGAAAATGAAGGAAGTGTTTTTTCGACACGGTCCGTGCTGGTAAAATGAGGAAGTGTTTTTTTTCGACATCTTCGTGCTGTGAAAAAAACAGAACTATGATGTGATCGAACACCTGTGTTTATCTATACAATTCAGAACACGGACAGGCTTTAAAACATAAGTTTAATAAGTTAAGCTTCAAGTTTAATCAAGCAAGTAATAAATCATAGGTTAAATCAAGCATTTTAAAGTATGTTCGAAAATGATTACATACAAGAGAATAAATCGCCCAATATTTTCCAAGCTGTCTCCACCAGAAGCGTCATTTCCTGTGGCCACACCCGATGTTCTGGAAATTTCCTCATCGCTGCCTTTAAAAGTGATTCGCCAGAACAAAGTCTGCCAGACAGGATTTTCATTTACAAACTGAGGCATAACGATCGTTTTACTCCCAACGAACAAACAGCTCCTCAACACAAAGCTGGTAAAGTTTGTAGATGGTTTTCTCATTGAACGATGAAGCAAGTGATTATATATTGAATCGTGGATGAATTCTGATATATATTTTTTCCTGGCAGGTCCAGGCAGGAAGAAGAGCAGTTATATATCCACGACGAGTGCATGGAATAATTCTCTGTAGAGGTTCGATCATCTGAGAAGAGAATTGAAAAAGACTTAATGACTCACACGACGTAACTTATTTTCAAGCCCTCTGATCTTTACCATCTTGTACCAAGTGGTTAAAAAAACTGAGCCATGGACTTGCTCTTCTTCCGATGAAGATAACAGATCACTAGCAAAGTTGGTTATACGTTTTGTGATGGGTTTAGTTCTCTTTGAACGATGAAGCAAATGATTATAAAATTATATCGTGATAATGCTAAAATATTTTTTGTTTTGTGGCAGGTGCCTGGATGACGTGGAGGAATTACATTACGATGAGGTGTGATGAGATAAATGCCCTTATTGATGAAGTCAGTGATTTTAGAAGAGAATGAAAAACATTTTAAATGACTGGTATGAAGTCTTTATCAAGGCCACTGATCTCGAGTGAATTAAACCCACGGTCCTGAAGACGTGATGTGTGTGTGTGTGTGTGTGTGTCGTGTGTGTTTGCGTGTGTGTGTGTGTGTGTGTGTTGTGTGTGGTGTGTGCGTGTGTGTGGTGGGCGTGCTGTGTTGTGCGTGTGTTTGTGTGTGCGTGCGTGTGGGTGTGCTTATGTTGTTGTATGTGTTGTGTATGTGTTGTGTGTATTATGTGTATGTATGTGTGTATGCTGTTTTGCGTGTTGTGTGTATGTGTGTGTATGTGTGTGTGTGTGTGTGTGTGTTCGCGCACGCGTGTGTGTGCGGTTCTGTGTTTGTGTGCGTGCGTGTGTTGTGTGTGTGTGCGTGTATGTGTGGTTGTTATATGTGTTGTAATGTGTGTGTGTGTGTGTATTATGTGTGTGTCTGTGTATGGCTATGTGTGCGTGTGTTGCGCTGTGTGTGTGTGTGTGTGTGTGTGGTGATGTGTGTGTGCGTGCTGTGTTGATGCGTGTTGTTTGTGTGTGCGTGCGATGGTGTGTGTGCGTGTATGTGTGTTTGTATGTGTGTGTATGTGTGTGTGTTTGTGTGTATCTATGTGATATGTATGTATGTGTTCGTGCGTTGCGTGTGCGCTGTGTGTGTGCGTCTGTGCGGTGTGCGTGTCTCTGTCCTGTCTGTGTCAGTCTCTTATCTCTCCCTGTCTGTCTTTGTACTCTCCTCTTCTCTCTCTGTTCTCTCTGTTGTCTTCTACCTACCTCTCTCTATCTGTCTCTGCCATCTATCCCTTGACTCATTATTTTATTTTTTTTCAGGCTCGATCACACCAACATAAGCTGTTGAACAATCTGATACAACACATGATTTTTGGAGTAAATGTTTACTGAATTATTATTTTTTATTTGTTATTTATTCTTTTATTAATATCACTCTTTCTTTGGAATGTCGCCTTATGTTGTTGCAGTCATTAGTTTGGACGCGGTTATGCCAGTACACCGAAATCATTTTATTGGCCCGGGCCCATCGGAAGGATTTGACAGCTGAGTGGCTCCTGGTGTGTTAATTCAGTGGTCAACAGGCTTGAACGGAGAAACCAAACACCAGCGCTTATTAATATTACCATGTAATTATCTTATAAAACCTAATTATTATCCACTGTTTTGTTTTCAAAACAGAATATTGGTGTCTGAGTTTCGAAATCACAAGACATTGAAGAAGCATTGCTGCGGAAAGATTATACATTCTCCAAATGAATATTTAATATTTTCAATATGATGAATATATTGTTTTGTTTCAATTACTTGATTTTAGAATTATAAGAAAGAATCAAGACATGAAGCGGGTAGGTGCCGCTCCCCCAATGACCCACAACCTCCCTCATCCACCCCCTCCCCTCCCCGTGTGTGTGTTGGAAGGTGGGGTGGATGAGGGAGGTGGGTCAAAGGTGGGGGCGCACAGGGGGGGGAGGGTATTAGGGGGGGGAGGGATGAGGGGGGAGGGCTTTGTGGGCGGGCTTGTTGGTGGGGCCGTGTGTGGGTGGGCGTGTGTGGGCGGGCTTGTGTGCGGCGGGGCTTGTGTGGCGGGCTTGTGTGCGGCGGTGTGGGCGGGGCTTTGTGATGAGGTTTGTGTGTAGAGAGGCAGTGGATTGTGGATGGGTGGAGCTGTGTGGATGAGTGAAGAATTTTTTAATTAAATAAACATGTTGTTGTGTGGCGAACTAATTAACTATCACTAATTATGTGAATATGATGAATGGGGTGGAGCTTGTGTAGGGTTTGGTATGGAGCTTGTGTGCGGTTTGTGTTTGTGGAGCTTGTGGGGTGGGTTTTATGTGTGGAACTTCGTGGATTTGTGTGGGGTGGGTTTGTTGGAGCTTGTGTGGTGGGTTTATGGGGTGAGCTTGGTGGGGTGTGGCTGGAGTCAAAAAAAAATTCATTTATCTTTGTCTTTTGTTAATTCTTGGAATAAAATGAACTAAAATCGTCTTCCCCTTCAAATCATATATCTTATAAGTCCAAGGAACCGTATCTATTACAGAAACCAATTTAAAAAGTTCGTTAGTCCATCGTTTACGAAAACCTTGTTCAAAATGAGATTATCCACCTTTTATATTCTTACGATATCACCAACTTTGAACTTAGGTTTTCTGACATTAATCTCTTTTTCATATTTTTAATTTGTAATGTTTCTGATGGTTTCATATTTGTGACGTATGAATCGTATTCATACTATCACAATATCCTGAATAAAGATTAACCATTGTTTTAACCGAGTGTAGTGAATTTTTTATACAGTCTCTCTTTTAAGTGACGATAAACGTTCGACCAACAACGGCCTTCCCTTCATTAAAGGTACTGCTATAATGTAATACAGTTATTCTTTAAAAATTCATAAATGTCTTTTATAAAACTCTCTACCCCATCAGTCCACAATTTTTAGGTTTCTCTTTACTTTATAAAATCTGTTGAAAGCTAACATAAGAGTATTACTGTTTTGTTTTAAAGGGGCACCCATGCGTTATTTACTCCTGCAAATCAATAACGTTAAAGACATACTTTACCCCTTATCATATTGAGTTCAATTCAATCAGCATTTGACCAGATATATCAACTTCCTTGGAATAAACTTTCCTTCTCATGAAACTTTGTGATAATTGGTTTATGTAATTCATCAGCTTAATTTGCCTCTTTCAGTCTTAATGACATCATTAGCAGCCTATACGTTTTTTGAATTTCCAAGTCCAAGTTTCAATTTAGCACTGATCATCTTCTTCACGATGAACCATCAACTTTTTCTCTCAAGGTGAATTTTGTATCAGAGAAAATTATACAACATTTCTCTATCGGCTTCATGCTTTCTTCTAAAGTTGTGGTATTCCCATAATCAATATCTGCCTCGATGCACACTTCTATCAACCCTATTGATAGGTACTCCATGATTAGGCATTGTCTGCCTCATCTAATCTTTTATCCAACCAGTTTGGCCTACCACAGAAAGAATACCCTGCTTTAGATGTAATCCCCCGTATTCCAGTCGTTGTAAATTTACTTCCTGATAAAAACTTTTGTATATCTCCTCCGAGTTGTGTTTTGCGAAATAAATTGAATTTTTTTGAACCAACCAACACCGAACATATACCTTTTTGTATAACCCTGTTATTTTTATTTTAATATATGAAATATTTAGTTATTAGTTTTCTTTTTACGATTTGAGACAACAAACTCATTTATTATGAGAAAAATTCCTACAAGAGTGCAAACTTTTTAGTTCCAACATGCACATTTGAATCTTATTTTTAAAACATAAAGAATCCTTAGAAATGCCTCACTCTCTCCTGCATTATTTAAAGAAAAAAAAAAAATGAAAAACTTGAATTAACATCAATATCCTCTCCCTGAAAACGATTGTTCAATTAGTCTTGTCGAAATATTGCAAATAGACTTGTCCAATTCTTTGTTTTTCTCCTCGTTGGGTGAGTTATTTTCTTTTAATACCCCTAATTCTTTTTATCTCACTGGTTTCCATATTTTGATATTTATTCATTCTCTCTCTTTCCTCCCTTCCTTCCCTCTCTTCTTCTCTCTTTCCCCCTCTCTCTTTCTCTCTCTTCTCCCTTCCCTCCCTCTCTCTCTTCTCTCTATTCTCCCTCTCCCTTCTTTTCTTCGTCTCTTTCCTCCTTCTCTCTCTTCTCTTTTCCTCCTCTTCTTCTCTCTTCAACTCCTTCCTCGTCCCTTACTATCTTGAATCACTTACACCCCATGAAATCATACATATATTCATCAGGATTTCTTGTTATTTCCTTATCCAAAATAACTTTTTTACAACAGGAAACCAAAAAAAAATTTTTTTTCTTTTTTGGGAAATTTTTCTAAAAAGGAGGGCCTTACTTTTTTCTTACCTTTATAATTTTTCATTATTTAACATTTTTAGTTAATTCAAAGTGTCGGTTTATCAACATCAGATAAAGGCCAATCTTTTATAAAAATACATCATTCTATGTTGGTAGAACATATTTATTTAAAATACCGAATACCCTTTTCTTAAGGTATGCTTGGACACAGAAATGATAATTTTCTTGAAAGCCCTCTTGCCCTTCATTTATGTATTAGTAAATATATGTAGAATAATATTATGACACGAACACCTACCCCATCTTCCCATAGTTAAATATTTTATTTCCCTACTTATTACATATAATCCTGTGTTTTTCTGTTTTCATGATCTAAACAGAGCAAAACCATTATTTATTTACCCTTATAATTCTTTTATTGTTGTTACTAATCGTGGACCACCAAAACTCATCGCGATACCAAGTGGATAATTATTCTTCCTTACGAGACTGATTTTAATTAGTCCAGGTTCTTCAAGGTAATTTTTAAATGACCAGATTATACCCAAATCACATATCATACCCCCATTGTTCTATTCTCATCAAATATCAGCCTTCTGTTATAAAAATTTATTTAATTCGAACTTGTGAATTCGTTAGAATTTGGAGATAATATCAACACTTCTGTATCTTTGAATACACGCCGTTTTTAAGGATAATATTGTGATAATCGCTTAATCTAACCAAGTCTTCGCGTCAGTCGGGCTTGGATAATTTTTTTAATTTATAAGCATTTTTCATGTTAATATTTTTGGTTAATTTATTTATGTCGTTCATTGTGCCTTTGTGTAATATTTGAATAATCAATATCCAGTTCTTGAGATACACCAAAGATAGAACCATCTTTACCACATAAGTCATTAAATTATAGATTAAAAAATAAATCATAAAATTTTATTTTTGTTGAGTTAAATAACACATATAGACATAATTACCACAACACTAGAATTTAATTCTTGACTTGAAATGTTTGGATAAACACCAATCTGTAAGAATTTTATAACTTCAACACGGTGGTGGAAGACCAAACTATCAAAATAATATTTGTCTTGACTATTAAAAATACAAACCCAATGAGAACCGTTCCCATTAATATCTTCTAATTCATAATAAATTCTTTGTATGTTTCGGCACATTTGTTAATTCATTCTCTCATACAAATAACCACATTATGAATTTTTAATTTCTCTACAATATTTTGAAACAAGGGTTGTAAGTTTGATGTTGTATCTTCCAAATTCTTATAAACCACTCATCAATGCTCATTTTATTTATTAGAAATATATCATTACCCCTTTTAGTAATTTTACACTGCTTGTGCGATAGAAGAAAGCATATCTCGCAACTAACAAGTCTCGCTTTATCAGGCAGACCTTCAAGTTTTTCAGCCAAAATCATACAATTACACCACTTCCACTAATTGTTTCTCCAACTCTTTGTTATTCTTCCAATTCTTTTGAGCCTGGAGTTGAGCCTTCCTTTTCATTGGCAGTTTCACCCTGTTGAAATACACCCGTCAATGCTCCAACCGCACTTAAACCAGCAAATAAAGGAATTAGAAATGGCGAAGAAATCTCCACTCGTCTCTCATTATTGAATATTTTTTCAACATTGTTTTTCATTTTAAATTAAGTGAGCCCAGTATCGTTCAAGATTTTAACCTGTTCTTTGTGAGCAAACATCAAATTCTTACTGCTCCTTTCTCTGAATGTATTAACGTTAATCATACAAGGCTTTTGATTTGAACACAAGATGATAGTTTATGAAGATTGATTGATTAACATATACCCCGTCTGTTGGTACTTGCCACTCATTTATTTAACAAAAAATAGTGAGACTAAATATCATAAACACCAGTATCTGTAATTAATCTGCCAATTCTTTTCTCCAAAAGCCAAACAAATGTATCAACTTCTCACTCCTCTCCTCTTCAATGTATAGGGAATATCCACTCGATTACGACTTTATAGTCCTTTTGAGCGCTCATGGTCAACGCAAATAGATTGTTTATACAAACTTTTAAATGCTGTTTATCTCTCTCTTTTGTTACACTTGTCCATCCCATGCCAAGACACCGCCACAGTCTCCATTGGCCATGTGGTCGTGGCGATCAAACTCATGGTTCAGACTACACATCGACCATTCTGGTCCTTTTCAAGGGAAGTTTTTCCTTCTCGTAGTTGATTCCCACTCAAATGGATTGAAGCTCTCGTGGTGCCATCCTCATCATCTGC
>CM068968.1:17270991-17281890 GCA_035128595.1 Eptatretus atami
ACCAAACAACCCAATCAGTGGTTTGTGTTAGGTGTGCATTGTAAGATGCTGACCGAAGATGGACTGGTGAAATTTCTTCACGCCAAATACAATGCCAAGTTCTTCTTTGGCCAGCCGACTGTAGTTCTCTGCATGAGAAAGTGTACAAGGTGCAAATGCGATTGGTCTCTCAGTGCGATCCAGTATGACGTGCGACAAAACGGCACCAACCCCATACTGGCTCGGTTCACATGACGACCATGTCTTTGTCTGGGTCGTATTGAATGAGCACATTTGAAGACTGCAATATCTCTCTTGACTTCTGGAATGGTGGTGACTCTAGAATGTCCCATTTCCAGCTGACGCACTTTTGAAATAGGCAATACAGTGGTCCAAGCAAGGTAGCAAGTTTGGGATGTTCCTGCTGTATTACTGCAGCATGCCAATGTGACTATTCAGTTCAGAGATGTTCTTGGGAGCTGGGGCATCTTTGATTGCTCTTATTTTCTCTTCAGTGGCATGTAATCCTTCTGCATCAATATGTCAAATGGATGTCTAAAGGATTTACTGGACAGAACATAAACATCACACTTGTTCTTTGCCCGGTAGTTGAGTCCAGTGGACGACTTGTTGCACTTGTCAAAGCCCATGCCAAGAGAAACCGCCACAGTCTCTGCCTTGCGCTGTTGTGTGGGCCATCAAAACGGATTGGGTCCAGACTACACATCGACCATTCTGGTATTCAAGGGACGTTTCGCATTTTCTGCGTAGCTTGATGCCCTCCAAAGGATTGAAGTCTCGTGGTGGGCCACTCATCTCTGCTGTAAAAATTGAAAGGCTCTAACGTACCATGTTCATGGCAAGCATGGTATACAAATCCATTTATGGGATTAATGGCTCGTCATTTACGAGTTCAGAGTTTCTGATTATTTTGTTAAAATGAATGCATTTAAGGCACTGCACATCTGCCGCGAAACCTGCCAGTCGTGGTCAAGGCCGCGTGCTGTTCAGATCATGAAGATGGTTAAAGCGCAGTCAAGCAAGGCTCCTGTAATTCGCTCTTAGCTCGTCGAGTTTGGCTGCAAGATCCGCAACCAGAACATTTCAATACCAGCTATTGCTCACTGCCAAGCTTATGATTGGTGTGCATAACACCGGTTATCATCAGTGGCACTTGGGAGGTTCGGTCGCAGGTCGAGAATAACAAATATCACAGCAAGCGTTAGCGAGCAAACATTGTTAAAGCAACGGACTTTTTCCCTTCCTCCTATCACCCCGCATGTACTCCGGGCAATTTCCAGAATCACTGATCCTGGATAGTGTTTTACTCGGATTGTAAGCAAGTGGTTATCTGGGATCATTATTGACAACATTTGGTGAATATGATGTTTCTTAGTGAAGTTGTGTGATGGTTAGATTGGAATGGTAAATGTTGACCTATAGGTTAGTCATAGGGGAGCAACATTGAAGCTCGCTGCAAGTGCCGTTGTCACGGCATCTCTGCATATAACACACTCTGTGTTGAAGCTCTGAGGTGTGTTCTCATGAAGCTTTTTCACCGCATCAATGCACTGCATGTGTTGTGATTTGTAAGAGCTGTAGAAGACGCGCATTAGGTTTCCTGTAGCTTAGTTTATTTCGATAGATGTTTCTAAGTTAGATATCACCCGGTGAATGGTGAATAATAATGTAATGTGGCTGTTGATGTTATATTACGTCAGGGTTTTCTTTTATTTAGGCAACACACGATCACACAGCTACGAACGAAACACCAACGATAAGCAAGGCGAACGATAAGACTCCAGAGAACTGGGATGCACAGCCCACGCAACGCTGGGGCCGACGAGTGCGCGGAAGCGGCGTGCGAACAGAGGGAGCCAACCGAGGATAGAAGGAATGAAGAGACAAGAAATGGCTTCGTTCTGGTTCTGTTTGTGCGTCTTACTCGCCTGTGTTCTGGTTCGGTTCTTTTGTGCTTCTGGTTGGTGGTTGTTTCGGATTATGTTGTGGGTTCTTCGGGGACATCACGCAGCGGATTGGGAAGATGCGCGCTCGTTCATACCAGCGACTCCGCGGACGGCGAGGGGAAATCCGGGGAACTTGGAAGTGAATGCGAGCTCGCGCGGTTCGGTTGGATTCGCGCGGCCCTCGCTGGTTTGCCCGGTGCGAACGAAGCCGATTTGCCACAGAGGCTGGAAGTCGAGACCAGAATTGGTCTTCAGGCTCGTCCTTTGCATTCGGAGCGGAGGCCTCAATAAAGGAATTTTTTGGTCGTATCTTTGGGTGTGTGTTATGTGTGTTTGTGGCACCGAGTATGTAAGTAGTGAATTGTTAAGTGCTTTGCTGTACATATCGTGCTTAGTTATTCGGTTTGCTTGCCCTTGTGCTCCCTCTATCCAATTGGTGAATATACCTCGTATTTTTGAATCTTTAGCTCGTTCGCGTTTCGTTCAGTTTATGGCTTCGCGTTGTCTGCGTGTTGGAAAGTTAGCAGGCGTTGTGCTAGGTACAGGGATATTTGAGACTGACGGATCTCGGCGACGTCAAACCGGCTCGGATTACAGCACGGAACGAGTATGCTAAAGTGGTCGTTACCGTACGGAGCGCCGCAGGGTGAATTTCGGCGAGGTTGGACCACGTGCGTAATTTAGTAATTGATTGGCAATCGAGCCTACCCTGCACTGGTCTCCTGTCTTGGGCGACTTCAGTCAAAAGAAGGCGTATATTCCGGGGTTTCGGAAGATACATTAAATTGGGCGATCGCGAGCACGGATCTGAGCCCATCTCGGGTGTTGCCGGACCCGAGCGCCCCCCCACCAGCTGTACACCTCCGACCCTGACCCTTTTTGAGAACAAGCACTGCATCAAGCAGCCTCCGAGCTGAAGAAGGTCAGCTCGTGTCTGTAAGTCTGAGCGTCTTGATTGTATAATTAGTAATAGAAGAGGGGGAGTGATGGACAATCCGTAGTTTAGATTTATTGAATGGTGCCCGGGTGTGGTTAGGAGAGTCCGTGACGCGCCATGTTCCGGTGCTGTGCTTGTTTTTCCGTGTCAAATTAACCTGAGCTGGTCCGCATTCAGACGGGCTTCGTCCCCGGTCTATGCGATACATACAATGCAACAAGACCAAAACCTGAACCTCCCCCAGTGTGGAGAGACATAGTCGAGTCAACTTCGAGCATCTTCTCAGGAGGGCCATTACCAACACCGATCTGATCACAGTGTTTACTTGTTTTGATCGTAGACAGAGAAGTGAGAGTTTCAGGTAATCGGACTTCAACAAGTGATGTTCTGAAAGATGGAGGATTGCTGAGAGCATCGGAGAAAATACATTTAGATAATGTTAGTCGTTATCATAATATATCAATAATGATCAATCAATTTGTTTATTGCGAATGCTTTCAAAGATTTAATTTTTTAGAAATCTTGTTTTAATGTTTGTGTATGTCGTCGAAATGAAGTAATGAGAGTGATATTTGTTACAACGATTTATTGTTTATGGAGTAAAAAGAGGGCTGGAATTGTCAGTGGTGCTCAGGGAAACACAGGGATTGAGACCTGAGAATCTTGGGAAACGATTCGAAGTAAGACACTAGCCATGCAGCAGCAGGTTATTAGCTTTACTGATAATCTTTATGTCCATATAGTTTAACGACATGTCGAAGGAACTCATGAGGACAAAAACACGAACAGATCGTACTTCACACATTTGCGACCTGGAAGACGGCCTGAGACGCTTTCGAACCCCAAAGAGCCTTGGGAGCGCTCAGAACCTACATTGGAACCTTATCACTTAAGACTCCATCCGACACGTAGCCTGTCTGATGCGGGTCTCTCTCCTGGCGCATACATCTTAAAGGATCACCAGTCATAATCAAAAGCCCCCCCCACCCATTGCAAGTTCAGGGGGTAAGAGTACAAACGGTGTCGCATGACAACAATTTCACCGCGCATTATAAATCTAATGGGATATTTTTGTGATTTTACAATTGCCAAATGTCAGGATTTTTCAAGCATTTCAACATTGAACTTCGACAGGCTTATCTGTTATGTATACGATTAATGTATGTTGAATAAATCTGATCACATTAGTCAACAAGGTCAAGGTCTGCCAGTCCAAAACTGTGAACACTATGAGCGTGTAATTAAAATGTATGCAAATAACTTTGTTATGGACACAATTCGTCATGTAAAATACTCGATCGTGAAATTCTACCAAACTTTGTTACCAGGGCAGGCAACAACGTTGTTGGCAACGTCGTTTGGCCATTCTCTCTGAGTCAGAATTGGGTCAGAGGAAAGTTGTTATTGCAACCGTGCATGCGTCAGATTTCAACGTTGTGACCATTGAAATCTGACGTGTTGGCAGCGCTCGTGTCTGGTTGTCTCGCTGATCATCAGAATTGGGTCAGTGGGAGTTGTATTTAGCAACAGGTGAACGTCAGATTTGAACGATGTGAGCAAGTTGAAATCTGACGTTGTTGAGCGTCGTGTTCTGGTTGTGGGCCTGACGTCACGAATTGGGTCAGTGGCGAGTTGTGGTTTGCCAACACAATGAGATCAGATTTCAACGTTGTTCAAACCTTGAGATGACGTTATTTTTTCAAGCTTTATAGCAAGTTCTAAAAATGGGTTTTTGTTTTTAGCCCTTTTGCTTTGACGCCAAAGAAACGAAGGCATTAGCAGTGCATGACACCCTTCAGGCTTCAGCTTGATGGAGGCCTGACCGTATCTGGGGAGAAGAGCACCGGCTGTTCACGGTGGCAATTTCAAAAACATTCGAAGTTTTGTATTGCACATCATTATACGTTGCACTTAAGCACATAATGACACAACTTGAAAACTAAGTGTAATTATAATCAATTTATTATCAGTATATGCAGAGGGCATGATTGATGCAAAAATAGCTAGCAGTTTTTAACATAATAATATTTTTATTTGTACAAAAAGACACTCAATAAAAGTCAATAAAAAAAGTTAGATACGCATTGAATTGAGTAAACATTACTAAATGGGGAATAAAAAAATACGACATGTGGTAAAGTCATAATACTTTTGACGAATTCCTTTGGTGCAAAGCACAGTTAACATTTTCAAACTTCAGTAAAGTTCTTCTTCCAGAGAGGATCTGTGGGCTTCTTTCTTCAATATACATTGACTGAAAAGGCACCTTAAGTAAACCATCATCATGCAAGTGTTAGTAAAACTCAAGCTGGTGTTGCTTAGTGGTTAGGTGGTGGCTTGGATCTAGGGTCCTGAGTTCAAGCCGTTTAGCCCTGTTTTGCTTGTGAATTAATACAGGAGGTTGCTTCAGCCTGTATCCTTCGAGGTCGGCAAAATGAGTACAGTACTGGTAGGGGGACACTGCATCAGCGGCATAGCACGTCCAACAATGATGCTAACAGCAGCAAGCTGCACTCATGAGAGAGAGAGAGGAGGAGAGAGAGAGAGAGAGAGAAGAGGGAGGGATGTAAAACTGTGATAATTCATGCTTGCCATACATTATGGGCATTAGGAACATAAAGGTATTGAAGATAACTTGCATTTATATAAATGATAATTAAAAGGTTTTAGCTACTGATGACATACTACCATTGTTACAAGATTATAATTTAAGCACTCAGTAAGAATTAATGAGAATACCGAAGAACACATATAATTTTGCAAACGACATAATAGTTGACATTCAATAGGTAGAAAATTCAGCAATTGATGGTAAAAGAGTAAATAATGCGTCTACTTGGGGAAGTCAAACCCTTTCTGATGGAATTTTCCTGTATATATAATTTAGAATATTTTTACTTATGTTCCACAGCGCTCAATAGAATGAGTGCAAAAAGACTTAAACGTGATATTGACATGATTGAACAGTGGATAAATTAATAACATGAATTAATCAGGTAAATCAATGAGACCAAATAATCATATATATGTGGTGTTTCATACAAGAAAAAATATAAATCTAACATCACTTAAGTTGAAACACAATTTTGAATGCATCTCAAGCATAATAATTTCCACAACAAAAAATTAATTTGTTGGGTGTTTTCATCTTATTTCAAAGAACTAAAATAACTATTCTGCATACAGTATTAAATATTTCAAATGTAAACTTGGCTGGTTCCAAATACATTACAATTAACTATGCTGCAAATTCTTATAATCAAGGACAATGGACGCTGGCACAGGTGTTGCTTGTACTGCGTTATTTTACAACTAGTACGTGCCGCCCGTACGTGCATGCCGTACTGCGTGGCTGTACGTGCAAAAAAAAACAAAAAACTTTAACTACAACAACAGGCCGTTCTTCGCTCTCATAAAGATGACTGGATTGGGCATTGTGTTTATCTTAAATGCGCATAAGAATCGAGAATTATGAGAATACGTTATGTCAATCACTTCCGGCAGTTGTACGTTGTACCTATGGGGATGGCGGCTGAGGACTCTTCCTCGCACGCCACAGCAGTTGGTTTGGTAATAAATGGCCCTAATTGGGAAGCAATTGTCGATTTAATTCAAACCTTGAAAGACAGGCCCCAAATATATGCTGGCAAGTTTCAATTAGATCGGTATAGTGGTATGTCGAGAAACAGCGTCACAACAGACACACGACCACACACAGCTGGAATTATAGATGATGAGGCTTTGTTTCCTTAGCAACACCACACAGCAAGCCTAACACCGGATAGGGGCATATTTTTCAAATGTTTTGTGATATGGCAGTGTCACATCTGCTCTGTTGGCTGTAATGTATCACCTGGCATGGTACTGTATGAAACATAATAGAACATTCTCCACTCATGTACATATACTGGGCCTATTAATGATCTACAAACAAGACATGATGATGAATATACGCTGAAGCTAATGCACATTATAATTGTCATTTTAGCAGAATTCTTACCTCTGAAACTTTATAAAAATTCAGGTTTGGCAAGAGTCATCTTTCCATCTCTTAACAAACAAAAATTGTTGAATGGTAACATAAGCATTCGGAAATCACACATAATTTTTAACGAACATAAAAAACAATTATAGTACACAGTGTTCAAGAGACATTGTACAATTATGAAAGTTACAATAGACACTAAACGACATATATATTATTCTAATAATATAAAGTTTATTTTCATGTTTCTTTTGATAACCATTTTACCAAAGGAAAACAATTGTGATCCGAAAACTTGAACAATTCCCGATGACAAACTAACACAATGAAAGGTTCATTGATAACAAGGGATGTTTGTCGCGGCCAAGGGTTAATATTTTTATATGACAAACGACTTATAAATAATAGGAGAACATAACTGACAATTGGTTTCCTTTTGCCTTTGTGGCCTAACTTGTTAAAAGAGGACATAAAATATATTTATAAAAATAATATTATTGAGGCTTTTTTAATTAAGGGCAGTGGACATTTAAATTTGTTACATGTGGAACAATCGATATCGTCGGACCGCGAACGGCCGAAGCATTATCCACACCAGAAATATATTTAAGAAATATATAGAATTAACTTGTAGATAATATAATATATATTTGCCACAGAGGTGTTTTTTTTTTTCACAGCACGGAAAATGAATTCATTATTTACAGTCGATTTCTCCACACATCGGGCCATATAAGCAGCGGAGGGCCACTAATCAGGGAGGGACATATCGGGGCGGGCCATATCAGGGCCATAATCAGGGAGGGAACCAATATCAGAGGCATACAGGGGGGCCATATAGGGAGGGCATTATAGGGGAGGCATATCAGGGGAGTGCCATATCAGGGGAGCGACATAATAGAGAGAGATATAAAAGAGAGAAGGGCATATCACGGGGAAAGGAGGACATATCCGGGGAGGCCATATATAGGAAGCGAAAGGGCCATATCACGAGGGAGGGCATATAGCGGGAGGAGCATCATAGCAGAGAGGAGGATATCAGAAGGGAGGCGATAATATAGGCATGTCAGGGACGCTAAAACGTGATAAACGGATGAATCGGTGCGGCAAGATTCGATCGTAAGAATGCATGTTCCGAGTCAACGCTGAACCACACACACAGTCGAGTGCCGAAAGGCCAGGAGAGTTTACCTTGAATCGTCACGATTAGGATTCAAGCACAACGTAAAGGAAAAATATAAAAAGAAGATCTTGATGAATTTAAAAGAAAAAAATACAAAGATAGAAAAATAATCAGATTTATATATAAAATACACTAAACAAAAAAAAAATAGTCACAGCAGCACAGATAACTTTTTAACTAAAACGCGCGACGTTCTTCTGCAAGATTAAGCGCGGATTGTCTCTGCCACCAACTCAGAACAGCTAACGCTACAAGTTTTAACCAACCTTGCAAATCCGGGCGTCGTGATGCGACCACCAACCAAATAGGAATTGCCATGATACTCTCGTGAAAGGCAAACCAACCACACGTAAGAGGTGGAAAGCGGTACATAGGAAAACACACAGGATGAAAAACAGTTTTGGATCATAGCGGGGCACGCTGCGGCTGTACACGGTTGATTGGTGTAACCAAGCGGACCGTTCCGAGTGTGAATCTTTCCATACTGAGTGTGTTCTGCGGGAAGTTTTCCTGGCACATTGTTTATTCTGAATTTCAGGAGTATCGTGCTGTGTGAAAATTTGTTCTCGTTTATTCGATCGAAGTGAAGGAGGTTATGTTTTCCAACCTTTTATGTCTGTCTGTTGTCAGTTTTGTTTGTGTGCAGGATTATTCAAAAGTTGTGCAAGATCCGGATTGAATTCTTGTGGACAGCCTCGGTTTGTGTGACAGACGAAATGATTAGACTTTGGTGAAGATCTGGATCGCATCCCGAATAACTAGATTTTCTTGAGTGATTTTTCATTCAATTCATTTTCTGACAACATAAATCATTTGTCAATCTACAAATTGAAAACCCAGCGAGTGGGACAGAACTGAGAGAGTTTCGGGACAATCCGGAACATTCATAAAGCGACGTTTTTATGAAAGACGGAGGAAGTGAGAACTTCGGACAGAAATACATTTGATAAAGTTTGTCATTTCATATTAAATAACTGATCATCAATTAACTTTGTTTATTGCGAATGTTTTCAATAATTATTTTTTAATGAAATCTTGTTTTTAGATGAATTTGTGTAATCGTGAAATGAATCATGAAAGATTATTGGTAAACGATATATATGTATTATATATATATATTATATATATATATATATATATTATATAATATATATTATATATGCTGTGTATATGTTACGTGTTATACTATGTTATATATGTGTGTATATTATGTGTATATTATGTATATAAGTATATATATGAACAAGTCGAAACACCAGGGGTTGACTCAGCTGCATCTCGAGGTCGGCGAAATGAGTACCAGTTGTACTGGGCCGGTGTATGCCCGGTTAGAATAGGTGTACATATCTGTGTGTCGTAAGAGGCGACCAGGGTTGCGTCAGGAAGGGCATCCGGCGTAAAGACTAGCTATCAATTTGCGGACAATAAAGGATTTTCGTTACGGATCGGTCGAAGCCCGGGTTACAAGACGCACCGTACGGTGGCAGCAAGGTACCAGTGGGAATTGTGCTACTGCTGGGCGAAGGAGGAAAAGGAGAGTGGAAGGGGAGTCCGGACCGAGTGGGAGAGGGAAGGTTAGAAGTGTGCAAGTGAGGTTGGACTCTGAATGTTGGACGATGAATGGCAAAGCGCGAGAGTGGCTGATAAGATGGAGAGAATAAAAGTGAATACTGTGTGTAAAGGAGACAAGTGGATGGGGAGTAAGGCTAGGAGCATTGGAGGTGATTTCGAACTGTTCTAACATGGTGTGGATGGGAGGAGAAATTGGTGTCGGGGTAATCCTGAAGGAAGTTTGTCAGAGGGGTATTGGAGGTGAGGAGAGTGTCTGACGCGAGTGATGAGTGTGAAGTTGGATTGAGGGGTGATGATGAAATGTCATACAGTGCATATGTCGCATATGGGGTGTGAGATGGAGTATAAAAGAAGATTTTTCTGGAGTGAATTGATAAGTGGTGGATGAGTTTGTATCAGGTGAAAGAGTGTTGATTGGAGCAGATTTTCAATGGGCATGGTGGGAAGGGATAAAAGGCATGAGGAGGTGATGGTAGGTACGGTTAAAGAGAATGTGGAAGGACAATGGTGGTAAGTTTGAAAAAGAATGGAAATGCAGTGTAAATACGTATTTCAGAGAAGGAGGCACACGGGTGACATACAAGAGTGGAGGAAAGGGCACAAGGTGATTACATCTTAGCAGGAGATGCACTGAAAGAGATTAGTGACTGTAAGGTGGTGGCAGGGGAGAGTGTAGCTCGACGCATCGATTGTGGTCTGTAGATGCTTTGAGGTGGGTTGAGGAGAGGTGAGGGCATGAAGCCAGGACCAGATGGTGGAGCTGAAGGAGGAAGACTGTTGCGTGAAATTTGGGAGGAGGTGAGACAGGCGTTGCGATGGTGGTAAGATGGGTGGGATAATTGGGCACTACAGAGAGTGGTGAGGGAGATAGCTAGGAAGGTATTGGTGTGACTCTGGACGAGGAGGACGAAATAAGAGGAGATTGGTGGTGGAACGAGGAAGTACAGGAAAGTATAAGGAAGAGAGTTGGGCGAAAAGGAAAGTGGGAAGTAGAGAGATGAGAAAGTAGGCAGGAGTACAAGGTGGGGCGAAGGCAAAAAGAGAAGTTGGCAAAGGCGCAAGGAAAAGGCATATGAGAGAGCTCGTATGAGAAGTTGGATACAAAAGCAGGGGAAAAGATTTATACCGGATTGGCAAGACAGAGGGACCAGCTGGAAGATGTGCTGAGGTTTCCGGGTGATAAAGACGGAGATGGGACTGTGTGACGAGCGAGGAGAGTGTTTGTGAGGTGGATGGGTTTACTTGAGGAGCTCATGAATGAAGAATGAGAGAGGAG
>CM068968.1:17360098-17371425 GCA_035128595.1 Eptatretus atami
GTAAAAGAGGATGCTATGGAACAATAGACCATTTACTGTTAAACAAAACCATCCTCGAAAATTGCAAGCTCCAACAAACCAAGTTATCCACAGCCTGGATAGATGACAAAAAAGCCTTTGATAGTGTCCCACATTTATGGATTATAAAATGCATCCAAGTACACAAAGTTGACCACCAAATAGTCACACTGATTGAGAAAGCAATGACTCTCTGAAACACAATGCTGATACTACCTTACGTGGAAGGAAAGAATGAAATCCCAGGAGTAAAGATATGACGTGGTATCTTACAAGGTGATAGCCTTTCTTCCCTCTTGTTTTGTTTGGCTCTGGACCCACTGAGTAACCTCATCAATGAAAAAGGACACTTAGAGTTTTACATGCAACAGAAAAATGACCAAAGAAACAAGAAAGGTGATATCTAATGAACATGGATGACATAAAACTCTTCGCACTAAATCCTTATGATGATTCACGAACCGGTGTTTGTTAATTGCCGGAATCCTTCGGATTTCGGCAATTATGTTGGTCGGTTGTGTGTGTCATTCCCTGTTGTGTGTGTTCTGATCTGTCTGTTTGTTTGTGTATTTGTTTTTTTACCCTGTAGCAGCCACACCGTTTCAGCGATCATGACCAAACTGGGTACAGACGTCGGCCATGGTCCAACTTAGACACTTGTCGTTTTTGGTGAATCTAGGTCCAAGGTCAGGGTCAAGGTCACCGAAAAAGCGAAATTCTTATTTTCGCAATAAGTCCTCTAAAATGGTCGTATCGACTTCAAACCAAATCCAAAATGTGCATCTCCCAATTCTGCATCCAACCATATGTCTCATTGGGTGTCACACCAACACCCTTCTTAACGGTTGGGGGTCGAATGTCAGGGGGGTCGGGTCAAAAATTTCAAATTGCAATAAAAACGCCATTTCAAGTCCGATTGCTTCCAAGTTATGATCATGACCAAACTAAGTGCTATAACTCATTAAACAGTAGCACATATTGACTTATAAGAACCAAATTGATTTCGCGTTTTTGTTTTTTCAGAGATCATGGAGATATGACAAAGTTATTCCAGCAATTCCTTGCTCAATGAGCAGTTTCATTTGTTTGTTGTCAAGAATTCTGTTTTTTGTTTGTCTCACAGTTCTGGGCTGATTACATCCAGATTTACTACAGAGGATCAGCACGACTCCAAATAATGTATAGGGGTGTTTTTATCTTTGCCGGTGTCTTGTGGGGTGGGGGCGGGTGAGGGGGTGGGGGAGACGCAAATTATCGATGTAACTTGCTATCATGTAGCACCACCTCCAGGTGGGGGAGGCTATTACAAGTCTCCACCATTTACAGTACTATATTCCTGTCCTGTTTTCCAGTGCAATGAGGCGTTTTGAATTATAAGCAGTTGGTATGTTTTTACTTCATGCACGTAACCCGAGTTATTTTTATTTTGCCTACACAGAGCTGTCAGTTGCCTATACACCGCCAAAATAAAGGTATGCGTTAGAACAACATGTTGAATGCTTCGAGCAAGATCACCTGTAGGGCGGGTACCCTGCTAGTGATAACAAATTGGCAGATCAATTAAAACTAGTAAAGCAGTACTCGGAGGGCATTCAAATGGAGTTTCGTATTGACGAATGTGCCAAATGCACATTTGTACAAGGAAACCAAAAAGAACAAACAACATCTTAACCGATCAAAGTACGACAACACAGGAAGGAGAAAACAAAGCATCCGACAAATACCTCAGAATAGAAGAAGGCCTCCAGGTACAACACAAAAAAAACATGCGTAAAATAATCAGCAAAGAGTACCCACGCAGAATAAGACTAATTCTAAAGTCATCCCTCTCTACAAGAAACAAAACCAAAGCTCTAAACCAACTTGCAGTGCCAGTATTACAATGTAGCTATACAATTATAACCTGGCCACAATTGGAGATCAACAATTTAAACACCAAAACAAGGAAAGTTCTAATTATTCACAAGACATACAAAAACCAATGCATACCGAGATTGTACTTACCGAGATTATTGTCAGGTCAGGCCAGATCAGATGTGTGACTTGCTACAGGTACCATGTAAACCTGTTGTTACAGACAAGTTAACATTGGTCTCCACATGTCACAAGACTGACCCATCTTACCCCGACCAATATAATAAATGGACTGGTCCCTCTGCAATCCACTGCTGATTAGTCAGATTTCATCACATGGTTAAGTGGAATGGAGTCTGATGCTCATGCCGAGAAGCCGTGTCCCTTTCGTTGTAACTAGTGTTGTTCTCGAACACAAATGAAAGTTCTTCAAAGCTCGTCAAAGAATATTTATTTGTTGTTAGTTAATTTGGAGTCTGGTTGGTCGTGTGGTGAAATGCACGGACAGTTTGTGCATCAAGACGGCGTGCCATCAGGAAGGCCTCGGTCCATGTCGGAACACTGAGCATCCATGTTGGTCTGCTGATACCTGGTATTCAACGCACCCCGGTCAGTATCAATACTCTCAACACTCGGCAAGTAACATGCATACACAGAGATCAGAGGCAGTAGAGGGAACGTTACCAAAGGAAACGTTACGTGTTACACCTGTACTAACCTGTTTCATGGTCGGGTTGTTGGCGACTCAACTGTCTCCCCCAACAGATTTCCTGGTGAGGAGGGTGTATACCTTTTCCTTGAGATGCTGATAAATCTGCTGCAACCACAAAGCACGTGGTCGGCCCATTGGCCTCCTCCACTCACGAGGCTCCCTCGCTGAGAGAATCTGGTGAGCAGGATCAGCGTTAGGAAAATGAGCCACATGTCCATACAGCCACAGCTGACGCTCACGGACTATCCCCCAGGTAACAAATTGCACCAGGTAACAAATCTCATTTGAGCCTCTCTCAGCAACCACTCGTTCGACACAAAGTCCGACCAGCAAGAGCCAAGGATTCTCCGAAAAAACCTGGCACCAAAGGAATCAAGTCTCCGTCTCAGATCCCTGGTCACAGCCCAAGTCTCAGATCCGTAGAGCAAGACTGGAAGCACCAAGGCCCTGAAGACTCGGACTTTCGTCCTCCTGCACATGTACTGACAGCACCACACCGCATGATCCAATGAATCCATGGGTCACAACCAGAGGAAACATGAATATCACTGCCAAGGTAAGTGAATTGCTCCGTGTCCTCAACATCCTCAACACAAACAGGTACAGACAAGATAGCAGCAACCAAGATGTCACTGAAAGCCTGGATCTTAGTTTTTACCCAGGAAACCCATAATCCCAGTGGCTCGGACTCCTCATTCAGCACCTCGAGGGCCCCCAAAAGGATATCCAGAGTCTCTGCAGGATTACTGGACAGGATTGTGGCAAAATCTTTGCGATCCCCACTCTTTGATGGCATGAAGTAAAACACGGGGTTACCTTCCCGGGTTGAATTGCAGTTGTGTGTGTCGGGGTGGTGCTGAGGTGTCGTCCAGCAGATGGTGGTCTCCTTGGGTTAACCTAAGGCAGTCCTTTTGGGTGGGTGCTTGGAATGTCCTCTCCTGAAGGGCAGATCATCACCTGTCTCTGCTATCACCTGAGCTCTAGCGAATGATGACAATGTTCGATAACTCAACAGAAACCCATGCTGCCAACTTTCTCATTTGCATCAGTTTCACAATAATGCCAGATATGAATGAAAAATAGACCAAAGTGGAGGTTTCTGATTATAACAAAGGAAAACCTTTCTCACAATGATCAAGGGAACAAAGACTCGCACCACATGATGGAAGGTCAAGAAAATAAAAAAAATAATAAAAAAAAACAGATTGCAGCAGATTTTTCCGACAGAAATACCGGGTTTATAAATCTTCAAACGGTAACATGCAGAATGTTGTGGTTCAGACCTTTGCCTTGCGAGAAATCATCATCCACAAACTCCGATTCCACCTTCACTTTCACAATAAGATCTGAAAAAAATATCCATTAAAACAAAACTTGAGTTTATATTTATGGGTTTCTCAATTAAAAGATAACGTTGGATTTGCATGTTGATATAATCTGAAAGCCTGACGGCAAAACGAACAGGTTAGCCTTAAGTTATCATTATGGTGTGGGGAACCCAGATGAAAACTTGAGAAAGCATTCGTGTTTGTCCATTGTCTACAAACATCTTTGTAATACATATAAAAGTACAATTATATCTGCTCTTGTTCTTGTCTTGCACATGATAAATGTACAAAACAACTCCATGAGACAGATCGCTGCAGGACATGAAATAAAAATATAAAACCCTCTTCCATGCAACACTCTCACCCACACCACTCCAACCCACAGATCACTGCGTGTTCCTTTTATATCTATTACTCTTCCCTCCCCCCCATTATCCCCCTTCCCCCACCACCCACCACTTCCTCTCTATCTCTCGCTCGTACTCATGTTCCGTTCGTTCATCCTCCTGCTCATTGTGTCCAACTGTGACTACATTGTCAGTTCTTCCCTTTTACACCTCCGTGCTCTTCCAGGTCTCGAAGAGGAAGAAAAAAAAAAAGATTTTTGAAACAAAACCGATATTTCTTCCAAAATGAGAACAAAGCTTCAATAAGGATAAATGAAGGTAAATTAAACAGCAGAACTTATCAATGCAGGGGAAAATAAACTAGAATATAAGGATGGGTAATGAATAGATCAAAGTACTGTCACAAGCCAGGATGTGAGGTCAGGTCAGGAATGGAGCATGCGCCAGAGCAGCGTGCCGCTACGTCCACTTTCCGCCGGTACTCCAGGGGCCTCTGTCTGGTCATCCCCCAGGCAGATGCCTGGCCCATCCCCATCTCCTTGAGATGCCGATCAACCTGCTGCAACCACGAGGCATGTGGTCAGCCCATTGGCCTCCTCCACTCACGAGACTCCCTCGCTGAGAGAATCTGATGAGCAGGATCAGCGTCAGGAAAATGAGCCACATGTCCATACAGCCGCAGCTGACGCTCACTGACTATGCAGGTAACAAATCTCATTTGAGTCTCTCTCAGCAACCGCTCATTGGACACAAAATCCGACCAGCGATAGCCAAGGATTCTCCGAAGAGACCTGGTACCAAAGGAATTAAGTCTCCGTCTCAGATCCTTGGTCAGAGTCCAAGTCTCACATCCATAGAGCAAGACTGGAAGCACCAAGGATCAGAAGACTCGGACTTTCGTCCTCCCACACAGGTACCGGCAGCGCCACACCCCCATTATCCAGTGAATCCATGACTCCCCAGGCCCGACCCAGACGTCTATTGACCTCTGACTCACAGCCAGCAGAGACATGAATATCACTGCCAAGGTAAGTGAATCTCTCCACGATCTCAACATCCTCACCACAAACAGGCACAGACAGGACAGCAGCAGCAGGGGCTGAGTTATGTTTAAAATAAAGTTCCCCAAGAGGGTTCTGCAGTTACAATAAAATTCCCATATTGGTAATCAAGATTGGCAATACTAAAAACAGTTACGACATCAGGAACAGATATTTTCTCACAATGTACTTAATTTCAGGTTAAATGTCCGATTTATGTAAAAATAATAATACACAATCATTCATCCACGAGCCAATAATTTACATGCAAAAAGTCCCTCCAAATCACCATTACAATCATAATAATTATTCTGCTTATCAAACTGTACTTTCCCTAAAATTACAATAATAGGATGATGTGTAATGAATGGATTATCTGCTCTTGTCTGTCCTGATCCACGCACCTTCTGTTACAATCTTCCCATGTTCCCCTCTCTCCAGTATTGTTACATTGTTACAATATCCGTACTCTATCTCACTGTTCCCAAAACGTAACCACTTCTCACTCCATCTCACTCAATAATTTTGAAAAAAATTTTCCGATCAATCCTCCCAAAAATTCATTCTTTCTTCACATGGAATGTGGTTGAGCTTCCTCAACAAGCAGCCAAGAACCAATCCATTGTTCTGTGTCACCACTTTCTCTATTCCTTTAACATCCCCCCCAGCATGCTCACTCCCATTTTACTTTCCCTTCCTGAGCAACAAATGAGTACAAGTACATTCACGTCAACACCAAGCAAGTAGTGTGTGGCTTTCCTCAAGATTTTATGTGCAATTCTGACCATCTGAGGAATTTTGGACACATTTCTGTTTGCGGAACCATCTGCAGAATTTTGTAAAGAAAACTAAATAAACAAAATTAATGAGAGGTGTGTTATGCATGTGAACCTGCTTACCTTTTATCAGTGAAACAGCATTGCTGAACTCTGTGGGATAAGAATCACACACTTCTTGTTTTATATGTTCTTTCATGAAATCATCTTGGGAAGTCTGAAGAAAGTTACTTTGGAAGTTTTCTGTCTTCACTGGATGAGCTTCACCTGCAATGGGACATCAGATCATTACATGATATGAATCAACTGGTGAATCAATCAATCAAACATGTATGATGCACTATACAGAGTGTCAGTTCTGCCAAAGCAGTTTCTTGGCTAGCGCTACAATAATTGATGTGTCAGGATGCACATGAGATGGAGGTGCACAAATGCAGGATAAGGACATCATTATATGTAAGGAAAGGTGCATACAAGATGAAGTCCAAGATCTAGGAATGAAGGAAGCCTAGTCTGCCACAGAAGGGGAGCTTGGCAAGCAGAAAGGATAGCAGACTGTCAAATACTCAAGGTATGTCCAGGGAAACAATCCTCACCATTTGTTTGAGTTTTTGGACCTCTAATCATTGATGAGAGAGGAGCAGCAGTATTTCCAGAGTTGAGTGACTGGGACAGAACCCAAACTAATGGTCAGAGATCAGGATGGTTGACCAGTTGGTGGAATAATGGTTGGATTGTCTGCTCTGAGTCAAGGAGGTCGGCGATTCAATTCTGACCCTGAAGGAGTCATGCCAAAGACTTTTGAAATGGTACATCCTGCTGTCTTCACTTGACACTTAAAATTCAAAGGATAGAGCATGGATAAACCCCGCAAGCTAGCATCCATGGGGAGGAGGAAATGTCTCCTCAATTGCCCACTGATGCCAAGAGAAAAGCGATGTCATGAAGATGATGTTACTGGTTCCTAGCATGAAGATGATGTTACATGCCCCGGGAAGTTGTCGCTTCCCCCAAGCTTGGCAGCTGTGTTTGTCTGAAACCAAGTCTGATGTTCTCTCTTGTGTTTCTCTGCAATTTATATTGCAGCTCCTCCACAAGCCTTTGATCTTAAAAAAAAAATTTTTTAATTATAAGAAAGACGACATCAGAAGCAATAACATCGGCACTCGGTAGTCGATAAAGCTCATAACTCCACAAGGCTGAAAAATTTACGTATTATTGTATCCCACCGATAGGCCGAAATCTGCATCCAGACCGTAACCAATATCTTCTCGGCTTGTTGTGTCACCTACCCAACTCATCCACCATGTTTTGTCATAATCCATCCACAACTTTTTGAGACATCATGTGATGTATCGTTTTTGGCCCTATCTATCAATGGCAAAAAATCACTTAAAAATAATGTATCCTGATGTAGATCTTCACCAAAATCGAAACATTTCATCCTTGTCGCACAGCAAACATGTCTACCATATTTCGTATTATTCCATCCATTATGTATTGAGATATCCTGCTCACAGGCAGACAAACAGACGGGTGAAAACATAACCTCTGTCCACCTTCAGTTGTGGAGTTAATGATAGAATGGACTTTGCTTTTTAACCTTTTTTTTTTTTTGCATAGATTCAAGGCTCGTGGAAGAGCTAGAACACATAATGGACCAAGACACAACAGAACAAAAGGAACAGCAGAAAGAGAGGAAACGCCAACAGCAGGGCCAAAGGATAAAGTAGATGGAGATGGACAAACAAGGAATGCAAGTAAGAATGATGTGTAAGGGAATATGCAGGGGTTGGAAAAGATGGACACAGTGGCAAACTCTCAAAACATTAAATGTGGGAATTTTGAAATGTCCAGGTTGCAGAGGTTGTCTGCACACAACAATCAAACTCCCTTCACATTATTTTACAGCATCAAACCACTTTGTTTCAGTTCTTACACTCCCACCCTCCCCCCCTACCCCCATTCACCCCATACCTCATACAAGCCTCCATCCTTCCCCAACCCTGCCATGTGTCCCCCTCTTCAGCATCCCTCCACTTCATGCCCCTCCTTTCTATATCTGGTCACCCCACCCTCTCCCAGCTTCCGCCCCCCCCCATCCCATCCCCTCTCACCTCCCCCAATCCCACCTCCTCTCAGTTCTCTCCCTCTTATCCCGCCGCCTCAGCTCCTCCCCTCTCGGCTTCCCCTCCTCCCATTCCTCCCCATCACACACCCTTCCCAGCCTCCCACCAACTCCGTCCCTCACCCTCCCATCCTCCTACCCATCATACACCCTCCCAACACCTTCTCCCCACCCCCACTCACTGTGTGAACCTCAAACATCCAAGGCTCTGATCTAACCTGCCAGATCTTCCAATCCAGGCCGCTGCTGACAGACAGGACACCATCTGTTTCACAGAATCCTCCTTCCCACAAGACAGCCACTGACTCCTTAGAGTCCATCCCTGGCTATTGTCTCCTCAAATTTGACAGGCCTGAACCCTACCCTGGCTGCAGAGTTGCACTTTCCATCAACAACTCAATTTATCAATGTCCAATTACTGATCTTACACCTCCCAACCCCAAGAGTACCTTTGATTGTTACTTCTCCTCCTCTCCCACCTCCTGTTTATCTGTGTTGTACTGGCTTCCAAACAATATCTCCTCCATCTACATCTCTCTTAGACAATGTGGGCCAACTTTTAACCACTCTTCCCAACTCTCTCTCTCTCTTTCCTTATTTGTTGTGATTTCAATTGTCACTATGCAAATTCGGTGGTGTTGGTACCTCACACTGGTCATGGAACTTCAGAAAAGGACTTCTGTGACTCCATAAGACTGACTCAATCTGTGAACTGTCCCACCCGAATTTCTCCAATGGCAAATATTCCCCCCCCCCCCCTTTACTGGGACTTTGTGATGACAAACTGCCCCATAAATAGCTCCTGCTCCTATTCTCCACCATGATCTCACCACTATGCGGTCTCCAAACCTCAGAAAGTATTGCAACACTAATGTTCAAATGCTGGAACTCAGATGACAGCAGAGAAAGGTGATCATCCTCTCTTGGAGTGAGAACATTCTCGGCATCCACAGGAACGGACTGCCTCAGGTTAACCTGAGGAAACTGCTGTCTAGTGTACGACACCACAGCACCACACAGACACACAACACAACCCTACCCAGCAGGGCTGCACCGTGGTTTTCCTCCTATCATCAAAGAATGGGGGTCCTGAAGACTTTGCCCCAGTCTCGTCATCCTGTGAGCTGCCCTGCATAGGGCAGCTGCACAGGAGGTACTCCCACGGAGAGGGGTTTTTCTTCGTTTGATTTGTGTTTTTCATGTATGTTACGGAATGAAGTGTTTTACAGTGGCCAAATTGCAAATCATGCCACCAACTTCCAATAAATAGGTAATCCAACTACAGGAAGACGTCCACGGACACAAGTGAGCATTAGATATGGATGGCCGTCGGCTCACTAGGAGCTCCTCTGTGTGTCCCCAACACCTCACTCTCGGTACCCATCCTTCCCTGTTGTACACAACTGCTTCTGGACTCTGTGTCTTTTGCACTTGAGAATGTGGAGAATGTTCTTTCAACCTTCGACTCTGACTCTACAACTGGACCGGATGGCATCAGCTTACATGTCCTAAAATCCCTCTCTGCTGCTCTTTCACATTCTCTCTCTACCCTTTTCACCCTATCATATACCCGAGGTCATCTTCCAACATCACCGCATTAAAAAACCTAGAAGGGCACTCTTCGACGTCACGATGTCACCAGATATGCCTCCGCCCACATTATTACATCATTAAACATACTTGTACCAAGTTCGATTTAAATCCCTAAACCCAGATTCAAAATATTAAATAATTTTGGTTGAATTATTTATCAGGTTGAATGAATTGATCAGGTTGAAATTTAAAACATATATTCCCCACGATTACTAGATCACAATTGTGATGTTTCACATGGACGGATGAAGTGGTTCAAAAGAAAGATTTTTTTAAAGATCTTTGTTAAAACCAATATGGCTGCCAGAAGATGTGACCTATTAATTATTTTTGAACACCCTGGTATTCCTGAGGATTGGGTATTCCTGAGAAGTTTCCCCCCCGATATATCAAGCCGTTCTGGAGAAGATGATTTTAAAGGTTTGAGGGTAAATCCAATATGGCTGCCAAACCATGTGACCTATGATGTCATAGTTGGAGAAGTTTTAGTTCCTCATTCTCTGGAATCTCATTATTCCCTCCAGGTTTTCGAGATAGCTGTTCACCACCATCTCAGATAATCCCCAATTCAAAACCATAATCTTCTCTGCCCTCGTTAGCCCCCTCCAACGCCACCACAATCCCGCCCTCCTTCCATTTTTCCAGTCTTCCCTCCTGAGCATTTCTTCTGTATCCATCTTGTCCACCCCATGCATCCTCTTCCTGCCCCCCCCCCCACCCCCATACTAATTGTTTATCCAAGCCTTCCTCTATATTGGCCTTCAACTCTGCTGTTAGTGTTTCCCCCCTCTCTCAACTGTTCCTCTTGTCCTGATCCATTCAATCTACTAATCCTAGCTCTTCCGAGCTGCGACTATGTATACAAAAAAAAAACACTCAACAACAGAGAAGCACACAAAGGACATAATTACACAGAGAAACACACAAGGAATAAAAGTAGAAATGAATAACTAATGTGCGAGGTGAAGGGAAAGGAATATTTTTCTTGCTTTAAAAAATGCAATTCATGCTCATTTTACATTGAATTTATTAATCGAGGATAAGAGAGGAATTAGGAAGGAGGAATGTGAGCAGAACATAGAAAAGGAGTTAGGGAGGAAGTATCTGGAGTTGGTAAAGAAGAAAAGAGGAACGGATGGAAAAGGACAAGTAAGCACACCATCGAATAATGTTCCAAACATTGTACAATCATTATGTGTAACATTTAAAATCAGATTGTTGTTCAAACCTTTACCTTGTGAGGACAAATCATCCACCAAGTCAGACTCCACCTATAATCTAGAAGAGAACAATACAAAGAAAAAATGTGAAGTAATGTTTCTGAATTCCAAAATCAAAAGATATCAGAGTCAACATCCACAGTCACGCATTCATTAATGAGAACAAAGTAAGAAATAGAGGAAAGCAAATCATTATTAAAACTAGCAGAGCACTCGGTAGAGCGCATTCCTCCATCACGTAATGCCTGATCCACGAGAACATATCAGGCCCAAACATTTTTGAGATATCATGCTATATATCGTTTTTGGCC
>CM068968.1:17437252-17454298 GCA_035128595.1 Eptatretus atami
ACAAACAACACCACACAGGCCGTTTCTTCGCTCTCGCGTGCCCGGACGTGCGTGACCCGAAGTTCGCATATTATTCGCAGTTACGATTATTCGCAATTTAGTAATAATACCCATTATTCAATTAGCGCCAAAGTATTTACCTTTTCGCAATGTCATGGCAAGGAAAATCAAAAAGAGAAGAGAAGAGAGAGAAAAAATTTTTACTTCTGGTCGTGAGCATACCAGCACTCTGATGTTACCGAAATTTATGCACCGTCTAATATGAAAACGATCATAACTTGGATGATTGGTGTGCTGAGCCCCGGTAATGGAGTTATGTGGGTATTCGGGCATGGATTTTGGTTATTCACACACAGAACATCCATAATAAGCATCACCCAGATGAAATAATAATCTATGTGTTAGTTTACAAGCTTTGTTACTTGAACTAGAGTTAACAACGCCTAATTCTGCATGTTAATCTGATGGCCTCCCCAGTACCTGACTGTGCCGTGGGTGGCATTGTGGTTTATCTATAAATGCGGCATTAAGAAATCGAGAAATTATTTTCAGTAGAATACACGAGAGTGCGAATCACTATCCGGAAAGTTCCGTACGTTTATACCCGTAATGGCGAACGCGGCTTAGCTCCTCCCCCATCGGCCACCGGCCCACGGCAACAACGTGTTCATTGTCATTGGGAGGGCTCCTAGGCCGTCGCTAAATAAAGATGGCCCCATAAACTTTTTTGCGACAGGCAGCGATGATCTCGTTCAAGTTACCTTATATCAATTTTACTTGAATAAGGCACATCCTCAGGTCCCCACAAATAATTACCTGGCAAGTTTCAGCATTGAGATCGGACCAGTGGGTTGTCGAGAAAGGCTTAGCGTGGTCAGCGAGGGCTTCACCAAACTAGCTACACACACACAACACGATCCATCTACACACACACACTAGCACACACACACTCAACCACACACACTAACACACACAGATACCACATTCACCACATCACACACAAACATACACATACTATCCCACTAACCACAGCGCGAACCAACACACAGGATCGAGCACAGACGACATTCGAACAATCGTAGAATTACATAATAGCATAGGATGATGAGTAAAGGCTTCTCATGGACTCCTCCACGACTGAGTGAGCGCAGCCAGTGGACCACTATTTTCGTTTGTTCTGGTAAGTGTCCTGTCTGTTCTGTTTGTGACTCTCTTCTACCATGAGCACTAAGCTCGTATAAACAAGTGTTCGACATTTCGCGATGCGATCCTGATGACCACGGTGTTGCGCAACAGACAACCAAGTGGGACTCAAAATATGTTATCATATACTTTGGTCTCATAGGATAGACACATAATGGTCATATGATTGAGCTGAATGAGGTCGCCCGATATAATTTCCACGGCAACCCGTCGAAACAGCATTTGGTGCGGCGAAGGCGGCAGACAGCACGACAACCCATAGTGAACTCTGTATCTACTTTATTTATTGTTTTTAATTGGTGTTAATTTCTCGATATTTCTTTTTTACTCGCAATTGTCAATTCCCTACTAGAGCTGTCTGCAACGCATCCAGTGCCGATAATGTCCAGAAGTACAACCATATAAAAAAATCGATTTGATTGCCCTGGCCGGTCAATTTGACAGAAGAAGAGATAGGGAGAGCTATCTCTAACAACTTGTCACAAAGTAGGGCTTCCTCCAAATAGACTTCCACTAACTCAATTGTTACATGCCTATCGTAGGCCCACGCCCCCCCATGCATTATTCAATAATTTGCCCCGCCAATCCGAGGCGAGACGGCCATAGCACTCCGGGCCTCCCTTGTAGCATATGCCATCCAATTAAGTCAACGCCGATGGTACGCTGCTCTGACATTACATGGTCAGGTCCAAATGGGGATAAGCATAAGTCATATCGGAAACAAGAATGAATTGATAGTTCATGAGCAGGTGGAATTGTGTTAGGCCCATCTGTAATGTTAATTAATGTAGGAATAAATACCGCGAACATTGACATACACTGACACCTACCGCGCACCGCACGATGATGCATCACGCGCAAATCACCATCTGATGCACCTCAGGCAATCTTCACTCTATATAGGCCTCAACTCCCACATAGTCATTGCCCCTCTCATGATATGTATGATATGATTGTTGGAAAATCGTGTGAAACTACTTTATATATCAATGCATGAAGGATACATTAGGCTTTATACTATTACTAGTGTGAGAAATGTACTATACTTTACATGCCTTATAATATGTTCGAGATACTCCGTACACTGGTTTGTGGAAATTCAAACATCCGCTGCGACCCTACGTATTTGCGGTTTCATTAAAATGTAGAGTACCCAACCACATTTTCTTGACGAAATTCGCCTACTCCGGACCCTGTGTTGCTTTAGTTATTTTTATTTTCCTTAAACACTTCAGGACTGGTTCTCCTATATCCACCACCGCCGGATATTAATTCAGCCTGGGGTATTTTCGGCACAGATAACGCTTTGCTCGCGGTTTGAATATTTATTTATTATTATTATTATTATTTCTTTTTTTTTACGGGCACGTACTAGTTATTATTAAAGATAAGTTTCATGATCTAAATACCTCAAGAAAATAAACTTTATTCTATGTTTTTCATAAAGGAAAAACAAGCCTGGTGTTGGCTTAATGGTTAACGTGGCTGGCTTAACATCTTCGGGTCTTGGGTTTGAACCCTTGTACTCCGTCAAATAACACCAGGTGGGGTTGACTCAGCACGTCATCCTTCCGAGGTTGGCAAAATGAGTGCCTGATTACTGGTAATAGGGGGCACTGCATCAGCAGCACAGCGTGCTCCCAGCATGATGCAACCATCAGCCACAGGATGCATTCAAAACAATAATAATAATATGTACTTTACTTTATGTTCTTAATAACTTTTATTCATAAAAAAGAAATTGCACAAAAAAAAAATTCATTATTATGTTAACTTTGGGTTCAGTTTGGAGTTTTTATTTTTTGTTTTTTTTTAAAGTTGAAGTCCCTAACCCTAACAGCTTGGTTGAGTTTGGAGTTTATTTGTTTGTTTGTTTGTTTTTATAAGTTTAAGTCACAAACCCTAACAGCTTGGTTCAGTTTGGAGGGGGTTTTTTTGGTTTTTTATCCCCCGCCGCGTGGCGGAAGGGGGATATTGTTGTCACCCGGGTCGTCCGTCCGCCGCTGGCTGGGCGTCAACATTTATAGCTGTGAGTGTGATAACTCATAAACTGTTTCGCCATATCGATTTGAAATTCGGGTCACACATGTACCACCTGAAAAGGAAGAACCCTATTGATTTTGGCGTGGCCGGATCCAAGATGGCCGACTGGGGCGGCCATCTTGAAAAAAATGTTTTTTGTAATAAATGGAAAACCGCTTTATCTGATTTCAATTACTTTTCAATGGCGGGGGATTCCCATCTCTGATGGGTATTATTTAAGTTGAAGTCCCTAACCCTAACAGCTTGGTTCAGTTTGGAGGTTTTTGTTTTAAGTTGAAGTCCCTAACCCTAACAGCTTGGTTCAGTTTGTAGTTTTTTTTTTGTTTGTTTTTTTTGAAGTTGAAGTCCCTAACCCTAACAGCTTGGTTCAGTTTGGAGGTTTTTGTTTTAAGTTGAAGTCCCTAACCCTAACAGCTTGGTTCAGTTTGTAGTTTTTTATCTTGCCAAAACGAAGTTTTTGCAAGATATGTTAGTCAGTCTGTATGTTTTTTTTTTTTTTTTTTTTTTTTTTGTTTGCCTGTAATCACGAAAAAAAAATTCTGCAGACCACAGTTTTCATTGGAAATTTTTGTAACTTCGCATATCAGAGGCCTATGGAGGTCCTTTCAGGCCATAAAATTTGAAGGTCAAGGTCAAAGGTCAAGGTCACTGTCGCAAATCAGGAGAATCGACAAACCCTTATTTTTTTGAGTAATTTTGATCGGATCGTCTTCAAACTTCATGGGAAGAAGTTCATGGTCTGGCATTCAGCTGATTAATTTTTGGTGCGATTGGCCTTGACCTTCATGGTTAACGCCTAAGGTCAAACATATTTGACCCCAAGGTCAAATTTTCAAGTTTTAGGAACCATATCGTGTAGTACTCAAATTGAACACCTCGATGAGTGCTTTCTAGACATATCAAGCTTGAGACATTATGACGTGATTTGGTGACGTTATGAGGCAAACGCATATTTTTCATGGTTACTCTGTAGAACGATTCTCATCGAAATCTCTCGTAGGCAGATATTCCTCAAGGAGTCGCTCCTGGTGGATAGCAGCTCTGTTCCCTTCAGTGTGACCTTAAAGAAGTCACACGTGGTCACCTTTTGGAAGATACGGATCACCCTACGGGTGACATTGGTTTATTTTATTTTTTTGTTTGTTTGTTTTTTAAGTTGAAGTCCCTAACCCCAACAGCTTGGTTCGGTTTGGAGTTTTTGTTTTTTGTTTTAAGTTGAAGTCCCTAACCCAACAGCTTGGTTCAGTTTGGAGTTTTGTTTTTTTTTAAGTTGAAGTCCCTAACCCTAACAACTTGGTTCAGTTTGGAGTTTTTTTGTTTTTGTTTTTTTTTTATATTGAAGTCCCTAACCCTAACAGCTTGGTCCAGTTTGGAGTTTTTTTTTTTTTAGTTGAAGTCCCTAACCCTAACAACTTGGTTCAGTTTTGGAGTTTTTTTTGTTTTGTTTTTTTTTTAAGTTGAAGTCCCTAACCCAACAGCTTGGTTCAGTTGGATTTTGTTTTTTTTAAGTTTGAAGTCCCTAACCCTAACAACTTGGTTCAGTTTGGTTTTTTTGTTTTGTTTTTTTTAAGTTGAAGTCCCTAACCCTAACAGCTTGGTCAGTTTGGAGTTTTTTTTTTTTTAGTTGAAGTCCCTAACCCTAACACTTGGTTCAGTTTGGAGTTTTGTTTTTTTTTTTTTTAAGTTGAAGTCCCTAACCCCAACAGCTTGGAGGTTTTTTTAAGTTGAAGTGCCTAATCCTAAACAGCTTGGTTCAGTTTGGAGTTTTTTTTGTTTTTTTTTAAGTTGAAGTCCCTAACCCTAACAGCTTGGTTCAGTTTGGAGTTTTTTGTTTTCTTTTTTTTAAGTTGAAGTCCCTAACCCCAACAGCTTGGTTCAGTTTGGAGGGTTTTTTTTTTAAGTTGAAGTGCCTAACCCTAACAGCTTGGTTCAGTTTGGAGTTTTTTTTTGTTTTTTTTTTAAGTTGAAGTCCCTAGCCCTAACAGCTTGGTTCAGTTTGGAGGTTTTTTTTTTGTTTTAAGGTGAAGTGCCTAACCCCAACAGCTTGGTTCAGTTTGGAGTTTTTATTTTTTATTTTTTAAGTTGAAGTCCCTAACCCTAACAGCTTGGTTCAGTTTGGAGTTTTTTTTGTTTTTTTTTAAGTTGAAGTCCTAACCCTAACAGCTTGGAGGTTTTTTTTAAGTTGAAGTCCTAACCCTAACAGTTTGGAGTTTTTATTTTTTATTTTTTAAGTTGAAGTCCCTAACCCTAACAGCTTGGTTCAGTTTGGAGTTTTTTTTTTTTTAAGTTGAAGTCCCTAACCCTAACAGCTTGGTTCAGTTTGGAGTTTTTTTGTTTGTTTTTTTTTAAGTTGAAGTCCCTAACCCCAACAGCTTGGTTCAGTTTGGAGTTTTTTTTTTTTTAAGTTGAAGTCCCTAACCCTAACAGCTTGGTTCATTTGGAGTTTTTTTGTTTTGTTTTTTTAAGTTGAAGTCCCTAACCCTAAGCTTGGTTCAGTTTGGAGTTTTTTTTTTTAAGTTGAAGTCCCTAACCCTAACAGCTTGGGTTCAGTTTGGAGTTTTTTGTTTTGTTTTTTAAGTTGAAGTCCCCTAACCCAACAGCTTGTTTCATTTGGAGGTTTTTTTTAAGTTGAAGTGCCTAACCCTAACAGCTTGGTTCAGTTTGGAGTTTTTTTTGTTTTTTTTAAGTTGAAGTCCCTAACCCAACAGCTTTGGTTCAGTTGGAGTTTTTTGTTTTGTTTTTTTTAAGTTGAAGTCCCTAACCCAACAGCTGGTTCAGTTTGGAGGGTTTTTTTTAAGTTGAAGTGCCTAACCCTAACAGCTTGGTTCAGTTTGGAGGTTTTTTTTTGTTTTTTTTTTAAGTTGAAGTCCTAGCCCTAACAGCTTGGTTCAGTTGGAGTTTTTTGTTTTGTTTTTTTTAAGTTGAAGTCCCTAACCCTAAAACTTGGTTCAGTTTGGAGTTTTTTTGTTTTTTTTTTTTAGTTGAAGTCCCTAACCTAACAGCTTGGTTCAGTTTGGAGTTTTTTTGTTTTGTTTTTTTTTAAGTTGAAGTCCCTAACCCTAACAGCTTGGTCAGTTTGGAGGGTTTTTTTAAGTTGAAGTGCCTAACCCTAACAGCTTGGTTCAGTTTGGAGTTTTTTTTGTTTTTGTTTTTTTAAGTTGAAGTGCCTCACCCTAACAGCTTGGTTCAGTTTGGAGTTTTTTTGTTTGTTTTTTTTTAAGTTTGAAGTCCCTAACCCTAACAGCTTGGTTCAGTTGGGAGGGTTTTTTTTAAGTTGAAGTGCTAACCTAACAGCTTGGTTCAGTTTGGAGTTTTTTGTTTTGTTTTTTTAAGTTGAAGTGCCTAACCCTAACAGCTTGGTTCAGTTTGGAGTTTTTGTTGTTTTTTTAAGTTGAAGTGCCTCACCCTAACAGCTTGGTTCAGTTTGGAGTTTTGTTGTTTTTTTAAGTTGAAGTGCCTAACCCTAACAGCTTGGTTGAGTTTTGGAGGTTTTTTTTGTTTGTTTTTTAAAAGTTTAAGTCCCTAACCCTATTTTCCCCATTATTACCCTCTTTGGTTTGCGGGTTTAAGGGTTCACGGGGATTTTCACGAACGTAACTCCAGCGAACAGCAAGGCCTTCCGGGATAAACTGACACTGGGTGAAGTATCGTGTTCTACCGATATTCTAGTTGTTGTTGTTTTTGGTTGTTCTTGTTCTTGTTGTCAATGGACACCGCCGATGACCCACATGTTTTAACCACGCAATAAACAGTTCTCGGCTCAGCCTTCATTGTGTACGTTCGTTTCCCTCCCTTTTCTCCATCAACAAGCGCAAACGTGCGGTACGGTAATAAATACATGACCCCTTGATCGGTCAAAATGATCAAGAACATTTCTGTTTCGTTTAATTTCTTCATTCAGAATTGAGTTTCCTTCACACCGACGCGCGGTTTCTCTCTCTACTTGAGCTGTTTGTTGGTTGCTGTGATGGAGCACACACAGCACGGACCGCGCACGGGAACCGGAACTTCACGGTGGAGCGGCACGGGGGGGGCAGTACCTGTACAATCTCAGCGCTAGTCGACAACGCTGGCCGAGTCCGAATGCCCGAAGGATGTCTCCCTGATCGTGTTATCGTTCTTGCTGCGTCCCTTCACAGGAGCACGGCGAACCCTGACGCGTTATCGACCGTAGGAGGTTTCGCGCGGGCAGATCGCCACACGCAGCACGTGCGGTCGATGAGGATTATCTTGATGGTTGTCGAGTGAAATAACAGACAGATTTAAAATGTAAAAAGATAAAGGGTAAAAGAGATAGCTAAATGTAGAGGAATCAGACAACTGCCTCCAAATAAACCAGAACTCTAAAGTTGGGAAGACATCGTTATACCTATGATTAAACTGATATCCACACAGATAAGTGAATTTGGGTAATGTGCTTTGACTGACACCAAGCAGAACTTTCGGCACACCGTATAATCACCCTCTAGAAATATATAGGCTTAAGCCATAAAGAATTCTCCTGTGGCAAAATGCGGCCATTTGAATATGGCCACCATTGTTAATTGTACCCAGTTCCTCACGTTCTAGACCCGCTGGGAATTGGATTCTGGTGCTTAATCTACATTTTCAAAGGATAGGAGATGCAGGCTACTTGATTTATCACCATGCGCTAGCAACCTAACAAACTAAACATTATTAGCTTCAGTTTTTTTGTGAGATGAATTAATAGTAAAACCATCAATACTATAGCGTGGTTATGCACATTTTGCCGCCAGATTCAGATCGCCCCATGCGCATTGTGTGCTGAGCTTCGTAATTAGTTATGTGAATTCGCAAATATTTTGCCTGCATCCACACAGAACTCCTTATCAACCATCACAATGAAATATTCTATTGAGTACACCTTTGTGTACTGTACCTAGAAGACCGCTCACCAGGTACGATGCTTAGTTTGACCTGCATGTGACGGTGTCGCAGCCACATATTTCTGGAATTCTCACTTACCGTAGACCGTGTGGCGGTATATACCACGACATCCGATCGTATAGTAATATAGCGGTAGCTAATACTGTTCTAATAACATACTGCCTAGGGCACGAGCACAACAAGGGGCCTCATGACCGAGCTCATCAGGATAACAGTGCCAGCGACCACAACGAACAAATGTCTCGTAAAGACAAGATGAGATCTACAAATGCCAAATCAGCACGTGAACAGATGGCCAGGATACAGACATAGCTGACATCCATAGTAGCATTCGACAAGATATTGCTCGCAGACACAAATGTCCACTGCATGAGAGGTCAGGCATCTCGGCGCTCGTGCTTCACGATGCAGGAGACTTCTGCAGCACGCAGTAATAAAACAACAACTCACGAGCGAAAAGAAAACACACACGCCAGATGACCCAGACCCAAATTACCGCTCAGACCTGACGGAAACTCTCCAACAGAGACATCTCTCGGGAATGCCTTTGTATCCTCACATCAGAACTGACATGGTGCAAGTGGGTCGCACTACAGGACAAACCACCTAACCAACTCAGGTTGAACTCTCATTTCCCAAAGCTAAGTACCACTCAGTGCTGCCCTTCTGGGTCTTCTCCCCTCTGTAACATAACAAGCAAGCGGACCAAGGGCACAAAATCTATGAGACACTGCTAACCATGGAATCATAGCTACAGTCACCTAACGAGGAAGTGCATATGGACAATACCGTTGCCCAGTGTCAAGCTAAAGACTGTAATCGTACAGTACATGGAACGCAAACTGGGGACAGATCATGCTGACGGGCGCGTAACGCCACCATAACTCATCGAACAGAAATGGGTTATACTCAGACATACGTCAAAGAAAGTCGGATGTGATGCTCGTTGGCAATGATGCGATTGGTGCTGCATAAGAGAAGCAAACGTCAACGATGCGGACAGAACTCAGTTCATACGAGCCTGAAGCTGCTAAAGAGTGAGACACATGTAAGCATAACATCAATTTCAGGTTATCTGATGCCCTCTGCAAGGTGGAGCATGCCCTGAGTACAACTCTTGCCAAGTTTCCAGGAGTAACCTGGCCCAAACATCAAACCCAGCAGACTCTTGGCATCCTCAACCGAGACCATCAGACCCCTCCACAGATACCATTACAACAGATTCGCACGCCAGATGGGATGCGACCACAATAGTCGGACTACTAGCACAGCCAAGACCAGAGACACTATTTACTCATCAACTGGGCACATGGTAGGACAATTGATGCGTCACAAGCTTTGTCCTTGGCCGCACCGGACACCTAGCAATTGGAGGCAGTCTCGTGGAGTGGATTCGTAGGCTCATATAGTGCACTACAGCCTGAATCAGTCAATAGCCGGCAATCAGCGTCACCTAAAAAGGAAGGACAGTGAAGAACTCCCTCCAACACATACAGTCACTGATCAGCACACAAAGGCGCCACTACTAAGCGTACTGGCGGGCGAAGAGATGATCGTCCCTGAACTTCCCATCCACAGTTTGGGGGAAGAAAAGACACAGTGAATTAAGTTCACTGGAACCACACTGCTGTAGCGACCCAGCCGTCAGAACTCATACTGTGATGAAAAAATGGGTGCAGAAGTACAGATGCAAATGTGTAAGGCATCATCATGCAACTGCCTTTCCACTTGGTGGAGCGTGTTCTCGAAACAAATAATCTCATGAAATACCTTCATAATTACCCTATGAAGAGCTACCTGATAAATGAATGACTGTGTACTGCCGACCACAACGATGTCTAAACAGACAAGAACAGCACATTGATTTGCAAGAATACAGCAATAATCCATAACTGTGTCTCATATAAATAAATAACCAAATATAAAAGGAAACATGCAAGAACCGATGCACATCATGAATATGTCCCAGTTTCAAAACATAATATAACTCACAATATTAAATGCGTATCTATAAGTGACCTATATTTATTTCCGAAGCTAGATATATGTAGGTAGTAAGTTGTTCAGAAGATAGTTATAGCAGTTTAATAATATTCCTTACTTGCATTCCTCACCAGAAATGACGATTGAGCCCACGTCATAATCATATCAACTAGGGTAGTTAAGACTGATCTACTGAAAACAACCGTGGTGACATTTGGAAAATGGGCCGCCATATGTGGCCACAGGACAAACTGCGAGGCCATCAGCTAAATTCTTCCTTCGGCCTGCTTAACAGTGCAAAGACATCATATCTTGTAGCGCCAAAGGCACAATCCATTCCATATCTGCTCCCGGACTAGAACTATTTGGAATTATCTGCAGAAAGTACATGGGACGTTACACATGAACGGAATGAAGAAAACTGTCTCAGACAGAATTGTTAACAGGAACTCAAACAATCAGATCTGGCTTGGAGTATTCTAACATTCAAGAGCCTAATCTAGTGGAAATCTTCATTCAAACCAAATCAATCAGGATGAAAGTCAAAAACATCATCGCTGGTGGACAAGACTTTGTATTATCGATACATTTCAGCTGAAAGTAGAAAACCTTTCGCTCCATTTAAAACCAAAAGCTATTACCCTCAGCAACATCAACTGTATATTGCACGGACAGGCAAATACATATTTGACTGCTCAGTACCATAGTACAAACCTGTACTACCTGTTCCAAGGTGGGGTTTCGTGAACAGAACAATACGGTCTCCCCTCAGTGTACCTGTGAGGCAGGTATGATAAAACAGCACTGCAGGATCAAAACAAAACTGTCAAAGACTGGATCCTTGGAGCCAACGCCATCCATATCTGCTGCGCATGCCTCTGAGAGCTCTCCTCAGGAGTAACCTTCTCCGAGAATATGTGCAATTGTTGCACTTCGGCACTGAAATACAATTCATTCTGCAAAAACCACACCAAAAATCTAAAGAAACAAAAGGAGCATCAGAGAGCAGACCCCAACAGGACATGGTTTGTGTGTGTTTGTTACTGGTGGTTTACATAATTAATAAGAGTAGCAACTAAGAACCCATTTATAGATGTTGGCAGTGATGACGGTACAAGCCAACCCACTTTGGATTGGACACTGACCACTGACCCGTCAATGTTTCTACATACCCAATTGTATTTCGAATGAGTTATTAAAATAAATCATTTCAAATAAATGGAAGACGCAAAAAGTACAAAGTCTTCTTGGTAACAAAGGAAGCCAAAAAGCAAAAGCACAAGATGAAGTCATACAGGATCATGATGATCGTTTCACTCTGCTCCTCTCTACTTCTATTTTGAATAAGGCTCCACAGCAGCCAATGAACCATACTATAATATATATTATATATATATTACATGAAAAGAACCCAGATCAAAAATTCAATAATCTGGCTACAGAAACATCTGCTATCAAATAATAAGATTATTATTCGTTGCGATATATATATTTTTGTAACAATAATAATATATTTGCGAACTGACGCGGTCTGCGATCGCCACAGTAACCGAACTCGCGACACGTCGCTCACACGAAACGACATCAAGCGTGACCTCCGAACTACCCGCTGAGCGTCACGTGGTGGTTAACCTCACCACGGGCCAATTGCCACTCCGCTGCGATATGGTTGCTTCGCACTAAATCGACCTACTGAAGTACTCTGCGCGGTGTCGTCGGCGTCTACCGCAAGCCAGACTCCGACACGAACCGCTTAAGCGTTCGTTCCCGTAACAGATAACGACGGCAGTATCGCGGTCCATTTGAGGTCCATAATACCAGGGCGTTTAAAGCACGATATCCTTACGTGATGCAAGATGAGATCCAATAAAGGAAGGGCACGAAAGCAAAGCGGAGCAAAACATTCAACAAGCATACATTTATTACCATCCAATCAACATCACGATAATAACGCATACAGTCGAAGATCACACAAGCAAAATCAATACGACGCGACTACAACGAATAAAAGGAATAACTACAACTATACAGTTTACTTGTCGACGGGCGCCACATCACACTTAACACAAACCAAGAGAAAAGAGTCGGCTTCCGCGCCCGCCGAGTCCCCTCCGCGAACTCAGCGTGTCGCGGCTGGTCAATTTCCCCTAGCGGCCGTGAACCTCCGGCACTCTCTCCGGAGCTAGGCTCACGCCAACAGTCGGCTCGCGGGCTTCACGTCGCTGCCCTCCGCGTGGCAAGCGAAAATTCTACCACTGAGATCACCAAGAACACCTCAACGAACAGAGCTCACAACCTTCCAATTCCAACTGCTGCTGCTTCTCTCTCTCTTCGACCTTCCTCACCTTTTTAGCGGGTTCCCCCCTCCCCCTTATCGGCGCCCGTCTTCAAGTCTTCTAGAAGACTTCGAAGGGGGCGCCTCTGTGCTCTCCTCCACCACCCGCGGGCACCGGGGAAGTCATTTTGGCTCGGACCAGGGAATTATTCCCCAAATGAACCTCTCTTACATGACCTTGACTTGACCTGCATCGGCCATCCATCCACTCCAATACGCGGGGGGAGATCAGGCGGAAACAAGCGGAATAGGCGGGAAAATCTACCGGCAGCTCCCGCAAAGTTTTGGTCTGGAACTGGTGCGATACCTGCGGCCACGGCCGAAATCGCCGCGTGGTCCGTAGTGACGGAGTCAATAAGTGCGGATATGCGAAGAGTGGTGGCGTTGTGGTGAGGTTGACATGTGTTGGTGTTTCGCGCGCTGAAGAACTGGCGTTGAGGCGATGCTGCGGGGTTGGGTAGAAGGTGAAAGGTAGTGGCGGTGTCGAGTTTTCGGCGGGCGTGTGTACTGCTAATGGTCGAAAATAAAGACATAAGAAAGAAAAGCTAATCAAGGCGTCCAGCGAGATCAATCACACATCTTTCCTTATACAACGGGTGGGCTCACCCAGGATACGATAATCAACTGAGACCTTATGTAATAATTCCACAACCGAAACACTACCCCTCATCCTTTTTACAGACTCGTCCGAGTCGTCAAATTCTCAGTGTCCATCAGTTGTTTCCCATATACTTTTATCTCATACCTGAGTGCACATTCATGTTAATTCGTCGCCCCAAATAATAACCATATGGCTATAACAACTAAAGAACCCACTCATAGACGACTTAAAATAAATATGCCGCGCTACACATACATCGGGGGCGCACTCATATTACAGACATCAACCTTACACACAAATTTTAACCTAAACAAGGCCAGGATCATGGACTACTGCAGGCAAGGCAAAGAGCAACAACGGCGCACGGCGCCATGCGCCGTTTTGTAGCTTGCACAGACCAGTCTGCAACTCCACACGATCTTTCGGCGCACATGCAAGAACAACAGGGGGGGAATCAAAAACGAAGGCAAAGAACTGCACGCAGCATGGCAAAGTGTCAAAGCAAACACAGCCCAGAACAAGGCCGGCAGCAAACACAGCCCAGATGAACGCCGCACAGGCTTGAACAAAACCGCTGCGACGATCGACGGGCACAGGGCTTAGTAAAAAACAGCCAGCATGAACTGCCGCACAGCCCTTGCCATAAACAGCCACGATGAAGTTGCCAGCCTTGCTTCAGTTGAGTTGTGGGGGGATGCGGTGGTGCTGGCCACATCGAAGCGGCTCGGACCTACCATAGCTCCCCCCAACCTACTCCGCCCTTGCCTGTCATGGGGGTCCATATAAACCCTCCTTATTGTAAAACCAATTAGCCCCACTGTTTTGGTTTTATTATTTTACTCCCACTTAATCGTCTAAACTTATCGGCCTTGTTCTAAACCCTACCCTACCTACTACCCACCCTACTTCCCTACCGGTAGGAAAAGGAGAGCTAGCATCCTGTTGAGGCCACAACTCAAACCTCAGGATGGCCTCCTCGACCTCAGCGACAACGCCAAATGGTCAAGCACGGCCCACAAAGAAGCCGAAGGGAGGATGGCGGAGGGACACTCTAATCACCCAACCAATAACCTAACTAACCCGGCTCCAATAGCCCCTCTCGCTAATCTATGGTTTAACAACCGATCCCGATGTCGCTGCGTTGTGTCCTACAATTGGGCTGCCCTCCCCAAGTTCCTACCGTGCCTCCTCACACGTCTCATGCTGGACTGGCCCCTGGCACACTACCTCCTCCGATTCCCAAAGCTATCGGAACCCGGCAAGCTAACGCCCCGACTACACTCCCATAAAACACCGGGGATGCCACCCGACTCCCTGAAATGCCACGTAGGACGGCTGGCCCCGGGCACCCTTTCGAGGCGTACTCCGTGCACACAACACTGCCACACGGCTTAACGGCGGACCCCTCGCCCCACGCATCATCGCGACCCCTGCCCACCTACGCTAATCACGGCCCCCTGGCCTTGCCTACGCGCCTGCTCGCCGTGCCCCGAGTACCCCCCGCACTTCACCTGCGCAGCACCCCCGCCTGTCAAGGCCGCACCCTCCAAATAGTTCAGAGATACACGCCCAACACAAACACGTGGCAATTTCAATTTACTAACAGCAACACTCACCAACGCCCCGGGCCTTGCGGGAACACTCTCCCCCAATAATTGCACGCACATTGATTCACAAACACTTCCATACACTCAGACCGCCGGCCTCACCTCACTAAATCAAGTTCCCACCCGACATACTCTTCAACAGACACAGCTGAATCCTGCCATCCTTCTATCTGCGTCCCCTATCACTAGTGCTCCCAGTCGTCCTTAACTACATTGCACTGTCTTTTAACCTAACGAGCTAGACTGACGTACCCTCTAACACCTCACAGTCGCCACGTCCTCAAAATGTCACAACATCATTCAACAAATCGACAACACCCTCTCCCTAAACCATCACGGGCCCTATGAGAATTACCCGTCCTGAAGCCGCTAGCTAACACTACACTCTTTCCTAACTATTCCATTCCCTGTAGCCGAATGCCGCTGTTACGCCGAAAGGAGCTTGCTTTTTTGGTGTTTTTTTTTTTTAATGGCTCAACTAGCAGCGGCAACCGCAACCTGCTCAACACCAGCGCGCGCGCAATCAAGCCGGCACCTCGTTGGCGTGAAGTCCAGGCAGTGTTGGTACCTCTCCCCTTGACGGCACCACCGAAGGATTCACCCTCTGCCGGATTCCACACTACGCGCACCAATCACCGGTGCGCATAAAAAAATAAACACAACCTCCGATGGCTCGCAGGGGTTCCCGCACGGAAGACATTGCTCGCCGTTGAGCTTCACACACACGCCCGCGTGGAGAACCCGCCGTCCAAATCCGTAATCCTGCCAACTTCGCCGTGCCGGCGGTGATCGCAACATCCACGCTGGCGTTCCGACCGGTTCACTCCTGAAGCAAGCGAGCACGTGGCGGCCTCGTTGCGATTGCACAGCACGGACCTCGGGCGCTCGCCCCGTCAAATCCGCGCGGTCCCACATCTACGCGCACTCTCGCCCTTGTTCTCTTGGTCGCCGTCGCCACTGACCGCACCCCTTCTCGTGTTACGACGCTCCACTCTAACCATCACAACTCACATCTCGATTACCGGGAGACGCGTGCGTGCCCCCGCATGCGACCCTCATGCCCTCCATACACGACTTTACAATACCAGATCGCTCCTTCGGCGCGTTCCCAACACGCGGCCATCACCAACATCGGCGTGCTGGAAGCACGCCGCCTCGCTCACTCGCCTAACTCGCAATCCTCCTCACAGCACACGTTCCCATTTCACCATGCACGTTTGCGCGCGTTTCAAGCACACATGTCCCCGCTCTATGTAGAGAAACAGTAGCTTTACGGATACAATGACGGTACCACTGTTCACTGGCATGCGCAGCCTGAGGGAAGCCGGACTCTAGAGATGTTTTGTGGCTTTCAAATGTTCGAATACTTGTTTGATATTTGGTCTGTTCAACAGCTAATACAGGTGGTGATACCAAATTAACTCGTTCATTATTTACTAATCAAACAACTTATCAGTCGATAACGATCGTGGTGCGAGGATGACTCGAAACTGGTGAAAAAACGGACCACGAAACGTCGACAGTGCAGTTGGATTTCTCGGGACGGTACCCAATCTTCGTCCCCAGGACACTGTACACGCGTGTGTGCACCGAAAATAGAAACATTTACTGTTCCAGAAAACGTTCCTAGCTTCCGGGTGAAGCAGAGTCCGATCGGGATTGGACTATATGGCAGACATCGCAGAGGCGCGGTGGTGGCGGCCATATGCGATAATACACCCGCTTGCCTCGCCCGGCTCCCAAGCGGCGGCGAGCTCGAAGCCAGAGATGGGAGAATACGCTAAACGTCCTCCATGCACTGCAACGGCGGGCGCTGGTCGGACCATAACCGCGGGGCGGAATACAAAACAGGTAAGAAGCTTGTCGGACCCGAGACATCGCGCTGCAGTCTACTGACGGCTGGAAGGAGCATTGAGAAAGGACCTCATCGCGCTGGTCGGGTAGGAGCCTCTGTGGAGTCACGATGAAGAAGACGCCTCTTTGCCGCCATGAGGCGCATCGCCGTCCGTAGGAGAACACCAGATGAGCCGAGTGGCCGTCTAACACGCGGAGGGAAACGAGACGTCCGGTTCGTATCTCACGCTCGCATCAAGGAGCGGCGACACATTGCAAGTATGAAATTGAAGTGCACCAAGCGGGTGTCGATCCATCAATCGACTCAACGGAAAGAATAATTTGCTGCGCATCTTGGTTGCCGTGGCATACGCGACCAACGAAACACATTACTATCTCGTGAGAGAACCAGATATGCACTATAAGGAATAAAGTAACGAGGCAAAGGTCGGATAAATAACGCTTCGCAGCTGCGCCTGCTGTACGACTTCAAGACTGACGCGATTCAGCGTTCCGTATCACGGAAGGCAATC
>CM068968.1:17467320-17477751 GCA_035128595.1 Eptatretus atami
GTGCCCTCCCTGGCGACTCCCCTGAAATGCTCACGTGGCAGGCTGGCTTCCCGGGCCCCTTTCCGAGGGTTACCCGTGCACACAACACTGCCCACGCGGCTAACGGCGCCCCGGGCCCCCGCATCATGCGGGCGCACCCGTGCCCACTACCAGTTTCGTCGCAGAACTTCCGATAATCTATACTATTATAGAGTTACTTCGTGAACTCATATTACGGTATTAAGCACTGTCTCTCAATGGTGAAAATTCATCATTAAAACATTCTATGATAGTTATACGGATCTGGAATCCTGGATTTCACAAATCGAAATACAGTTTCGTTCCTTGTCACTACTGAATCTGTCCAAAATTCTCTCAGATCCAATTGAACATAACCTTTTTATTCAGTACATTACTGTATCAAATACCAAACAATCTAAGATAGAAAAGTAGGGGTAAAATAACCTCTCACTTCATCCTTTCGGCTGCGGTGCCGACGGTAACATTATTAAAAGTGCTTGAGCACTCACCCAGATACAAAAAGTACTATATAATCATTATATGTTATAACATGTTCATAACAATCAAATAATCAAATCTACCATTATAATCTATTACTACTGATGCAGAATCATTACATGTACATAAATCAAAATAAACAGCTATAATCAAACAGGATAGTATGAGTATACACAGTGTGAGTCGGAGCAGTGGTGAGTGTAAATCAGTGTGAGTCTAAACAGTCTGCAGTGTAAATACAGTGCTGAAGTATCTGAGCAGTGTGAGTGTAATCAGATGAAGTCCTTAAACCATCCTGAAATGTACACATCAGTGTGAGTGTAATCAGTGAGTCTACCAGTTCTGACGGGTGTAATCAGTGTGAGTCTCAACAGTCTAGTTTGTAACAGTGTGAGTCTGGAGCAGTGTGAAGTGTTAATCATTATGAGTCTAACCAGTCTGAGTGTAATCAGTGTGAGTCTAACCAGTTCTGAGTGCTAACAACCGTGTGAGTCTGAGCAGTTGAGTTAACCAGTCTGAGTGTAATCAGTTCGTAGAGTCCCTACCCCAGCTGAAGTGTAATCAGTGGGTTGATCCTAACACAGTCCGATAGATTGTAATCATGTTTTGAGTCCTAATACCAGTCTGAGTGTCAAAATCAGTGTTGATCTAATCCAGTATCCTGCATTAGTAATCAAGTATGTGAGCCAACCAGTATGCCTGAGTGATTAAATGTGTGTAGTTAACGCAAGTCTTAGAGTGTATCGGTGTGAGTCTATAAACCAGTTCCTGAGTGTAATCATGAGATGATCGTCTAACCAGTCTGAGTGTAATCATGTGTGATGTCTAATAACCCAGTTCTGAGTGTATTCTAATGGTGAGTCTAACCACTCTGAGTGTACATCAGTGTGAAGCTACTGCAGCAGTGTGAGTCTAACCAGTCTGAGTAAATCAGATGTGAGTCTAAACCTAGTACATGAGTGATAATCAGATATATATGTGAGTCTACTAATTAAACCAAGTCTGAGTTGAGTAAATTCAGTGGTGAGTTCTAGAGCAGTGAGTGAGTCTAACTCAGTAATCATGAGTGGTATCAGTGGTGAGTACTACACAACCAGTTCTGAGTGTAATCAGGTGAGTCTACCAGTCTGAGTGTAATCAGTGTGAGTCTAACCAGTCCCTGAAGTGTAATCAGTGGTGAGTCTGAGCAGTGTGAGTCTACCAAGTCTGAGTGTAATCAGTGTGAGCTCTACACGCAGTCTGAGGTCATCCAGTGTGAGTCTAACACAAGTCTGAGTGTAATCAGTGTGAGTCATAACAGCAGTCTGAGTGTAATCAGCTGTTGAGTCTAACCAGTTCTGAGTGTAAATCAGTGTGAGTCTCAGACCAGCTCCGAACTGCTTAATCAGTGGAGTATGAGTTCTGCAGTACAGTGTGAGATCTAACAGTATTCTGAGTGTTAAAAGTTAGTGAGTTAACAAGTTTTTATTTTCTGAGTGTTAAATTACAGTGATGAGTCTGAGCTAATGTGAGTCTAACCAGTTCTGAGTGTATATCAGTGTGTAGTCATCACCCGTAACCTGAGTGTAAAATCAGTGTAGTTAACCAGTTCTGAGATGTGTATACAGTGTGAGTCTGAGCAGTGGTTGAGACAGTCTACCAATCTGAGCTGTAATCGAGTATGTGAAGTCTGAGCATGATGTGAGACTTAACCAGTTCTGAGTGTAATTAATCAGTAGTATGATGTAACTAGTCTTGAGTTGGGATTAAATCAGTGAATGGTGTAACTACAGTCTGATAGTGTAATCAGTGTGAGTCTGAGTATGATGATGAGTGTAATCTAGTGTGAAGTGTAAACTAAAGTCTTGAGTGTACATTACATGATGTGTAAGTCTGATAGTATAGTGTTAGTTGTTAATATTTACAGTGTGATCTGAGTAGTGTGAGTGTAATCAGTGTGGATAGAAGTATACATAAGAGAAAAATAGGATGTTGTGAATCTTTATATATTTCGGTATTGCTATTAGAAGGCTTTGCTTCTAACTATATGCCTTATGTCCCGCACTTAGTTTGTCCTGATACTATGTCTATCCACGAGTTCCAGCCCTATACCAATCGTCTGACCTGTTATGCAATAGCCTCGTTCCCTCATATTTCTTCCCCATTTAATCTCCTTAATGACGTTCATCTAAATTCACTACCAAGTGAGTGAAGCTCACACCATTGGATATACATCTATAAACTGTCATCAATCCAACGTATACGTGAGGAGCTGCCTACAAACAGCGAGACGTAGTGCAGTAAACGCCCGGTCAACACACTCTCGAGCTACTTACATATGAGCGGCAGGTAGCGGTGCCCGTGGTAAATAGAGTCAGAAGTCAAAACCTCAAATGGAGTGATGACAAACTATGTTGAAAGCGTCGGACTTTCGTAATTAAGACTCTAGTCATGCCCGATCAGCTCTGTCGACTCTGCAAAAGACAAACTCGTGCGCAGTAGTGTAAAGCTGAGTGATGTACCTACGTCGTGTACTCAACGGATGCAAGCAGACGGCGACACCCGTGTGTGATCGTCGCGCACGCGTTTCAGCAGTCACACGGATGAAAAATAAGAACCTTCATCGGAACATCTGACATACTTCAACAACGACGTGATGTCCCGACATTTAATCTGCTCGTCTTGTTGTCAGACGACGCAAGGTGTGTTCGCCGAGAGGAATATTGATTCATTTATCTTCATCGATGATCGATGCCTTGGAATCTGTCATCACTTTCGTGTAGTAAAATTATTCCATTTGAGCACCAAAGTGTTTCTTCGTGTAATAGTGACTCCTTGAAGATGCCGCACGCTGAAGAGTTCATGGTAATCGGGTGTCATGGGATGACTTCAAGGCGCGCTGTGATATGTGGTTGATCCTGCCAATGGCTGCGGTCGACTCGATTGTTGATTCAAGGCGCTTGTGATATGAGTTAGACTGGTCAGAAGCGCGCAGAGTGATCCTGGTCTTGAATATCGAAGAAGAGCGCTTGGTGAATGGGAAGATGAATGTTCAAGGACGACGTTGTAAATTGTTGTTCAAGCAAGGCGCTTGTGTATTGGTTGGTTTCAAGTCCAGCTCATGTTGAATTGGTTAGATTAATCAATGCGCACTTGAGTGATTGTTGATTTCAAGCGCTTTGATGATTGGTTGATTCTAAGGCGCATTGTGATTGGTTGGATCGAATGTTATTTTATGTATCGAGATTAGTGCCGAGATTAACATTAATTTTATATAATTTATTGTTCGACATTAAATGCATTATGTTAACAGTATTATAAAAACGTGTTTATTATGTGAGTGATATTAAATATAAATATATTAATATATATATTAAGAAATGTAACACTATGCTTCATTTCTCACCCAAAGCTGATTGGTATGAACTGATAACTGTACTCTGGTGGAAAGCGCTGTGCGTTGAGTGATCGTTACGAGTGTGAATTAGTTGATTCGAAGCGCCTTGTGTTGGTTGATTTAAGATTATTTTTTATTGGTGTTGGCTGAGGTAAAGATTCTTCTTTACTCATCGTTCTATTCGCGACTCTATCACCGTTGGGGGTCGCCACTTATAGCGGTAGTATTATCCGCTATGATCCGCATACGATGAGATATGGCACAGGATCTTTAGACGTATAACTCGGATGCCCTATATCTGAAGTAACATTACAAATGATATTTATTATTTGATATTTATTCGGATAATATATACATAATATATAAGGTTTTAGTCATATGACGAGCTCAGCGTGATTTACTTTTTACTTCTTCATCTTCCTATCTTTCTTTCTTTCTTCTCTTGACAAAACCTAATACCTACTAGGGACTCGTCTCTTTGTATGTATCAATATAAAGATATTCATCGAGAATCGATACCTTAATATAAAAAGCACATCAGATATAACGTAAACCAACATCCTCTCTATACTACATATGTATAGAATATATATTTATTTATAGCATTGACGGTTTCCATTATTGAGGCGTATCAGTTATCAGAAACTCTATTTAAATATATACATTAGCGTACCATTATGCTTTTAAAGTTTCGTATAAAGTTTACACGATATCATTATAATATAATTTCATAAAGGTATATATTTATTAAATCAATTTATTCAGTATATGTACACTTCGTATAATCACATTATATATTTATTATCTGAATAATACACGATTAATATATGCGCACGCTAAATACCGTCAAGAACATATTATCCTAGGGTATTACTACTGAGCTATTACAGTATAATTACAGGCAACTAGTGACCGATAATATCGGAAGTATGTTCGAGTATAGTATGTATTGTTGAGTTTTTTTTTTTACATATTTTTAATTTAGTATCTGAATTCTAATATTAACCTTTAGCAAGCTGACTTTGACATCTTTGGACACATTTGTCCTTCGTATTTCATCGGCTTACGTATTATATGCCTTGAATGTTAGATATATATTTAAATTATTATAATATCATAAAAAGTGTATAATATCAGTGTTCACTTTAAGTAGTCTAGCTAATAATGTAATTCTCATACGTGTGCCGTTTGTTCACGTTCGTCCAATATGTAGTGGTCATATAATTTTGTGACTGTAGTCTCAACCTGAAAGACGCGCACTCTTCTGATTTGAGGTCTCAGTCCGCAGTCCTATATTTTCCGTTTCCGTCCGTGGGGGTCAGGGGGTCATGATACAAGCACCTCATGGTCTCCACCCCACGCGTCAGAATTGTTTCCCCCAAGTCGCTGGACAAACTCCATCAATGAACGTAACCATGGCTTGCGAATTCTCGCTGAACGTGAAGCGCCAGCCGTCGAGGCTGGATGCGGTATCGCGCCCGACCGAACACACTGCCCCGGAATATAGGACGATCGCACCTGCCGAACCGCGACCGAGCTCGTCGCGACCCACGCACGTCCGTTAGGACGGACAAACGAACCTTCAAGATGAACAATGTGAACCCGCCAATCGCTCCACGGCATGGCTAACGAGGGTAGCGCGTGCGCGAGCCAGTCAACGGGGGCATCCTTTCGACCCTCACCAATTAACACATCGTTGTCACAAAATACGGCCACTTGTAGGATAGGGTTTGCTTCCCAAACACTCGCACCCTTATGATCCCATACAAGTCACTACCCGGGTTTCCACCCTCGCCGGAACTCGTCACGGAACAAACCGCCGGCCGCGAGCTTGTCCGTCACGCGCCGACGGATGGTAACGAGGCCCGTGAATCCGCCGAGAACGCCGACGTTCGACCCCGGTTCGCCGCAGGTCGCTCTCCACGCGCACCCGAGCGCTGGTAGTGTGCCTCTACCGGTTCGGCAATACCTAAATCCGGCTTGGCGCTAACATCCCCGCAAGAACGAAAGCGGGTCAGTCTGGATTTAGTATCGGGCAGTTCGACTCGAGCGAGTCTCGGCAACGAATTGATTTCTACCAGTTTACAATGGCACACAAGGACTGTCAGTTTTTTAGACATCGACACCCACGTATTACCAGAACTCCTTTAACTATGAACGCAGGAATAGGAGTGCAACTATAAAGACAAAAGGATCGACGCCGAAGTAATAAACGGGCAAAAACAGGTAAAAAGACCACACAGAAACTAAGCAACAGTATACTTAATCCGCGGTACCCGACGCCGTGTACTAGCATTCAACCTTAGATAGCACGCTATTTGACAGTCCCACATATTAAGCCCCGACTGTCAACATGCTAAGTCATCATATGACACAAAAGATGATTCAAAAACCACTCATAGAAGCGAGGTTCAAACGACTACAAACAACAGACGGCACCATTATACAGTTCTAACGTACGCACACACACTACAAAGACAACGGACCGCACAACAACACCAACATTCACAACCACAACACACGAAGCACAGCAAACGCACCAACCTTCACAGGCAAGGGAGTCAGTACACTGGGTCCCATGGGCCTATAAACGCGCGTGAACCTGGATGAGCGGCCAGGTCCACAGACGAGAAACCAAACAAGCAGAGACCCCTCAGAACGCAGCGCGCCTGTCGCTGGGAGAGGCCCGCATTGAATGTGCGTAAGCATCTCGGCGGTACCGCCCCGAGAGCCGTCTGGTCACACTCGCTTGGAGTAAAATGGGAGACACGGGACCTGAACCTGTCGCAACGTCCAGCTCTAAGCGCGGGGGACGAATGCGAGAATTGTCCGATCTTCCACTGCTCTGGGGAGGGAGTATGGCTGGGCTTGCTCGATCGTCCCGGCGACGCGTCGAGGTCTTCAACGCCATCGTATCGTCCGGACCCGGGCTCCAGCGAGACGGCTGGACTCCAAAAAGTCTGTCGCCCGGACGTGCACGGAGCTCCACGGTCCTGCGTTCTCAGTTCCGAGCTCCCGCCCGCAATCGGCAACTTCCCTCGCTGCCCATGGTTGCTCGCTCCAACACGTGCCGGTGACACGACCCGTACCGTCCTAGGCCGACCCTGCGTATCTGAGCTCCGTCTTCTCGACGGTCGATCCGCCGCCACCGACACTTCCGTCTTCTCGCCAGGATCGGCGTCATACCGAGCCAACTCCAAGAAAGGCCCTTGACTGGCGTCGCACCAAGCGGGCAAGACCCAAAACTGGCAAGACCGAAAACGACAGCTGTTCGCAGCCTCCGTCTCCCGAATCCAGCCCGCAAACCCGAAGTCTAGCCAAGCAGGGGAAGAATGACGAGACGTAAGCACTCCAGCCCCTCGCTCTTTTTATCGGCTCAGGACGACAAGCTCGAGCCAGAAAATAACTGCAAATTCCTCCCGGGGATAACCTCTCCTATCAAAACAGAACCTCAAAGGGAGGGCAAGGCCGAAGCTTTCGCTCGACCGAGTAGGAGACCCGGGAGAAAAAGAGGCGAGAGAGGGTCTGCGGAGTTATCATGTCCCTGTACTACGCTCAAAATGTTGCAAATATGGCCCGGAATGTTCGAGCAGGGCCCGCGCGTGCGCTGCTGGGCTGAACGGCTCAAGGCTCGCCCGCCGCTTCCCTGATTGGGTGGATCAGATGTGCGGCGTGTACATTCCTGATTCCCGAAATTCTCCTATCAAGAAAAACAGCTCACGCCTATCCCTGCCACTCGCCGTACGGGACCTCGCAAGCATCGTATCCGCTGAAGAACACAGCCGATCGCTTCCGGCGTCCACAGGTGGTGCGGGAATGGCCCGTAGGAGAAGGTGGTTGGCAGGTTTCGGCGGTGTCGATGGCCAAGAAGGCGAACTCTGCAATGACGGGGCTCTGTTTGGAAGGCGGTGATGTGAGGTTGCGGTAGCGCAGGAGTGGGTAACAAGGTAGGGTTGTGGAGCTTCTGCTGCGTTAGATTCGTATGCTTGTTGTACTCAAAACAAAGGTAAACAGAACAAAGGCGACTCTAACTCAAATACGCCGACCGACAGCCCGAACGAAGATACATTAATATCCCTATAACAGTAAGGGTTTGGAGGGCATCACTTACACTCCATGTACTTAAGAAATATATCCACACCTCCGGGACTTTATTGGTGTTTGCGAATTCCAAGCCGTAACCACACCCCCCTCCCTTATTTTACAGACTCGTCGATCCGTCAAATTCGTTGCCATCATGGTGTAGTTCTCCCTAGAGTTTTACTACGGACCCTGAGTGCGACATCATGCGTATTCGTGTCCCAAAAATAAATACGCTGAGGGTGAGTAACTAACTAACACTCATACACGGACGACTTAAATCAATTGCGGCGCTAAGCACAAGACATCGCCGGGGGCGCACTCATATTTAATGTACATACATCTTAACCTTATATATTTACACTAACATGGCCAGGATCAATGGACTCTTCCAGGAAAAAAGGCAAAAGTCAAACCAGAAAAACCGTGCCACGGGCCGCCACTTCGCAGGCCGTGTTGCGCTCGCCAAAGGAAGTTTCCTGCAGCCCTTGCAAACTGTTGCTTGCGGATCCTGGCGCGCATGGCTGGACGGTAAATGCACGGAGGCGTGCAAAGCTCACAAATTGAACGGGCTTGGTGAAAAGCGGGAGCGTGTGGCGCATGACATGAGGCAAGGTAAAGGCACCATCAGCGCTTGCAGAAAAGGCCGTTGCAGGCACCACAGCCCGCAGCACGAACTGGCCGCACACGGCTTGCAGTAAAAACAGCCGTCGGACCGATCCGGCCTGGCACAAGGCCTTGCAGCACCAACAGCGAGAGGTCGCGAGCCGCGGGCCGTTGGGACATTGAGCCCCTTCGCAGAAAACACCAGGCTCGACTGACGAAGTGGCCGACACAGGCGCCAGCGGAGCGATATCACAGCCTGAGACATGAAGTTGGCCCACCCTTCTTGCTTTGCGAGCTGGAGAAGGGGTTGAGGGGGAGGTGCGGTGGATGTTGGGGGCACAAAGAGATTAGCGCTTGGTACTCGTCGTGCTCGGACCTACCTCTACCCTGTCTCCCTCCCACCTATCGCCTTTGCCTGTCACTGTCATACCCACCCCCTTAATTTGCAAACAACCCCTAACATTTTAGAACCCCCAATATAATGTATATTTCTTTTGGTATGGTCTGTTGATCAATCAACTATCCCTCTTCTGATTTCAAAACATAACATTATAATCAGAACTGGACAGCCGCTTGAAACCCCTACACTTACTACGGCAGATACCGTCATGGGCCTTTATGACATAGTATAAGGGAACCTTAACCGTATTTACATGTGGTCACCTTGTGTGAATTGGAATTCCAATTCGTATAATAGCACTATATACTCTATCTACATTATATACCTCATATAATGTATCCTATTGTCCGTAGAGGGGGTATAATAAGGGCAGTAAGCTATAAAATACCAGCGTTCCATGTGCAACGATATGCCCATACATCATATAAGCCTTAAAAGTAATTGGCCCTCTACATGGTAATACAGACTGGTGCTCCTAGACTCCTCCAGCGATCTAACACCAAGTGGGTCCAGGCGGCCCACAACGAGATAGCGAAGGGGAGTGGGGTTTGGAGTGGTTCGGGAGTATATGCTGTGCCTATCTGTGTATACGTTAAAACATCATACAACTACCTGCAGAAAAGCGCTCGGGCTGTTAGTTACACAAGACGCCGCCCTACTCGGTCTCGATTGTGTCATCTTTGGTTCCACTTAGAATTTAAATCCACTAGATTATCCGTCGCTATATTGTGTATTGGTTGTCTACTGCTATACTCAAATCTTCGGCGCCTCGCCTCTATTTCCCTATCACTATACGTTTTTCGTGTCCATTATGCACGAAGTATTTACCAGTTAGAGTCGTTTTGTATATTAGGTGGGATCATGATACTAGTGGGCTCCCTTTGGCAGGGAGTCTCCCGCACCCTCATGTTGCAGGATTCCGGATGGGCAGCCCTGAGTAAGAACTTGTTATACACCCGTGGCACTTAACATACTGCCTCCGGCTGCCAGCTCCCTACAAGACAGCCGGGTTGGAGTGAGCTCAGCCCCTATTCAATCCCTTTGGAAAATCCCTGAAACGCCACAGCGTGCAGCCTGGCGCCTCCCAGGGCCCCGTGCCGAGGGTCCGCACAGTGCCGACGTAGACACTTGCCCACTAGTGTAGCGAGTGGGCACGGCCGCTGTGTATGCCCTCGGTTAGAATCCGGGTGCCCCCGCACCAGCGAGAGCGCACCCGTGCCCCACTAGCATCTTCTCCCCCTAAGTGTCGAAGAAGGCCACCCCTGGCCAGGGGTTGCGTCACGCATAAGGGGCCTATGGTGTCACCCGACGGGCGTAAAACCATGCAACATTATTGCGGAAACTTAGCCCGGTGGCCCGGGTACCCACCAGGATACATCAAAACGTTAACAAAAGCACAAACACTCAACAAGCCCCGTGCATTCTGACGCGGCTTCTTGAGTGTCACCCCTCCCAGCTGGGTATGTGGCGA
>CM068968.1:17515924-17535027 GCA_035128595.1 Eptatretus atami
TCCCTCCTCTAAAACCTGGTGGTGCCTTGTTAAGAATGTCGATGGAGGATGCTCCTCCTCCATTCTATACCTCACTTCAAATGGCACCACAACAGACTCCGCTCATGAGAAGGCCGAATGCCTCAAATTTCTGTGGTTGTTTCCAAATGTTGTGTCCCAAACTCTGTACCCATCCTTCCTATCATACCCAACTGTTCCTGGACTCTGTCTTTTGCACCTGATAAGTTGGAGAAATTTCTGGCAACCCTCGACTGATTACCTCCACCACCGAAGGTGAAGGAGGTTATGTTTTCACCTCTTTCTTTCTGTCTGCTGGGTGGTCGCTAGACTACTAACCCTTATTCTCAGGTTTTCCGTCTGTCTGTATGTCTGTCTGTTTGTTTGTATGTAATGGACAGTTCTGGAAGGCCAGAGGAGTCAACCGATTTTGATGAAACTTGACTGGTAGGTTCATACCAGGATCTAGTTGTATGCTTTTGAGCACCGTTGCTATGGACGCCACCGTTGCCTAGCAACGGGACTTTGAAATTTTTAAAAATCCGGAAAAAAAAATCGAAAATAGGCTTCCGCGCTTTTATGCGCACTATAATCAACCTCTTTGTCAAAAAATTCAGCCCGATCCGTCAAAAATGTTATGACTTGTATGCAATTATATAGCGACCACCCATGTCACCTACCGGCTTGTTTGTTTGTGTGCAGGATATCTCAAAAGGTTGTGGACGGATCCAGATGAAATTTTGTGGACAGGTTCGGTGTGTGACAAGGACAAACTGATTAGATTTTGGTGAAGATCCAGATCCGAATCTGGCTACTTGAATTTTTAAGTGCTTCTTCACCATTGAGAGAGAGAGTGCTAAACCGATACATGGCACGATATTTCAAAAAGTTGTGGACGGATTCGGATGAAACTTGGTGGACACGTTGGGTGTTTGGCAAGGATGAATTGATTCGATTTTGGTGAAGATCTGAATCTGGATCTGGATAAGAAGATTATTTAATTTCTAAAGTGATTCTTCACCATTGAGAGATTGGGCCCAAAACGATATATCGCATGATATTTCAAAAATGTATTTGGCCCGATACGTTCTCGTGGATCAGGCATTACGTGGCGGAGGTATGCGCTCTACCGAGTGCCCTTATAGTTCTGCAACTGAATTGGATGGCATCATCTCACCTGTCCTAAAAAAACTGCTCTATTGCTCTTGTACATCCCCTTTCTGCTCTTTTCACACCATCCTTTGCCATAGGTCATCTTCCACCCGCATCTAGGTCAGTCAATATCACTGCATTAGATAAACAAGGTGTATTAGAAAAACTACTGATCCCCTTAACTTCAGACCAATGAACTTTACTTCCAATCAGCAAGGTCGTGGAATCTATCATTGCAGTTGACATAAAATCCTCCCTTTTTTCCAACGGCCTCACCATAGATCATTAATTTGCATTCAGACAAGGTCACTCTACCTTGGACATGCTGCTTCTCCTCACCCAACAATGGATGGAAGCCCTTAATGTCAGACATGAGATCAGGGCTGTCTCTCTGGATATATATGCAGTGGACAAATATATGGAAAAAACCAATGTAAAGTCACTCACTAGGGCGCTAGGCCACCACATGTGGCCAATACGGTCTGTATGCACCATGGCATAGTCTACCAGTGTCTGGAATTCTGCAGTGAGGGATGCGGCACCATTCTTCCACAAGAAGGTCAATTAACTCACAATTGTTTGATGGTGGTGGAAAACGCTGTCTCAGGCATCATTTCAGAATATCCCATAAATGCTCGATTGGGTTCAGATCTGGTGACTGAGAACGCCATGACATATGGATAACATCAGTGTCATGTTCAAACAATTGGGCGACCACACTTGCTCTGTGGATGGGGGCATTGACATCATGAAAGACACCCCTTCTGTCAGGAAAGAAAGGCTGCAACATGGGGAGAAGATGATCGCTCAGTACCATTAAATAGTAATTGGCAGTGACCTTGCCTTCTAAGGGAATGAGTGCACCCAAACCTTGCCAGGAAAATGTTCCGCACAACATTAAAGAACCACCAGAACCCTTCATGGTTAGAACCTGCACTCAGGGTTGTGGAGTTATTTAGGTTGGCGCCACATGTGCACTCATCTGTTTGTCGAGAACATGATGAAGGATGATTCATCTGAACATATCACATTTCTTCACTGCTTGGTAGTCTACTATTGCCTGTGCTCTTTGCACCACTGGACTCAGAAAAGTGCATTGCCAACTGTGATAAGCGGTTTGTGCACGACAGCCCCACTATGGTATCCCACCGTGTGGCTTTCTTGGTGGACCGTTTTTGATTCAACTGGCTGCTCGTGCCCCAGGTTGTTATTTACAGTCAATTAATCTGCAGTTGCTCGCCTGCTTTGCCTTGCACTTCAAATTAATGCACGGCTATCACATTCCTGGAGTATGCACTTCTGCCCACTGTTGCCCTTTGCTGATGATGTCTTTCCTTTGGAGTTCCATGCCGCCATTACCTGAGACACAGTTGCTCGTGAAACGTCAGCATGTTGAGCCGTCTTTGTCACTGACTGAAGCTCCAACCAAACGCGCCCCAACAACCACCCCTCTTTCAAAGTCACTGAGGTCTCCCCTTGCAGCCATGATAGCCATAATTATAGGCAACCAGGCCTGTGCAGCATTTTTTGCATAACCCTAAGCATGCTGGGATGTTACTTGGTGAATTAACACAAGGGCTACACTTGCGTGGAATCCATTGTTTACAATACACACGGTGTCCCTCATTTCCTCAGGCGTTTCCATTTTTTTGTCCACTACCTGTATCTCGTGCTTTTGATACAGTCTGGCATCCTGCCTTGCTATCCAAACTTTCTGTCTATGGCATCCAAGGCCAACTCAACACATGGCTTACTGACCTCTTCTACTCTCGTAGTCAACATGTGGCTCTCAACAGAATCCTTTTATCTCCTCTCCCTGTCAAGGCTGGAGTGCCCCAAGGCAGTGTTTTTCATCAATGATCTCTCTGACTCTCTATAAAATTATCTTCATCTATTTGCTCATGACTCCACCTTCTGTCATCCATCCATCCATCCATTGGGACCATACTCTGTGCAGAGCGTTGGTGATGCCAAAGCAGTCTCTTTGGCTATTGGGCACAATCTTGGACAGGTCGCCACTCCGACACAGGATACCAGCAAGCTGGCACTCATTTTGCCGACCTCGGAAGGATGACAGGCAGAGTCAACCTCACCTGGTATTAATTCAACAGCCGAGGGAGATTTTAACTCAGGTTCCTAGGATCCCAAGCCCACCACCCTAACCAATAAGCCAACACCAGGCATACCCTCTGTCATGACAGCCCTCATCTTCAGACAGACAGACTACAGCCTCTTCCCTCTCTTCAGACTTTGAGGAAAAAAAAATCACAAGATGGTCAAACACTTGGAATATGTCTTTCAATCCTCTTGAAGAAGTTCAGTCACTCAAACTCTTGGGCCTCACTATCAGCCAAGATCTGTCCTCCTGCAAGCCTTCATCCACAACTTGATGGAGTACTGCCCCCTCTCTGTAGCTGGCGCCCTTGCCTCACACCTTGCTCAGTTTGATGCCGTGGAAAGCAAGGCCTTCAAGATTAATGGAATCTCCTGCGACAAATTTGAGCCTATAGGCCCATTGCAGACAGGACGGTAGTCTCTGTCTTCTACCGCATCCTTCCTGGCCTTGTACCCTCTGCTCTTTCCGTGCTTTGTCCACCCCAGGTTTCTACAGGGCACATGCGGTCCACCAGCAAACCCCCTTTGGTAACACTTCCCAAATTCTGAATCACTGCCCACCTCCACTCATTCGTTCATCTTTTTTCCCACCTATGGAATCTACTTCCATGTTCTCTTCAATCTCATTCTTCCCTCTAGGTTTCAAGATAGCTGTTCACCAGTCTCACATCCTCCCCCGTCCAAAACCATGATCTCTTCTACCCCCATCATCACCCCTCCCCCGATCTTTCTAAATTCCTATTTTTGCCTTCCTGAGAGTTTGCTTCTGTATCCATATTGTCCACCCCGTGCATCCTCCCCACATCACTATTTTGTCCCAGTCTCCCTCTATTTTGTCCTTAAATCCTACTGTTGGTGTTTTTTTTGTTGTTTTTTTTTGTCTCTGTCTCTGTCTCTGTCTCTCCTTTTGTTCTGTTGTGTCCTGATCCATTCTGTGTTGAAGCTCTTCCACGAGAACTTCGCATACAAAATTAAAATATAAATTTAAACAAAATGGTAAAATGTATTTAGGTTAATTCACAGCAATGATGCAATAACTATTGATTGTGTTTTGCAATTTATCCATCAGAAAATGTGTGTGTATTGTGATGGCAGTTGTAATGCAGATATGCTGATATCCTGAAAAACTAAAGGCCCTGTCACACCTTGACGATTTAGCCAGCGTATGCGACGTATGAAAAATTTGTCTAAAACGCTGGCACACGTCGAATACGTTATGGGTAAGTTTTGTATACGTTAAGAGCACGCTGGCATACGTCGTAGTACGCTGGCATACGTCGCAGTACGCTGGCATACGTCGTAGTACGCCGAGCTCATCGCAAATTTTAACATGCTTGAAAATTTTCGACGTATGCCAGCGTATGACTCACAACGTTCCGCATACGCTGGCCATAAGTTTAGGCACGTTACGCGATCGTTGACCACGTCGACACACATTACTTGTAAGTTACTCATAAGTCGAAACACGTCGAGGTAATGTTTAGCATACCCGAAACTTATTTCTACCTATGAGTAACGTGTTGTAGGCACGTTACGCGATCGTTGACACACGTTACTTGTAAGTTACTCATAAGTCGAAACACGTCGAGGTAATGTTAGCGTCAGTGTTCCAGACTCCCTGGTTTTTTTTGGGGGGTTTTTTTCTTCGGTATGACGGTGATGTTGACACTTCGATTTCTAGTGCGGTTATAATATAATATAATTAATAGGCTGCGGCTCAACGATTTAAATCATAACCGCACTAGAAATCGAAGTGTCAACATCACCGTCATGCCGAAAAAAAAATAAAATAAACCAGGGAGTCTGGAACCATGACGCTAAACATTACTAGACGTTTTTTCGACTTATGAGTAACTTACAAGTAACGTGTGTCGACGTGTGTCAACGATCGCATAACGTGCCTACAACTTATGGCCAGCGTATGCGGAACGTGTGTCATACGCTGGCATACGTCGAAAATTTTCAACATGCTGAAAATTTGTCGACGTACTACGACGTATGCCAGCGTGCTTTTAACGTATACAAAACTTACCCATAACGTATTGACGTGTGCCAGCGTATTCGGCAAATTTTTCATACGTCGGCATACTGGCTAAAACGTCAAGGTGTGACAGCGGTTTGACACTTCGATGTCTAGTGCGGTTATTATTTGAATCGTCGAGCCGCAGCCAATAATTAGGCTACGCCACGTGATTGTCGGCGATACGCTGCGCGCTATGCATAAGTTAGACTATCGTTGGGCATAGGTTGTGAACGCCGACAACACGCTCAGCATTTGTTGATACAAGTTATCTATATGTTATCGAAACGTTCTGTGTACGTTACTAATACGTTATGCATACGTCCAACTCGTTATGAATACGTCCAAAACTGGAAAAAAACATCAATAGTTCAGCGTACGCCAGCGTTTTACATACATTTTGATACCTTGCCATACGCTGGCTAAAACGTCAAGGTGTGACAGGGCCTTAAGGTTGATTTGTGTAGTTGCTGGCATTGTGGAAGGTCACAATTGACGTTTGCGGTTAAATGCAATCTTAATTATTTTATGCAACATCATTTTAAGTGTGGCTTGAAGAAAGTATATTTACAAACTTTAGCTTCATATGGCTGGTCAATCCGAGATAACAGCCATGAAAGCAAAGTACTTAAGATAGTGTGGTACTTCAATGTAACCAATATCTTTGTCGAATGAACGTCAACCGACCTGCATGATGACACAAGATAAAAATGGATCCTTTGTTCTGCAGGATTTTGAATACAGCAAGTCCTCATTTGTCGTCCTGGTTAACTTTATTACGTCGCTGATGTATGAGAGAACATACTCTTTGCTACAATGTCGTGTACAGTAGACAACTACCGCACGCTCATCTGCATCAAAATACCTTAAAACCTCTAAATGAGTAGCTAAACTAATGGTTTTCCTGGTTTTAATAAAGTTACAGTGCAAACCTTACATCCACTGCGCTGCGGCCAAAAGCACAAGGACGATCCATCCTCTTCCACCACTCACCCCTTAACAATCATCATTGGTGAGTACAGTACAGAATTAAATTGTTTGTTTTAAATTATTTAAAACTTGTACTGTATACTGTATGTATTGAATAAAGTCTTTTGTCTGTCGATAAATTTTTTTCCCTTTTAACCGAACACCACCCTACCCTTCCCCATATTTATGTCAATTCTTATGGAAAATTTGATTCGCTTAAAATCGCACTTTTCAAGAATGTAACTACAATGTTAAGCAAGGACTTACAGCATGAGTATTTCATTGGAAAAAACGACGACGACGATGACGAGCAGCAGCAAACTAATGCTGTGTTCTGTGCAAAACTTTCCTTACCTCCTCGCTGCTCAACAGCATTCATCGGCTTCCTGGGAGGAGATTTATACAGGTTTTGCTTCATGTGATGTGTATTGCACAAAACCTCATGGAAAGTCTGAAGAAAGTCACCTTGGAAGTTTTCTATCATCAGTGCGTGAGCTGCACCTGCAAACAATGCGACACCAGTTCATTGCAAAAGGATAGGGATAAACAAGTGAATTTGAATTAGGAAATGCCAAACCACCGACATATTAAAAGTGAGAATATAATTATAAAAGAAACAACGACAAACCTCGCATCTTCGATCCACAAACAATACGCAACTTTCGGAATGACGTATTAATGCTAAATGAGACTTTTGACACATGCGCTGTGTGTGAGATTTGTCAGATTGAAAGGTGTATTCCAAGTCTTTGTGCCTACCATTTTCACATCATAGACAGGTTGGTGGTCTCTGTCTTCTCGTGCCTCGTTTCTGGTCTTGCACTCTGACCTTTTCGTGCTCTTCCCCCACCCCCCAGGTTTCTGCAGGGAGCATGCGATCTGCCAGCAACCCTCTTCTGGTGAAACTACCCAAATCTAGGATCACTGCTACACTCATTTGTTCCTCTTTTGGTCCCCACCTATGGAACCAACTTCCACATTCTCTTTAATCTCATTCTTCCATCTGGGTCTTCAAGACAATTGTTCACCTCCATCTCAGATCATCCCTAATCCACTACCATGATCTTTTCTACCTCCATAACCCCCCAACCCAATTTCCAGTTTTCCCTCCTTGGAGTTTCCTTCTGTATCCATCATTCTATTCACCCCATGCATCCTCTCCTACCCCCCATTCCACCCCACACCCATCGTTTGTCTAAATCTCCCTCTATCTTGGTTATACTCTACTGTTGGTGTCTCTCTCTCTGTCTCTGTCTGTCTGTCTGTCTGTCTCTCTCCTGTTTCTTTTGCATCCTGGTATGTCCTGATCAATTCAGTGTACGAGCTCTTCCAAGAGCCTCAACGATGCATACAAAAATCTCCAAAAAAAACAATAAATAATTATGTTATGTTACAATTTGTACAGAATTAGTTATCACATCACAATGCATTGCAAATGAAAAGTCTGCTTATTGGTAGGCCAACAAATCACTGATTGATATATTGCTTACATGTATGCCGAGGCCGAAGGTTGCCCGACAAGAGCCATTATAATGTAACCAACAGCCTTCAACACATTTTTCTTACCTGATGCCTTTGCCAGATGTTCAACAGCCTGATGAATTTCTCGAAAGTCAGACCAGCACTAGCGGAATCATCATAAACATCCATGCTGTTGGTAGACACTGAAGGTTTACACATGCTCGGTTTTGGAAATTTGTTGGAATGGCAATTGGTTCCAAAATCATGTCTTCAAACCAAGCTTTGTGGGACATTCTGCACATAGGAATGAAGGCCTCCTCCTCGAAATGCAGGCCACATAACTTCCGGTTCAATCCCTTGTGCCCAGACCCGAGAAAGTCACTCCGCATCGAATTTTGGATACCTTCGGATCTCTTGGCCACTCCAAATATACTAAGGGAATGTGATGACAGCGCACTGCAACCCACAGCTATACATCTCTTGCCAATCACAATTTTCGGTACCCAGTCCTTTATCACACCATACGAGAGCTCATAACAGCAATAATAATAATAATAATAATAATAATATAAAGTCTGCCTGGTAATTAGTTCTCTGGATGACGTTGCACACCAGAAATTTCTGGTCTTTCCTCGTACAATCACAACTATAGCGAAGTAGATGGCACGCCATCAGAAATCTCCACGCTTCCGACATAAAGCAAAGCTCCACCAGGATTGACCCAATATGAAATTTGAGTCTTGTCCCCCCCCCCCCCCACCCCCGTTTTGACCCGTACCCTGGGAATGAACCGGGGGTCAAATCCCCCCACAAAGTTACTTTTTTGCGTCCCCAAATGTTGATCACAAATACAAAATTTTTTTTAATGTGCCCGTAATTGCATTTTTTCGGTATTTGACCATTTGACCCCGCCCCAGGGGGGCAGGGCAAAAATATGACTGCTCTTGCACCTTGGCAGGTGCCATGTGGTAGTCATAACTAAGAAGTTTGGTGAATTCTTCCAACCTTTAGGAGGAGATAGCACAACAGACGACAGACATACAACAGCCAATTACAATATCCCCCATTATTTACAAAAAGCGTGGGATAATCACAGTTTTCAGAGCAAAATGAGATTATTATATAATACGCTAAGCCATATTTTGTGGACTATCTCCTCCGAAACTGCCGGACGGATTGTCGCCACCTTCGGCATGCGGGTGCTCTGTGACCTAATGAACAGCATGGGCTATGTGAGATCGCGCCAGACCGACAGGTTGGGAATTTTTGGCGATTTTCTAATTTTTACAATTGTTTGCATGTGACGTACGAGAGTGATGACGTCATGACATCATGGCATTCGCGACGTCATACGTCTGTCGTCGACAGACGTCACCGACTGAGAGCGTAATGCCACTCCGAGAAAACAGCGTCTGCAATGTAAAACCCACTTCTGCACATGCTGACTACCTCAGAAGGTGCATTTGAAACAAAAAATGTAAAAAGAAACATTGTATATAAAGAAATTCTATAAATCACATTGTGAACACTGGAATATATGACGTCCTAACGAACCCTCACATGAGAAACTTTGCGCGGAGCGGGGTTTGGCTCGTGGGATTTAAATGTTTAAGTGATGGTTGAAAAATATGCAGCAAACAATGACATTTGCTAAATGGATGATTTATAACTTTAATTTGGTGAACAAGTTAGCATGGGGCGACAATGGACCTAGGTGAGCCATTCAAATGGGAGAGGTGAGGGAAGTAAAGTCAAACAGACCTTTGTCTTGCAAGGATGAATAATCCACAAACTCAGACTCAGACTCAGACTCCACCTCCACCTTCACTTTCATAGTAAAATCTGAAAAAGGAAATCCACCAGTACTCAAGAAAATAAACTAAGCAATTAAATCAAAATTATGAACATTAATATTTCAGGGCAAGGGTTGAATTACATCCAAGAAATAGTTCTTTGAAATTAAAACAAAATAAATGAGAAAGCATCTGAAAATGCAAAGCCCGTCCAAGTCCACTTTGTATTCGAACTTCTTCTGTGTGCTCAACATGACGAAAACAGCTAAAACTGAAAGGGCACTCGGTGGAACGCACACCTCCGCCACATAATGCCTGATCCACGAGAAAATATCGGGCCTGATACATTTTTGAAATACATTTCTGTACAGTACTATATCGTTATTGGCCCCATCTCTCAGTGGTGAAGAATCACTTTAAAAGTTAAACAACTCTCGGATCCAGATTCAGATCTTCACCAAAACTGAATCAATTCTTCCTTTGCATCATTTGCTGGGGACACAGCTATTCCGCTGATGTAGTTCCACCTGTTAGATAATTTAGACTTTTTTTTTGTCACGAACAGCATTTCTCATTTGCTTCGTGTTTTCCCTTGCTGTTCTTTCAGAACCTCACTTGTGCTTGAGCTTCCACCCAACTTGTTCACCCTGTGTCTTACTCCCCTCTCCTCCACCACCTTCTCAGTCTTACCATTCCATCAATCTCTCCTCTGTAACAGTAAAGCAATCAAACGAGAGAGGGAGGGGTCGAGGAGGGGAGGGGTGACCCCCCTCCCATGGTTGGGAAATTTTGTAATTGCAACCTTCAATTTGTACATGCTATACTCTTGAACATAAGTTGTACCTTACATTGTAGAACATGTTGTAATGCATAAGCTATAAACTCTAATTTAAAGATAAACTAAGACTTAGCCATGGCCCTCCTCTCCAATACAGACTTTAGGTAGATACACAGCAATCACCTTATGTCACGGGGATGCTTGGGACCTTGCACTAAGATTTTGGTTGGGAGCCGTCTTCGCCTTGGCGATGTGTGCGTGTGCGTGCGAGTGCGTCAGTGATTTGTGCACTAGGCCAACACAGTGCAGGCACGGCTCTCAAAAGTACATTGTTCCCTCACGAAGGTTATGTTTGTCTGTCTGTTTGTGAGCAGGATATTTCAAAAATGCCTGGTGTTGGCTTAATGGTTAGGGTGGTGGGCCTGGGATCTCAGGGTCCTCAGTTCAAATCCCGCTCCGCTGTTGAATTAATACCAGGTGGGGTTGACTCAGCGTGTCATCCTCCTGAAGTTGGCAAATGAGTACCAGCTTACCGATTGATTGAGCCATTCGAGCTTCCTGTGTTGGAGTGGTGACCCGTCGAGGATTGCTCCCAATAGGCCAGAAGACCGCTTCGGCAGCACCGACGCTCTGCATGGAGTCTGGTCCCAATGCAATGGAATGGAATATCTCAAAAAGTTACGGATAGATTTGGACGAAACTTTGTGGACGGCATTTGGTGAGTGACAAGGACGAATTGATTCGATTTTGATGAACATCCGAATCCAGATCCGGAAAGGAGAATTTTTCAAACGTTTCTTCACCATTGAGGGACGCGCCCGAAAACTACGAGCGACATGTTATCTCAAAAAAAGTTGTGGACGAGCTGTAACAAAACGTGGTGGACGAGTTGGGGAGGTGACGAGAACAAGGCGATTTCGATTTATCTTCAGGTTCGGATCCAGATCGAGCCTATGAGTGCTTCAGTGGGATGCAAAACGTAAACCGTTCGGCCTGACGAGGTTACATCACGTCAGTGAACCAATGAGAAACGGCCTACGTTTCGCGCGTCGATGGCCCTTGTAGATGTAACAGCCGTCTTCACACGCACGTACATACGTCGCCATGAAACGGACTACGTTTCGCGCTCATGGCCTTGAACTACGCTCCGCGTCATTCGCCGCACCACGTTACATCACGTCAACCAGAGAAACGGCCTAGTGCGCGTCGATAGCCCTTTAGATGTAACAGCGTCCGTCATTCACGCGCCACGTTACATCACGTCAGCCAATGAGAAACGGACTACGTTTCGCGCGTCGATGGCTCCTGAGATGTAACACGTCCGTCATTCGCCGCCACGTTACATCACGTCAACCAATGAGAAACGGCCTACGTTTTGCGCTCGATAGCTTGTAGATGTAAAGCGTCCGTCATTCACCGCCAAGTACATCACGTCAGCCAATGAGAAAACGGACTACGTTTCGCGCGTCGATGCCCTGTAGATGTAACAGCGTCCGTCATTCGCCCACGTACATCACGTCAACACATGAAAACGGCCTACGTTGTGCGCGTGATAGCCCTTGTAGATGTAACAGCGTCCGTCATTCCCGCCACGTTACATCACGTATCAACCAATGAGAACGGCCTACGTTTTGCGCGTCGATAGCCCTTGTAGATGTAACAGCTCGTCATTCGCCGCCACGTACATCATCACGTCAACCAATGAGAAACGGCCTACGTTCGCGCTCGATGCCCTTGTAGATGTAACAGCGTTCGTCATTCGCCGCCACTTGCTCACATCAACCAATGAGAAACGGCCTACGTTTTGTGCGTCGATAGCCCTTGTAGATGAGTAACAGCGTCCGTCATTCGCCGCCACGTTACATCACGTCAACAAATGAGAACGGCCTACGTTTCGCGCGTCGATGGCCCTGTAGATGTAACAGCGTCCGTCATTCGCCGCCACGTTACCACGTCAGTCAACCAATGAAAACGGCCTACGTTTGCGCGTCGATAGCCCTTGTAGATGTAACAGCGTCCGTCATTCGCCGCACGTTACATACGTCAACCAATGAGAAACGGCCTACGTTGCGCGTTGATGGCCCTTGTAGATGTAACAGCGTTCGTCATTCGCCGCCACGTTACATCACATCAACCAATGAGAAACGGCTACGTTTGCGCGTCGATAGCCCTTGTAGATTAACAGCGTCGTCATTCGCCGCCACGTTACATCACGTCAACCAATGAGAAACGGCCTACGTTTCGCGCGTCGATGCCCTTGTAGATGTAACAGCGTCCGTGCCGCCGCCACGTACATCACGTCATCAACAATGAGAAACGGCCTACGTTTTGCGCGTCGATAGCCCTTAGATGATAACAGCGTCGTCATTCGCCGCCACGTTACATCACATCAACCAATGAGAAACGGCCACGTTTCGCGCGTCGATAGCCCTTGTAGATGTAACAGCGTTCCGTCATTCGCCGCCACGTTACATCACGTCAACCAATGAGAAACGGTTACGTTTCGCGCGTGATGCCCTTGTAGATGTAACAGCGTCCGTCATTCGCCGCCACGTACATCACGTCAGTCAACCAATGAGAAACGGCCTACGTTTCGCGCGTCGATGGCCCTTGTAGATGTAACAGCGTCCGTCATTCGCTGACACGTACTTGACTCGCAGCCGTCGCCATCCACATGATACATGAGGCTCCGATGATTTTCACCAAGCATCGAGGGAAAGCGATCGAAGGTCGATACAGAAACCGCACCACAACATGGAAATCGATGAAAAAGCTCGACGAGACGCATCGTTTTGTGATTTCGGTATTTCTCGCTCTTATTGGTAATAAAATCGGGAGACACTAAGCTGTTGGTGTATTTTTCCCGCCTTCCGCCGTGATGTCCATGTTCTGGGTTACCTTCGAGCTCTTCCCTGTGATTTCTCCACAGAAAATCAGTTCCCTGCACACAGACCCGGCATCAAGGAACCTCGAAGTTCACGGTGGGGGAGCAAACAACTCGTACCGGGTACCGAACCCTTATCCGCGTACTCACCGAGGCTTGACCCACGGTCCGCAGAACCTCCCGCACCGACCATGCTTCCTCCAGCATCGCAGCAGGTGTATCGCGGCGAATTCCCTCTACGTTCGTTGCTGGGGAATTGTCGGTTCATCACGCACAAACAAACACAAAACAAAACAAAAAAAGAGGGGAGAGACACTGCGCTACATGAGTTCGAAACGCCGCGCCTCGAAACACGTGCCCACCTCCTCCAAAACCATAACCTATTTGCGATTTCAGGCACGCAGATTCGCCATGACGACTTGCCAACGCGCCGATTCACGAGCGAAACGATAACATCCTTTTGGAAGCCGTTGGGCCGCGTCCGTCCGTCCACTTCTGTCAGAATTACACATAACTAGTGCGTGTCCGTACGTGCAAAAAAAAAAAAGGAAGAAGAATTGTGATGTCATAGCAACGTGTGCTGTCATTGGTTTGGTAAATAAATGGCCATAACTTGGGAACCACTTGTCCGATTAATATCAAACCTTGAAAAGGCACATCCTCAGGGACCCAACAATATACCTGGCAAGCTTCAATTAGATCGGACCAGTGGTTGTCGAGAAACAGCGGTCACAGACAGACACACACACAGATTGCTGGAATTATAGATAGTTATCTACATTTGTTGTGAGTGACTTCAACGTGATTCGTTGAAAGGAAACATCAAGTTTTCCTGTCGTACTGCCGTGAGAGGGTTTTCAGAGCTATCCCATAATGCCGTGCGCGCCCCCGCCATTGCGTGCTCGCTTCCATGGAAACGGTAGTAGCATTGGTATCTGTACACTGTAGCACGTTTATCTCGTTATTCTGACTTACTGCGATGGAAGGTTACGCTAATTATTCGGTCTTGTTCACGTTTTTTTTATGCTTGTTTAGCTTTGCCAACCACGATGGCGCCCGCGCACTGCATCATGGGTACTGAAACCCCCCTCGACAAGCAAGCTCCATCGTTACCAATGCGGAACTACGATCCACTCACGTTGTGCATATTCGATGCAATAATACGAGTTCTGGGAATGCTGACGCGTCCTTTGTTTTAATAATTACATCGGTATTCATGTTACCGGGGTTGGGCCGTTGGGGGTTCGGAGGACGCGGTCTCCAATAACAACGAACACCGAGATAACATAAAGAAGTCATTCATCCAATGACTTGTTGTGATGAATCTGCTAGCCGGAAGTCGCGAATTCGACTGTGTTGTCGCACAGACCGAACGAGCACGTTTTCAAATCGGCACGGGTCATGGGAGACGCGGCGATCTTGTAAAATTCCTGTTTTGATTTCCATTTCCGATCGTGTGCGTCATGAACCGGGATCTCTCCGGTGAAGACCTAGAGATGAATCCACCGGGATTTATTTGTAGCTTCGTTGGAGGAAGAAGCATGGTCGGTTCGGGAGGTTCTCCTGCGGACCGTGGGTCCACGGTTGGTAAACACGTGGTTAAAGATCCCTTACCCGGTACGTGTCGTGTTAGTTACACGCCGTGATGTTCTCCTGGGGGCCGTGGGTCCAGCGTCGGTAAACACGTGGTTTAAACATCCTTTACCCGGTTACGGCGTTCCGTGTCATGTCAGCGGAGGCCGGGCAACCATGCAACCGCACGGGTGGGGGGGGGGGGAGCGAGGGAACTTACTACCCCCCCCCCACGACCGGTCGTGGTTTACAATATTTCAAGATGGGGACCCTGAGGGTGGGGTCTCACTCTGCCGATAAAACATCAATTTGTGATTGTTGATAAACAGCGTAAAGAAAGCACTGTGACGTCATGAATCGATTAAACAATGTCTTCCCCTGATGTTTAACTCGTCAGGACTATTACAAAATTATGGGTGAGGTTATTATTAGTAAAGAAAGCAATTGGAACTAGAAGGGCACTCGGGAGAGCACGTACCTCTGCCACGTCATGTCTGATCCACGAGAACATATCGGGCCCTATAATTCTCGTATCCAGATACGGATCTTCACCGAAATCGAAACAATTTGTCGTGGTCACACACCCAACATGTCCACCAAATTTAATCCGAATCCGTCCACAACTTTTTGAAATATCGTGCTCTATATCGTTTTTGGCCCGATTTCTCAATGGTGAAGAATCACTTTAAAAATTCGAGTAGCCGCATCCGGATTCGGATCTTCACCAAAATCGAATTAATTTGTCGTGGTCAGACACCCAACATGTCCACCAAATTTAATCCAAATCCGTCCACAACTGTTTGAGATATCGTGCTCTATATTAGTTTAGCCCAATCTCTCGATAGTGAAGAATCACTTTTAAAATTAGTCTGATCCAGATCCGGATCTTCACCAAAATCGAATCAGTTTGTCCTCGTCACACACCCAACCTGTCCACACAATTTCATCCAGATGCGTCTACAACTTTTTGCGATATCCTGCACACAAACAAACAGACAAACAAACAAGAAGAAGACATCGTGCAGAACACGAAACTTGCAAAGTCCAAAAAAACAAATTTGACCTCAAAAATAATAGGTCGCTGGATTCAATGACCAAATATGTAACTCCCCTTCAAATTTCAAGTCAATCGGATGAAAATTGACTATTTTAGAAATTCAGCCCATGTTGACCTTTTGGCCGACGTGGACCTCCAAGATAATTGGTGGTTGAATTCAGTGACCTGACATATACTGTATATCCTCTTCAAATTTCAAGTCAATCGGATGAAAATTGAGGATTTTAGAAATACGACCTTAGTTAATGACCTTGGACCTATATTGACCTTTTGGTCAATGTTGACCTCAACAATAATTGGCTAGTTGAATTCATTGACATTAAATATAAATCCTCTTCAAAATCCTCTTCGAATTTCAAGTCAATCGGATAAAAATTGAGGATTTTAGAAATCTCACCAAAGTTTTTGACCTTTGGCCTATGTTGACCTTTTGACCTCAAAAACGATAGGCTTCTTCCCAATAACAAACTCTACCATTTGGTGAAGTTTCGTGAAGATCGGTTTAAAATTGTGATCTGTAGGCGACAAACAGACAGACAGAATAACAAAATCGACTCGCCAATAAACTTGAAAAATCTTCGATTTTGCAATTAACAGACAAACAGAAAGGGATGAAAATACGACCTCCTTCACCTTCGGTGGTGGAAGTAATAATAACAACGTTATTGTCGCATTTGTTTTATCTATCTATAATTCCAGCAATCTCTGTGTGTCTGTGTGTCTGTGTGTCTGTGTGTCTGTGTGGTCTGTGTGTCTGTGTGTCTGTGTGTTGTCTGTGTCTGTCTGTCTGCGACCGCCATTTCTCGACGACCGCCAGTCCATCTGATTGAAACTTGCCAGGAATACTGCGGGGCTCTGCAGATGTGCCTTTTCGAGGTTTGATATTAATCGGACGAGCAGTTCCCAAGTTACGGCCATTTATCTGTCGACCAATATCTGCGAGAGAGGGGACGGCAGAGGGGGGATGAGAGTGGGGGCGAGAGAGGAAGGGCGAGACTAGGGGGATAGAGGGGGCAAGAGAGGGGGCAAGAGGGGGGCGAGAGAGGGGGGCGAGAGAGGGGGGTAGAGTGGGGGCGGCGAGGGTGATGAGAGGGGCGAGGAGAGGGGGAGAGAAAGGGGGCGAGAGGGGGCGAGAGAGGGCTGCACATACTGGCACTCACCTACGGGACGCACCTACGGGCCCGTACTAGTGTATACAAATGGAACACTAATCGCAATAAAGAAATTTTTATATTCCTTATTGATATACATAACAATATTGTTTAACAAATCCACACTAAATTTATTGTGTGATCACAAAACACCCCTCTTTAGTGAATGGACTTAACCCATGCGCATGGTGTAACGTTGCGGGTTTTCAAAATCAGAACACCTAGCCCTGGGATGAAACGAAACTTCTCCAGCGGTGCTGAAAGCGGAAAAACCTCAACAATTGTGGAAAAGGTTTGAAAATCACTCGAAGTTAACTTTTTTTCATCACACAAGCGGCAGAACCAGATAAGGGTCCAAGCACGTGCTTAGGTGTGGTCCATTACCAAACAGCTAGCTGGCGCTCACCAAGTGGGTTCACCACTCAAGCAGGGACCCCATTGAATTAGTTGATAAGGAACAGCTACTTAGTTAAGCAATGGCAAACTGATTGGTAATGGAACACACCCCATGATCATCTTTTTGCGTGAGTTTTTTGTTTATGGCTGTTAGTATATTAGACACATAAAAATGCCATTCATTCTGTCTGTCTGTCTGTCTGTCTGTCTGTCTGTCTGTCTGTCTGTCTCTCTCTCTGTCTCTCTGTCTCTCTCGCATGGCCACATCTTTTTCATTGCAAACTCCAAACTCGGGATACAAATACAACTTTGTCTTGAGGGGGGGGGGGTAACATAGGCCATGTGTATGCAGCCTCTTGCAAGGGGGGTGGGGGGAGCATAAATTATCTATGTAAATGTGTACCATGTAGTGAGTGCTACATGGTGGTGATGGCAGAGGGTATACAATTTCCTTTTTTATTTAGGCAACGCTGAGGTTAAAGCATCCCACAAGTAAATTTGTCCTCCTTCACTTCTTCCCCCACCTCCTCCCTCCCCCCCCCAAAAAAAATTGGAGGGGCCTGTCAAAGCCTGTCATCATGTGTGAGATATTTATAGCGGGAAGGGACATCAGGACGAACGGGGGGCAAAGGGTGGGGGACGTGAGTATGGGGAAAGGTGGGGGGAAGGGTTAAATCACTTATGCGCGGATAAATTTGTCTTCCTTTCCTTCTCCTTCTCACCCAAAATTTTTGGCAAACATGACAACTAATTTGTCCTTCAGCGAAGCGACGGGTAGGCTCTGCTAGTAATCACATAAAATAATTTCAAAGTTATCTATGGAAGAGGCCAGGAGAGATCACCTCATTCTCCTTTTTAGGTCATCTCTACCGAGATGACCTAATAAAGCCGGACCAAATGTCCGTCCGTCCGTACGTCCGTCAATTTTTCTTTCCGATCTTGATGAAACTTAGTATGTGGGTAGAGGTCGATGAGTGTTGCACAACGATATAACTTTTGTCCGGGTTCAAGGTCAGGGACGAGGTCACGAGGTCACGTAAGTTATAAAAATCGCCATTTTCAAAACCTATCTAGTCTGCCATTCTACAAGATATTCGGCAACGGTTAATCGATTATGATAGTAAAAAACATTATAGAGATGACCATCACCCCCACACGGGGGTAATTTTTATTACTGCCAATTATTGTACTACAAGCAGAGTACCTGCCCCACAGGCGATCCTATTTCAAGCATGCAACCCGTTCTTCTGACGCATACCTTTATTTGGACGGTGTATAGGCAACTGAAGCTCTGTACAGGTAAAAAAAAACTTGAAAAAAACTCGGGTTTTGTGCAAGAAGCAAAAACATACCTACTGCTTATAATTCAAACGCCTCACTGCATTGGAAAACGTGGGGACAGGACAACTGTCTTGTAAATGGTGGAGACTTGTAATACCTTCCCTCACCTGGAGGCGGTGCTCCATGATACACATATACATCAAGAATTTGTATCCCCTCGCTCCTCTAGCCCCCCCAAGACTACCGGCAAAGATAAAAACACCCCTATACTGTACATTAATTGGGGTCATGCTGATCCTATATAGCAAGTCTGAATGTAATCGGCCCAGAACTGTAGGAGGAGTAGCACGACAAACAAACACCAGTTCATGAAGAAAACGAAGCCTTGTGACTGGACATCGTTCTCAGGAACAAAAGGAAAAGACAGCATTGCTGATTGAGATATCGGTACCCAGCGATTTTGGCTTAAATAATGCA
>CM068968.1:17535213-17546814 GCA_035128595.1 Eptatretus atami
AGAAGAGAGATGATAACATTTTGGAATTAGAAACGGCAGCTCGTCGACAGGTATGCCTCCGCCTACATTATTCATCATTATGCACGCTTGTACAAGTCTTATTTAAATCCCTGAACCAGATTCAATAAATTAAATAATTCTAGCTGCCAGACCATGCGTCTATCAGGTTGAAATTTAATACATATCTTCCCCATCACTGACGAGATCATAATTTTGAAGTTTTACTTCAATCAATGAAGCGGTTCAGAGAAATAATTTTTTTTAAACGATTTTCATTCAATCTAATATGGCTGCTATAGACCATGTGAACTATCAATTAATTTGTGAACACCCTGGCATTCCCAAGGCTTGAGGAATTAGTGAGAAGTTTCCCCTTGATTTGTCCAGCCGTTTGGAGAAGGTGATTTTAAAGGTTTATTGTTCAAAAAAAATCATAGCTGCCAAACCATGTGATCTATGACATCGAGGTGGAGAACTTTTTGTTCATCATGGATAGACAATCATAACTGTAAAGTTCTCCTCAATGTTTCAGCCATTTCCAAGATTTTTCAAGACTTTTATGTTAAACAAACGCGCCAACCAGGTGACTGATGATGTCATCAATTTTTTTTTCTCCATACAATTTATCATACTGATCAGATATAGCATTCGACATATGCAATTATGACATCATAACAAAGCCACCTATGACATCACCAAAAAAAAATCCATACTTGTTTCCCATGGGGAGTACTTCACATGTGCCAAGTTTCAATTTTTTGCATGGAGCGGTTTTGGAGAAACAGAGGTCCAAAGTTTTTCCTTTTTTACAACATGGCTGCCATTCCACATGACCTATGATGTCATAATTCATATAAACATTCTAAATGAATAGTCGCACAATGGTGAAAATTTCATGTTAATCGGATAAGCGGTTGCAGAGAAAAACAGACAAAATTAGCATGGACAGAAGTGCGTACGGACAGACGAATGGACAACCCAAAAACACAATGCCTTTGGCAACTTCGTCAGTGGAGGCAAAAAAATGTAAAAGGATGTCAGGATGTTCCTCCAAAAATTATATAACAAGGTGGGGATGGTCACAAGAAATGATCATGTGAAACCATCCCTACATCTTTCTTTGAATAATGGTTGTCCCTGCACAAGACACCAGGTGTGCATGCGTGCGTGCCTTGGTTGTTATCTCACGTGCAGGTTTGAGAGATGGAACGAAGTCCTCCAGGACTCAAAGTATCCACTTCCGCTTCGGTAAGGGATCACAGTTCATGGACAAGCTGTTCAACTTTGTCGTTCTCAGAGTTTTTGTTCCAGGGCTCTTTTCAGGATAGTCACCGAACCCGGACTACCTACAATTGTAGTTCATTTGTGGTAATATTCCCAGAGATGATTTTCAAAATCTCAGTGAGCTTCTCTTTTTATTCCTGTTGCCCAATTATAATTATAATTATCAGTGGAGTCATTCCATCTGAAATCACCAAATTTAAGAAAATGTTCCAGTTGACCCCCTCAGATTTACTTTAAACTTTCATAAAATATTTCCCAGGTATCAAAATGAAGCTGCGTAAAATTTTAGGTCCATAGATGCGGTCAACTCCGTGATATTGAGGGTTGAAAATGTGGTTGTGGCCTTATTTTTATGGTCGTTGTGAGCATCACAAAATGAACGGCTACTTTTAAACTCCCACAACTTTTTAAATATTAATGCTAGAGCTTGAAATTTTCAGAGATTATTCTCTATAACTGCTCTGTAAGAAACAAACATAAAACTGAGTATACCTCTATATTAAATTTTATGACCTGATCAGTTGAAATCCAGAAAAAAAATGTTTGGTTTTGTAGTAAGACCCAACTTTGAGACCCCATATATTTTTATTGACCCATCCCAGAAGCTTGAAAATTTTTAATGTAATAACTACGTAGTAGTATTCAAATACATGTTTACTTTTCTTCATCAGTCATATATAATACAGTCATGATCTCTCAAAAATTGAAAATTTTCATTTTTCCCCGAAATTCAGGTGAGGATTGCAAATATATGACAAGGTATACCACTTCAAATTGTTCACCATTGGAAAGAGCATATTCAAGTTTACAAAAGTGTCAAATATCAAAGTGTATATTTTTTAAAATATATTTTCTATTTTTTTTAAAACTATTGTTAACACAGTCGTGAATACATGAAGTGTGTGCATGGTGTGGGCACCATGGTAATCATGAATGATTAGTTCTTGATTCAAATTAATAACACAAAAATATATCACATACTGCAATAACAATGTAATAAAACATTTCACATAAATTATTTGATAGGTCCTTGATCTGCTTTTCCAAGTCAGGTGCGAGCTTGTACTGCCTCCCAGTTGACGTTAGGGGAGCATAATAACTTTCATCACATGGACCAAAGGAACCCAACAAATGTCCTCCCTTGAATGTAACTATATACACTGCTGACATCAGCAGATCAGCCACTATTCCTGAGTTCTATTTTAGCCCCAGCCAGATGAGTTAAGCTCTTGCTATTTACAAATGAGAAACAAAGAATTACAAATTCAAATTTCAAAGTATTGTGTTTCATGGTATCCTAATAGCAGATGATATGTATGTACATTGTATATACATGTACTACAATATGTACTACATGTAAAAGGACTGTTCATTAAATAGCACCACACAACGCAACAGCACTGGCAGAACATCATTTATTCAAATATTTAAAAAATATTGATAGAAACATTATACCACTTTGATATTTGACACTTTTGTAAACTTGAATATGCTCTTTCCAATGGTGAACAATTTGAAGTGGTATACCTTGTCATATATTTGCAATCCTCACCTGAATTTCGGGGAAAAATGAAAATTTTCAATTTTTGAGGGATCATGACTGTATTATATATGACTGATTAAGAAAAGTAAACATGCATTTGAATACTACTACCATACAGTTATTACCTGAAAAACTTTCAAGCTTCTTGGATTGTCAATAAAAATATATGGGGTCTCAAAGTTGGGTCTTCATACAAAACCAACATTTTTTCTGGATTTCAATGATCAATAAATTAATAGAGGTATACTCCGTTTTATGTTTGTTTCTTACAGAGCAGTTATAGAAGAATAATCTCTGAAAATTTCAAGGCTCCAGCATTAATATAAAAAAGTTGTGGGAGTTTAAAAGTAGCCGTTCATTTTGTGATGCTCGCAACGACCATAAAAATTAGGGCCAGCAACCACATTTTCAACCCTCAATATCTCGGAGTTGACCGCATCTGTGGACCTAAAATTTTACGCAGCTTCATTTTGATACCTGGGAACTTATTTTATCCAGAAAAAAATGTTGGTTTTGTATGAAGACCCAACTTTGAGACCCCATATATTTTTATTGACCAATCCAAGAAGCTTGAAAGTTTTTCAGGTAATAACTGTATGGTAGTAGTATTCAAATGCATGTTTACTTTTCTTAATCAGTCATATATAATACAGTCATGATCCCTCAAAAATTGAAAATTTTCATTTTTCCCCGAAATTCAGGTGAGGATTGCAAATATATGACAAGGTATACCACTTCAAATTGTTCACCATTGGAAAGAGCATATTCAAGTTTACAAAAGTGTCAAATATCAAAGTGGTATAATGTTTCTATCAATATTTTTAAATATTTGAATAAATGATGTTCTGCCAGTGCTGTGTGCGTTTGTGTGTGCTATTTAATGAACAGTCCTTTTACATGTAGTACATATGTGTAGTACATGTTATACAATGTACATACATATCATCTGCTATTAGGATACCATGAACACAATACTTTGAAATTTGAATTTGTAATTCTTTGTTTCTCATTTGTAAATAGCAAAGCTTAACTCATCTGGCTGGGGCTAAAAATAGAACTCAGGAATAGTGGCTGATCTGCTGATGTCAGCAGTGTATATAGTTACATTCAAGGGAGGACATTTGTTGGGTTCCTTTGGTCCATGTGATGAAAGTTATTGATGCTCCCCTAACGTCAACTGGGAGGCAGTACAAGCTCGCACCTGACTTGGAAAAGCAGATCAAGGACCTATTCAAATAATTTATGTGAAATGTTTTATTACATTGTTATTGCAGTATGTGATATATTTTTGTGTTATTAATTTGAATCATAGAACTAATCATTCATGATTACCATGGTGCCCACACCATGCACACACATCATGTATCACGACTGTGTTAACAATAGTTTTAAAAAAAATAGAAAATATATTTTAAAAAAATATACCACTTTGATATTTGACACTTTTGTAAACTTGAATATGCTCTTTCCAATGGTGAACAATTTGAAGTGGTATACCTTGTCATATATTTGCAATCCTCACCTGAATTCGGGGAAAAATGAAAATTTTCAATTTTTGAGAGATCATGACTGTATTATATATGACTGATGAAGAAAAGTAAACATGTATTTGAATACTACTACCGTAGTTATTACATTAAAAATTTTCAAGCTTCTGGGATGGGTCAATAAAAATATATGGGGTCTCAAAGTTGGGTCTTCATACAAAAACCAACATTTTTTTTCTGGATTTCAACTGATCAGTCATAAAATTTAATAGAGGTATACTCATTTTATGTTTGTTTCTTACAGAGCAGTTATAGAAGAATAATCTCTGAAAATTTCAAGGCTCTAGCATTAATATTTAAAAAGTTGTGGAGTTTAAAAGTAGCCGTTCATTTTGTGATGCTCCAACGACCATAAAAATAGGGCCACAACCACTTTTCAACCCTCAATATCACGGAGTTGACCGCATCTATGGACCTAAAATTTTACGCAGCTTCATTTTGATACCTGGGAAATATTTATGAAAGTTAAGTAAATCTGAGGGGGTCAACTGGGAACATTTTCTTAAATTTGGTGATTTCAGATGGAATGACTCCACTGATAATTATAATTATAATTGGAGCAACAGGAATAATAAAGAAGAAGCTCACTGAGATTTTGAAAATCATCTCTGGGAATATTACCACAAATGAACTACAATTGTAGGTAGTCCGGGGTTCGGTGACTATCCTGAAAAGAGCCCTCGGAACAAAACTCTGAGAACGACAAAGTTGAACAGCTTTGTCCATGAACTGTGATCCCTTACCGAAGCGGAAGTGGATACTTTGAGTCCTGGGAGGACTTCGTTCCATCTCCTCAAACCTGCACGTGGAGATAACAACCAAGGCACGCACGCATGCACACCTGGTGTCTTGTGCAGGGACAACCATTATTCAAAGAAAGATGTAGGGATGGTTTCACATGATCATTTCTTGTGACCATCCCCACCTTGTTTATATAATTTTTGGAGGAACATCCTGACATCCTTTTACATTTTTTTGCCTCCACTGACGAAGTTGCCAAAGGCATTGTGTTTTTGGGTTGTCCATTCGTCTGTCCGTACGCACTTCTGTCCATGCTAATTTTGTCTGTTTTTCTCTGCAACCGCTTATCCGATTAACATGAAATTTTCACCATTGGTGCGACTATTCATTTAGAATGTTTTAATGATAATTATGACATCATAGGTCATGTGGAATGGCAGCCATGTTGTAAAAAAGGAAAAACTTTGGACCTCTGTTTCTCCAAAACCGCTCCATGCAAAAAATTGAAACTTGGCACATGTGAAGTACTCCCCATGGGAAACAAGTATGGATTTTTTTTTGGTGATGTCATAGGTGGCTTTGTTATGATGTCATAATTGCATATGTCGAATGCTATATCTGATCAGTATGATAAATTGTATGGAGAAAAAAAAATTGATGACATCATCAGTCACCTGGTTTGGCAGCCGTTTGTTTAACATAAAAGTCTTGAAAAATCTTGGAAATGGCTGAACACATTGAGGCGAAACTTTACAGTTATGATTGTCTATCCATGATGAACAAAAAGTTCTCCACCTCGGATGTCATAGATCACATGGTTTGGCAGCTATGATTTTTTTTGAACAATAAACCTTTAAAAATCACCTTCTCCAGAACGGCTGGACAAATCAAGGGGAAACTTCTCACTCATATTCCTCAAGCCTTGGGAATGCCAGGGTGTTCACAAATTAATTGATAGTTCACATGGTCTATAGCAGCCATATTAGATTGAATGAAAATCGTTTAAAAAAAATTATTTCTCTTGAACCGCTTCATTGATTGAAGTAAAACTTCAAAATTATGATCTCGTAGTGATGGGGAAGATATGTATTAAATTTCAACCTGATAGGACGCATGGTCTGGCAGCTAGAATTATTTAATTTATTGAATCTGGGTTCAGGGATTTAAATAAGACTTGGTACAAGCGTGCATAATGATGTAATAATGTAGGCGGAGGCATACCTGTCGACGAGTGCCGTTCTAATTCCAAAATGTTATCCAACTGTGAAGGTTATATTCATTGGATAATGGATTGTTTTTCAGATTTTATTGTGAGGGTGAAGGTGGAGTCTGAGTTCGTAGATGATTCAACAGCTCAAGAGAAAGGTCTGAAACATAACATTCTTATTCTTACATCTGGTATTGGTGGTGACTGCACTTCTTTCCTTTTTTTCTCTCTTGCTCTTTCGAGGGATGCTGTTGGATTTGCATTCAGGCTTGTGGTGCTTCAAATACCTGTTTCTTTAAGAAACTGATTTTTTTTTCTGCGCATTGAAGCATCACCATGTTTTTGGAAATGGTCGACGAACATGTGCTGGCACCAACAGCTGTGATGGAAGCTGTTTGTCAGCAACATGTAATCCCATTTATGGAGAAAAAGTTGAGATATTAGAGAATCACTTTCGTGTGAGCTGAATGTGCTCCTCGAGTTACAAATTGTCTCATTAAAATGAAACTTACGAGTTGATTTTTTTTTTTTAATCGTTTATGTGGCAAGCTTGACTGAAGTGGGATGTTGTTTTCTTAAGCGGTGAAGCCGCTTCAATATTTGGCTATGTCCTTCCTTCCATCTGTCCGTCCATTAAAAAAATTAAGAAGAAGAACCTTTCTAATGCACCGTGTTTAATTCAAAGTGGCTCCAAAAGGTAATTTTTATGGATTATTAAGTGTAATTCTAATGGTTTCTAAAGGGTACTTCTGATGGGTTCTAAAGGGTAATTCTAAAAGGTACTTCTGATGGGTTATATGGGGTAGTTCTAAAAGGTTCTAAAGGGTATTTCTGATCGGTTCTAAAGGGTAATTCTAAAAGGTTCTAAAGGGTACTTCTGATGGGTTCTAAAGAGTAATTCTAAAAGGTTCTAAAGGGTACTTCTGATGGGTTCTAAAGAGTAATTCTAAAAGGTTCTAAAGGGTACTGCTGATGGGTTCTAAAGAGTAATTCTAAAAGGTTCTAAAGGGTGCTTCTGATGGGTTCTAAAGAGTAATTCTAAAAGGTACTTCTGATGGGTTATAAAGTGTATTTCTAAAAGGTTCTCCAGGGTACTTCTGATGGGTTAGAAAAGGTAGTTCTAAAGGGTTCTAAAGGGTACTTCTGATGGATTATAAGGGGTAGTTATAAAGGGTACTTCTGATGGATTCTAAGGGGTATTGATCTTGATTCTGATGGATTGATTAGATTTTGATGAAAATCCGAATCCGGATCCGACTATACTAGAATTTTTGAAGTGATTCTTCACCAATGAGAGATAGGCTCAAAAATGATATATAGCACGATATCTCAAAAATGTATTGGGCCTGATATGTTATCATGGATCAGGCATTACGGAGCTGAGGTATGTGCTCTACCGAGTGCCCTTCTAGTTTATTTATACACCTTTAAACCTCTTTAAACCTTTATTTAAATTGAATTATATACTTGAACACTGGAGAACACAAATCGCCTTTATAATACTTCCAGGAACCATGCTGTATATTGATATATAGCATGAGAGGGTGTGGCATGTGAGAGGGTCTGGGTGAAGAAGAGGCCGCCGATTATGGCTGTATGTATGATTCCAGTTGATGCTGCGTTCAATTTCCGTTGCGCTAAACTTCCGGATTTTTTTTTTTAACAATCTTTAAAAATCATCATTTTATTAAAATTGAAGAATATACTTGAACATTACATAGGGTATCATATTCGATGAACTCTCTAGTTTCTTTAATTTCGGTTTTGAATGAATACTTTCTGCATATTTAAAAATTAACAGTTGGAGACGAATGTAACTGATTATTTCTGAAGAATTGCTTCTTATTAATGTGATGATGTTTTTACTTGCAGATTTAATTGTGAAGGTCAAAGTGGAGTCTGAGTTTGTGGACAAATTCTCTCAAGGTCTGAGTCACAACATTCTCCTCATAATACTTACAGGCAATGACAATTGTACATTTGTTCTAATTTCTCTTTCGAGAGATGCTGCTGGACTTGCCTTCAGGCCTGGTACTGCATCAAACACCTGGTTCTTTAAGAAACGGATTTCGTTTTCTGCACGCTGAAGTATCACCATGTTTTCAGAGATGGTTGGTGAACACGTACTGCCACCAAAAGCTGCGTGGAAGCAGTTTGTCAGCAACATGCACTCTCATTAATGGGGATAAAGTTGCGATATTGCAGGACGACTTTCTGAGAGATGAACGTGCTCCTCAAGCTAGATTGTCCCTTAAAATGAATGTAAAAGGGGCGATTTATTTTTTAATATTGTTCATGGAGGAGGCTGGACTGAAGTGATTTTTTTTTTTGTTTTTTTGTGCTCTTGGTAAATGGCTGTACTTTTTATCGATTTTAATAGCAGCCAGAAATTATTTGGCACAGAAGTACAGTGAGGCTTTTCCATATCACCCACACCACATGTGCACATACACTTTCATCATAAGGTGAGATCACAGTGCTCCCGCATGCCAGAAGGTACAAAACCAGGTTATTATCGGGCTGATTATGGTACCACGGGACCCTGGAGCATTTGATGTAAAGTTTCTTTTTCCTTAATTATAGTAATATTATTAAAGCACATAAATTGAGTCTTTATGATTCATTTCTCTACCTTAACTCGACTCGGTGCCATAATGGTTGGAGCGTCTGCTCCGAGTCTGGGAGGTCGGTGGTTTGAACCCCATGTGAATCGCACTACAGACTTTCATAATGGTACATGCTGCTCCCTTGCGTGATGCTCAGCATTTAAAATGATAAGGCATGGACAAACAACGCTGGGAAGGCAATGGCAAACCACCCAGCACAACCCTTGCCAAGAATCTGCTCCGTCAGCACCAACGCTCTGTAAAGATTATGGAACATCAAAATCAAATCGATCCCTATATTCAAGCCATGACACAAGATACCCATTGAAAATTATTTGCATTTGCTTTATTCCTAACTTCATGATTGATGTGATGAACACATTTCCGTCACAGAGATCTCGTATGATCTCGTCAGTTCACCTCAAATGAGGAAAATCCTTCTACCGGTATCCTTTTCTGCGAAACCAAATGCATCGTAATCTAAATTTTGATGAAAAATAAACGATCTGGGAAGAAATAATTCTTCACACCAAAAGCTTCTTTCAAGACAAACATCACAACCTTGATAACCAAATTACTTCAAAGGAAAGGAATTTCAATTAAAATAACATTCCATTCAATATCATTGCATTTTCTTTTTGTATACATAGTCGAGGCCCGTGGAAGAGTTAGTACAAGTACACTGAACGGATCAGGATGCAACAGGACAAAAGGAACAGTAGAGAGAGGGGGGGGGACACCAACAGTAGAGTTGAAGGCCAAGACAGAGGGAGGCAGACAAACAATTTGGGTGTTTGGAGGAATGGGAGCAGGAGAGGATGCATTGGGTGGATAATAAGATGGATACAGAAGAAAGGGAAAACCCTTTCAAGAGGGGAAACTAGAAATTTGGAAGGAGGAGGAGTTGAGGGTGGGATTAATGATGGTAGAAAGATAATGGTTTTGGATTGGATACAATCTGAAATGATTGTGAACAGCTATCTTAAAGACCTGAATGGAAGAATGAGATGAACAGAATGTGGAAGATGGTTCCACAGGCAGGAAAAAGAGGAACAATGAGTGGAGAAGAGCAGTGACCCTGGATTTAGGTAGTTTCACCAGAAGGGGGTTGATGGTGGACCATGCGTACCCTGCAGAAGCCTGGGAGGACAAAGCACGGAAAGAGAAGAGGGTGCAATACCAGAAAGGAGGAGGAAGAAGAGAGACCACCGACCTGTCTGCGATGGCAAAGTGATAGACCATTGACACAGCTTTATCATTGGAGATTCCAATAATCGTAAAGGCCTTCGTTTCTACGGCATCAAGCCAAGCAAGATGTGAGGCAGGGAAGCCAGCCCAGACAAGAGAGCAGTTAACTCTGCGGATTAAATCCTTGTAGGTGGATGGGAGTTCAGGTGTGCTACGGAAGGACTTTGTACGATGAAGGATACCTTGTCGGGGACTGACTTTGGAGACCAACTTTTAACTGTGGATTGCCCAAGAAATATGTAGAGGAAATAAAAAAGATGTGTTTCCACACATATTTTGGATGAACGATTTTTTTTTTCTTCTTGCGATCACTGCAGGATGAAATGCATGCCAGAAGAATGCATGAGAAATTTGCAAAGAGGTGAAGTAATAGGATGAGAAGCATTGCCGAGTTTTGATTCAACAAAGCAAAAGATATCCTTTGTCGGAGTGGCGACCCGTCCAGGATTGTGCCCAATAGCCAAGCAGGCTGCTTAGGCAGCACCAACGCTCTGCAGAGTCTTGTCCCAATGGATGGATGGGATGGAAAGCAAAAGATGTGGAAATCATTGTAATTTATTTATTTTAAGTGGGTTGGCCTATTCAAATTCCCATCTGAACTGCTGGAGCAAGGCAGAGAAAGAAGTTTCAAATCCCATATACCATATGTGTTTGTCCATTGTCTACATCCATTGTCCATTCCTTCTTATTGTTGAAAAGTTACACTGATGTTGACTAATGTTTTTGTCTTATGTGTGATTTTTGTACAAGTTCCTCCATGAGCCTTATTTAGGTTATTGTAAATAAATTAATTAATAAATATTCAGCCAGAGAATTGAAGGAATTCATTGATAACTTAGGTGAGAGGAGTAAAAAGTGATAAAAATGCTTCATGGTTTCGTGAACCCATGGTGTGATTGTTCGACACCTGTTTTTGCAAACGCGCAGAACAGAGGGTAATTAATTACTCCAGGACACAAATTTAGATGTTGTAGTGTTAATTAAGAGATGGGAGCACCTATACAATTAGCCAACAGAATGCACCCTGATGTCTACATTTGTGAAAACACTTTGTTCTCATCTGGTCACTTCTTATTTTTGACCTACCACGTTCAATCGCTCTTACATTAACCCCCTCCTCTCGTTGACCTTATGTTAAAACAGGAAAATGAGTGTGCCCGTCAGAGACTTTAAGTATGTCAAAATGGCCAACTTGGTAAATTTCTTCAAAATCTTCTTCTCCAGACACACCAATTAGAATGCTACCAAATTTGGGTTCCAATATTAGGCCAAAGTAGGGATGTTAAATTGCAGAGGTCATGCCGATCACTTGACCGGAAGTGTGTCAATATGGCTGACTGAGTCAATTTTTGAGAAAATCGCATGAATTCCTTCAAAAATATTCCTCTCCAGACCCACCAGTCAGAATGCTTCACATGCACCCAC
>CM068968.1:17568542-17581729 GCA_035128595.1 Eptatretus atami
GCTTGACCTGTTGTGACGAGCTTGTGGTTGTTCGGCTTTCCTTGCTGGCCCGCATCAATAAAATGTTGAATCAGTTGAACCTTGTTCTCTGTCACAGTCAAGACGAGCTTTTGGGGTCTGCAGGTTCCGCTTATGGCTTCCGCAACGAGCATGTTATCTATCCAGCTCTAGCTCATCTTATATCACTTGATGCTGAAATAATGGCATCTGTCAAATACCAAATAAACGTCACACCTTTCTGTCTTTCCTTGAATGAAGTGAGTGAAATTGTCCATGATGCCCTCCCTGTACAACCCCTTTATTTGGCCAATGGATAACCCAGAGGATCACACTGCCGTCAGTGACGATGACGTCAGGTGAAGGAACAAATCTTGAAGAGGTTTCCATTTGAAGATGCTTCCTCAGTGTCGACTTCGTGTTTGCTATTCTCATCTCTCCTTTGTCGTCACACATGGATGGGGGCACTGGTGTGAGCTCATATTGTAATACTGTGCTCAACATAATTTTACGAGACTATTGCAGTCCCAGCACCCTTGACAAGATGAAATTCACGTCACAAACTTCCGTTTATTCAACACGCAAAAAATTTTTTTTGTCATAGCCATGGTCACAAACCTCTTTCAACAATTTTGCATTAAATCCCAATAGCTAACGTTTTTCATCGGAGTGCATCTGTGCTTTTCCGATTTCAATAGCCTTTGGTGCATTGACCTTCTCCGGCCCTATTGCTCCAGTCACAATGTTGATTATACTATCTGGATGATCTGTCGAATCAGAGGATCGATACAGGACTGGCGCTGTTCCCTCATCTTCTCTGTCTTCTGCGTCGGATGTAATGCGAGATGGTCTCTCCTCCTCGTGGGTAGTTACCCGGCACGCACAAAGCGAAAAGCTGGGTTAAGCAATTGGTTCATGTCCATCCGTCCATCCATCTATCTGTCTTTTCAGTTCATGATCGAGGAATAACTTATTTAAATTGAATGTGATATTTTGAACATGAATAGGAAGAAAAGTTTGCTGTTTAACAGTACTTTGTCTCTGAATTCGTACCGATCGCATATGCTTCGAGAAGAGTGAGATAATATTTTTGTCTGGCAGTCAAACAAAATTTAAAAATCATTCCAAACAGGAAACTTGCTGTTTTTAAGGATATTATAAAGGATACAAACAACAGGCATAAAGAACTCATGTAACATGTTTGATAGGGTGGTGTAATAGACACTGGGGGAAACGCTGGTAAAGCTCAGAATTAATTCATTAATACTCCTCTAAACCTCTTTAAACCTTTGTTTAAATTGAATTATGTACTTGAACACTGTGGAACACAAATCATCCTCATAATACTTCCAAGAACCTCCACTTTTGCAGGACTTGGACAAGTTATATTGGGTGGTGTATGTAATAGGAGCTGTCAAGCACAGCCCCTGGGAAGTGGGCGTGGCATGTGAGAGGGTGCAGTATCGGGGTGATAAAGAGGACACCAATATTTATATGTATGATGCCAAATGACGCTGTGTTCTATGGTGATCAATAAAGCCTCCCTCTCTGTGATGATGTGAAGAGGGAGATGTGATCATTACGCAGCAACTGCAACTCAATGTCATCTTATTACAATGCATAAGAGTGGTGTACAAGACTGCTTCAGTAGCAATAAACTTCTGAATTTTTTTTGACAATCTTTAAAATCATTATTTTATTAAAATTTAAGTGAATATACTTGAACACTGCATGGGGTATTATGTTCTATGAACTCTCTAGTTACCTCTGACACCGAAGGTGGAAGGAGGTAATGTTTTGACCCCCTCCCTGTTTGTTACTTACGAAATCTAAAGATTTCGTAAGTATATTGATGACTTCCGTCCTCTGTTTGTGGTGTTTTGTGGTGTTGTTTGTAGGCCGATAACTCGAGAACGGAAGAGCTACCAATGTCAAATTACACCACGTGATTCAGGAGGGTGATGGCTAGCGAAGATTAGATTTTGGTCAAAATCGGTCAAAGGTCAAGGTCACAGTGAGGTCAAACATAATTCCGTAAATTCATGTGGAGAAATGGAGTATTTTTACTTCGCTCGACGTTACGAGTTCGTTTTAACTTCGATTTTAATTTTGTCTTCGGTTTTTGCGATCACTTAGGATGCTTAAAACTCGGTTGTCGAAACTCTGGTAAAAATCGGATGTTTTGGAGACGTTTTAAGATTGTATAAAAAATATTTCACTCGCCGCGTCACAGCTCGTCACGTGGTGCAGCGCGCTCGAGCAGAGGCATCGTTGATCACGTAAAGGTTTTCCGTGTGCGCGCTGACGGTGTTTTTGATAAAGATGGTGTTTAAAAGTCATTTTTTTTTTATCCCAATAAAAAGGTATATCGTCGGCCATGCCTGACTCGCTAAGCCGTCGGATTATGTAAAGATTGTTGGTGGATGGCCGAATATTACGGCTTCGTGACTTTGATAAAATAATATTAAATAACTGCGTGGAGAAATGGAGTATTTTTGCTTCGCTCGACATTACGAGTTTGTTTTAACTTAGATTTTAATTTTGTCTTCGGTTTTTGCGATCGCTTAGGACGCTTAAAACTCGCGTTGTCAAAATTCTGGTAAAAATCGGATGTTTTGGAGACGTTTTAAGATTGTATAAAAAATATTTCACTCACCGCGTCACGGGTCATCACGTGGTGCAGCACGCCGAGCAGAGCGGCGTTGAGTCACGTAATGGTTTTCCGTGTGCGCGCTGACGGTGTTTTCGATAAAGATGGTGTTTAAAAGTCATTTTTTATCCCATAAAGGTTATCGTCGCATGCCTGACTCGCTAAGCCGTCGGATTATGTAAAGATTGTTGTGGATGGCTGAATATTACGGTTTTGTGACTTTGATAAATAATATTAAATAATTGCGTGGAGAAATGGAGATTTTTGCTTCGGTCAACGTTACGATTTTTGATGGTTTGGTACAGAATCATCGTAGAAACTTCTGGTTTGCGTCCTACCTTCTCGAGAGAGCTTTTATTAGACAAGGTCAGAGGTCAAGTGACGATTTCGTAAGTACCAGTCTATGACTGCTTGTTTGTTTCTTTTAGCACGATAACTCGAGAACGGAAAAGCTACCAATGTCAAAATACACCACGTGATTCAGGAGGGGATGGCTAGCGCTGATTAGATTTTGGTCAAAATCGGTCAAAGGTCATGTCAATCACAGTGAGGTCAAACATCCAAAACATGATAATTCCGAGAAAAGTTACCACAGGTATTGTTGACGGAGGTGAGTTTGAAGATCGAGGTAAGTTCGGCGGAATTGTGTGTGTCAATTTGTCGAATTACGGCTGTTTTAAAATTTCAGTGTTAGCGCCCATGGCGCAGAACGCCTTGCCTAGTTGTAGGCCGCATTGTGTTTTCGATAAAGATGGTGTTTAAAAGTCATTTTTCATCCCAATAAAGCTTATCGTCGCATGCCTGACTCGCTAAGCCGTCGGATGGTGTAAAGATTGTTTGTGGATGGCCGACTATTACGGTTTTATGACTTTGATAAAATAATATTAAATAATTCCGTAAATTCCTGTGGAGAAATGGAGTATTTTTGCTTCGGTCGACGTTACGAGTTCTTTTAACTTCGATTTTAATTTTGTCTTCGGTTTTTGCGATCGCTTAGGACGCTTAACACTCGGTTGTCGAAATTCTGGTAAAAATCGGATGTTTTGGAGACGTTTTAAGGTTGTATAAAAATATTTCACCCGCCGCATCACGGCTCGTCACGTGGCGCAGCGCGCTCGAGCAGACGCGTCGTTGAGTCACGTAAAGGTTTTGCGTTGCGCGCTGACGTCATCGCGCTCACCCGGCGTCCTTTCGAGTTGGGGGGGCCGTCGAGTGTGACCTTTACGTTACGTTAATCCGCGGTAACTCGAGAACGGAAGAAGCTACCAATGTCAAATTACACCACGTGATTCAGGGGGTGATGGCTAGCGCTGATTAGATTTGGTCAAAATCGGTCAAAGGTCAAGGTCACAGTGAGGTCAAACATTCGATTTTTGATGGTTTGGTACAGAATCATCTAGAAACTTCTTGTTTGCGTCGCGACCTTCTCTAGAGACAGCTTTTATTAGACAGGTCAGAGGTCAAGTTGACGATTTCGTAAGTACCAGTCCTATGCTGCTTGTTTGTTTGTTTGTGTGCAGGATATCTCAAAAAGTTGTGTATGGATTCAGATGAAATTTTCTGGACAGGTTGGGTGTGTGACAAGGATGAACTAATTCGATTTTGGTGAAGATCAGCATCCGTATCCGGATTTGATAATTTTTTCAGTGATTCTTCACGATTGAGAGATCGGGCTAACAAAGATACATAGCACGATATCTCAAAAAGTTGTTGACGGATTCAGATGAACTTGGTGGACTTGTTGGATGTGTGACAAGGAAGAATTGGTTCGATTTTGGTGAAGATCTGAATCCGGATCTGGATACGAGGATTATTTAATTTTAAAAGTGATTCTTCGCCATTGAGAGATCGGGCCAAAACGATATCATTCTGTATAGCATGATATTTCAAAAATGTATTGGGCCCGATATGTTCTCGTGGATCAGGCATTACGTGGTGGAGGTATGCGCTCTACCCAATGCCCTTCTAGTCGCTTCTGTTACTGTGTACCCCTCTGACATATCTGCAAGATCCAAGACAATCTGACTACATATGTATGTATATGCATACTCCTTGCCCATTTTTTCAATCTTGATGGTTTCAATGCTATTCATCAAAGGTGACAGCTAACTTGTATAACACGGAATTAAATATGCATCAAATATTTATTTAAATGGCTTCATTTCAATGAGCGACCTTCAATACATCGGTTTAGATCCCACATTTATGGTGTTTGGATGTTTCCTTGCCAATACTGTATATGAAAAATAATCACATTTTTGTTAATGGTGACAACTAATGTGTAATAATGGACTGTTAGAAAATTGCTCAAGGGTGCTAAGGTGGCATCACTCGGCTTAGTTATGTCGAGGCTGTGAAGATATCAAAAATGCAACAAAAAAAAAAACGTTTAATGGATGTCAACGCACGCTTCGTCCTGAAAATGGCATTTAAAATCCAGAATATTTACACATTTTCTCACTTTAGTTAAGATAACTGCTTTCAGAGATCATATTCTCTTTTTATTGCTTTTGATTATATTCCCCTTTTGATATCCCACTCTAGGAAATGCCAAGCAAGGAAAGAAGCTTTTTAAATGTTCTGTCTGCAGCAAGTCTTTCATGTCTTCCGCATCAGTGAGAAGACATGAAGTAATACACACGGGAAAGAGACCCTTCGTGTGTTGCGTTTGCAACAAGGCGTTTTCTCGTTCATCAGATTTACATCAACATCGACGAATACACTCGGGAGTGAAACCATACAAGTGTTCGGTGTGTCTTAAAGCCTTTGGTCGTTCATCCAATATGTATCAGCATCAAAGAATGCACACAAGGGAGAAGCACAGGTGTTCTGTGTGTCATAAGGATTTTGCTCGAAGAGCAACGCTCACAAAGCATCAGGAAAAACACTGAAAGCACTTTGCTTGCAACGCACCAGAAGACGCTATTTTGATTCGCTTTGTGGACTCTCAATAACCAGGCGATGTACAAGTTATTCCTTGCAAACTCCACCATGACTCTGCAAGTGCTTTGTTCAGCCACCAAGTATATTTCATATTTATATTTGACACTTCACCAGCATTCTATCCCACAGCTTAAACCCGAAAATGCAATTTAATGTAGGTTGTGCATTTATTGGGATTCGTGACAATGACGACGCATTCCCCACGACGAATAAGCAAAACAACGTATAATCGAGGCGACGTACAGCGGGGCCAAATTGTATTTTGTGGCTGTCCGAAGTTTGAGATGATCCTTAAAGATAGCCTTTTGAGCAATATATGATACCGAAAACACCAGAAACGGTTCTTCTAACAAAACTTTAACACATCACAATTTGATTAATGCATAAAAGATGGATACGTTAGGCCTGGAGAAGTGGTTGTGGGGCTCATTTCACTTTTTGTTACTGATTTTAGGAGATTACAGCCAATGTGAGAAGTAATGAGTAGGATCTCAACCTCACAATGAGACAGATGTTTTCAATAAAGCAATATATATAATATATATATATATATAATAGCTGTAAAATTGTCACCTGCATCAACAACACCATAACCTTCAATATCCAGCTGAACAGAAGAGGCATCAAAGAATAGCTGTAGTGTAAAGGAGACTTGTATCATCCACTCAGAGATGCATGGTCAGTGTATATGTGGAAAAGAACGTTTTTTGAAACGTTTTGAAACGAACAACAGTAATCAAAAGAAAATCAAAATTGGAGACATTGTTATTTAATAAGATCACTTCAAAAGACATATGTTACGGATTAGTAAGAATCCTATATAATGGGAAATGCTCAGGTGTTCTGTGTAAAAGGCAACTTGAATGAAATAAGTGTTGTCGGTATTGAGTTAAAGGATACGTGTGCAGACAGCTGAATGCGTCAGAGTGCACTCGGCACTGTGATGGATTGTCAACAGAGCTTTGAGGATCACTTTTGTTGAGACTACAATGTTCGACTAACATGACAGCTACACTCCTACTTTAGAGTGAAATATTTGTAATGGAACACGGTGCTCTGAGCTAGTGGTCAAGCTTTTGGTCAGTCTTGGAGTTCAGATTGTCTGTCGCCTGGTTTTGGGGTTGACCTTGTCATTACAATGTAAGGTGAGCGTTCAAGAACAGGAGGACTTGGGATGTGAACCAGCAATCCAGCTCCAGCAGAGTGTGGGGCCCTTGGAGCGGCAGAGTGCGGTCAAGTTCAAAGCGAGTTTGCTAAAGCGAGCTGTGCACGGCGGGGGTGGGCTGTGATGGCCTTCGTGAGCCTTGTACCATAGGGCGCACGTTGACCACAAACCCGAGTGTAACCCATTGAGCCTTCACGTGTGTGGGTTCTTCCTGCCGGCTGACTGGTTGAGTTCACTTGGAACCAATGCAACACTGTGGGTGTCAATCATGCTGACATTCCACGCCGACAATTTCTCTGGGCATTTCACCAAGGTCACCCCACCCCACTCCTCATGGCACGGCATGACTGGGCGCAGGGTGTTCCCTTACTGCAAGGAAATTCACCCGCAGGGCTCGCTCACCACACACACATCTGGCCCGTCACAAACTGCACGTCGTGAGCATCTGTTCACCGTCGGGAGCCGACTTTCTTGCTTCGAAAGTGCAAGACATCGACTTTGACTCATGGCACGTATCCCATCGAAGTGTTGTATTAAAAACACATGAGTGCAAAGTTGCCTCCCTAAGAGTTGGGGGGAAATTCAAACTGCATTGAAACGTGTGTGTGTGTAACTTTTGGGGGAGTTTTAAAAGCATTGAACATGACCTGTATTCCAGTGGGGAATTTTACAGTTATTGAGGGCTGGTGGTAAATCATTGTGATGGATTCTTATTGAATGATATTAGCGCTTGAACTGTTAACAGTGGAGATGAATAAATAGCATTTTTAAATATCCTTCTGTTTTATGTCATGCGCTGGTGTCACCTGGTCAACAGACAAAAAAGTTTATAGTGATCGTTTTAATTGTCTGACACGCTCCCCTCCGGGTACTTGGGGGCACTCACCCTGAGTCATGGAGGCCGTGCGTAGCACATATTAAAGGAAATAACAGAGCAAGTCAGCAGCAAGTAATGAGAAATCCCAGTGAAAGAACCGCAAAACAATGAAATGAAAGAAGAAAAATTGGTTTAAAAAAAATTATATTATAGTGGAGTATGGAATTTACTCGATGAAAGAGAAGGCCAGCAGGATGAGCTAACTGGGGGAATAAGTACAGGAGAGAAAGTCGGGGCACCGGTCAGATACACCTCGGGTTAAATTGAGGCTGCGTGGCATCATACGTGCGAGCAGTGTGGGAGACTGCTGCTTTAGTCGGGGATCGAGAACACGAGGATCATGCCACATGACACTATGACTGCTGTAAAAACAGTCACACAGCCGCGTAGATCATGGATGCACGTGCAGGCTGGCTCAGGGAGGAGTCGTATATATGTGCACAGATACCGACAGGGCTCGATGAGTGGAACTCCATTGCATCAACGGTGACTGCTTGTCACCCGCCTTCACACCTCTCTGGAATGCTTCGGACTGTTGCAGCCAACCGTCCTGTCCTCTTTCTTCCAGACTTGGGTTCAAGTGCAATCTGTACCTGCACCTCAGTGCTATTAAGAAATATACACCACATTTGCCTTTTAATCCGTTCCAAAGTATTTGCTTTTGACAATGTAGTTGGTCAGTTTAAATCATTCATTGATCATTAGTGATGCAGCAGTTATTGTCAAAGTAATTTCAGATTAATGGAGTAGTTTGTCCTGTTAGGACAAGGCAGTCTGACTGCAACCCTGATGCTTGAATGTTTGTAAAGTGCAACAGTGGTTTGCTGTGAACTCTGACATATAATAGGCATTGAAACGATGTTTAAATGACTTGTGCAAGTATTCCATTGTTTTTGTTGTTCAGTACTTTTCTGTTCTTCAATAAACATTTAAAAAAGATTTATTAAAACTATTAGCGTGGATTGGCTCACTACGTTTGTCTCTCCACACGTCGTTGCAGACATTTATGTCACAGATTTGCTGTGTTGGGATAATTTACATCAATCATAACACAAACATTTATTTTCTCCAAATTTATTTGTAATATTGGTGTTATTATATTTGTTTGAAATTTATTTGTGATGTAAGAAGGTTCAAGTGGTCAAAATGGTCAAGGGTCTAAGGTTCTAAGCTGTCTCATCTGTCTGAAGGGTGTAAGGGTTCTAAATGGTGTTAAAGTCAAAGGGGTCTCAAGGGCCTTAGGGGTCTTTTTGAGTCTTCTGGATCTTCAGGGACATTTGGGTCTTGGGGGATTTTGGGTCTTCGGGGTTTCTGGGACTTTGGGGTCTTCGGTAACTTTTGGGTCTTCAGGGTCCTTGGGGACTTCTGGGTCCTTGGTGTATTTTGGGTCTTGGGGACTTCTGGGTCTTTAGGGGACTTGGTGAATTAATGTTCAAACAGGACGCGATTAATAGGCATATAGTCTTCACGGCTTTCCGGACTGACTCACGGCTTCATGGTTTTAACCGCCTCACAACGCACCGCCTCGCCTTGCTTTTCGTTTTTAGCTCGCCTGTTCGAAGAACAGAGAGCTATAGCGATACCCCCGGCATGAGCGTCAGCGTCAGCGTGAGCGTGAAAATGTTAAAGTTTTTGGTGCAAGTTATTTAGAAGCTTGCCATTCATTTAATATGTGTACGAGGATGCTGATATTTGGCATGGAGGTTCCTTTGGGGTATATTATTGATGTAGTGAAGTTGAAATTAAAAAATAATTTCAAATTTTTTTTAATTTTTGACCTGTTTTGAACTTAACTTTTTTGTAGCACATCAACGTTAAAGTTTTTTTCTTTCTAATGTTTTTATCTACCACTATTTTTTACTGATTACAATATACAAGTACATATATTGCTTTAAAATTATTTGGATCAGACTTCACTACAATGCTTTATAAAAAATATTATTAGACTAGTCTTTTAAAAACGATAAATGTATAAACAGGCGAGCATTGGGTGGCTTTGACACCAACTCTCTGGTTACATGTATCGACGAGTTGTGTTATCTATAAGTGTACGAGGCGTGTGCGATGCTGGTTGTTATCTCCATTTGTGAGTTTGAGGAGATGGAACAAAGTCCTCCCAGGACTCAAAGTATCCACCTTCACTTCGGTGAGGGATCACAGTACATGAACCGAGCTGTTCAACTTTGTTGTTCTCAGAGTTTCGGTCTGAAGGCACTTTTCAGGATCATCACCGAACAACCACCGGACTGCCTCCAATTGTAGTGTGTGTGTGTGTGTGTGTGTTGAGGTGAGGTGGTTTATGTGGGAGGTAGGATTGAGGTTACGTACTTGAGCTTGGGGGGGCACAATCTTTCCTCTCTGAAAGTACATAATAAATATATTTAACTCGAAAGGAAATCCTTTCGTTTGTCTGTACTAGTTGGTCCGATGGACCTCATTTTCATTGGTCTTGACAGCCTCGTTGCATAACCACGCTCCCTGGGGGTTAAAAGGGTTAAATACATGGTTATACGATGTGAGGATTGGAGTCCGAGTCAAAGTCATGCTCCTTAGGTAATTTTACCTCGCTTCCCAAGCCACTCGTTCTGTATCAACTGCTTTGCAAACCGCTCGCCCAGCCGCTTGAAAAGAGGAGCAAGCAATTAAGAGAGATGCTCAGTTATGTTAGCAAAGATGGCCGCCGTAGTCATCATCATCATTGATATTGATGTTTGTAGGGCCTTCGTCCCCATGATGATCATTTTTCATGGATGGGTTTCAAACAGTACATTAATGCAGTGTTGTGCCTATTGTAAAATGTAGGTGCAGACCAAGATTTGTAGCAGAATCCAAGTGTTCTGTATGCAGATGTGTGACTGGACATGTGTACCCAGGAGGACTGAATAAAGAAAGGGTCACTTCCACTCGAGCTATACTTGTGGAGTCGTCAGTGGCGTTGCATGGTGTCAGAAAATTGAACCAAACGCCACAATGAAAGTCCTGAAGACTCCGGGAACAATTAATTTTAGGCATCGAATGCTGCTGATGCGTGGGCCAAGTGGGCTGCACGATTCTCAAACTACTTCAAAGCTGCCAAGCTCAAGAAGGAAGACGCCGATGTGCAAGCAGCCATTTTGCTAGAATTGGCAGGGCCGGACTCCCTGGCCATTCACAAGACATTCACCTTTGCCGAGGGTGAAGATGTGAATGATTATGAGTTGGTGCTCTGGAAATTCGTGGACTACTGCAGGCCAAGGAAAAAACAGTTGATGAGAGGGATCGTTTTTTTTTAAATGTGACCAAGAGGAGGCTGAGACAATCGACCAATGGCTCATTGAACTCAGAACGCAATCAGCTATGTGCGAGTTCGGACCCCAACAAGAACTCATGATTTTAGACAAGGTTGTGTTTGGCGTGCGAGACGAGAGATCGAAAGAAAGACTTCTTAATCCAAACACCGCAATGGAAGTCCTGAAGACTCCCGGAGATCACACTGCAGAAAGTTTTGGACATATACCATGCCGCCGAATCTAGCATGCAGCAGCTCAAAGGCATGAAGGGTGCCAAGCAAGTCAATGCAGTGGATAAAGCTTGGTGACAACAACCCACCACCTTTTCCAAGCAAGTCAAGGCCAAGCCTGTTGCCAAAGCCATGGCACCAGCTGCAAATGGTGAAGGGCAACAGGAAAGCTCTACTCAGCCTGTGTGTGAGTACTGTGGCAAGAAGCACAGTCCAGGGCCATGAAGGTGGCCAGCATTTGGCAAAACATGTGCCAAGTGTGGAGGTGAGAATCACTGGGCTGCAGTATGCAAGGGTGGAGGCACAAGATAGGTACGTTTTCTGGATGCAGATGCCGAGCAAGGTACTGAAGTTTCTGATCAAAGATTCAGTGCTCATTGGTAACCTAGACAATGACACCACCCAGCCTGCTGACAGATGGCAAGAACAGTTCACAGTAGGCTAGAGAACGGTGAACATCAAGCTCGACACGGGTGCCCAGGCAAACGTAATTTGCTTGCTACCTTGATGACAGCAATGCCTGAGGACAGCATAACACTCACCAATATCATTCTCACTGCTTTTAGTGAAGGCAAGCTCCAACCATTGGGCACAACAGTGGTTCCCTGTGAGCGTAAAGGGCAAGAGTGGAGAATCAAATTCTACATAACTGAGAATACCATCATGAGTGGAAGACAACGGCACCACTCTGCTCAGCTTAAATAGGTCACACACTGTAAAATAGGGACCTTAAATATGTCAGGCCCTGTAAAAGTGACCAGCTGAAATAGGTCATGCCCTGTAAATAGTGATCTTCAGCTTAAATAAGTCACACTGTAAAATAGTGACCTTAAATAGGTGATGCCCTGTAAAATGGTGACCTCTGGCCTTAAATTTGTCACTCCCCACGAAGTAGTGGCCTCTGGCCGTCGGTCAGGTCAGGTATGGGAGCATGCACCAGAGCAGCGCGTCACTGTGTCCACTTTTCGCCAGTACTCCAGTGGCCTCCGTCTGGCCAACCCCAGGCAGATGCCTGGCCCATCCCCATCTCCTTGAGCTGCTGATCAACCTGCTGCAACCACAAGGCATCATGGTCGGCCCATTGGCCTCCTCAACTCACGAGGCTCCCTCACTGAGAGAATCTGGTGAGCAGGATCAGCGTCAGGAAAACAAGCCACATGTCCATACAGCCGCAGCTGATGCTCATGGACTATGCAGGAAACAAATCTTATTTGAGCCTCTCTCAGCAACCGCTCGTTGGACACAAAGGCCGACCAGCAATAGCCAAGGATTCTCCGAAGAGACCTGGTACCAAAGAAATTAAGACTTCTTCTCAGATCCCTGGTCAGAGTCCAAGTCTCACATCCGTAGAGCAACACTGGAAGCACCAAGGACCTGAAAACTTGGAGTTTCGTCCTCCCGCAAAGGTACCGACAGCACCATACCCCATGATCCAGTGAATCCATGACTCCCCAGGACCAACCCAGACATCCATTGACCTCTGGCTCACAGCCAGTAGAGCCATGAATATCACTGCCAAGGTAAGTGAATCTCTCCACGACCTCAACATCCTCACTACAAACAGGTACAGACAAGATAGCAGCATCCAAGATGTCATTAAAAGGCTGGATCTTAGTTTTGACCCAAGAAACCCGTAATCTCAGTGGCTATGACTCCTCAATCAGCACCCCGAGGGCCCCCAAAATAATGATGATGTGTCTGCATATTTGTATCATTGCTGAGGGAGCGGCTGTGCCGCCGATGCAGTTCCCCCTGTAAGTTAAAGCAGGACTTTTGCATTTGTTCAGGGTGTCAGCGATAACTTGCCTCGTCTTCTTGAAAGACACCGTGGGATCTTCGACACCCATAAACTCATTCCAGCAGACAGGACGCCCAGTTTAACGTGCACCCAAGGACCGACACACACATTGCAGTGACAACCTGCATCTGAAAAACTGGGATAACAGTGCAAAGCTTCAAATCCATTCTGGACAGCTCAGGGGAAGTACGCATACCTCTCACTCTCTTCTTCACTCCCTCTCCCTGAATAGGGGTGGATCCAGGATTTGAGGTTGGG
>CM068968.1:17587751-17617515 GCA_035128595.1 Eptatretus atami
ATATTGTTACCTTGTCGAGGCTCGTGTGAGAGCTAACACACAAACGCACAGCAAGGGGGCATGAGACAAGAGGGTGGGAGTGGGGAAGACAAACAGTGGGAACAAGACATTAGGAGATCTGTGGAAGGAGAGAGGGAGCAGAACATGGGAATACAGGATGGACATTACAGGGACTTTCAGGAAGGAAAGCAGGGAATTTGAAGGAGGTGGGCTTGGTGGATTATGGGGTAGAAAAAATCGAGGATTTGGATGGGGGACGATAAGAGTGTGGTGAACAGCTGTTTTGAAGGCCTGGAGGGAAGAATGGATTGAATCGAGTGAGGAGTTATTCCAAAGGCGGGGAAAAGAGAATGAAAGAGTAAGGTGAGCAGTGATTCGTGATTTTGGTAGTTTTACCAGAAGGTTGTTAGCGGACCTTGAGCACATGCAGATGTGGTGGAGACAAATCGTAGAGAGAGCAGGGGGCGAGGCTGGAGAGGAGACGTAAGAGACAGAAAAACACCCACCTGCCTGCGGTGAGAGAGTGAGAGCCCAAGACTCAGCCTCATTGCGGGAGATGCCAATGATCCGAAATGCCTTGGTTTCCACAGCGTGAAGCCAGAAAGATGGGAGGCAGAGCACCAGCCCAGAGGGGAGAGCAGGACTCCATCAGGCTGCAGACGAAAGCTTTGTAAGGTCAGGAGCTCAGGTGGCCGAGGAAGACTTTGCACGACGGAGGATTCCCAGTCGGCGACTGCCTTTGGAGGCGAGGTTTGAAATGTGGTTGTTGAATGTTGACAACATTTTGAAATGAGGAACCTTCGGTGGCGGAGGTTAAAAAAGACCATTTACAGCACCGTAACCCAATGAGGAAGCCAACATAACACGACACACACATACACACACATATAACATACACACACACATACAACACAATACACATACACACACACACATACACACACAAACACACACAGAAACACACACACACACAATACACACAACACCACAAACCCCACACACAAACCCACAACACAGAACAACACAAACCCCCACAACACACCTTGGAGTACGAACTGGCAACAGTATCTTCATGAAGACGTAACAACATATTGGCACCCACAATGGCCGAGTTTTCCTTAAACAACGACCATCGTTTTTGGCACTCTCCGGCAAACCGATCCCATGGTCGGTTGGATTCCATTGGAACGTACCTGTCGGCCGGCGTGCAGGTATAGCAAGATTTGGTGTGCGTTCAAGACCCCACGACGTCATTCCCTGAGATGTTGAAGTCGGCGAGCTATCACCGGCGTCCTGATTTTAAAAATTCCGTTCTAACCGACAGGGCACGGTGGCTGCTCTCCAGGAAACGATTCGTCTCGCAGTCACGTGATCCAATACAAAGAAGAAGAAGATTCGAGAGTCCAGGTGATGACTGAACTCTGAAGTCCCTTGAGCAAACTTCGGTGTGCCCGTATAACGGAGAGTGTGTTTTTCCGCCAAATTGTGTAACTCACACACAACACGTGTGGAGAATAAGTTTTATATTCTATCAAGCAAAGGATGGATGCGGTACAATGGTTAACCACCACCACTACCACCACCACCACCACTGGATGTTTACTGTCCGGGGGGGTTGGGTCACCTGATTGAGTGGCGAATCTGCATTCCTGAAATTGTTCATGAAGTTTGTTGAAGGTGAGCGAGTTCGTGCGACCGAAGTGAGCTCCGAGACCCGAGCGTCTGATTTCCCATTCCAGCGCTTCATGGACGTTATGAACCGAGAACTCTCCGGTGAAGACCTTGACGTGGATCCCCATGCAGCTCGCCGTCAGCACGGGATGCCTGCGGAGCACGGATCCAGCGTCGTGGAGCACGTGGTCAAAGACTCGTACCCGGTACGTGTGACGTCACACCGTGATGTTCTCCTGCAGACCAGGGATCCAGCGTTGTTGAGCACGTGGTTGGTTATACATCCCTCACCGGTACACGTCATGTTACATACACACCGTGATGTTGTGGTAACCAGACACCACCATTGCACGAACTCATTGTTTGGGGAACCTGATCGCATGCACCACGTGATCGTACCGTTGTCCTGGAACCGAGGAAGCGATTCCATTCGGTTGAATCGTCGGATTCCCAACTGTGTGTGTGTTGTCTGTTTGTGGACAAATAATGACCTGGAGGGACTTGGTGGACAGGAGGTCCATCTTACTGGGTCAGTTCTGCAGCTTTTTCCAAAACGACACACACCTTCAGTTTTCGTTATCTCCACCACCCAAGGTGCACGGAGGTTACCTTTTGTGTGTGTTGTGGGGGGGGTTGTTTGTGGTGTGGGGGGGTTTGTTGTGTGGGGGGGTTGTTGGTGTGTGTGGGGGGGTTGTGTGTGTGGGGGGTGGTGTGGGTGGGGTTTGTGTGTGTGGTGTGGGGGGGGAGGGTTGTTGTGTGGGGGGGTGTGTGGTGGGTGTTGTGTGTGTGTGTGTGTGTGTTATGTGGTGTTTGTGTGTGTGTGTTGTGTGTGTTGGGGGGGGGGTTGTGTGTGGGGGGTGTGTGTGTGGGGGGGTTTGTGTGTGTGTGGGTTGTGTGTGGTTTGGTGTGTGTGTTGTGTTTGTGTGTGGGTTTGTGTGTGTGTGTGTTGTGAACATGATATCTCAAAACGTGTGGACGAATTCGGACGAAAACCTGATGTGCAGTTGGGTGTGTGACGAGGACAACTTGATTCGATTTCGATGAACATCCGAACCTGGATCCGGATCCAGATAGATTTATTTGAAAGTTTTTTTCGCTTTTCTTGTTGTTTTTTTAATATAATTAATAATTTGTTTAAAATAATATTCGTTATCCATTCAAACGGAGCCAACAAAGAACCCGAAGAAGTAAAGATCAAAGATGGAGTCATCAAGAGAACCTGGATAGGATTGGGTTTCATCCGCTACTCCACTACCCTCAAAGCCATCAGGCTGCCAGGTAGCTACAGAAATTTTCTGCAAGAATTTACTTTAAACAAATCGATAAAGAAAGAGAAAATAGAATGAAGGATATTAAACGGAAGACAAAACAAGAATTAGAATGAATGAAGAGAAATGTGAAAAAAAATAATTGCTCGTTGAGCAAGGAATTGCCGGAATAACTTTGTCATATCTCCATGATTTCTGAAAAAAACAAAAAACCTGGAAATCAATTTGGTTCTTATAAGTCGAGAGTGCTACTGTTTAATGAGTTATAGCACTTAGTTTGGTCATGATCATAACTTGAAGTCAATCGGACTTGAAATGGCATTTTTATCGCATTTTAAGGTTTTGACCCGACCCGCGACTCCCCCTGACATTCCATCCCCGACCGCTAAGAAGGTGTTGGTGTGACACCCCAATGAGACATATGGTTGGATGCAGAATTGGAAGATGCACATTTTGATTTGGTTGAAGTCGATACGACCATTTTAGGACGTTATTGCGAAAATAAGATATTTCATTTTTTCAGTGACCTTGACCTTGACCTTCTGACTTAATTCACCAAAAAACGCCAAGTGTCTAAGTTTGACCATGGCCGAACGTCTGTACCCATTTTGGTCATGATCGCTGAAACGGTGTGGCTGCTACAGGGTAAACAAACACACAAACAGACAGACACACAGACAGACACACAGAATGACACACACAACCGACCAACATAATTGTCGAAATCCGAAGGATTCCGGCAATTAATGAGAAATGAATGTGAATGGAACAAAGATGTCGGGAGAACCGGAAGACAGAGTTCAGCAGTACGTATTTTACAATGACTTCTGCACATTTCAAACTGTTCGAACCTTCGTGCTGATGGCAATTATACAATTCTCGAGTTTATTATCTCCGCATCGAAGGTGAAGGAGGTTATGGTTTTCACCCATCTGTTCTGTTGTTGTCAAACACAATATTTTTGTTGACTAGTATGTTTATGTATCGCCTCTGTTTGTTTTTTGTTGTCTGTTTGTGTTTGTTTGTCTGTCTGCTCACTCCAGCCCAAACGCTCAACCGACCGTTCTGAAATTTTTCGACATTAATGTCACACCTTGCGACGGTCCCGCATGAACTTGTTAAAATTCGGTCGATCAAAAAGTCCACATGGCCAATAGGCCAATTTGAGCCAAATTTTCTAAAATCCCAAATTTCATCGATTGACTTTAAATTTGAACAGATTCACACATCAGGTCAGTGAATCACCACCTATTACTTTTGAGGTCATCTTACGTCAAAAGGTCAACATAGGCCATAAGGGCAACCCAAAATAGCCAAATATAAGTTATTTCTAAAATTGTCAATTTTCATCCGATTGACTTCAAATTTGAAGTATTTGCATAACAGGTCGCTGATTCACCACCTATTATTTTGTGATCAAACTAGACAAAAGTCGACATAGGCCAAATTTCTAAAATGCTCAATTTTCATCGATTACTTGAAATTTGAACAGATTTGCATATATCAGGCCAGTGAATTCAACACCTCTTACTTTTGAGGTTATCATAGTCAAAAGGTCAACATACCCATAAGGTCAACCTAAATAGGCCAATTTTAAAAATTGTTTCTAAAATTGTCAATTTTCATCCGGTTGACTTGAAATTTTGAAGAGCATTTTCATGTCAGGTCGCTAAATTCAACTACCAATTAATTTAATTCAAAAGTCAACACAGGCCTAATTTTTCGAAATGATAGATCAGGCCAAAAAACTAAATAAATATCACACATCTCAAAAATTGTGGACGATTATACAAAACAAGTGGATGAGTTAAAGAGGTGACAAGAACAAGTGGATTGGTGTTTGTTCAGATCCAGCCCATCAGTGGATCAAAACTTGAACTGTTCACCCTGGCAGAGTATGCACTCCGCAATTCCTTGCTCAACGAGAAATTTCATTTGTTGTTTGTGTCTTTCATTTGTCTGTCCGCTCGCCTCCAGCCCAAACCGCTTAACTGATCGTTCTGAAATTTTAGAGATTAATGTCACCGACTCTGCACAATCCCGCATTGTAGTTTCATAAATTTGGTCGATCAAAAAGGTCTACATAGGCCAATAGGCCAATTTGAGCAAATTTTCTAAAATCCTCAATTTTCATCCGATTGACTTGAAATTTGAACAGGATTTCATTTCAGTCAGTGAATTAAACTGCCTATTAGTTTTTATTATCATAGGTCAAAAGGTCAACATAGGCCATAAGGTCAACCCAGAATAGGCCAAATTTTTTTAATTGTTTCGGAAATGCCAATTTTCATCGATGACTTGAAATTTGAAGAGCTTTTCATGTCAAGCGTTGATTCACTACCAATTAATTTTCAGTCAAAGGTCAACATAGTGCCTATTTTCTAAAATTGATAGATAGGGCCAAAAAGTAAATATATCACTTTATCTCAAAAATTGTGATGAGTTATGACCAAACAAGGTGATGAGTTGAATAGGTGACAAGAACAAGCGGATTGAGATTTGGTTCAGATCCAGCCCATCAGTGGGATACAAAACGTGAACTGTTCAGCCTGCAGAGGTATGCGCTCCACCAATTGCATTCTACTTGTTTGTTTTGCCAAGGTCACTCTCTGATGATTTTCATTTGTCTGTTGTTACTTTGCAAAATCAAAGATTTTTCAAGTATATTGTCTGTCGATTTGTTATTACTTGGCAAAAAATTTTTTTTTGTGACAAGTGTTTTGATCGCCTTAGTTTGTTTCTTGTCTGCCGTCCCCTCAGCCCAAACCACTCAGGCATCCTTCTGAAATTTTTGGAGGTTAATAGTCACTGACCCGACGACAGTCCCGCGTTGAAGATGTTTGTAAAATTTGGTCGACCAAATGGTCAACAGAGGCCAAAAGGTAAATTTGCCAAATTTTCTAAAATCCTCAAATTTCATCGATTGACTTGTAATTTAAATAGGATTTGCATATCAGGTCAATTAATACACCAACTTATTATTTGAGGTTAACTTAGTCAAAAGTCAACATTGACCAGAAGGTCAACATAACATAGGCCAAAAATTTTAATTGTTTCTAATATCGTTAATTTTCATCGATGACTTGAAATTTGAAGAGCATTTGCATATCTTTTTTTTTTTATTGAATTGTCATTGAATTCAACCATGTATTCATTTGAAGGTAAACTTAGGCCAAAGCTCAACTAGGCCAAGGCTCAACAACTAAGGTGATATTTCTAAAATCCTCAATGGTCATCCCATTGACTGAAATTTGAAGAGGATTTTATATTTGGACATTGAATTCAACAACCAATTATTTATGTAACATTGGCCAAAAGTCAACATAGCCAAAGGTCAACAACTTGCATTAGATTTCTAAAATCCTCAATTTCATTCCGATTGACTTGAAATTGAAGGGATTTATATTTAAGGTCACTGAATTCAACCAGCCAATTATTTTTGAGTCAGCAAAAGACCAAAAGGTCAACATAGGCCCAAGGTCAACAACTTTGGTGAGAGTTCTGAAACACTCAATTTTCATCTGATTGGCTTGAAATTTGAAGAGAATTTATATTTCAGGTCATTGAATTCAACCACCCATTATTTTTGAGGTCAAATTTGTTTCATGGATTTTGCAAGCATCGTGCTGTGCATGACATCTGTTTCTTGTTTGTCTATTTGTTGGTGCAGGATATCTCAAAAGTTTGGACAGATTAGGATGAAATTTGTGTGGCAGGCTGATGTGTGACAAGACAAACTATTAGATTTTGGTGAAGATCCAAATCCAGATCCAGAACCAACAATTTTTGAAGTGATTCTTCACCATATATAGATTAAGGCTAAACCATATTAGAGCACGATATCTCAAAAAAGTTACAAACGGATTCAGACAAAACTTGGTGCACAGGGTTGGATGTGTGACAAGGACGAATTGATTCGATTTTGGTGAAGATCCGAATCCGGATACGAGAATTATTTAATTTTTTAAGGATTCCTCACCATGAGAGATGGGACTAAAAATGATATATAGCATGATATTTCAAATACTATTGGCGTGATATGTTCTATTAGATATGATTGCGCGGTTGTGCTATGCGCCTCTACCAGTGCCCTTCTCATTGAGAACTGCATCAGACTTTAAACAAAAATGATCAGGGGAGACCTGTACTTCAGCCTCATTGCTTGAGATTCAATAAGGTTCAAACTTTGAATTTCACATGATCTTGAATCCATGAGGAATGGAGAAATATGGAGGAGGATGAGGAAGAGTAAGGACTGAGGAAAGGAAGGAAAGAGCAGACAGTTGGACGGGTGGGGGGAGAAGGAGAGAAATGTGGGGTGCATGGAAAGGAGAGGAGCGAAAGAATGGAGAGGAGAGGGTAGGTGACGAAGGATGCGACAGGAGTAATACGTAATGCAGGGGTGCCATCCCAAAGGGAGAACAGTACTCTGGTGAGCTTTGATAAAAGCTTTGTTAGACTATGAGTGGTTTTGATTATCGAGGAAAAGCTTGGAACGACAGAGGATGAGGCCCATCTGTGCTGGCTTTGGATCAGCTTTGCTACATGGTTTGTTGGAGAGGTCATGGCTGATAGCAAGACCGAGAACTTTAAGAGACTGAATACTCTATCATGGCTGATGATGGAAATAACAGCTCGGTGGAGTGTTGATGATCATTCGGAGGACATGATGAGACTGAGATATTTTACGATTGAAGGACTTGTTCCATCATCTATCTATAATTCCAGCAATGTGTGTGTGTGTGTGTTGTGGTGTGTGGTGTGTGTGGTGTGTGTGTGTGTGTGTGGGTTGTGTGTCGTGTATGACCGCTGTGTTCTCAACAACCACTGGTCCGATCTAATTGAACTTGCCAGGTATATTGCTTGGGCCCTGGATGTGCCTTTTCAAGTTTGATATTAATCGGACAAGGCTCCCAAGTTATGGCCATTTATTTACCAACCAATGACATGACACGTTGCTGCGTAGGCTGGCTGCGTAGGCCGGTGCGCGGCCGGCCGACGATGACCGTCACGGCCGTGCCGGTACATGCAGTGAATGTCATGCAAGCAAAGACAGGGAGGTTAAACTGATTTTAATTTGGATTTTAATTAACTCTGTGTGTGTAAGTTATCACAGCAGTTATTTAAATGCAAGCGATAATTCGAGAAGCGCATTGTGAACATTCTGTACGGGCACGCACCACTTCCGGATATGACTTACTGTATTCTAATAATTTCTCGATTTCTTATGCGCATTTATAGATAAAACACATGCCCAATCCAGTCGTCGTTTACGAGACGAAGAACGGCCTGTGTGTTGTTTCTGGCTCGTGGTTTGAAGTTTTTTGTGTTGTTTGTTTGTTTGCACGTACGGCCACGCACGTACGGGCACGCTAAGAGCGAAGGAACGGCCTGTGTGTTGTTGTTTCTGGTTCGCTTTTGAAGTTTTTTTTAATTTCCTTTTTTGCACATACGGCTACGCAACTACGGCGCACGCATGTACGGGCACGTACTAGTATAATCAATTTCAGAGTAGCAGATAGTGAAAAAGTCCTGTCATTGGATGGGATACTTTTCCACAGCATTGGATGGGTCATTTATGGAGAAGAGGTCCAAAATTGGCACTCCAGCCTCCACTTTCGAGGAAAGGAAAGGGTTCCATTGATGGCAAGGCGTTGACTGCATGTGCAGATTCAGAATGAAGAAGGCCTTGTATCCACAAGCAGAGAACTTGGCAAGCAAAGCAGGGTGCCAGACTGTCAAATGCCTGATATATGTCCGAGGAGGGTCCTGACCTTCTTTTGAGATTTTGCCTCTATCATTGCTGAGAGAAAGAGAGAGACAGAGGAGAAACTTTATTTACCTTTTCAGTGAGAAGGGCACAAAGGTCAGCGGATAGTGAGTATAGGATTGAGGGGCGCTGAAAGTGACGATGGATGAGGGCAGCACACACCAGCGATGACTTGACAAGGTGCCACCATAACATTGAGAAGGAGATTGTTGACAGTTCAGGATTGAAATTTGCAAGATTATTTTTTTGTCTTGCATCAGGATGGACACAGATTTTATCTCGATCCTCGAGTCATCGAATTACCCTCAGTCAGGTTTGCTTCCACGTTCAATAGTCGGCTGCTTGTTCACAACTGCGTCACCACAGAATTGGAGGTAGCAGGACTGAAAGATAGATATATACTTACTGACAGGATTGGATAAACCTGTGCATGCAAACCCCTCCCTCACCTGGCTCAGTGTATAAGTATTTGTAAGTAGAGTGACATTTGTGCCATGGAGTAGAGTAGCTTGTGTTGCTGTCCGGAATTCCATGCCATGCATTGTATGTGGACTGTCATTGCACTCCTAAGTCCAGACAAACTGTGCATTGGAAGGAGGAGCGGCGTCATAAACCCTGAGTGCTCACATTGCCACTGCCCATCCTTGTGCAGGATTCCCCAAGACTTAGGGGTTTCGCCCCCCCCGCCCCCACCCACAGTTGAATTATGTGAAATTGCCAATGATAATTATAATTAAAACATCATCAAATATGCAAATGACATCTCTTCTTTTTCCCATTTGTTATCCCTTATTTATCTAAGAACCTTGCCTTCCTGTCTCAATTTCATTTGACCAATCCACTGAGTTTTTGTCGCCTTGGATTCATTTTGCTTTCTTTAGTGTCGTGATTTCCTTGTTATAACCTGATTTGTGTTTGTACCATCTTTTTTTAAAATGCAGATTATTATTATTTATTTGGGTGTGTGTTGATAAATGATGCATCTTCTTGATTGTTGATCATGGTAGAGGTTTATACGTAAACAATTATTCACATTCATGATCTCTTCACAAACCCCCACACACACACCTTGGAGTACGAACTGGCAACAGTATCTTCATGAAGACGTAACAACATATTGGCACCCACAATGGCCGAGTTTTCCTGTAAACAACGACCATCGTTTTTGGCACTCTCCGGCAAACCGATCCCATGGTCGGTTGGATTCCATTGGAACGTACCTGTCGACCGGCGTGCAGGTGATAGCAAGATTTGGTGTGCGTTCAAGACCCCACGACGTCATTCCCTGAGATGTTGAAGTCGGCGAGCTATCACCGGCGTCCTGATTTTAAAAATTCCTGTTCTAACCGACAGGGGCACGGTGGCTGCTCTCCCAGGAAACGATTCGTCTCGCAGTCACGTGATCCAATACAAAGAAGAAGAAGAAGATTCGAGGTCCAGGTGATGACTGAACTCTGAAGTCCCTTGAGCAAACTTCGGTGTGCCCGGTATAACGGAGAGTGTGCTTTTCCCGCCAAATTGTGTAACTCACACACAACACGTGTGGAGAATAGATGTTTATATTTCTATCAAGCAAAGGGATGGATGCGGTACAATGGTTTAACCACCACCACTACCACCACCACCACTGGATGTTTACTGATCCGGGGGGGGGGGGTTGGGTCACCTGATTGAGGTGGCGAATCTGCATTCCTGAAATTGTTCATGAGGGTTTTGTTGAAGGTGAGCGAGTTCGTGCGGACCGAAGTTGAGCTCCGAGACCCGAGCGTCTGATTTCCCATTCCAGCGCTTCATGGACGTTATGAACCGAGAACTCTCCGGTGAAGACCTTGACGTGGATCCCCCATGCAGCTCCGCCGTCAGCACGGGAGGTCCTGCGGAGCACGGATCCAGCGTCGTGGAGCACGTGGTCAAAGACTCGGTACCCGGTACGTGTGACGTCACACCGTGATGTTCTCCTGCAGACCAGGGATCCAGCGTTGTTGAGCACGTGGTTGGTTATACATCCCTCACCCGGTACACGTCATGTTACATACACACCGTGATGTTGTGGTAACCCGAACACCACCATTGCACGAACTCATTGTTGTGGGGAACCTGATCGCATGCACCACGTGATCGTACCGTTGTCCTGGAACCGAGGAAGCGATTCCATTCGGTTGAATCGTCGGATTCCCAACTGTGTGTGTTGTGCTCGTATTGTGGGACAATATAATGAAATAACTGACCTGGAGGGGGACTTGGTGGACCAGGAGGTCCATCTTACTGGAGTCAGTTCTTGCAGCTTTTCCAAACACACACACCTTCAGTTTTCGTTATCTCCACCACCCAAGGTGCACGGAGGTTACCTTTTGTGTGTGTGTGGGGGGGGGGGTGTTTGTTTGTGTGTGGGGGGGTTGTGTGTGTGTGGGGGGGTTGTGTGTGTGGGGGGGGGGGGTTGTGTGTGTGGGGGGAGGGGGTTGTGTGTGGGGGGGGGGGTTGTGTGTGTGGGGGGGGGTTGTGTGTGGGGGGGTTTGTGTGTGTGGGGGGGGGCTTGTTGTGTTGTGGGGGGGGTTGTGTGGTGGGGGGGTTGTGTGTGTGTGTGTGTGTGGGGGGGGTTGTTGTGTTGGTGGTGTGTGGGGGGTTTGTGTATGTGGTGTGTGTGGGTTTTGTGTGTGTGTGGGGGGGGGGGTGTGTGTGTGTGGGGGGGGGGTTGTGTGTGTGTGGGTGTGTGTGTGGTGTGTGTGTGTATGTGGGTTTGTGTGTGTGTGTGTTTGTGTGTGTGTGGGGGGGGGGTTTGTGTGTGTGGGGGGGGGGTGTGGTTATGTGTGTGTGTGGGTTTGTGTGTGTGTGTGGGGTTGTGTGTGTGTGTGTGTGTGTGTGTGTGTGTGTATGTGGGTTTGTGTGTGTGTGTTTGTGTGTGTGGGGGGGGGGGGTTGGTGTGTGTGGGGGGGGGGTTGTGGTGTTGTGGGGGGGGGGGTTTGTGTGTGTGTGGGGGGGGGGGGGGTTTGTGTATGTGTGTGTGTGGGTTTGTGTGTGTGTGTGTGTGGGGGTGGGGGGGGAGGGGTTGTGTGTTTGTGGGGGGGTTGTGTGTGTGTGGGTGTGTGTGTGTGTGTGTGTATGTGGTGTGTGTGTGTGGGTTTGTGTGTGTGTGTGTGTGTGTGGGGGGGGGTTGTGTGTGTGTGTGTGGGTGGGGGGGGGTTGTGTGTGTGGGGGAGGGGGGTTTGTGTGTGTGTGGGTTTGTGTGTGTGTGTGTGTTTGTGTGATGTGTGTGTGGTTGGTGTGGTGTGTGTGGGTTTTGTGTGTGTGTGTGTTTGTGAACATGATATCTCAAAACGTTGTGGACGAATTCGGACGAAACGCTGATGTGCAGGTTGGGTGTGTGTGTGTGGGGGGGGGGGGGTGGTTGTGTATGTGTGTGTGTGGGTTTGTGTGTGTGTGGGGTTGTGTGTGTGTGTGTGTGTGTGTGTGTATGGTGGGTTTGTGTGTGTGTGTTTGTGTGTGTGTGTGGGGGGGGGGGTTTGTGTATTGTGTGTGTGTGGGTTTGTGTGTGTGTGTGTGTGTGGGGGGGGGGGTTGTGTGTGTGGGGGGGGTTTTGTGTGTGTGTGGGTGTGTGTGTGTGTATGTGGGTTTGTGTGTGTGTGTATGTGTGTGTGTGTGTGGGTTTGTGTGTGTGTGTGTGTGGGTTTGTGTGTGTGTGTGGGGGGGGTTGTGTGTGTGGGGGGGGGTTGTGTGTGTGGGGGGGGGGGGTTTGTGTGTGTGTGGGTTTGTGTGTGTGTGGTGTGTGTGTTTTGTGTGTGTGTGGGTTTGTGTGTGTGTGTGGGTTTGTGTGTGTGTGTGTGTTTGTGAACATGAATAATCTAAAACGTTGTGGACGAATTCGGACGAAACCTGATGTGCAGGTTGGGTGTGTGACGAGGACAACTTGATTCGATTTCGATGAACATCCGAACCTGGATCCGGATCCAGATAGATTTATTTTGAAAGTTTTTTTTCGCTTGTTCTTGTTGTTTTTTTAATATAATTAATAATTTTGTTTAAAATAATATTCGTTATCCATTCAAACGGAAGACCAACAAAGAACCCGAAGAAGTAAAGATCAAAGATGGAGTCATCAAGAGGAACCTGGATAGGAGTCGGGTTTCATCCGCTACTCCACTACCCTCAAAGCCATCCAGGTGCGGCCAGGTGAGCCTTACAGAAAATTTTCTGCAAGAATTTACTTCTAAACAAATCGATAAAGAAAGAGAAAGATAGAATGAAGGATATTAAACGGAAGACAAAACAAGAATTAGAATGAATGAAGAGAACTGTGAAAAAAAAAATGAAATTGCTCGTTGAGCAAGGAATTGCCGGAATAACTTTGTCATATCTCCATGATTTCTGAAAAAAACAAAAACCTGGAAATAAATTTGGTCTTATAAGTCGAGAGTCTACTGTTTAATGAGTTATAGCACTTAGTTTGGTCATGATCATAACTTGGAAGTCAATCGGACTTGAAATGGCATTTTTATCGCAATTTAAGGTTTTGACCCGACCGCGACTCCCCTGACATTCCATCCCGACCGCTAAGAAGGTGTTGGTGTGACACCCAATGAGACATATGGTTGGATGCAGAATTGGAAGATGCACTTTTGGATTTGGTTTGAAGTCGATACGACCATTTTGAGGACGTTATTGCGAAAATAAGAATTTCAGTTTTTCAGTGACCTTGACCTTGACCTTTGACTTAGATTCACCAAAAACGCCAAGTGTCTAAGTTTGACCATGCCGACGACGTCTGTACCCAGTTTGGTCATGATCGCTGAAACGGTGTGGCTGCTACAGGGTAAACAAACACACAAACAGACAGACAACAGACAGACACACAGAATGACACACACAAGCGATCCAACATAATTGTCGAAATCCGAAGGATTCCGGCAATTAATGAGAAATGAATGTGAATGGAACAAAGATGTCGGGAAGAACCCGGAGAGACAGAGTTCAGCAGTTACGTATTTGTTACAATGACTTCTGCACATTTCAAACTGTTCGAACCTTTGGTGCTGAGTGGCAATTATACAATTCTCGAGTTTATTATCTCCGCCATCGAAGGTGGAAGGAGGTTATGGTTTCACCCATCTGTCTGTTGTTTGTCAAACACAATATTTTTGTTTGACTAGTATGTTTATGTTGATCGCCTCTGTTTGTTTGTTTGTTTGTCTGTTTGTGTTTGTTTGTCTGTCTGCTCACCTCCAGCCCAAACCGCTCAACCGACCGTTCTGAAATTTTTCGACATTAATGTCACCGACCTTGCGACGGTCCCGCATTGAACTTTTGTAAAATTCGGTCGATCAAAAAGGTCCACATAGGCCAATAGGCCAATTTGAGCCAAATTTTCTAAAATCCCCAAATTTCATCCGATTGACTAAATTTGAACAGAATTCACACATCAGGTCAGTGAATTCAACCACCTATTACTTTTGAGGTCATCTTACGTCAAAAGGTCAACATAGGCCATAAGGGCAACCCAAAATAGGCCAAATATAAGTTATTTCTAAAATTGTCAATTTTCATCCGATTGACTTCAAATTTGAAGGTCATTTGCATAACAGGTCGCTGAATTCAACCACCTATTAATTTTGTGATCAACCTAGACCAAAAGGTCGACATAGGCCAAATTTTCTAAAATGCTCAATTTTCATCCGATTTACTTGAAATTTGAACAGGATTTGCATATCAGGCCAGTGAATTCAACCACCTCTTACTTTTGAGGTTATCATAGGTCAAAAGGTCAACATAGGCCATAAGGTCAACCTAAAATAGGCCAATTTTAAAAATTGTTTCTAAAATTGTCAATTTTCATCCGGTTGACTTGAAATTTGAAGAGCATTTTCATGTCAGGTCGCTAAATTCAACTACCAATTAATTTTAAGTTCAAAAGGTCAACACAGGCCTAATTTCGAAAATTGATAGATCAGGCCAAAAACTAAATATATCACTACATCTCAAAAAGTTGTGGACGAGTTATGACAAAACAAAGTGGATGAGTTAAAGAGGTGACAAGAACAAGTGGATTGGTTTTTGGTTCAGATCCAGCCCATCAGTGGGATACAAAACTTGAACTGTTCAGCCTGGCAGAGTATGCACTCCGGCAATTCCTTGCTCAACGAGAAATTTCATTTGTTTGTTTGTGTCTTTATTTGTCTGTCCGCTCGCCTCCAGCCCAAACCGCTTAACTGATCGTTCTGAAATTTTTAGAGATTAATGTCACCGACCCTGCGACAATCCCGCATTGTAGTTTCATAAAATTTGGTCGATCAAAAAGGTCTACATAGGCCAATAGGCCAATTTGAGCCAAATTTTCTAAAATCCTCAATTTTCATCCGATTGACTTGAAATTTGAACAGGATTTGCATTTCAGGTCAGTGAATTAAACTGCCTATTAGTTTTTAGGTTATCATAGGTCAAAAGGTCAACATAGGCCATAAGGTCAACCCAGAATAGGCCAAATTTGTTAATTGTTTCTGAAATTGCCAATTTTCATCCGATTGACTTGAAATTTGAAGAGCATTTTCATGTCAAGTCGTTGAATTCAACTACCAATTAATTTTCAGGTCAAAAGGTCAACACAGGCCTATTTTCTAAAATTGATAGATAGGGCCAAAAAGTAAATATATCACTTTACCTCAAAAAGTTGTGGATGAGTTATGACCAAACAAGGTGGATGAGTTGAATAGGTGACAAGAACAAGCAGATTGGATTTTGGTTCAGATCCAGCCCATCAGTGGGATACAAAACGTGAACTGTTCAGCCTGGCAGAGGTATGCGCTCCACCAAGTGCCATTCTACTTTGTTTTGTTTTGCCAAGTGTCACTCTCTGAGTGATTTTTCATTTGTCTGTTGTTACTTGCAAAATCAAAGATTTTTCAAGTATATTGGTCTGTCGATTTTGTTATTACTTGGCAAAAAATTTTTTTGTGACAAGTGTTTTGATCGCCTTAGTTTGTTTGTTTGTCTGTCCGCTCCCCTCCAGCCCAAACCACTCAGCCGATCGTTCTGAAATTTTTGGAGGTTATAGTCACTGACCAGACGACAGTCCCGCGTTGAAGTTTTGTAAAATTTGGTCGACCCAAATGGTCAACAGAGGCCAAAAGGTAAATTTTGGCCAAATTTTCTAAAATCCTCATTTCATCCGATTGACTTGTAATTTAAATAGGATTTGCATATCAGGTCAATTAATACACCAACTTATTATTTTTGAGGTTAACTTAGGTCAAAAGGTCAACATTGACCAGAAGGTCAACATAACATAGGCCAAAAATTTTAATTGTTTCTAATATCGTTAATTTTCATCCGATTGACTTGAAATTTGAAGAGCATTTGCATATCTTTTTTTTTATTGAATTGTCATTGAATTCAACCATGTATTCATTTTGAGGTAAACTTAGGCCAAAGGGTCAACATAGGCCCAAGGTCAACAACTAAGGTGATATTTCTAAAATCCTCAATTGTCATCCCATTGACTTGAAATTTGAAGAGGATTTGTATATTTGGACATTGAATTCAACAACCAATTATTTTTTATGTCAACATTGGCCAAAAGGTCAACATAGGCCAAAGGTCAACAACTTGCATTAGATTTCTAAAATCCTCAATTTTCATTCCGATTGACTTGAAATTGAAGAGGATTTATATTTAAGGTCACTGAATTCAACCAGCCAATTATTTTTGAGGTCAGCAAAGACCAAAAGGTCAACATAGGCCCAAGGTCAACAACTTTGGTGAGAGTTCTGAAACACTCAATTTTCATCTGATTGACTTGAAATTTGAAGAGAATTTATATTTCAGGTCATTGAATTCAACCAGCCAATTATTTTTGAGGTCAAATTTGTTTCATGGATTTTGCAAGCATCGTGCTGTGCATGACATCTTTTTCTTGTTTGTCTATTTGTTTGTGTGCAGGATATCTCAAAAAGTTGTGGACAGATTAGGATGAAATTTTGTGGGCAGGCTGGATGTGTGACAAGGACAAACTGATTAGATTTTGGTGAAGATCCAAATCCAGATCCAGAACCAACAATTTTTGAAGTGATTCTTCACCATTGATAGATAAGGCTAAACCGATATAGAGCACGATATCTCAAAAAAGTTACAAACGGATTCAGACAAAACTTGGTGCACAGGTTGGATGTGTGACAAGGACGAATTGATTCGATTTTGGTGAAGATCCGAATCCGGATACGAGAATTATTTAATTTTTTAAGTGATTCCTCACCATTGAGAGATGGGACTAAAAATGATATATAGCATGATATTTCAATACTTTATTGGGCGTGATATGTTCTATTAGATGTGGTATTGCGCGGTGGTGCTATGCGCTCTACCGAGTGCCCTTCTCATTGAGAACTGCATCAGACTTTTAACAAAAAATGATCAGGGGAGACCTTGTACTTCAGCCTCATTGCTTGAGATTTCAATAAGGTTCAAACTTTGAATTTCACATGATCTTGAATCCATGAGGAAGTGAGAAATATGGAGGGAGGATGAGGGAAGAGTAAGGGACTGAGGGAAAGGAAGGAAAGGAGCAGACAGTTGGGAGCGGGGGTGGGGGGGGGGGAGAAGGAGAAATGTGGGTGGGCATGGAAAGGGAGAGGGAGCGGAAGGGAATGGAGAGGGAGAGGTAGGGTGAGGGAAGGATGGACAGGGAGTAATACGTAATGCAGGGGTGCCATCCCAAAGGGGAGAACAGTACTCTGGTGAGCTATGGATAAAAGCTTTGTAGACTATGAGTGGTTTTGATTTATCGAGGAAAAGCTCGGAACGACAGAGGATGGATGGCCCATCTGTGGCTGGCTTTGGAGGTCAGCTTTGCTACATGGTTGTTTTTGGAGAGGTCATGGCTGATAGCAAGACCGAGAACTTTAAGAGACTGAACCTCTTATCATGGCTGATGATGGAAATAACAGCTCGGTGGATGTGTTTGATGATCATTCCGGAGGGACATGATGAGACTGAGATTTTTTAGGATTGAAGGACTTGTTCCATCATCTATCTATAATTCCAGCAATGTGTGTGTGTGTGTTGGTTGTGTGGTGTGTGTGTGTGTGTGACCGCTGTTTCTCAACAACCATGGTCCGATCTAATGAAACTTGCCAGGTATATTGCTGGGGCCCTGTGGATGTGCCTTTTCAAGGTTTGATATTAATCGGACAAGTGCTTCCCAAGTTATGGCCATTTATTTACCAACCAATGACATGACACGTTGCTGCGTAGGCGTGCTGCGTAGGCCGGTGCGCGGCCGGCCGACGATGACGTCGCAGGCCGTGCCGGTTACATGAGTGAATGTCATGGCAAGCAAAGACAGGGAGGTAAACTCATTGAATTTGGATTTTAATTAACTCTGTGTGTGTAAGTATCACAGCAGTTATTTAAATGCAAGCGATAATTCGTGGAATGCATGTGAACATTCTGTACGGGCACGCACCACTTCCGGATAGTGACTTACTGTATTCTAATAATTTCTCGATTTCTTATGCGCATTTATAGATAAACACAATGCCCCAATCCAGTCGTCGTTTACGAGAGCGAAGGAACGGCCTGTGTGGTTGTTTCTGGCTCGTGGTTTGAAAGTTTTTTTTGTGTTGTTTGTTTTGTTTGCACGTACGGCCACGCACGTACGGGCACGCAAGAGCGAAGGAACGGCCTGTGTGGTTGTTGTTTCTGGTTCGCGGTTTGAAAGTTTTTTTAAATTTCCTTTTTTGCACATATGGCTATGCACGTACGGGCACGCATGTACGGGCACGTACTAGTATAATCAATTTCAGAGTAGCAGATAGTGAAAAAGTCGCTATGTGCCTGTCATTGGGATGGGATACTTTCCACAGCATTGGATGGGTCATTTATGGAGAAGAGGTCCAAAATGCTGGCACTCCAGCCTCCACTTGTAGAGGAAAGGAAAGGGTTCCATTGATGGCAATGCGTTGACTGCATGTGCAGATTCAAGAATGAAGAAGGCCTTGTATCCACAAGCAGAGAACTTGGCAAGCAAAGCAGGGTGCCAGACTGTCAAATGCCTGATATATGTCCAGGAGGAGGGTCCTGACCTCTTCTTTGAGATTTTGGGCCTCTATCCATTGCTGAGAGAAAGAGAGAGACAGAGAGAAACTTTATTTTACCTTTTCCAGTGAGAAGGGCACAAAGGTCAGCGGATAGTAGGTATGAGGATTGAGGGGCGCTGAAAGTGACGATGGGATGGAGGGGCAGCACACACCAGCGATGGACTTGACAAGGTGCCACCATAACATTGAGGAAGGAGATTGGTTGGACAGTTCAGGATTGAAATTTGCAAGATTATGTTTTTTGTCTTGCATCAGGATGGACACAGATTTTTATCTCGATCCTCGAGTCATCGAAAGTTACCCTCAGTCAGGTTTGCTTTCCACGTTCAATAGTCGGGCTGCTTGTTCACAACTGCGTCACCACAGAATTGGGGGTAGCAGGACTGAAAGGATAGATATAATAGCTACTGACAGGATTGGATAAACCTGTGTCATGTCAAACCCCTCCCTCACCTGGCTCAGTGTATAAGTAGTGTGTAAGTAGAGTTGACATTTGTGCCATAGGAGTAGAGTAGCTTGTGTTGCTGTCCGGAATTCCATGCCATGCATTGTATGTGGACTGTCATTGCACTCCTAAGTCCAGACAAACTTGTGCATTGGAGGAGGAGGAGGCGGCGTCATAAACTCCTGAGTGCTCACATTGCCACTGCCCATCCTTGTGCAGGATTCCCCAAGACTTAGGGGGTTTCGCCCCCCCGCCCCCCACCCACAGTTGAATTATGTGAAATTGCCAATGATAATTATAATTGGCAATGGCATCATCAAATATGCAAATGACATCTTTCTTTTTTCCCCATTTGTGTATCCTTATTTATCTAAGAACCTTGCCTTCCTGTCTCAATTTCATTTGACCATTCCACTGAGTTTTTGTCGCCTTGGATTCATTTTGCTTTCTTTAGTGTTCGTGATTTCCTTTGTTATAACCTGATTTGTGTTTTGTACCATCCTTTTTTTTAAAAATGCTGATTGATTTATTTATTTATTTGGGGTGTGTGTTGATAAATGGATGCATCTTCTTGATTGTGATCATGTGTAGAGGTTTATACGTAAACAATTATTCAGCATTCATGTCTACCGATCTCCGCACAGTTGGCAGGCACACAACTGCATTCATAATATCCCCAAACTACTATAAACCAACCATTAAATATCGCATCTTGTAGTTTTTCATTATTTTTGTTTGAAAGAAGCTTAATTTGCCTTTCTTTGAAACAATCACGGACTACATTGTGTTTGTACAGTTTGAAGAGCTAATATTGTAACGGGCTTGGTCTCCCTAACAACAGGTGAACCGTGAGCCGCTGGATACAGGTTCCGCAGACTGAGCCGTGAGGGAGAGGCGAAAACGATGTGCCACATGAGCCGCGGCCGCGCGGTGTTCGATTTGTTGAGTTTAATTTGTGCGCCAAAACCGTAGCTCGCTTTTTCTTCCAATCAATCATTTTATTCCTCTGAATGTGCTATTCGTGACCCAAAGCCACCGCAATCAATGTGATCGAAGATGCTGGGAATATAATAGTGATTGGGGACAATGGCATGTAGCAATCGTTACACAATGGAGAATTAAAACACAGGAAACTGGTGGCATGTTCAAAACTAGACACTTATTGTCTTTATGGACTTCATCTTAATTTCTAATCTTACCACATGCTGACTTGCTCAGGGCCACTAGACAAAATGGGTGGGGGTGGGGGTGTGGGGGATTGAAGTAAAGGAAAACAAAAAGGTATGGAGGTAGAGTGGTGAAGCGGCGGAATGGTGAGCGGCAAAAGTTGCCTTCTCCGAAGCGGCGGAATGATGAGAGGATGCGGGAAAGCAGAGACGAGCTTCATGCAGCTTACATTCAACTCTTGCTTGAAGTGTGCGTCTTGGCCAGTTGTGTAGCGCAAACCACAGGCGACTCACCGATCCCAAAAGAACCAATGCTTGACGAGGTGTGTGATGCATTTGTCTCGCTCTTACTTCACACTTTGAGATGCCCCTCTCCACGAGCCTCTCACAGTCAAAAGCCCCGCAAAAAGTTCTTCCTCGTGCACGTACTCCCCCTGGATTGTGACATCACCGGCCTTACTTATTGGCCACACCGACAGCAACGTCGTCCCTCCATGACGCCATGACCCCAGCTCTGTTTTTTTTTCCCAGGGCCATATGGCCGACTATGTGGTGGGGAAATGAAACAAATGAAATGAGGGAAGAAGAAGTAGATTAGCGCAACACAAGGCCTGATGGTCCAGGCCAAAAGACAACACAAGGGAAAGCTGGATCTTTCTGCACACCAAATCCTAGCAGCGCTATTCTGGGTATTATGGAAAATCTTATTCTATCATTGATTACAAAATAACTAACTTTCCCCTTCTTTAACCCCTTCTTGAACCCCGAAGCCATTTTTGCAACAATGGAGTTCAAGAGTTGCTTGAGCAACTCATTCGGGAGTACAGTTGTCGAACCAAGGTAAACCGCCGACCTGTATTCCATCTCCCCCTCCCGCTACGATGAGTTTCAAATAAATATTTGGGAAAATGTAAAAGTTTTCACTTGCTGGAAATGGTTCTATTCTTTTGAATGCAGCACATAACTGCTGTTTGCATCATTACTAGGAGAGCAGATATGCCATTGATGCAGTGTCCCCCCTGTAGGCTGGAGAAAGAATTTGTAATTTGTTCAGCTCACTAGTGATAACTCGCCGAGTTCTCACGAAGCATAATGTGGGATCTTTCATGTTCAACAACTAATGCAAGCAGACGGGACACCGAGTTTCATGTCCATCCGAGGGACGGCGCGCAAATTGATGCATCGCCCTGCCTGCAAAACACCTGGATGACAGTTCATAGCTGGGTAAATGTGACTTAAAGTTTTGTTTTAATTGTCTGTTTTGTTTTTTCTTTAGATTTCATTGTGAAAGTGAAGGTGGAAGTTGATGTTGATGATTCATCCCCACAAGACAAAGGTCTGAACCACAACAACATTCTACTTGTTCCAGTTTTCAGAGGATGATGAATGTACAAGTTAATGGAGGTTATTCTCTCAAGAGATGATTTTTGACTCTCGTTAATACCGTGCTGTGTGGTGACTCCATATCCACCTCGTAAAGAAAAAAAACAATTGTTCCGCAAATTGAAACATCACTCGTGTTCATTGGAGATGGTCAGGGAAAACGTGCACGCACCGATGGCTGTGACCAAATTTGTTACCGTGGTGCACTTTCTATAATGATGTCCAGATACAATGAGATGACTTTGTTGTTTCAGAATTTGATGGGAAGGTGAAGGTGAATCCTGAGAATGTGGATAGTCCCATGGAAGGTATGTTGCTATTAATAAAAATAAAAATTAATTGATCACGTGATAGACTGTGTCAAACGGCATAAAGTGAGATGGTCTTTTTGACCCCACGCGTGCGAAGTGTAACGCGGGGTTAAGCAATCGGTTCACATCCGTCCGTCTTATCGGTTTATGATCGAGGAACAACTTATTTAAATTGAACGTTATATTTTGAACATGAATTGAAACATGAATAGGAAGACAAGTTTGCCCTTTTTGAGTCGTGTACTTGAGAACAGTACTTTGTCTCTGAATCCACCCCGATAGTACATGTGCAGGTAGAAGTGAGATAATATTTTTACTCTGTCTGCCTACCTGGCAGTCCAACAAAATTGAAAGTCATTCGAAGAAGGAAACTTACTGTTTTTTAAGAACGTCATAAAGGACACAAACAACAGGCATGAATAGCTAATGTAACGTGTTAGATAGGGTGGTGTAATAGACACTGGGTAAAACGGTGGTAAAACCTGAAATAATTTATTTATATGACATTTACAATCTTTATTTTATTTAAATTGAACGAGCAAATACAACCCATCGCTTCGCTGATGGGAATATTAAGGAGAGAGGATAGGAGGGAGAGGGAAGGGGGTGGTAGCGTGAGGGGAGGGAGAGGAGGGAGATTGAGGTGGGGGTGAGGAATGATGGGAGCGAAGTGAGTGGGGGTGAGGAAGGAGGGAAGTGAGGGTGGAGTGAGGGAAGAGGGAGAGTGATGAGGTGCGGAAAGGGAAAGCAGCATGAGGCAAGGGCAAGGGAGGGCAAGGGAAGGCAGCATGACGCAAGGGCAAGGGAGGGCAGGGAAGGCAGCATGAGGGGATGACAGGGAAGCAGCATGAGGAGAGGGCCAGGGAAGGCAGCATGAGGCAAGGGCAAGGGGAGGCAGCATGAGGAGAGGGCCAGGGAAGGTAGCATGAGCAAGGGCAAGGGAGGCAGCATGAGGAGAGGGCAGGGAAGGCAGCATGAGGCAAGGGCAAGGGAGGCAGCATGAGGAGAGGGCCAGGGAGAAGGTAGCATGAGGAGAGGGCCAGGAAGGCAGCATGAGGCAAGGGCAAGGGAGGGCAAGGGAAGGCAGCATGAGGGGAGGAAAGGGTAGGCAGTATGAGGTGAGGCCAAGGGAGGCAAGGAAGGCAGCATGAGACAAGGGCAAGGGAGGGCAAGGGAATGCAGCATGAGGGAGGGCAAGGGAAGGCAGCATGAGACAAGGGCAAGGGAGGGCAATGGGAGGCAGCATGAGGAGGCAAGGGAAGGCAGCATGAGGGAGGGCAAGGAAGGCAGCATGAGGCGAGGCCACGAGGGCAAGGAAGGCAGGGGGCATGAGTGGTGTACAAGGAGCAGTGTGAGGGGAGGGTCTGTCCGGGCATAACCACCATACAGACACATCCAAAGATAACCACCATCGGACACATCCAGAGATAACCACCATCCGGACACATCCAGAGATAACCACCATACGGATACATCCAGAGATAACCACCATCCGGATACATCCAGAGATAACCACCATACGGACGACGGGATACTAAGGTCAGGTTAGGTATAGGAGCATGCGCCAGAGCACCGCGTCTGCTGCGTATACTAAGGGGGGGAGAAAAAGAGAGGGGAGAGAGAGAGGAGGTAGGGAGACCGAGTTGGAGTGGGGGTGAGGAGAGTGGTGAGTAAGATAGGTGGGGGAAGGAAGGAAGCGTGAAGGGAGGGGAAAGAAATGTGAGAAACATGTAAGTTTGTAAGGCACACAAGTCATATAAAATAACCAAATGCTTTAGAAACAGTCACGATGACAGAAAAAAACGTGATCGCTCGTACACTGCTAAGGTTAACAGATGAAACCTCCAAGATACGGGATGAAAATTTGCCACCATGGTGCCCGTAACTAAGCATGCAGTCATACAAACACACACACACACACACACACACACACACACACACCACACACACACACACACACACACACACGCTGCGCCGGAGAGAATTGATTCAATTTTGGTGACGATCCGAATCTGGATCCAGATTGATAATTTTTAATGTGATTGTTCACCATTGAGAGATAGTGCGAAACCAATATATGGCACGATATCTCAAAAAGTTGTGGACGGATTCAGATGAAACTTGGTGGACAGGTTGTGTGTGTGGCAAGGACTAATTTATTCGATTTTGGTGAAGATCTGGATACGAGAATTATTTAATTTTCAAAGTGATTCTTCAGCATTGAGAAATCGAGCCAAAAACGATATATAGCATGATATTATCGTTGGCCAGCCAGTTTGTGAAGGACTTAAGCGAAGCTTCCCCCGGCCAACCCCATAAGAATGTGGGAATAATTGTGGCCATTAAATAAGATGAAGAAGATTGTGATTGCACCTCCTTGTATGTCTGGGCATTCCATGATTTAATTGACTCTGTTATTAAATAAAGAAAGGATGAAAACCTTTGGAAGAATAATTATTGTTCTGCGTTTTGTGGAGAGATGAAGTGATGTCATGAGAACAATCGCCGAGTTCGGAGAAACAAAGCAAAATATGTGAAAAATTTGAGAAGTCTCTTGGTGAAGTGATAGGATTAGAATAACTGTTGAGTTGTAACAAACATAAAAAAGACATATTTCTCACAGTCGACTTGGTGTTTTGTCCACATCTCGGTGGAGTATTGCTCTCCACTATTGGCTATCACCCCAGCATCACATTTGTGAACGTCTCGAAAAACAATTTCATTCTCATAAATGATCAATAAAACATTATCTTCTCTTAAAAGAAAACACACGTAAGCAGTGTGAGATCTCACAAGATAATTTGGCGATGGAATAAGAAAAGAAGTTTGGTTACAAGGTGGGTGTGAGACAGTGGGACCACACAAAACAATAAAGGTAGAATTTAAATTTTCAAAACTTTAAGTAGAATTGGCATGGTAAGAATTTGTATGTTGGTTGTTTTACTAATTCTCTTCTTGCTTGTTTTGTGTTGGAGTCCTTTGCCCATGCTAGTAAGAAAATAGAAGAGAAATTTTCGGGAGGGGGGGGGGCCAGGGGTGGGAGAGAGAGAGGTTGGATTCATTTGTTTATCCTTCCTTCTTGTAATGATCTGATATCACATTGCAGGCTTGATGCTCATCCAGGAAGAAAGAAAAATCCCCAATGCTCCTTTCTTCAGACTTTTATGGATGCTTGGACCAACTCACGATATAAGCCAGAACTGTGTGATCTCTTCCCAGGGAGTTTGGCAATCTCTCAGCTGCCAGTAGTAACAGAGCATCGCAAAGAACACGCAGAGCACTGTCATACATATTTTGCTTGTTATTTTTTCTGATGAATGATTGAATCATAATTCTGCCGAATGACTGATCCATTTGCCTAACAACAGCTGTGTAACAACAAATATCCGGCTGCAAATTCCATATACATATATTATATCTATATATATAATATAATTTATATATATATATATATAAATATAATACTCGCAGGGGTACCGCCAGCGTTGCTCGGTGGCTGTTTTTTGTTGGCATTTTGAAGAAATCAAATTTTTTTTGTGGGGGCCTAAAACTCTTCCCTACACTCACCAGGAATGATGTTGGGGATCATGTTGATATTGCCTTTCATTTAACTACAAATGCTTTGGTAACGCAGAGTGATTGAAAAAAAATATAATCCAACTTTTTTGTCAAACTTTTTAATTTTTTTTTTTGCCTTAAAGAAAGTTTGACGAAGATCCGTTTGGCCCATCTCTGAGAAAAATGGGCAACAATAGACAAACACACAGACATCTCTCTTATAAGATAGATCCTGCAAATTCTCTTTGAAAAGCTTGAAAATCTAATTTGATGCGAATGCATTGATGGATGGGCCTCCACCCACGTTGACGCGAACACCCACTGTTGCGTTTAATATAAGTGAAGGTCACAATTATATTGATTGGAGGTCGCTATAATTCTTTCTGAGAGAGAACGACACCAAAAAAAATTCCACATATATATTGTTGCGAATTCGCAGCCCGCACGCGGTGCGAACGGCCACGTGACTCGAATGGCGGCCGCCTCGCCCACGGACGGACAATTCCAGGATCGTGACCTCTCGGACCAACGCCGGAGCCAGTCCGGGTGGGGGTTTAACCCCACACACCCAGAGTCCGCATTCCACCCGTGCGAGGTAGGGTGAATCGCCGCAAGTCGTATCCTAAGTTACTCCAACTGGGTAACCTACCGGAGGGTTGTAACCACGCCCAGGTCGACTTTGGACACGAACGCTTAAGCGGCTCGTTCCGGCTACAGGGATAATCCGAGCGGAGTTATCGTCGACCTTGACGGTCCAATTAATTATCGGGCATCTCGCGCCCACTCCAACCCTTCGTGAGCAAGATGAAGACCCAACAAAGGAAAGGACGCAGCGAACGGGGGAACAATTCCAACAAGCGAAGCATTTAATTACACTCGCAACGATAGCAAACACATATACAGCAATGTATTTAACAGCAAGAATGCACATAAGTTAGTTTACAACAAAAAGAAACAATGACGTAACAGAGATACTACCGGCTAAACGCGAACACTCGCAACACTTATACAATTTTACTTCTACAAGACACGGCGCAACACACACACGTTCACCAGTACAAAACCAAAGAAAATGGAAGTCGCGACTCCTGGTCAGTGGTCGAGTCGATCCTCCGAAGTCCACACGACGCGAGATCCTCGCATCTTTCAGACGCGAGAATCCTCACGCGCCCAGCTAACTCGACGCGAGATCCTCCGCTCCACTCGAGCGAGATCCTCCGCTCTCACTCAGAGAGCCACGCGAGATCCTCCGCTCGACAACTCAGATAGACGGCGAGATCCTCCCTCCACTCAGACCGCGAATCCTCCGTCCTCACTCAGAACGGCGAGATCCTCCGCTCCACTCAGCACGCGAGATCCTCCGCTCCACTCGAGCGAGATCCTCCGCTCCACCTCGCAGCGCCTACTTTCTCCTCTGTCGTCAATCGGCGGGCCCGAAATCCTTCTCTGCTTTTTCGTACTCGTCGCTTACCGGTCCTTTTTATCCGGGGCGCCTCAGCTCGCCCGTTTCCGGCCTGTACCCCCCTTTCCGAGAACATGGCCTGGAACTTCAGAAGGGGCGAATGGTCCTCCGTCCAACGGTTTGGCGATTCGTTCGGGAGGAGGGGGGAACGGGGGCCGGGGCCAGCCTGCTTTTCCTTTGAAGGCCAGGCTCTGGCAAACCGTGTGCCGAGTCGGACCGCACCGTGGCCGTTGCAGTGGTGGCTGTGGTGGCGTTGTTGTAATGGCGGCGTGGTTGGCGTGTTTGTAATGGTGCCGTGGTTGGCGTTGTTGTAGTGGTGGCGTGGGTTGGCGTTGTTGTAATGGTTGGCTTCGAAAATAATGAAAGAACAGAAAAACGACTAACTCAAAGTGTGCAGCCCGAATGAATCACATTAATTCCCTCTAACAATGGGTTTGGGCTACTATACATGTACTTCAGAAATATCTCACCTACGGGACCTGAATGGTGGTTGCGAATTCCACAGCCGTAAAATATATGTCCTCTGTCTTCTCTCTTTCTCTCTGTCTCTCTCTGTCTCTCTCTGTCTCTCTCTGTCTTCTCTCTGTCTATCTCTGCTGTCTCTCTCTTCTGTCCTCTCTCTGTCTCTCTCTCTGTCTCTCTCCCTCTCTGCTGTACTCTACTCTTCCGTCTCTCTCTCTCTCTCTCTCTCCTCTCTATCTCTCTCTCGTCCCTCGTCTCTCTCTCCTCTTCTCCCTCCTCCTCCCGCTCTTCACCCCCCTTCTCCCCTCCCTCGTGACCGTTCATTCCCATTTTCATGACATTAATTGAGATCAAATTTAATAGTGAGTTGACCTTTTTATGTGGGTGGAGGCATATCGTTGATGTATTCATGTAAAATTATATTTTCTAGCCCTCGTGGCTTGTAACCTAGAAATGTGGCAAAAAAATTGGCCAAGATTTGTATATTCTCGGCCGGCGGGTTGGCTTTTATTTGAACATACAAAGCACTCTTTAGGTACTGTTGTATTTATGGCTGTTCACTGAGGATTGACTAGAACAAGAAATTAAAGTTGCAAAGAATCTTCTTCTCACTCAACCCTGCAAATCAACTCAAACTCAGTTGTGACCTGCCACAATGAAATGAATTTAAAGTTGCACAAAGCATTTTTCTTTTCGATATTTGGGATGATGACTTTTTGGAGAGTTAAGACACCTCACTACTTTTTTTGTCCATAAGCAGGCTGTTCGTAACGGTTACGGTGGCTGGCTTAAGATCTTAGGGTCCTGAGTTTGAAGCCCCTATCAGGCCGTTGAAAATAACCAACAGGTGGGTTGACTTAGTCTGCCATCCTTGACTGAGGTCGGCAAAAATGAGTACCAGATTACTGGGCGTATAACGCCATTAGAGTAATTCTGGCGTCGGAGTGGGTGACCCCATGCCAACGAGGCTTACTTCCTTTAGCGCTTGTCATCTTTTTTAAAATCTTGTTATAAATATTGCTCCACATCCTTAGTTGGAATTTTTAATAAAAAATTTTCTTAGTTTGGAATCTTTAATTTTAAAAATCCTTCTTGGAATCTCTTTTTTTTTTTTTTTAAATTGACAAAAAGAAGCCCCTACGCGCCTTCCGGCATGAAAAGAATGGTTATTATATTTCGTTTTTGTCCAAGCATGCAAAGTTTAATGGATATTTAATTAACTTTTTTTTGTTGAGTGTAAAACAACTGAGAGGTAGTGGCAAGAAGCTGCCAATCCCGAGCGCAAGGTCGATTGGCAACGTGGAAAATGAATTCGTTTCACTTCTCTCGAAGTTTCATTGGAAGCATATTATCCAGGTTCCAGATCACTTGTTGAATTTCACCTTGCTGTCATCGGAGAAATTTTGTGTGCTGCAATTGTGTTTAAAAATACATTATATTCTGGTCTTCTGTATCCTACGTCACTTGTTTGTAGACACTGTGTAACTCATGTTTTCTTGTTCTCATGCCCTGAAAGGGGCCAGAGTTGATACATTGATTTGATTGAATTTTAATCAACGTCCCTAGTAGCATATAATCCAAGCAGATAGGTAACAACAGGAATCTTTTTAAGCACAGTTCCATAGGTATTAAATGACGTTGTTAAGTCCCTTGCACAAATCGACCTTGGTGCTTTGGGATGTCAAGTACTTCGTTGAAACTGAAACTCAAAAAGGCAAAGTTTAAAAGTTGAAAAAGACCATTACCTGGAAAGTGATCTGCCAATCAACCAATCAACAACAAAACAACTTAATGTTCCTTCTTATGATTGGTATACAGCATATTTGGAGGAGGGTAAACTTGCCTCAGCGTTTCGCACACATATCGGATTAAACCTGGGTCCTATTGGCTTGTGAAGTGAGAACACTGTCCCCAATGTCTTAGGGCAGTGATTTCTCAACCCTTCCCTCTGTCATTTTACCCCGACCACCCGGTCGGCTTTGATGTATTCCTCATTTACCCTTACTCCCATAACAAAAATGCATAAGCGGCAATCGAGGCCCCGGAAAAAGAAAAGATAGAAGACACTTTTATTACTTAAGTTTTGCACAAAAATAAACTTTGATAACGAAAAAAAAGAACGATACGTCCGCTATATCATAATACAAATCAAACAGAAATCCAGGCATTATCAGTGGGAACCGAGT
>CM068968.1:17640789-17657408 GCA_035128595.1 Eptatretus atami
TGTCGAATCTGACAGGGGTTTTGGTATTTGGTTAGCCCAATGGCACCTGCATTTCTGCAAACCCCACGGAGCTCGATTTTTTCATTTTCGTCCCAAGGTCAAGGTCACAAGGTCACGAACTTAGAAAATAGTGGCAAGAAGCTACTGGCCTAATTCCCGGCGCAAAAGGTCGATGAGCAAGTGGGAAGAATGATTGTTTCACTTTTCTTTCGAAAGGTTTATTGGAGATGAGCTTATTATCAGGTTATCCAATAACGTTTTGATGTTCATTCGCTGTCAGTAGAGAAATTTGTGTGCTGAATTTGTGTTTAAAAATGAATGTATAGTCTGGTCTTTCGGTATCATACGTCACTTCGTTTTTGAGTAGACACTGTTACTCATGTTCTTCTTGTTCTCTATGCCTGTGAAAAGGGCCAGAGTTGATACATTGAATTTTGATTGAATTTTTATTATCAACGTCTTGTAGCATTGATATCTCAGAGCAGATGGAACTAACAGGAATCTTTTTTTAACAAAAGTTCCATAGGTATTAAATGAATTGTTGCATGTGCACAATCGACTTGGTGCTATGGGATTTCAAGTACTGCGTTGAAACTGAACTCAACAAGGCCTAAGTTTAAAGTTGAAAAAAGTACATTATCTGGAAAGATGATACTGCCATACAAGCACAAAACCAACAACAACTTAATTAAGTTCCTTCGTTAAATGGGATTGGTAATACACAGATATTTGGAGGAGGTAAACTGCCTCAACATGTCGCAACCATCTAGGAATTCAAACCTGGGTCCTATTGTTGTGAAGTGAGAAACCACTTCCCAATGTCTTAGGCAGTGATTCTCAACCCTTCATCTGTCATTTACCCGTGGCTATCTTGATGTATTTCGCCATTTCCCCCTTTATCCATAACAAAAAAGTGCCATAGCTCGGCATCGAGGCACGGATAAAGAAAAAAGATAGAAGAATTATTATTAAGGTTTTGCACAAAATAAACTTGATAAACCGAAAAAAAAAGACATACAGTCGCTGTATACATTAACAGATTCAAACAGAATACCCAGAAGCATTATTAGTGGTGAACTTCTGCTGCGATTCATGAATCAACCAGTATATTATTTGAGGAGTCAAAAAAATTTCATTTTTTTAAGAATTTCATTAGAGAAAAGAAAAAACACACAGCAGTCATAGACTGGTACCTTAGAAATCGTCACTTGACCTCTGACCTTGTCTAATTAAAAGTGTTTCGTTAGAGAAGGTAGCGAGCCAAACCAGACAGTTTTCTACTGATTCTATCATCATGAAAATACGAAGCATACTCTTGGAATGAGTGACCGATTGACCGTGACCAGATTTTGACCGAAAATCATATCAGATCACTAGCCATCACCCTCCTGAATCCGTGGGTGTAATTGGACATTGGTGTAGCCTTTTCAGATTCTCGAAGTTATCTCGTACCAAACCATCAAAATCGAATGTTCTGACTATCACAGTGACTTGACTGTTGGACGATTTTGACCAACAAATCGATCAGGCACTTAGCCTCACCTCCTGAAATACGTTGGTGTATTTGGACATTGTACGTTTCCGTTCCTGCAGATTATCTACGTACGCAAACCATCAAAAACTCGACATGTTTGAACCTCACCGTGACCTTGACGTCACTCAGATTTGACAAAACTATCAGCACCAGCCATCCACTACTGATCACGTTTGCGTGGTAATTTGCCATTGTAGCATTCCTTCGTTCTCCGAGTATCTGTACCAAACCATCATAAAATCGAATGTTGACTCACCGTGATCTTGACCCCGTTGACCGATTTGACAAAATCTAAATCAGCACTAGCCATCCACCTCCTGAATCACGTGGTGTAATTGACATGTAGCTTCTTCCGTTCTCGAGTTATTCGTTGCTACAAAAAACAACAAACAAAGCAAAACATACATAAAAAAATCAAACAAAAACAAACAGAAAGGAAAGTCATAATATACTATACGAAATCTTTTAGATTTCCGCTAAGTAAAAAGAGAAATTCGCAAGGAGTGGCGGGGAAGGGGGGGGGGAATGATTTTGCAGTCTGGAGAATAATTTGTTTATAGAGTATGTGAGAATCTGTATGTTGTAATGTATTTTGATGTTGTTGTCTTACATCAGACAGAATAACCAGTGGGTTATTGATGTTGTCTGAAGTTGCTAAAAAAATCATTCATAACTTAATTTTCAGTTATGACATATTTACCCTGCCATGTAAATTTTACCCCAAGGATAAATTACCCCTGGTATGAGATCACTGCCTTAGGGCTTTAAAGTAATTTTTGTAATCTTTGTTCCATCTTCCCATCAATAAATGATTCGAGCTGCATTTAAAAATATTATACAAACTCAAAGTGAATTATTGATATTTAGTTTGAATGCTTTGTAAAACGAACGAAGAGAAATGTCCAACTTCCACTTCCATTCTTCCTTTGCACGTTTATTCAACGCCGATTCTGGAATTAAATTTCAGATAAGTATTGTCATCGGCCCCGTCGTAGTCGCTCACCTCCTTTTTGGACTCTCCAGCCAAGACCAGTCTGGGCCGATCCGGCTGAAATTGGTTTAACAACGTTGACTCCTGACTGGTTAAACCGGAATTCAACAGCTCGTTATGAGTTCAGTGACTTTAAGTAGGAACTCAAAATAGCTGATAGATACAAGCTTTACAAATCTTCTTCTCCAGACCCACCAGTCAGAATGTACAAATTGGGTATTCAACATTAGGAAGGGTAAGGTGTTAAATTGCAAGGGGGTCATTGGCCTGATAAGTGACAGAAGGAGATAGTGTACATGGGCTTGATCTTTGGGAAATGTCTGTTTTCTTGTGTAAATCCAAAATCTCATCCATTCGGACCCCACATCAGAATGCTACTAAATTGGGTACAACATTAGGCCAGGGCCAGATAAGTCCAAGGTCCAGTGGTTCTATTGCATCTTGAACTGAAATCTTCCCAGTTACATTCGCAAAATGCATAGTACATATTCTTTCATTTAGACTTGCTATTAGCAACCGTGTTTTTCAGGCGATTGCTACCTTGTATTGTTTGAAAAACCTAAACCAATCATTGAGCCAAGACCCGAATTTGTGGGGATACGTACCACCCGGGTGACTAATTTCTTTAGTGTTTAGTTTTAGCATTGCTAATGTCATCTATCTTAATGTTTTGAAATGATTGCCCTTGACACTGTGGAGCTTAATGGTCGTTATCCAGTTCTTGAATAGACACACCTCTACCCGAACAATCAACTCAGAACATTTTAAATGTCAAATTTGGGGACAGGAAGCTACATGTCACTACAAATGAATATAGTAATTGTACTTAAACAAGTCTGTAATAACCACTAAGCATGCATGTGGCTTGTATTACTGATTATCCTATGGTGGAGAGGAGATTGCAGATTGTTGGGAAGACGCCCTCCTGTGATAATGTTCTTGAACTTCTCTTAGTTTCAGAGAAATCGGCAGCTTGCAAGATGCTTGATCAAACGCACAACAATCTTGTTAAGCTGTAAGGGACTGCATGATGGCATGCGATTTCTCAGACTTCATAAACGGTGCATTTCTGTGCGGAACTTGATAGTGGGCAGGTTACTACGTGTCTGGACCATGAATGTCTGCGGATTTTGATGGTGAACCCAGTCAACTGCTATTGGATCTGGTTCTTCATACGGTCTGACATTCGATAGATACAGATATGGGTCTTTGTCTTTTGAATCCGGACCTCTTTGGCTAGTGTCGAATATCGAGTCTCAATCCTGGGTGGCCCTGCCGCGCCAATTGTATATTGCAGAATTGATGCGCGAGTGATGATTCTTATCTTGGACTTGGAATTCATGCAGCTTGCTCTGGCACAGAGCTGCAACCTGGACTGGAAGACAAGACATTGACGTCGTGAGAAGACTTGCCCACTTAGTGTCTCTTCAAGTCCGGATCATGTTATCGCAGGCCAGGTTGTGAACACCAAGGTGATGTTTGCGGCATGGAATGTCATCCTTTGAACATTCCAGTCTGGATACAAGGGCTGTATCGATCCTCAAACATTAGTAGGACAACACAGTGGCCAAGAATTTCAGAGTATCGGATCAGTTCTTGTGTTTCCTGTCAAGACAAACAGCATTGGACAGCGGTACGTGCTGGGTTGGCTTTGTTGGCAACTGGTAACAGGCAAAGACGCAAGGTCACTGCCGGATGTTGGAGAGTTGAGCCTTTCAGAGGATGTGACATCACACTTCTCTGTTCAGCAGGGGTGTGCGGAATTTATTGACTGCTGCAGGAATGACATTCTGGATTCTGATATCGGGAGGCCATGGCTGATACATCTTGTTTTGATCTCATCCTCAGACTTGCATTCTGCTGTTGGTTAAGAATCTTCAGAGTTACTGCTCTTGCTTCTTGCAGATTTTTTTCATTTTCTGTGCTTGGGCAAGGTCGTCCATTGAGAGGCTGCGTGGATAGATTAGAAGTTCCTTTTCTCATCTGGGACAAAGCGTAGTGATTCCCAACTCGGTTTCAATCTTTCGGCGAATGTTCTTTGTCGCTGGTTCAGTTGGATAATCCACGGGCATCATGGATCTTAAGCCTAGATGTGTTTATCATAGGCGTATTGGGTTGGGAGAATAATTCAGTCCTTATATACAAGAAGAGTTCCTCGAGGGCTTCTATCTCGAGCCTCTTGTAGCGTGCTCCTCGCTTTCTTCCTGATTTTCACCTCACCAGACCTGGCGGCGTGGGGATCATTTTTGTGAGAGTTTGTAGCACGACTTGTGGTAGTGACCTCTGCAGCAACAAGGTCTCTGCTAAGTAAACCAAGGATTCTTCTGGTTGATGTTCCTTGTTGCTGCTCTGCGGATCTATCTGCTCGTAACTCAACACACTGGATGAGTGGCTCCTTGTCTTTGCTGCTTTCATGTACTTGCTTGACTTCTGCAGAAGAGACATACTTTGCATCACCCTGCTAGTACTAGGGCATCCTTGATGCCTCTCCTGGGGTCGACTTGCTGATTCCTATCTTGACACCCTTGGCAAGGATTAGAATCCAGTGACTTCTTCATTGTAAGAGACTACGACATTTACGGTGATAATGTAGTGTGTATTCCTCTTCTTCAAGGCCTTGCTGCTTCAGGATGGATCATGCTGCCTGATCTCTGAGCCCTGAGCAATGTGTTCAGAGTCCAAATCTGTGGTGACACCAGAGCATAGTGTCATCATCAGAGCAGTGGGTGATACAGTCGATCCGTGCTCTTCTCGCTGATGGTTGCATCATGCGTCAGACAGTCAGACCACTGCAAAAAAAATATCACCATTAACATTACATGAACAAACAACAAACACATTTACATGGAAACATTCTACATATGTTTGCTCCTTCCAATAATAAATTATCCCAAATACACAAAAAAATCACCAATATGAAATAAACCTAAATATGGGGAAACTTGAATATATATACAGAATAACTCTTGTAGGAATAAATAGCTACAAGAGCTGTTTAGAATATATTTTTCAATTTCCCTATTTTAGGATTTATTCCGTTTATGGGAAATACCCAAATTAAATTTTTTTTTAGGGTAAATCCAAATATGAGGAAATTAAAATACCTAGGAACAACTCTGGTAGAAATCAATTCTACATAGGTGTCAAAGTTTGCGTTGATCGCTGTGATTGATTTTAAAGAAATGAGGAAAACCGAGCGTCACGCTGAAATCTGTTTTTATGGGTAGCACCCCATTGCATCACAAAATAGACTAAGTACAGTGGGAAGGCTATCATATCTTATGTATTTACAGTCACTCTATTAAACATTTAGTACCATTCGTGTTTAGTCACCCAGGTTGTACGATATCTGGCCTGGGCTCATGGACTAAAGGCAGCTGGTGAGTAAAACTAGTTTTAAGTCACGTAGCTATTCGCCTTTCGCACCTCTGTCTCAGCTTGCGACAGAATCGGCACATTAAGCTAGAAGTAAGGGTTTGAATAGGAGAGGCTATATATTGTGCTTGACTATACGGGGCTTTCATAAAGATGGAGAGGTCATTTATTCAACTTACACCAGTCATCACTGTTCTTTTGATTCCATACAAATTAAAATGATTTGCTAGGGGGTGCAGATGTTTCTCTGATGCAAATATTGGAGAGAATTTGAATTTATCCAGGTCGGGTGCAGCGATGTTTGCTTACTCTTCACAAAGAACAGGAAGGTCTGTTGGAATGCTTAACATTCACCAACTAATGCACTTGGCAGTGGCCAGTTTAAGTCAGTCAAGGGACAGCGACCACACATTGATGCCTCCCTTGCCTGCAAACACACGATGACAGTTATAAGCTGGGTCGAGATTCAAACCCAAAGCTAGACAGCTCAAGTGAGTGCGCATTCTCTAGAGCCTAGGCTATCCTGTGATATATGCTATGCTGTTGAACGTTAAACAGTTATTCACTCACTTGTGTATTATGACTATGCTTCATGTTGGATTGGCGACAAGTGTTTAGGATGTTGCTGTTGGCTTTTGTGAGGGCTAGGTGTCTTGTGATTGGTTCGAGGCAAGAGATGTACAGACCCTTCCCCACTTTTGGTTGTTGTGTGTGTGTGGTGTGTGTGTGTGTGTGTGTTTTGTTGTATTGTAACATTTCAGTTGCTACGAATAGTTTTGACCTACAGTAGAATGGCACATTCCAGGATCATGTAGTCTGTTGTTTGTTTGTTGGTTTTCTTTTTTGGAGTCATCACTTATTATCCAGAAAGATAACGACTTTCAAACTGGAGTTCTGAGTATCTCCACTACCTCTAGCCGAGCAGGAAAGCCTCTGAGCTTAGAGGTGAAGTTTTGTTGTTCTGAGCTTTCTAGCCTGGGTTCAATCTCGATCAGCTATAAACTGTCATCGTGATATCTCACAGCAAGGGCGCTATGTCAGATGTGTGCGCCATTCCTCAGATAGACGTTAAGCTGGAGGACCCATCTGCTAGCGTTATTGAGAGATGTTAACAACCCCAGTGTTTTTGCCAGTAGAAGCGAGCTATCACCAGCACCCTGAACAAATTACAAAATTCTGTTCTCATACAGGAGGCACACAGCCTCACCTCCCTCCCCCAGCAAATGCAAGTATGGAGACACATTCACACTGACAAATTGCTGTATTGAGATATTTCAGAATGAATTTATTGCCATGTTGGCTTTTTAATATTTGCAGACCTGTCCAGATACGTCTACTCGACAACGTTGGAGCCCAAGCCGGTGGAAGACCTTGAATATTTGGATATTCATCGGTGTCTGATTATAACTCCTCCACTTCTAACTTGTCGAACGGCTCAAAAGGCAAGGGGCAAAAGCGGGCTGTTGCCGATGGTTTAGAAACTGACGAGGAGAGTGTTCTCTTTAAGCAATGGATGACAAAGCTATTAGAAAGAACATAGCAAAAAGGAGTTTTTTAGAATCACGAGATCTAAAGCAATCCTAGAAGTTAAAAAACTAAGTATGACATGGGTATTGAGACATCTCACGCGGAATAAATTGTTTTAATGGGTTCAGTATGCCATGCAAGGATGATGTGTGAATAAAACGTTGTAAATAGATTGTTTGTCTCATATTTTAGGACAGCAGAGCACTGCCTTATGGGCGATCTTGTTCAAGCATTCTGCGTTCTTCTGACGCATACCTCTACTTGGTTGGTGTATTTGGCAACTGACAGCTCTGTATATTGCAAATAAAATATCCTGGGTATGTGCATGAAACAAAAACATACCCAGCTGTATAATTCAAACCATTTCACTCACATCTGTAAAACACTGGGGACAGTGGGGACTTGTAATCCTTCCTCCTGGAGGTGGGTACACAATAACATTTACATGGCGAATTTGTGTTCCCCTCCTGTGTGCGGGAGATGATGAGTGGACGAGTGGTGAGCTTCTGGTGAGCAAGGTGAGATGCCGTTGTAAATCGGCGCGCAGATTCGATGAAAGGTTGTGCCATGCGTGTCCTGTACGGTTTTGGTGGTGAGTCTCTCATAGGGTGGCTGCCTGGTGTGGGTCCTGCTTCGATTTGTACCATGGGATAAAGGAAAGGTGTGAATGAAATCGCGATTGAAGAAGATAAGCTATAATTAGACGAGTGTCTTAAGACACGCAGACACACTGTTCCGTTAAGTCCATTAGACAGGGGAGGTTCACTGCACGAAGACTAACAAGGTAACTGCTGGGACACATGTTGGGTGCATTGCTTATAGGTATGCGGTTTGAGGACCACAACAATATTATATATATATATATATATATTATATATATATATATATAATATATATATGTAGCCTGGTGTTGGCGTAGTGGTTAGAGTAGTGGCTTGGGATCCAAAAGGTCTGAGTTCAAGCCCGTTGGCCGCTTGATTAATACACACAGGAGGTTGACTCAGCCTGTATCTTCCGAGGTCGGCGAAGTGAGTACACAGTGTACTGGGCCGGTGTATGCCCGGTTAGAATAGGTGTACCATATCCCTGTGTCGTAAGAGGCGATCAGGTTTGCGTCAGGAAGGGCTCCGGCGTAAAACTCTTGCCAATCATTATGCGGATCATAACGGATGATCGCTGTGGCGACCCTAACGGGGAGGCCGAAAGAAGAAGAAGAGATATTATATTATTTGTTGGGGGTCGGGTGAGAAACCACCAGGGGGGGAAGTTATCTCGAGTTCCACTAGACACCCTGGAATTGCAGGCATTGCACAACGGATAATTCGTGACGCGGAGGGCGCTAACCCGACGTGAACGCCATAACTCAAACCACGTAACTCGGGCCTTCCGTCTATGGCTTAACCGGGTTACTAATTAATCACGTGACCTATTACTGAGGGACAACGCCCTCGTTAGCGCCTTGTCCCAAAATGGATCACCTATACCAGAATTAGATGCAGCCGAGCGCGCACTGCAAGGACGTACGGCTAAAAGGAAGCTAGATCAAAGATGTTGGAATAAAGTCCTCACGAGGTTTAGGATAGGACATGCTGGATCAATGAAAGAAAAGATAACCAGAGTTGGTGTCAAAGCACCCAATGCTCGCCTGTTATACATTTATCGTTTTTAAAAGACTCGTCTAATATTATATTTTTTATAAAGCATTGCAGTGAAGTCTGATCCAAATAATTTTAGCAAATATATGTATATTGTATATTGTAATCAGTAACAGAGCGCAAGTGAGCACAATATACGCCCGAACAAGAAGATATATACAGAATTGTGCTACTACGTGGAAAACAGCTTCTGGTTGCATGGCAACCACTTTAGATGACAACGTATGTCGCGACATACTGTTCCACAGTCTGTACCTATATACCAGATATGAAACGTTGAAGTTGAAAACTTTGGGAGTTAGAGTGCGGACAGGAACGGATGGAAAAGCAATCCTGGTTGCCATGGAACCCTTCAGATGACGAATGTATGTCACGACGACACCGTCTCCACAGTCTGTACCTATGTACCAAATATGAAACGTGAAAGTTGAAACTTTGGGAGTTAGAGTGCGGACAGAAACGGATGGAAAACAGCATCCTGGTTGCCATGGCAACCACTTTAGATGACGAATGTATGTCGCGACACACATCTCCGCAGTCTGTACCTATTGTACTAAGTATGAAACGTGAAAGTTTAAAACTTTGGGAATTAGAGTGCGCGACAGGGACGGAACGGACGACACATAATACGCCCGAGTATATATATATATCGGCGTATAAAAAATAGTGTGGTAGATAAAAACATTAGAAAGGAAAAATAACTTGCACAAAAATTTTAACATTTTCACGCTCACACTGACGCTGACGCCACGCCACGCTCCACGCGGGGGTATGCTATAGCTCTCTGTTCTTTGACAGGCGAGCTAAAAATGAGGTGTGACATTTCTATAATAATTTATTAACAGGCAGGGCGAAGAAAGATATGTGGCAGATGAATCTAGTTTATTGTTGTATGTGAGCAGGGATAGGAAGAAAAGTGTGGTGCGACACAAATACAAGCACTTACAAAAGCAGACACAGAGCAGACTATCCCGATAAATTTCTTGTACACTCTTAACTTAAGCGAGGACAGGTGCCATGACACACGCACAAACACACAACACACACACACACACACACACAACACACACAAACACATCCGATGAAATATGGAGTTAATGAAAGAAAGAGGAGAGGAGATGAGGCTAACGGTCTCTCAATAGTTACACGATTGACTGACCGCCACAAGTACATTTTGGGGGGGATTGCTCCATTGGGCGATACACCTGACAGCTGGCGCATCATCTCCCGCTTTGTGGCATTCGAGCAGCTAAGTCGTCATCAGAGAATGGGGCAAGACTGACAGGCAATGAAGGCAGGACTTTGGGCGGAGTCAGAAGCCAGTGGTGGAGGAGACGGAGTCAAACGAGTGGGTTGAGAAAGGCGGACAGGATTAGAGTGGGTGAAGTGGAGCCAGCGACGAGGCGGTGAAGAAGGAGGAGTCAGCAGGCGAGTTGGTGACGAAGGTGGAGTCAGCAGGCGAGGAATGCTGAGCAGGAAGACGACGAAGACAGCCTCCGTGACCCATCCTTTTACAGATCTGTGTGCGGGTGGGGGTGACGACGCCGAAGCGATGTGTCGTCATCAAATCGGGCACTTCTGGTTGGGCCCCGGCGAGCACATGGGCTGTCCGCCATGACCAGAAACGGCTCCACTTATACTTCCTGCCAGATGGTTCCAAGCTGCGGAATCGTCTCGCTCCAAGCACCGTGACATGAATTGCCCTGCACCAAACTCCCAGGCCGTCCACGGCGACCTGCGGTCAGCGCCGGTCACTGCGCTGCCTGTCTGTAAGCCATGCGGCCCGAGCCGTACAGCGCCCTCTGCCTGTCTGCAGCCTCGCCGGGAGGAGAGGCGAGAGGACGCTCACGTCGTGAGGAACCACCCGCGGCGTGGTGGTCAGCGAAGACCGATGGTTAGATGCTTTGGTGGAACACATGCACAGACCTGAAAAGATTTGTGCCACTCACGCCCCACTGCCGTGTGCGATAATACACTACCCGGGGCTGCGCATGGGCCCGCGCGCATTGAGCATGCGGTCATTCATCAAAAGGCGTGCGTGCGTCGTGCCAGCCCTGATCTGTGTCATTCGTGCCTTGCTCTGTGTGCGATAATAAATTACACGGGCTGCGCGTGGGTCCGCGCATTGAGCCTGCGGTCATTATCAAAAGCAGTGGTGTGCACGGTGCTGGTCCTGATCTGTGTCAGGAATGAGGGAAAAGATTTGGATATAATTATTAAGATGTAGCCTTGGATTGAAAAGAGGATAGATATAATTATTAGACTCAGAAATGGGTTGAAATTACCATTATAAACAAACATTTACAAGGGACAATAATTTCAAAAGGTAATGATAATAATAATAAGTAAATAAATCCACAGTCGATGGCCTCTCACACAGACTCAATACTGACAAAGGGGAACAAAACAAAAAGAAAACTTTTCTTTCAACTATTCTTTGTACTTAGCCTGGCCCAGAGCTGGTTTTCTGGACTTGGAATTGAGGCGCCTCCACCAGCACGTGCGTACGCGTTGCAAAATGGCCTTCTCTCGTAAACAGGACAACGCACGCCAGGCAATCCGCGAGTGGCACTCAACACCAAAGGCCAGAGCCCCAGTACAGCTGCTTATGACTTTATGAGGCTTGGGGTCCGTTTCTCTGACCAACCAAGAGCCAAAGGCCATGTCTTGCTTCACCACACAAGCAAATCCCTCACCAGCGCTCTCGCCTCTCCAAAATAATGCACCTCATGACAGAATACAAGAGGTATCAAATGTAACTATGAATATACGAAATTTTTGTCATAAGAACAAAGTTTTAACATAACATGAAGATTAAAACGTTTCGTATATTCCTAGTTTACATTTTATTAATTTATTCAGGTTCTGCGGAAAGGGTGATGGACTTTGTGTAAACACCTGTAGATTATGGCTAAGAAGCTGAGAGGGTGATGGGACTTTGTAAACACTCTGTAGATTATTGGCTAGAAGAAGCATTGTAAAGTGTTTACCTTAGAAGTGGAATTAGCTGATATTAGCGAATGGATGCTCATTAATGTACGTTGATGTTTCTGGGTTAAGTTTGCCCCGTCTATAAATAGGTGCCGTTCACGAAGAAGAAGAAGAAGAAGATGTACTGCTAACTTGACGCTTCTGGAAGGGTTTATTTGTATTTAAATGTCTTGTAATATTTTGTATTTATTTATACGTATGTTGTCGTGACCGACCAGCGCTCCAGATTGCTCCCCCACACCATCTCTAAAAACACGTGTTTGACAGTTGGCTACAATCGATTCAAAGAAAAACTTTTGACTGGGAAGTCTTCAGACCATACACATCTACTCTCAGAAAATTTGCAAATTGGGACTCATCTGAAAAAATTACAGTTTGCCAAAACTCCAAGGGTCTGTGGCCATCTCATCAGCTCACTTCTTCTCCTTTGAAATTTTGGCTGATCAAGAAGACGTTTTCTCCTCGCGCTCTCTCATTAGTAGCCCGTTGATGAAGGTACCGACACGGCAGTTCTTGAGCTAACTTGGATCTCCCTTTGCAACATCTACTGCCTTGCAAAGGGGAGTTTTCTCAATGGACTGCTTGACAGCTTGAAGACACCTTTCTGAGGGCCAGGTCAACCAGATGGGAAGCTTTGGATTCCTTGCTTCGCTAGTGAATTGCACAATCAACTGATTGACCGTAGCAAAGCGGAATGCCAAGCAGGGCCAGATTTTCATAGGCAACATAGGCCATTGGGCTAGGGCCACCAGTAACTGGGGGCCCACCGGGGACTTGTGGGTTCTCTGATCTGGCCAAGGAGTTAGGCTAGTAGGCCTATAGTAAAATGAATAAATAAAATAATGTAACGAAAAATATAACTACATTTTTAAATGCCCGTTCCCCACGCATCTATCTATCTATCTATCTGTAGATTATATACATTACGTGTTGTATTTAGTGGACTTCATTGTTATATTTGTGTGTTTTTGTGTTCTTATTTGTGATATTGGTATCTCTCTATACTAGACTTGAATAATTTATTATTATTTATGCTTACAGATTATTCTTGGAATCTTGGGGATTCTCATGAGATAGATTAATTATGTCGTCCAGAGAAAGTATATGAGTGGCTACAAAAGAGAGAGTTAAAAGAAACCAAGCTGCACAACTCCAATAACTTCAAAAGCTGACAACTATTTTATGAACTATTGATGACTTCAAAGCCAACTGGACTCCTTGTCAGTTACCTATTTCAGTGACCTGGAAGCATCTGTTTAGATGAATTTTTGCAGTTTAAAGACATTTTGTCTTCTGAATCTGACAGGTCAGTGACAAACATTTCCACTTTGTTGAGGTCTAAAGATGGTATTTTGACAACTGCCTTTCCAAATTAGTATCTTGGTAAGAATGTTCCTTACCATCGCCATTACAAACTGTCAAGGAGAGAGGTCTTTCTCTTACTCTATCTAGGGTGAAGAATCACCTGAGATCAACTTTGGGACAAACCAGATTAAATCACTTTCATTACTATGCATTGAATCTGACCTCTACAATCCTTGACACAAACAGTATCATTGACAAATTTGCCAGAGAAAAAAGAGGAAAATGTCATTTTGAACTTCACATAGTTTGTGCTTGCAAAAATGTATTATGCTTCAGTTTCATTGTATTTTTCCATTATTCCTATGTGTAAGATGTACATGATATGGAATTGATTTACTTTGATGTACTTGATATGGAACTAAATTTGATTAAAATTATTGATGTGTTACATTATGTTGTAATTCTTTTTTTACATTACAATATTGCGATATTATATATATATATATATATATATATATATATAATATAAATTGGGGGAGGGGCACTTATAGGTTTGCCTAGGGCCACAAGCAAGTAAATCCGGCTCTGATGCCAAGGTTCTGTGCTATCTGATAATGTTCTGATTTCACATTTCCAAATGGCCAACAATTCGTCTCTCTTTGAAAATCGGAAAGTTTGTGTGCTCCTGGGTTCGAGACGGAGTTCTTTGTCATACAAGACCAACAACTCGTTTCTGCAAGAAATAGTTCGAATATTAGTACAAATCACTGATAAAACTGCGTTATACAGGTGAAATGAAGAAATTAAGGGTCTATTTACTTACGTCATGTCTCTGTATAGAGCGATGGAAAACGACTAACGTTTTTTTTCAGTATTTTCGAAAATCCTTTTTGCTAAACACTCCCTGGCACTTCACTGACGAACCTGAAAGTTTGACGAAGACCTGTTCAACCATCCCTGAGAAAAATTGGAGACACAGACACACACATCGACACACGTGCTCTCTTCTAGTATGGATTGACCACTTTTGTCCATTGACCACTCCACTTCGATGCGGTATCCACAAGAAAGATAAAAAGAACACTAAATTCCAGTTCAAATATTTATTCATTCATTGTTACAGTGGATAATTCCCTGTTCTGTTATGATGCTAGATGCTGCGTGATTTTCCGACGCAGTGAATCTGCCACTGAGAAACCGTGTTCACTTTTACCAGGACATTATGATGGAGAGGGTTCGTGATCACATGCGTTCAGTGCGCAGCACTGGTATTCGTTGTTATTTTTATATTTTTATATAAACAAGTATTAACAAGCGGGCAACATGAGTGGTCGCTATATAATTGCATACTAGTCACTACAGTTTTGACAGACGGGCTGAAATTTTTGACAAAGAGGTTGATTATAGTGCACATAAAGCGCGGAAGCCGATTTTAGATTTTGGATTTTTTTTTTTTTTAGGATTTTCAAAAATTCAAAGTCCCGTTGCTAGCAACGGTGGCGTCCATTGCAACGGTGCTTCAAGCATACAACTAATCCTGGTATGAACCTACCAGTCAGGTTTCATCAAAATCGGTTGACTCCTCTGGCCTCCAGAGCTGTCATTACATACATACATACAGACGGAAAACTGAGAATAACGGTAGTCGAGCGACCACCAAAAACAAGGATTTCCCCAAGTAAAAACGAGGGATTCTGCTGATGTACTAAATTTTGATGTCACACTATCACGCATAAGACAAATGTCTGAAAACATCGATCAAACGTCGTAATGATCATCATTTTATGAGAATAGCTAAATTCTGGGCGAACTTGTTAAACTGCTTGTGAATCTCCACCCGTGCCAGTGGCAAATGCCCCCCCCTGCATCCCCCTCAATACGCCGCTGCTCCCAATAGACCACGGGCCAAATGTCGGAATTGTGTCGTTTCGTGACCCACCCATGTAGATGCTTAGTTTTTGCTGCATATCGTTTAAGAACAATTATGGTTCAGAAAAAATATTTTCACGAAAAAATAAGTGACCACTATATTCGTTATTGTTGTGTGTCTGTCTGTCTGTCTGTCTGTGCTGTTGTATGTCTGTATGTCTGTCTGTCTGTCTGTCGCCGACTAGCTCCGGGGTTTTCTGATCCTGACAAAAATTTTGGGGGAGGTTCATATCATGATCTAGTTGTGTTTTTCCTGAAAATGGGCGTGGTGCGCCCATATGGTGGAGCCATCCCCCAAAACATGTGTTTTTTGGGGTAGCCGTTCAATTGCATCTTCTCCTAGGGGTTTTCGAATCTGACAAGGGGTTTTGGTATTTGTTAAGCAATGGCACCTGCATTTCTGCAAACCCACGGAGCTCGATTTTTTCATTTTCGTCCAAGGTCAAGGTCACAAGGTCACGAACTTAGAAAATTGCGATTTTGAGATAAAATCCATCTTCTCCGAGGGGTTTGTCGAATTTGGCAGGGGTTTCAGTATTTGGTTAGCCAATGGCACCTGCATAGCCCCATGGAGCTCGATTTTCATTTCGTCCCAGGTCAGGTCACAAGGTCAAGTCACGAACTTAGAAAATTTCGAATTTTGACATAAAAATCATACGACCGCCCAAACTTTGAGAGCTAGGTGACAATATTTTATGCATAATCTTGAGGTAAAGTCTTGAAACCATTTTGCTCTATTTGAACACCTTGCCCGTGGCGCCCCTTCAAGTTTGTTTTTACGCTGATTTCATCAAAGTATGGATAATCTGATGAGTGTGAATGCCATAATAGCTTATTGACGTTATATTGTTCCTGGAATTGTCAGAGAAGTTTTGCACCAAAGGTCATAATCCTTGACCTTTGACCTTTAAGGTCACAAAGGTCAAATTTTCAAAGTTGTGGAACGAACGGGTTTTCGACCTCTTCGACGAACTAAGTCACATAAGCTATAGCACGTATCCTTTTCCTTATTTTAATGTCCACAACATTGTTTTGTGACCTTTAAAGGTTATGCAAGAGGTCAAATTTTGAAAGTTGTTGAACGAAACCGGGTTTTCGACATTTTGCAGCTAATAACCTGTACTCGTACCAATCATGTTGATCATTTTTATAACCTGGTCAAAATTATCACATTGTCTCATCCTTGACTTCTGAAACAATCTACATCGTCAAGTACCGCTCGTGAACCATCGTCGTCTTCAGACTTGTTTTCAATTTACATTCGTAACTCTTCAATCACCAAATATACTAAAACTGTAAAAAAAAAAAAATT
>CM068968.1:17660411-17674015 GCA_035128595.1 Eptatretus atami
TCCGCCCACCGTGAGCTCGTCCAATCAACGGCGGCCACGAGTCACCCGACGACCCCTCGTCCAATCCGGAGGCGAGTACCTCAGAGCGTTTCCCTCGACCCGTGGGGGAGGGGAAGGAAAAGAGGAGTGTGGCGAGCCGTAGAGAAGGTTGGCCCCGTCGTAAAAGAGAGGAAGCCTCGTCTTGCTAGTTTCATGGCATTCTCGTCTGGTCCGTTCCCTCAAGTGCTGACTGGCGTCCGTGGCGTCGTTCCTGGTCCCTGGTGCTTTGGTGCTGCGTTGTTGGCGGCGGGTTCGAGTCCACCAACCGGACAGCCTGACCAGACGGCGCAGAGGCGGACAGGTGCAAGAATCGGCCCTTGCCCTTAGCTCGCTTTTCCTCCCGAGCTGAAGGGCCGAAATAAAGGCCGTGGCCACCATTTTCTTTGGGTGTGTGTGTGTGTGGTGTGTATGTGTGGCGCAGTCTGTTAAGTAGAAACTGTCTAAGTGCCCTGAGTTCATTGTTACATTACATTTCTTTATTACCGATAACTTGGCTCTTTGTGTGCTCCCCTCCCCGATTATTGGTTATAAATAAAACCCCGTATTAAACGTACCAGCTCGTTTTCTGTGCTTTCTCCCATTGGTCCAGCACGGTGCGTATTGAGATTTAGTGAGGCCGTTTGGGCCGGTAAGTTGTCATTGGGTCCGGCGCGGCTTTGGTAACTTCCGCCGGTTACCGGATCCGAGTCGGTGAAAGCGACTCGGTTCTGACAAAGTCGGCCGAGGGTGTGATTTCCCTGGTAATTTGATGACGTGGGTACTGAGGTATATTGAAATTTGGCTATTGACCATACCCCACGCCGTCAGAGAATTGGCGACCACGGTCCGCTAAGGGACCCGTGACCTTTCGGACTTATCCGAGAGTCACGACTAAATTCCGGTGTTCGGTGGGAGACGACTCCACTGCTCCACCTGGTGGTCGTTTATCGCCACCGAAACCCCGCCATAACACCATCACATCGTCATGTAACACGTGGTAAAGTTAAATACCTCCACTAAACGGTTATCGACGTACGCCTTCAACAAAATGCAGACACATTCAATTACGAGAGAAAAGAACAAAGAAAGAAAACCCTAACGGAGAAATCACAATAAACACAAGGAATCAACAACCACAACCATTCATCGGGTCGAGCTCTGAAAATACTAACGGGGGTGCATTTTCTAGCTCGGCTTGTCGGACCTTGTTTTTTTTCCTTCTCGCTTTTTCAGTGTCGAATATTTTTGGGCAGAATCCGATTCCGTGAGATTTTAAGCTGAAAGCGATGCTCTGTTAAAACGTGCTTTGGGTGCGAGATATAAACGATGAGGAGAAGTGATAAATTTTAAATGGTTGAAGAAGAATCCGATGTGGTTCAAACGACGTTTCGTGAATTCGTGATACATAGAAAGAAGAAAGGTTGTGAGTAAAGGGGAAGGAAGGGTTGTGCAGGTTTCTGGTTTCTCAACATCTTTGTGACTTGTAAATAGGACTGAAGTCGGTGGTACAGATGGTGGTGGTGTGCACAGATTGCACTTCTCTGTTTCTCTTGTTTTAAAAAAAATACTTTTAACATTGTGTGGCTCGTTGGTCTAGGGGTATGATTCTCGCTTTGGGTGCGAGAGGTCCCGGGTTCAAATCCCGGACGTCCGGGACGAGCCTTTTCATATCATCCTCAGTGGTGTTTTTTTTTCGTGTCCGCTGTGAGATCAGTGGTTCGATCCCTGAGGCTGAATCAACCAAGTACTTTTAAAATGGTCCAAGCTGCTTAGTTGCTTTCATATTCCACATTTAAAAGGAACAAAACAGGCAGAAAACCATCGGTGGTTATGATTGCGCAAGTTGTGATGGGCCAAAAATCCTCCTGCGGCCAGGGAGCCTATCTTCCTGTACTTTCAACGATATTTTTTGTTTTAATATTCTGATTGTCCCTCCCCCACCCCCTCACTTGGGAATCCTAACCCCACCCCTCCCTCTTCCCACACACCTCCCCACCTCCTCTTCCACACCCTTCCAACACCCCCTCACTCTTCCACCCTCCTGCTCTTCCCACACACTCCCCCACCCTCTTCTCCACCACACATCCCCACCCCCTCCCTCTTCCACCCTCTTCCTTTCCCCACCCTCTCCTCTTCCCCCCCTCTTCCACACACATCCCACCCTCCCTCTTCCACACACCCTCCCCCCACGCCCTCCTCTCCCACACACATCCCCACCCTCCCTCTTCCCACACAACCTCCTCCCCGTTCCCCTTCCTTCCAATCCCACCTTCCCTCCATCCTCCCACCTCAGATTCTTCACACACAATCCCAGTGAAACATGCTCTAATCATTGCACCACCGAATCTCACCTGATATCCTGTATAATTATATAATTTTATATATATATATATATATATACAGTTGGGTTGTCCTTATTTCATTTTTTTTTGGAAATTTCAAGGGGCTAACCCGAATTTCGGTTGATATTTATGAGAAAAAATATATACAAAATTGAACCTGAAAAAAATATTTTAGGGTTTGCTGCCGTCATCGAAATTTGAATAAAAAGAAATTCATTTATATATTTTTATTTTTTTTAATCTTGTGCCAAATGACATTGACATGTAATGTTGATGTTTTCTGGTGCATTAGAATCTGAAATACTGCAGAAAAATATTGTTGAACTTAGCAAGATTTTTTCCAGTCCGTCTCAGTGAAACTTGAAAGTCTAAAAAAAAATCAAGATTTTATGTATTTTTCGCGTTTTTCGAACTCCGCAGTTTGCAGACAGAGGTCTTTGAACAGACGGGACAAGAGCTATTGTTCACTTGTTCAAAGTTGATTTCTTACAGTCCAGGAATCGTTTTCGGTGATCAGTTACCGCTTGTAATAGGTCCTGCTTTTGCTCCTCATCGTACGTAATAAGACTGGTGGTGGTGTCGTATGGAGCTTAGCTGCCGGGGTAGCTATCATTTCTTGAAGCGCGACTGTGTCACTGATGCAGTGCCCCTCTACCAGTACACACACTGGAACTGGTACTCATTTCACACCGACCTCGGAAGGATGACAGGCTGAGTCAACCCCTGGTGTATTAATTCAGCAGCCGACGGGGCTTGAACTCAGGCCCCTAGGATCCCAAGCCGCCACCCTCACCACTGAGCCACACCAGGCTGTAATAAGACTGTTGTCTCGTCGCCAGGGCTACACCACGCTCTGCACAGTCATTCACAATTTCAGCTTGCTGAGATAGTAGGCTCTGTAAGAACTACCTTCAGTTTCCCATTGAACGGGTCTTTGTGCAGAAAGTTCAGAGTTCAAATTTGCATTACATCAAAAAAAAACTACTGCTTCTCGGAGATGCGAAATCTTCCACGTTTTCCGGCGCATGATATCTTTCTGGTGAACGACGGCTTTTTCGGGCTCATCTCGTCATCGTCTTGTTCTTTTTAGTTTGAGCATATTTTTTCTTTTTGTCTCAATTGACACGTTTCGTTAGTCAAATAGACATAATGGTATCAGTTCTACCGATAATACCGACAGCTGTCCAGCAAACTTTTTCACCGTCGCCTAGATTATATCAACGTTCACTCGGGAATTTTATTCCATTCGCTTAACAATGTCAGTCGGAAATTCAGTATATATTCTGAAATACGAACACAATAGTTTATCATTAGTTCACGAAAGGCAATTTCGCTAAATGCTGAATGACGGATACCCAGGACCTGAATTGACGCAGGTCAGTCAGTCACTGCACTGACGGCTCGGTTGAATTCAATGAGTAATGAGGCAGATGCAATACACAGATACTAAACAATAATCATCATTCGTACAACAAGCCGTGTCGAGTACAAGAACAAAAGACTAATTTCATGTGAAAATGGAAAATTTCCCAATTTTTGAGCCAACATTTCGGCACATATGTAACACTTTTTTGGGATCAAAAACCATTTTTTTTCGTGTTATTCTGTTGAACCAACCAGTAAGCACCAGCGAAAAATTTCATGAAATTCTGACATATAAATACATAAAATGCACATTATTTTACAATTTTGACAGCTGGTAGCAATCCCTAGACAATTTTTTTGGGTCATATTTTTTAATATTTTTTCTCATAAATAACCTTAATTCGGGTTTAGTCCTATGAAATTTTCCGAAAAAAATAAAATAAGACAGACCTAGATATCAAGGGTGAGTCAGAAGTAGCGCACCGACTTTCTGTCAGTGATTGTTTGTTTCGCTATTTGTATACGTGTGCAAGAATGTAGAAATAAATTGAATGACAATGTTTATCTAAACCATTTATTCAAGAAAAATTTTCACGGACTTGTACCAAAGCTAGGTTTTACTTGCAATTTCAAAGTGCCCTCCCTCGTGATCGATGCAATTTGCCAGCGAGCAGGCACGAGCGGCACACACGTTACAAGTCTCGAATCAATTTTCGCTCAAACTTTGCAGTGATTGAGCCTTATTCCTGAATTGGTACGAGGCATTTTACACGATAAACAAGGTCTTTACATGAGCCCCCAAAGAGAATTTAGAGTGTCAAGGCTGGGAGCGTGCGGCCAACGATCGGACCGCGGCGGCCGATCCACTTTTCTGGGAAAGTTTTCATCAAGCCACTGACGAATTAACGAACTAACGCGAGACTAAAAAGCAACATTAACAACAATAAAGGTCTTAACAGGCTATCTAACGGACAGACGCCAACACACTCTGCACACAGCACTGGACAAAATAAACGCATTGAAAAGACAAAGGTCTTCTGCAGCCAGGTGGGCAGGGAGTTTGAGGTCACAGTATTAGGGTACCTGAGCATACTGGGGAAAGGGATGCTCGTGGTAGCAGGCACCGACAAAAGGTTGTGTAGTTTGGTCACAGCCCGCACTAGTGGAGATCGTGTCCGTAAAGGAAGCTCGGTGGAGAAGAGTGGGTCACAAGGCGGGGATCAGCGTGCAACAAATACCAGACAGAGGCTATGGTATGGGGTCCTATCGCCCACCAAGTCCGACTTTCCCTTTCAAAAACCACACGCGACCTTTCAAATCCAAGACAACCTTCCCTCGGCATCTCAACTCTTACAATCACAACAACTCCGGAGGCCGTGCTTTTACGCCTGGAGCTCAGGGAGGAGCCATGGCGATAACCCGACGTCATTGTCCGTCCCGATTGACCGGGCCTTCAGGTGGTCCGCCTTTCTGGGCGGGGTTTCCGCCAGACACTGGTAGGACGCCCACACTGCCTAGTCTGGGTTTTGGGAAAGTGAATGGTGGCACAGCTAGACAACGAACCTCGGGATTCTGCTCAGAAAACGAGACAGCGGGTAGACGGTGGAAGCGCTTGTCAGCAAGTGCCCGTCGGATTTGGGCCTCAGAGACGAGACGAGTAGCAAGCGAGATGAAGGTCTGTGGATCAAACTAAAAGGGGAAATAAAATAAAAGGGGAAAAATGATTGATTAATCCTCAATATAGCCCATCGCAACACACTCCCTCATCTTCCCACTAGACAAAGGTAGGGACGCGACTACACGTAATTAAATGAAATAACTGATCGGGACAATGTATGTTGTATGCATATTGGTTCCTGAGAACCGTAAAAATATCATATGTGTGAAACTTTTGTTCTCATGGACAGGCGGTCACACGTGTAAGTCGCCTCAATTTTGTTAGCCACTTCAGAGAAGAAATTTTTGAAGGTTTAAAAAAACAACAACAATAAATGGCTGTCAATCACGTGGACTGATGACATCATGAATTTATTTTCCTGTGGCCATTTTATCCTAACTTTGACTCAAATTTTCGTACTGACGGATGGTGGTGTTCTACAATTGCATGTGATGAGTCATACGAGAGTACATATGCGTCTTAAAAAAATAAACTCATTTCCCATGAGGATACTTCTATGTGCAAGTTTCAAGTTTTTCACTTGGTGTGGTTTAGAGATACAAAGTCAAAGTTTTTCCAATATGGCTGTCAACAACCACGTGACTACGGATCATAATTAATCATAAAAACCTTCAAATGGCAAGTGCTCGCATGGTGAATTTTGTCTCATTACCGACGAGTGCGTTGCGGAGAAAACACGAAAGTTTGTGGCGGACAAACAAACAGAGACAGACAAAAACAATGGACCCAAAATGCCAATACCCTCTCCTTTGGTGAGGTAATCTGCTGGCTGCCAGACATGTGTCCGATCAGGTTAAATTCAGACGTATATTCCCCATCAACTACTAGATCATAATTTTGAAGTTTCACGTCGACTTGATGGCAGCAGTTCAAGCGAGAATTACAAAATATATTTTCCCTTTTTAAATCCAATATGCTTGCCAAACCCTCTTGACTTTCAATTATTCATGAACCCTGGTATCCCATGCTTAGGGAAAATGTATGGAAGTTTTCCCTCAATCTGTTCAGCTTTCTGGAGAGGATTTTTTTTAAGGTGTCAGAGTCAATCCAAAGCTGCCAAACCATGTGACCCTATGAACATCGATTAGGTGGGAACTTTTTGTTCCTTCAATGCGTTCATACCTGTAAAGTTCTCCTCGATCTCTTTAGCCATGTTGGAGGTTTGTTTTTTTAAATATTAATATGGCTGCCGAACCACGCGTGACTGATGATGTAATAACATTTTTTTCTCTGACCAATATGAGAAGGTACCTATGACGTAAAAAAAAATCACACTGATCTCCCCATTGGGGTGTACTTGACGTTGCAGCTATAATCTTTTTCCACAGAGTGGTTTTGGAATAGAGGTCAACATTTATCCTTCTTTTTTCCCACCATGGCTGCAGACCACGTGACCTATAACGTCATTACCATTTAATCTTTTAACAAATGAGTAGTCGCACCAATGGTGAAAATTTCGCATCAATCTGGCAAAGTGTTCAGAGGAAATGAAATAACCCAGAGAAAAGGGAATAAGAAAATGCAGACATGTTATGTATCCACGTCGGGACGCGATCACTTCACCACGCTCATGAGTTTACCCAGGCAAAGAATGGGTATCTCAGCTAGTATATCGATGTTTAACCCACCACCGCAACGTACACATCAAGAAGAACGAAGAACATTCACTAAGGTTGGTGAAAAATAGATTTATTTTTAAAACATCCCCATTGTGGTGGAAAGAAGCAAATTAATTTTCAACTAGATATTTTTTTTGGTTCAGAAAAAATATGTTTCACAAAAAATAAGTGACCACTATATTCGTTATTGGTGTGTGTCTGTCTGTCTGTCTGTTGTATGTCTGTACTTGTCTGTCTGTCTGTCTGTCCCGAGCATAGTCTGTGGGTTTTGATCGATCCTGAAATTTTGGTGGGAGGTTTAATATCATGATCTAGTTGTTGTTTCCTAGAATGGGCGTGTGCGCCCATTATGGGGAGCCATCCAAAAGTGTTTTTAGGGGGTAGCCGATTTCAATTTGCATCTTCTCCTAGGGGGTTTGTCGAATCTGACAGGGGTTTGGTATTTGGGTTAGCCCACTGGACCTGCATAGCCCACGGAGCTCGCATTTTTCATTTCGTCCCAGGTCAGGTCACAAGGTCACGAACTTAGAAAATTGGCGATTTTGAATAAAATCACTTCTCCGAGGGGTTTGTCGAATTGGCAGGGGTTTCGGTATTTGGTTAGCCGAATGGCACCTGCATAGCCCACAGGAGTCGATTTTTTTTTCGTCCAGGTCAACGGTCAAAGGTCACCAACTTAGGAAAATTTGAATTTTGACATAAAAATCAAACGACCGCCCAAACTTTGAGAGCTAGGATGACAATATTTTTTTATGCATAATCTTGAGGTAAAGTCTTGAACCATTTTGCTCTATTTGAACACTTGCCCGTGGCGCCCCTTCAAGTTTGTTTTTACGCTGATTTCATCAAAGTATGGATAATCGAGGAGTGGAAATGCCATATATAGCCTATATGGACGTTATATTGTTCCTGGAATGTTCAGAGGAAGTTTTGCACCAAAGGTCATAATCCTTGACCTTTGACCTTTAAAGTTCACAAAGGTCAAATTTTCAAAGTGTGTGGGAATCGAACCGGGTTTTCGACTCTTCGACGAACTAACTCACATAAGCTATAGCACGTATCCTTTTCCTTATTTTAATGTCACAACATTTTTTTGTGACTTTAAAGTTTATGAGAAGGTCAAATTTTTGAAAGTTGTTTTGAACGAAACCGGGTTTTCGACATTTTGCAGCTAATAACTGTCACTCGTACCCTCATGTTGATCATTTTTATAACTGGTCAAACATTATCACATTGTCTCATCCTTGACTTCTGAAACAATCTTGCAATCGTCAAATTACCGCTCGTGAACCATCGTCGTCTCCAGACTTGGTACTTATTTATATTCCATTGATTGAGAGAAAGTGACTTTTAAAGGATTATGGTTCGCTCTTACCTCCACATGATCTGCAAAAGGTGACATTTCTCATGCTGCGATGAAATTTTTACAAATGTTTTTTCAAGAGTTTTTTCAATCAAGAACAGTATTTCGATTTCTTCTCAAATGTGCAACTGGCAGTCGTGTTGGAGAAATGTTTTCTATACAACTTGCTAATTTGTAATGTGTTGACTTGCTCTAATTTAGGAAAGGGGATGTGCAAGCACATTCCAAAATGTTGTGTGGATGTCGTTACCCTGCGCACACTGATCCAAAAGCGGGTTAAGCCACAATTGCTTCAATGGTCCGTCTGATCAGCCATCAAACTCCACGATCTTTCTTGGCGAAACCACATTTTCAAATTGGCCTCCAAGCCAGCCGGCCACTGGGGCATCCTCGTCCTACACAATCCTTGCAGCAACTGAACTTATCCATATCACGAAGCTTTCATCCGCAGCCTGATAGTACCTGGTCCCCTCCCCTCTGGGCTGGCTCCTCAACCTCACATCTTGCTCAGCGTTGACGCTCGTGGAAACTAAGGCCTCTTCAACTTCATTGGAATCGCCCGTGATGAAGCTGAGTCTCTGGGTCTATGCACTTCCCCAGCGCAGTACAGGTCGAGTGTTCTCTCTGTCTCTACGCCTTTTTCTGATCTTTGCACCCCCTGCTCTTCTGCTCCTTTCCACCCCCCCTCCGCCAGGTTGCTGCAGGACTCACACAGTCACCATCACCATCTTCTGGTAAACACCGAAAGCCAGGATCACTGCTCTCCTCCACTCATTTGTTCTCTTCCCCCACCCCCCTTTGGGAATCAACTTCGCATGCTCTTCAATCTCTTCTTACCCTCCAGGTCTTAAGATAGCTGTTCACCGCATCGTCAAGATCGTCCCAATCCAAAACCATGATCTTTTCTACCCTTGTTAACCCCACATAAAATAGATAAATAATATGTCAAAAAACATAACAAAAGCTAAAAAAACAATATGAAGTATCTCTTGAAGTGATAAGTGGAATGATTAGCAGACCAAAAAAAAAATCCCTCCTCAAATTTTTCTAGTTTTTTTTTCCTCCTTGGAGTTTTCCTTCTCCATGCATGCGAGTTTTGCGTCCTGTTTTCGCCTGCTACGCCGGATCCACGATTCCACGCCTCGACTATATACTACAAAAAATTTTATTATGCAGAGCCCATTTCTCTCAAGTACTTTTCCCAATTATTTTCCCGATTCTTTTTTCCAAGCTTTGGTTTGCCATTTTTAACTCTATCTTATCTCACACACGCACCGATATATGTTAAGTGCTTGATTTACTGCTGTTTCTCTGGGGTTTCTGCAACATGCACACCAACATTCTGTGGTGTATATGTCGTTTTGAAAGTCCGTAAACTAGTAATGAGGCGGCAGAACATCCTTGACTGTGTTGTGGAATGTCAGAGAGCCCTTGTGCGAATGAGATGAAAAGGACTCGATGAAAGTTCCACGCTCGACACAGATTCAGATAATATTTTCGTGCTCATCTATGTTCTATGTTGTTCCATTGTGCACAGAAGCAGCATGTTGGGCCACACTACTGCAACGCCTAACGTTATGATAGAGGTTGAGAGATGTGGCAAGCCTAATTTTTCTCAAGCTTTGAGCTGAAAAAAAATCTTTCAAACAAATGGTAGCCCAACATTGTGTTTTCTTGCCGGAAAATCGTTTACTGCTGGGCATTCCAAAATTCGGCATTCCTGCTTTTCCTGGTTTTTTTTTGGTTCAAGCTCAGATAGATTTGGGGCTGGAACTGTCTCTAGTGGTACATTAGATGTGCCTTGTGCAGTTTATGGTTAAAGGTTGGGTTTAGGGTTAGCGGTTGGTTAGTGCAAATTAGGTGTTTGTGCTTGTGCAGTGTGCTCGTGTATCTTTCCCATCACTAAGCGAGGACTCATCGACTTGTAATTTTAGGTGGTTAAGAGATCCTTTTTGTCCTGTTGGGTCTGATCCGTTCAGTGTACTAGTATAGCTCTTCCACGAGACTCGACTGTGTGTATGAAAAGCTTTGAATTCGAGACTTCTGACTTTTTTTTCGGTTCGGCTGGGATTTATCTTGCTCGAAGCATCTCAATGCGAAGTTAGACGTGCTTGTGCATGTGATCTGTGCACTCGTTTCCCAACACTTCCAGTAAGACTCAACTTGTATTTTATGGCCTCACAAAGCCATCCCACACCAAGTGACTCAAATAAATGTGTGCAATGGTAAACAGCTTAGCCAGTTCGCTTCATAAAAAAGTTGCCTGATGATTGGATGGAAAAATGCACTAGATTTCTGGAGTTTTTATTTTAAAACGAATTTTAAAATCCTTATTTTACTTCCATTGAAGAATGTATTTGAACACCAGAGCAGGGCAATGTTGTTCAATTAACTTCATTCCTCTGCACCAAAGGTGGGGCGGAAGTTTGTGTTTATCAACCGGTCTGGTCTGTCTGTGACAGGACATTCTCAAAAAGTTGGTGGACGGATTTTGCGTGGACAGGTTGAGTGTGTGACAAGGACGAAATAATTTGATTCTTTCGGATATATCCGGTACTCGAATGTTTAAGTGATTCTTTCACCATCGAGCGATATAGGCCAAAAGCGAGATGTAGCACGATAATCCTCAAAACAGTTATGGAAGGATTCTGCAGAAACTTTGTGTGTCAGGTTGGGTGTGTGACGAGACAAATTGGATTCAATTTTAGTGAAGATCCGGATCCGACCAACTCGAATTTTTAAAAGTAAATCTCTTCCCTGAGAACTCGGCTAAAAATGATATATATAGCTTGGTCTCAAAAAGTTGTGGATGGATTCGGACGAAACTTGGTGGACAGGTTGGTGAGGTGGACAAGGAATGTCGATCACGATTTTGGTAGCAGTTGTCATCGCAATGTGTCAGGGCTTTGCCAAGCATAAAACGTTTGTATTCATCTAAAGTAGGGGTTCCCCAAACCTGGGGTCATGACCCAAACTTGAAACCTCCCTCAAAATCAAGCTTTTTGAAGAGTGTTTTTCGTGTCGAAAAGCGTTTTTCTCTCCGACAATTTTTATCATAGGTTACCGGTTCCTTTGGGTCATGAATTATTTCAAATTTTTTGGGTCATCGAACAAAAAGTTTGGGAACTACTGACTGAAGTGTTGGCTTCTGTTTACTGTGATACTGAAAAACATTCTCAGTTGATCGCTTAATCTTACAGCAAACGGAACAATGATATTCTCAGCCTGTATCTTATGCATGGTGTACTGTCAGCTTTGGAGGGTAACTTTTCAACGATTGAAAGGACGCTCTTGTAAACCATTTTGAAATGTTTTTTTTTTTTTGGACCATACCTTGACACAAGGCATTGGACACTGCCAAAGCGTTTTTCCTTGGCTATTTGGCAACAACTTGACGGGTCGCCATCCGACCATTCTGGAGCAAGCTGTGCCAAATGAATGCTGTGCTCCTCTACCGTACAGTGGTCCCCATTTCGCCGACACTCAGGAAGGATGACGAGGCTGATCAACACCACAAGGCTCGAACTCAGGACCCGAGGATCCCAAATCGTTTTTATGTAACGAAGATGCATCATATCTTTACCATACCGTTGAGCCTCATACTGACCATCCAACCAATACTGTCTTCAATGAAAAGTAAGGGAATTAACCCAAGCTTTGAGGCACATTCAGTGTTGGGCCGACTGATATTCTATACAGTATCTTCAAGTGCAGTGAAATTTGTGCGATGCTTCAAAAAGGTTTCCAGTATGTACCTGCACCATAAAATATTTGTCAAAGAGTTAAATGTTTGCTGATGCCTCCACGCTTCCACCCAAATTGAATTGTGGATCCTTCCATCTATGGTCCACACCAGGTTATTCAGTGCGTATTGTAGATCCAACTGTTCTACATAGTTCCAAGAGGAAGTGAAGACCAGATTTGCTCATAAAGAGAGCTGTCCTTGCATTCTGGTTGCTTTTCTGTGGGGAACAGTTATCCAAAGGTCGGAATAATAAAAATGATTTATTCATTTCCACGTATCACAATATACTGTCAATTTCACGTAATTTAATTGTGAAGGAAAGTAAAGGAGAGAAAAAATTGATCATTTAAAAGATAAATACCATAATGTTAAATAGAAAATAATAGAAAAAAAATCAGTTTTAAAAAATCAGTTTTTAATATCCCAAGAAGCAAGCCAAAGATTTATAAAACTGCAGAGGCAATTGTTGGGAATCAAGTTCTCACTAATCGGGCAGCCGATTCAGTCCACCACAGGCAGTTTCCATTTTCAAAAGAACTTTTTCCTCGATCTCCTGAGGCGTGATCAGACAAACAGCTGCACTGCCTCGCGTATAACCTAGGATCCTCCGTGAACACTCTGGGACCGGAATGGCCATCCATGCTTGCAGACCAAGTTTGAAACTCTAACTAAAGCGGTCATCCCATCACTGTCTATGCGTGCGACGACTTCATCATGTGAAGAAACGACATTTATCTCAACTGTCCCCAATAAATAAGACTGGAAAGATGGTCCCCTGATACAGAGTCTACACAGGCAGGATACCAAGTGTTTGTGCCATAGTCATGAAAGCAACAAACAAGAATGGTCTCTAGAGCGCCGACCAAAGAAGATAGTCTACGGAGAGTGGTGAAAGGCAAGCACTCACAAAGGCGGGCTGATGGAACGTCAAAAGACTGCTCAAGTCCACATTGAAGCCTTTGCAACATCAAATGGTTGTAACTGGGAACGGGTAGCTCACTTTTAAGAGTGTGGTGCAGTTAAGTCAAGTGGAGCCACAGGTTTGGAATCTCGTAATCAATGATAATCCAAGCGGCGCCTTGAAAGTCTTGTCAAGATCTCATCATTCTGGCCCAAACCCTTAGTTCACTGTGCACCATGTGGCAAGGTTTTATGCAAGATTGGCTTCAGTCGCATTATCACGGGACAATAAAAACCATTAGATGCAATTAACGGTGGCAATGCTTCATCACGGATGGACAACACAATTACTGGAGATAACATTGTTGTTGACGACTTCTGCATGAAATACCACAAAGATTCCTAGCATTAAATGGCAAGAACACATTACTTCACACACAGTCTATAAACAGTTTGAATCTGTACGGAAACCATTGAAGGTACCAAAGAAGAGCTGAGACCAGTCACACAGGAGGAGGGTCTGGAGGTTGGCTTCCAGCTTCATTTATAACGGAAAGAAACAGGGAGACCCACC
>CM068968.1:17679155-17694283 GCA_035128595.1 Eptatretus atami
ATGATGTCTGTCTGTCTGGTCTGTCTGTCTGTCTCCCGAGCATAGATCTGGGGTTTTGATCCGATCCTGAATAAAAAAATTTTGGTGGGAGGTTTATATCCATGATCTAGTTGTGTTTCCTGAGAATGGGCGTGGTGCACCCATTATGGGCGGAAGCCATGCCCATAGTAAAACGTGTTTTTAGGGGTAGCCGATTTCAATTTGCATCTTCTTCCTAGGGGGTTTGTCGAATCTGGAGGGTTTCGGTTATTTGTAGCCAATGGGACCTGCATAGCCGCCACGGAGCTCGATTTTTCATTTTCTCCGAGGTCAATGGTCAAAGTCACGAATTAGAAAATTGCGAATTGTGACATAAAAATCCATCTTCTCCGAGGGTTTGTCGAATCTGGCAGGGGTTTCGGTTATTTGGTAGCCCAATGGCACCTGCATAGCCCCACGGAGCGTCGATTTTTCTTTTTCGTCCCAAGGTCAAGGTCACAAGGTCACGAACTTAGAAAAATTTGAATTTTGACATTTAAAAATCAAACGACCCGCCCCAAACTTGAAGAGCTAGGATGACAATTATTTTTATGGCATCAATCTTGGTCATTCCTCAACCTAAAGTCTTTGACCTTTTGCTCTATCTTGAACACCCTTGCCGTGGCGCCCCTTTTCAAGTTTGTTTTTACGCTGGATTTCATCAAGTAGGAATCCGAGGATGGAAATCGCATGAACCCCTATAACCATTTATATTCTGGAATGTTCCAGGTTGACACAAGGTCATAATCCTTGACCTTTGACCCTTTAAAGTTCACAAAGTCAAAATTTAATGTGGATCAACGGGTTTTCAGACCCTTCGTCGACGAACTAACTTCCATAGCTATCACGTATCTGTTATCCTTATTTAATGATCCACAACATGTTGTTGTGACCTTTACATTCATGCAAGACAAATTTGAAAGGTTTTTGAACAAACCGGTGTTTTCGACATTTGCAAGCCTAATAACTTCCTCGTACCATAGCATGTGATCATTTTATTTAACTTGGTCCAACCATTATCACATCGTCTCATCCTTGACTCTAAACAATTCACATCGTCAAATACCGCTCGTGAACCATCGTCGTCCTCAGGACTTTTGTACTTATTTAATTCCATTGGATTGAGAGAAAGTTGACTTTTAAAGATTTGGTTTCCTCTTACCTCCACATTGATCTGCAAAAAAGGTGACATTTCTCATTGCTGCGATGAAATTTTACAATGTTTTCAGATTTTGTTCAAATTCAAGAACAGTATTTCCGATTCTTCTCAAATGTGCAATGCAGTGTTGAGAAATGTTTCTTATACAACTTGCTTAATTTGTAATGTGTTTGACTTGCTTGGAATTAGGAGGGGATGTGCAAGCACATTCCCAAAACTGTTTGTGTGCATGCGTTTACCCTGCGCACCTGAGCCAAAAGCGGGGTTAAGCAATTGCTTATGTCCGTCTGCTCAGCCATTCAAACTCCACGATACTTTCTTGGACAAACACATTCAAACGTTGCCTCCAAAGCCAGCCCGTGGACTGGCATCCTCCGTTCTACAAATTCCTTTTGGCACATCTGAACTGCCTATCCATCCACAAAGCTTTCATCGCAGCTTGATGGGAGGTTTACTGCTCTTCCCCTCTGTGGCGCTGGCTCCTCTGCCTCACATTCTTGCTCAGGCTTGACGGCTGTGGAAACTAAGGGCCTTCAACTTATTGGAATCGCCGTGATGAAGCTGAGTCTCTGGGCTCTATTCACTTCCCCAGCGCAGACAGGTCAGTGTTCTCTCTGTCTTCTTACCGCCTCTTTTCTGATCTTGCACCCCCTGCTCTTTCTGCTCCCTTTCCACCCCCCCCCCCCCAGGTTGCATGCAGGGACTCACACAGTCCACCATCAACCATCTTCTGGTAAAACTACCGAAAGCAGGATCACTTGGCTCTCTCCACTCATTTGTTCCTCTCCCCACCCCCCCTTGTGGAATCAACTTCCGCATCCTCTTCAATCTCATTCTTCCTCCAGGCTTCAAGATAGCTGTTCACCGCATCTCAGACCGTCCCCAATCCCAAAACCATGATCTTTTCTACCCTTGTTTAACCCCACAAAAAATCCCTCCTCATTTTCTAGTTTTTTTTTCCTCTTTGGAGTTTCCCTTCTCCATGCATGCGAGTTTGCGTCCTGTTTTCGCCTGCCTACGCCGTGATCCACGATTCCACGACCCTCGACTATATATCAAAAAAACTTTATTAGGCAGAGGCCATTCATTCTTCAAGTACTTTTCCAAGTATTTTTCCTGGTTCTTTTTTCAAGCTTTGTTGCCATTTTAACTCTATCCTTATCTCACACGCACGATATATGTTAACGTGCTTGATTAACTGCTGTTTCTTGGGTTTCTGCACATGCACACCGAACATTCTGTTGTGTTTATGTCGTTTTGAAAGTTCCTGTACATTAATAGGGCGCCACAACCATCCTTACTGTGTTGTGAATGTTCAGCAAGAGGCCCTTGTGCGAGTGAAGATGAAAAAGGACTCCGGATGAAAGTTCGCTCGACCACAGAATTCAGATAATATTTTCGTGCTCATTTATGTTCTATGTTGTCCATTGTGCCACAGCAGCAGCAGTTGGGCCCACTACTGACACGGCCACGTATGATAGAGGTGAGAGATGGTTGCAAGCCTATTTTCTCAAGCTTGAGCTGAAAAAAAAAATCTTTCAAACAAATGTGCCCAACATTGTGTTTCTTGCCGGAAATCGTTTACTGTTTACTGGGAATTCCCAAAAATTCGGCATTTCCTGCCTTTTTCCTGGTTTTTTTGGTTCAAGCTTCAGATTATTGGCTGTAACTGTCTCTAGTTGCGTAAATGTAGATGTGCTTGTTCAGTTCATGGTTAAGCGTTGGGTTAGTTAGCGTTGGTTAGGTGGAAATGTAGATGTGTTTTGCTTGTGAGTGTTGCTCCGTGTATCTTTCCCAACACTAAGGAGAAGACTCATCGACTTGTATTTTATGTGTTCAGAGATCTTATTGTCCTGTGGGTCCTGATCCGTTCAGTGTACTAACTAGCTCTTCCACGAGACTCGACTGTGTGTATGAAAAAAGTTTGATTCGAACTTCTGACTTTTTTCGGTTCGGGCTGATGTTATCTTGCTCGAGCATTCAAATGGAAAAGTGTAGAGTGTTGTGCAGTGTGCTCTGCTCCACCTCGTTTCCCAACACTCCCAGTAAAGAACTCCAAACTTGTTATTTTATGGCCTACAAAGCCATCACAACCAAGTGACTCATAAATGTGTGGCAATGGTAAAAGCTACCAGTTCGCTCATAAAAAAGTTGCCTGATGATTGGATGCGGAAAAACTGCACTAGATGTCTGGTTTTTATTTTAAACGAATTTAAGAATCCTTTATTTTATTCCATTGAAGAATTGTATTTGAAACCAGAGCAGGCAATGTGTTCAATTAACTTCAGTTACCCTGCACCAAAGGTGTGGCGGAAGTTGTGTTTTCACCGGTCTGTCTGTCTGTGAACAGGACATCTCAAAAATTGGTGGACGGATTTGGTGGACAGGTTGACGTGTGTGACAGACGAAATAATTGATTCTTTCGGATAATATCGGATACTCGAATGTTTAAGTGATTCTTCCACCATCGAGAGATATGAGGCCAAAACCGAGATGTAGCACGATATCTCAAAAAAGTTATGGAGGATTCTGCAGAAACTTTTGGGACAGTTGGGTGTGTGAGGGACCAAATTGATTCATTTTAGTGAAATCGGATCCGACAACTCGAATTTATTAAAAGTAGATCTTCACCATTGAGAACTCGGGCTGAAAAATGATATATTATAGCTTGGTCTCAAAGTTGTGGATGGATTCGGACGAAACTTGGTGGACAGGTTGGTGAGGGTGACAAGATAAGTCCGATCAGATTTTGGTAGCAAGTTGTCTCGCAATGTAGGTAGGCCTTTGCCAAGATAAAACGTTTGTATTCATCTAAAGTAGGGGTTCCCCAAACCTGGGGTCATTGACCCAAAACTTGAAACCCTCCTCAAAAATCAAGCTTTTGGAAGAGTGTTTTTCGTATGTCGAAAAAGCGTTTTTCTCCGACAAATTTTATCATAGGTACCGGTTCCTTGGGTCATGAATTATTTCAAATTTGGGTCCATGGAACCAAAATTTGTGGAACTACTGACTGAAGTGTGGCATTCTGGACTGTGATACTGAAAAAACCATTTTCTCAGTGATGCCTTAATCATTACAGCAACGAAACATGATATTCTCCAAGCGTGTAGCTTATGCATGGGTTGTACTGTCAGCTTTGGAGGCTGTAACTTTTCAACGATTGAAAAGGAAGCTCTTGTACCATTTTGATGTTTTTTTTTTTTTTGGACCCATACTCTTGAAACAAGCATGGAACATGCCAAAGCAGTTTTCCTTGGCTATTTGGCACATCCGTGTTATTTGGACGGGTCGCCACTCCGACCATTTCTTGGAGCCAGCTGATGCCAAATGATGCTGTGCTCCTCTACCGCGTACAGTGGTACTCATTTCGCCGACCTCAGGAGGATGACGCTGAGTCAACACCACAAGGCTCGAACTCAGGGACCCGAGGAATCCCAAATCGTTTTTATGTAACGAAGATGCATATATCTTTACCATCAACGTTGAGCTCCATTACTGACCATCAAACCAATACTGTCTTCAATGAAAAAGTAAGGGAATTAACCCCAAGCCTTGGGCACACAGTCAGTGTTGGGCAATGACTGAGTATTCTATACAGTATCTTCAAGGCAGTGAAAATTTGTGCCGATGCTTCAAAAGCGTTTCCATGATGTACCTGCACCTAAAATATTTGTCCAAAGAGATGTTTGGACTGATAATGCTCCCATCGCTTCCACACAAATTGAATTGTGGATCCTTCCCATCTATGGTCAAACCAGGTTATCAGTGGCGTTATGATGATCAACTGTATCCTACAAGTTCCAAGAGAAGTGAGACCAGAATCTGCATAAAGACGAGCTGTCCTTGCATTCGGTTTGCTTTCTGTGGGGAAACAGTTATCCAAGGTCGAATAATAAAATGATTTATTCAATTCACGTTATCACATTATAATGTCAAATTTCACGTAAAATTAATGTGAAGGAAAGTTAAAGAGAGAGAAAAAATTGATCATTTAAAAGATAAATACCATAATGTTTAAAATTAGCAAAATAATAGAAAAAAAATCAGTTTTTAAAAAAAATCAGTTTTTAAATATCCAGAGCAGCAAAGATTAATAAAACTTGCAAGCAATTTGGGAATCAATGTTCACTAATCGGCAGCCGTTCAGTCCACACAGGAGTCTCCATTTCAAAGAGACTTTTTCCTCGATCTCCTGAGCGTGACAGACAAAAAAAACCAAGCTGCCCTGCCTCGCAGTATACCATAGGATCCTCGTGAACACCTCTGGGACCGGAATGGCATCCCCGCTTGCGACCAAGTTGAAACTCTATAAAAGCCGGTATCATCCCATCATGCTCTATGCCGTGCGAGACTTTTCATCATCTGAAGAAACGACCATTTATACTCAACTGTCCCAATACAATAAGATGGAAAGATGGTCCCTTGATACAGAGGTTCCTTACAAAAACAGGGGCAAAAAAAAAGGGGGGGATACCCAAGTGTTTGTGCCATAGTCATGAAGCACAAACAAGATGGTCATCTAGAGGCGCCGACCAAAGAAGATAGTTACGAGAGCTGGCTGAAAGCAAGCCATCACAAAGGCGGGCGAATGCGAGATGTACAAAGACTGCTCAAAGTCCACATTGAAGCTCTGCACATCAATGTTGATAACTGGGAACGGTGGTTACTCACTATTTTAAAGTCGTGGTGCAAGTTTAAGTCAGTGGAAGCATTCGGTTTTGAATCTCGTATCAATGATAAATCCAAGCGGCGCCTTGAAAGTTCTTGTCAAGATCTCATCATTTGCCCAAACCCTAGTTCACCTGCTGCACAATGGGAAGGTTTTATGCAAGAATGCGGCTTAGTCGCCATTCACGGCACATCAAAAACCATTAGATGCAAATTACGGCATGCATCTTCACACGGTGATGGACAACACAATTACTGGAGATAACATTGTTGTTACGACTTCTGAAATGAAATGCCACAAAGGATTCCTAGCATTAATGGCAAGACAATTACTTCACCAACAGGTCTATAAACAAGTTGATTCTGTACGGAAACAATTTGAAGGACCAAAGGCAAGAGCTTGAGACCAGTCACACAGGAGGAGGTCTGGAGGGGCTTCAAGTTCATTATAACGCGAAAGAAACAGGGCAGGACCCCCAAACACAATGCGAATTCAAAATGTATTTTGCTATGCAATGGGCAGATACAAATGAAATAACATCGTTTACAAGAGGACCTTCCAGAACCACATGTTGTCCGAGACTTCTAAACAATGACATTTTTCTAGCTAATGGTAATCTTTTTAATTTACTGATTAGAAGCAGTGGAGAAAGGTATTTCATTGTCACATGGCACAAATATTTCAAAATCAAGAGTACTGCTTATGGATGTCCATCGGTCAAGGAGGGTGGAGGTGTTAAACCCATCCCCCAAAATCTGCCCTGCCTTCACAGCGAAGCCACAAATGTTGCTCCAGCTCCCACCCAATGATTCACGCGACCAAAGGAAACTCATTCTCTCTTCTACTTGATCAAGTGCCTTTCTTCGACAATTACATGCAACACGCGCCAAGTACACACAGATGCATTAACAAGTTTTGACTGTTCACAATATAACTCAATAGAACAATATTAGGCTCAGATTGAAAACTTGTGATCACAGTCACTCGTTGGAGACACAAATGATAAGTAATGTTAAGCAAATGTTAAAGCGGTGGGTGCGGTGTATGAAGCATGTAAAGGCATGAATTGCAGGTCGAGTTCGAATCTCCATCAACGACCAAAGAGATTCCGTGCCCAAAATGTTAATTTGTTGTACTGCCTCAGCCGAAACCGCCCTCAAAGAAGAGGGCCAAAACAGACAGGGAAGGACAAAAAGCTCCAAGGCATGGCAATTGACTCAGACCTTTTACCTTTCATCATTGGCCAACGAATCACACGTCGTGGAGAAAATACAAACCAGCTTACTCTCAAGTTGGTGATGAAATTTCCTAGGACAAAAAATAAATTACGATTAGTATTATTATTTAATATGCAGCCCCCATAGCTGCTTGTTACATTCATTGCTGAAGCGCTGTTAGCACCGATTGCAGTGTCCATTTCCAGTAAGCTGGTAACTCATTCGCCGGACCTCGGCGAAGGATGGCTGGCTGAGTCAACCCCACCTGGTGTTATTTAACGGGGTAAACAGGGGCTTGAACTCAAGACTCTAAAGGTCTTAGCCAGCCACCTTAACGGTTAAGCCAGCACCAGGCTTAATTTTGAAGAAATTCAGAAGGGGTGGAAAGCAACTGTGAAAACAATGTCTTTTTTAAGCACGTATTCTGCCTTTGCTGACCAAATATAGAAAAGAAAGGGCGTCTGCTGTGAAATTTATTTTTTCCTCAAAATGTAATTCAAGGAAATGCAGTACTTCTTGTTTAGGATTTTGGCAATTGAACATGTTTTGGGCAAAGTCAATCCATTCAAATAAATTTCCCTTCATATTCGAACATCGTCTTCCCATCAACAGTCATTTGCATGACCGAATCCACATCAACACCTTCCCCAATGTTTCGGTGCGGTTGTTGAAAATGCCTTGCACTCTCAGCCACTGACTATCTCTACATTTTCCTTTCATTTCCTCTGTTGGGTGTGTGCAGCATAAAACTGTTCGGATAGTGCAGCTGTTGTTCCTGCAAAATCATTGTCGAAAAACAGTCAATGCTATTCCAATATGCTCGGCAATGGACGGATAGTAGACTTGATAATGTCATCCACTTTACTCACAGGTTTACTGGAGGACCGAACAGAATCACATTGTTCCTTAAACTCGACAATGAAGAACTTCTCAACTAATCATGTGTGTTTTTATTGCAGTGGGCGTGGCCTGTTTTTTGCGTACAAGTCATGGTCAATGCACAAAATATTATTTGAAACTCAAGCTTACCATTCAGTGTCCATTGGTAGAGAAGGGGGTGGGGGTGGGGGTGAAAATCTTAACCCCACCCACCTGGATCCCCCCTGCCTCTTCACATCAAAGCTGCAAAGGTGCTCCCAGATTAAGGGCAACCGAAACCTGTGAATCAAGTGATGAAGAAAAAGAATCATCTCGACTTGCATGCACAAATACAACAGAGACCTTAACAAAAGGTTGACTGTTTCACATGGAACACAAACCAAAAATACTAGCCTCAGATTGAAAAATTATGATCATGCAGTCACTCATTGGAGACAACAAACAATGATAAGTAAAGTATGTAAGCGGTGGGTGGGATGTAGCAGTACGGCACAAAAAATTGTGGTTCGAGTCGAATCTCCATCATGACCAAAGAGATTCCGTGCCAAAATGTTAAAAACTGTCGTCACTGCTTCAGCCACAAAAACTGCCCTTCAAAGGAAAGGGCCCCAAACAGACAGGGAAAGGACAAGCCTCCAAGCATGCAACGACTCAGACCTTTTACCTTTAATCATTGCGCCAAAGACACACGTCGTGAGAAAAGAAAAACAGCTACCTCTCAAGTTGGTGATGAAATTTCCCTAGGAAAAATAAATAAATTAATGGAAGGTTAGGAATGCAATTATCAAAACAATGGCTTTAAAGAACATTCTGTTACCTGGCCTACCATCAAAAGTGGCACCTACTTGGGAATATCAATCGTTTTTGCATGGTCATCACTTGTTCTAACGTTTAGATTTTGAGATTTCTATTTTGTTGGCATCGAGTGTGCCCGAGACACACCGATAACTTGTCTTTTAAAAAGACTATATATCAGTTTACCCTTATCTCTCAATGTGAAGAATCTCTTAAAAAAATATCATATCCGGATCAGATTCGTGATCTTTCACCAAATCGAATCAGTTTGTCGTCACACACAACCTGCCCACCAAATTTCATCTGGATCGGTCCACAACTTTGAGATATTCTGCACCACAAACAAAGCAAACAAAAAATTGAATTGCTCGTTGAGCCAAGGAATTGCCGTAATAACTTTATCATATCTCCATGCATCTCTGAAAAAACAAAACTTGGAAATCAATTGCGTTCTTACAAGTCGATAGTGCTACTGTTTAATAATTTATAGCACTTAGTTTGGTCATGATCATTAACTTGGAAGTCAATCGGACTTTGAATGGCGTTTTTATCGCAATTTGAAAGTTTTGACCGACCCCCCTGACATTCAACCTCGACCGCTAAGAAGGGTGTTGGTGTGACACCCCAATGAGACATATGCTTGGATGCAGTATTGGAAGATGCACATTTTGGCGATTTTGGTTTGAAGTCGATACGACCATTTTAGCGACATTTATTGCCGAAAACAAGAATTTCGGTTTTTTCGGTGACCTTGACCTTTGAACCTAGATCACCAAAAACGACAAGTGTCTAAGTTGGACCCATGGCCGACGTCATGTACCCAGGTTTGGTATGATCCGTGAAACGGTGTGGCTGCTACAGGGTAAACAAACACACAAAACAAACAGACAGGACACACTCAAACCGACCACCATAATTGCCGAAAATCTGAAGGATGCCGCAATAACAGAAGACGTCGTGTAAGAGCACGACACTTGCAAAATTCCAGCAACAAGTTTGACCTCATAAAATAATTGGTGTTGAATTCAATGACCAAAATATCCAATTCCTCTTTCAATTTCATGTCAATCGGATGAAGAATTAAATGTTTTTAGAAATCGCATTATGTTGACCTTCAAAAATAATTCGCTGGTTTAATTCAATGACCTGAAATATAATCCACTTCAAATTTCTAAGTCAATGTGATGAAAATTGAAGATTTTAAAATACCACCTAGTTGTTGACCGTTTGGCCTACATTGCCTTTTGACCTCAAAACAATTGGCTTCCTGCTTTATAACAAACTGGTGTTATTAACAAAGCTTATAACAAACTGCATGTGGTAAAGTTTCATGAAGATCGGTTTTAGGAATTGTGACCCACAGGTGATTAGACAGGACAACAAAATAACAAAAATCAATTGACCAATATACAGGGTGGGGGGTACTTATATCTGACGTTTTTTTTCCTTTACAACTTTTTTGTTTTCTATAACAAATTTTAAAAAAAATTCTATCCAACAAAGGCACATACTTCAAGTTTTTAAAATCAATTTTGATCTTTATTTCTTAAAAAATTATATCAGAAAAAATGGGCCCCTTTCAAATTCGTGCATTAATGACAGCGGATCATCATGTTGTTCATTTACCGACAAACATGTCTCTTGATTCAATGATGGTTTGCCTTCAATTCATCGATCGATGTTGATGTTCCTTATAAAACTTTCCCCTTCAGAAACCCCATAGGAAAACTCGGTGGAGTCTAAATCTGCCAAATCAAAGTTATGTCTCATCTGTCGATGATGAACCTCTGTTTGTGGAAATTGGCATGCTCATTACATTTTAAAAAAAATTGAAATTAAAAAAAAAAAATGCTCATTGCATTTAAATCGCTCCGATCATTAAAATTTCAAGATATAGATAATATTAGAAAACAAAGAAAACAATACTAGTTATACCAAGATTGCTTCCGGCGAGAAAGATTGCAAATGTGTCAGATATAAATGCCCCACCTGTACTTGAAAAATCTTTGATTTTGTCAGGTAAAAGAGGAACAGAGAGGGTGAAAAGAAACCTCCTTCACCTTCGTTGTGAGGTAATAAATACCTTTACCATTAATTATTCACAAAATATGTCACAAACAACTCGTGACGTAAACCAGATACATTAACGCCATTGCTCACGTTACATCCAGGTAGGGAGCAGCTTCGTACGCGGTTCGAAACGCAATCATAATTGTATTTGGAGGAAACTTATGAAACCTCCCACACCACCTTAGGATAACCGGCTGGGACCCGAAAACATTCCAGATTTGCAGGGCTTGCCCAAATGAGGAGTTACTTTGGGACGGCGGACAGACAGACACAACTAATTTGTAACCACTTATATATATATATTGCAAAATTCCAACTCCGCAATAAAAACAAAAAAATAGGATCAATGATACGGTTTGCGAACATGTGAAAGAACCTCAGTTTTTTTGCCTCTCATTATTTACCATCATCAGTACTTTTTTGGAAACTGTGCTCGAACATGTTCAACATCTTCAGATGCTTGCGCTGCGGCCGGACTGTCCCTTCCTCTGTTGGACACCACCAATATCCTTAAAACTTTTTGTGCCACTCAGGAATCGATTCTCCTCAGAGGTGGCTGCCTTCCATGGGTCGTCCGGAAGAACTCCGTTGAACCTGGTGTAGCAAGTTGGTCTCTATAAACCAAACACTACACACACTGTGGGGACACCATTGCAAGCAAATGGATGTCACATGTTACAGGGGTACCTACCAAAGAAGGGTTTTTTTTGGGGGGGGATTGCGATTAAAACCGGAAAATGTTGTTCACATGCAGTAAATAATGACATACCCATCCCTGTCTGTTTCTAAAAATTATTCCAAATTTTTGGCCCATTTATCTTCTCAATGGCACCTGCATAGCCCCACGGAGCTCGATTTTTCTTTTTCGTCCCAAGGTCAAGGTCACAAGGTCACCAACTTAGAAAATTTTGAATTTTGACATAAAAATCAAACGACCGCCCAAACTTTGAGAGCTAGGATGACAATTATATTTTTATGGCATCAATCCTTAGGTCATTCCCACCTAAAGTCTTTGAACCATTTTGCTCTATCTTGAACACCTTGCCCTGCGCCCCCTTCAAGTTTTGTTTTTACGCTGATTTCATCAAAGTAGATAATCCATGGAAATGCGATTGAACACCTATAGACATTTATATTTCTGGAATGTTCCGAGTTTTGCACAACAAGGTCATAATCCTTGACCTTTGACCTTTAAAGTTCCACAAAGTCAAATTGGAATCGAACACGGGTTTTCAGACCTTCTGTCGACGAACTAACTCCAATAGCATAGCACGTATCTGTTTCTTATTTAATGTCCACAACATTGTTGTTGTGACCTTTAAGTTTATGCAAAGGTACAAATTTGAAAGTGTTTAACGAAACCGGTGTTTCGACATTTTGCAGCTAATAATCTGTCACTCGTACCACATCATGTGATCATTTTATAACTTGTCACCATATCACAATCGTCTCTATCCTATGACTTCTGAAACAATCGACATCGTCAAATACCGCTCGTGAACCATCGTCGTCCTCAGACTTGTACTTATTTAATTCCATTGATTGAGAGAAAGTGACTTTTAAAGGATTATGGTTTCCTACTTACCTCCACATGATCTGCAAAAAGGTGACATTTCTCATGCTGCGATGAAATTTTACAATGTTTTCAGAGTTTTGTTCAAATTCAAGAACAGTATTTCGATTTCTTCTCAAATGTGCAATGGCAGTGTGTTGGAGAAATGTTTTCTTATACTAACTTGCTTAATTTGTAATGTGTTGACTTGCTTGAATTAGGAGGGGATGTGCAAGCACATTCCAAACTGTTTGTGTGCATGTCGTTACCCTGCGCACCTGAGTCCAAAAGCGGGGTTAAGCAATTGCTTCATGTCCGTCTGATCAGCCATTCAAACTCCCACGATCTTTCTTGGACAAACACATTTCAACGTTGGCCTCCAAAGCCAGCCGTGGACTGGGCATCCTCCGTCGTACAAATTCCTTCTTTGGCACATCTGAACTCCTATCCATCCACAAAGCTTTCATCCGCAGCTTGATGGAGTACTGCTCTCCCCTCTGGGCTGGCTCCTCTGCCTCACATCTTGCTCAGCTTGACGCTGTGAAACTTTAGGCCTTCAACTTCATTGGAATCGCCCGTGATGAAGCTGAGTCTCTGGTCTATCACTTCCCCAGCGCAGACAGGTCAGTGTTCTCTCTGTCTTCTACCGCCTCTTTTCTGATCTTGCACCCCTGCTCTTTCTGCTCCCTTTCCCACCCCCCCCCCCCCCAGGTGCTGCAGGACTCCACACAGTCCACCATCAACCATCTTCTGGTAAAACTACCGAAAGCCAGGATCACTGCTCTCCTCCACTCATTTGTTCCTCTTCCCCACCCCCCCTTTGGAATCAACTTCCGCATCCTCTTCAATCTCATTCTTCCCTCCAGGTCTTCAAGATAGCTGTTCACCGCCATCTCAGATCGTCCCCAATCCAAAACCATGATCTTTTCTACCCTTGTTAACCCCACAAAAATCCCTCCTCATTTTCTAGTTTTTTTTTCCTCTTGGAGTTTCCTTCTCCATGCATGCGAGTTTTGCGTCCTGTTTTCGCCTGCTACGCCGTGATCCACGATTCCACGACCCTCGACTATATATACAAAAAAACTTTTATTATGCAGAGGCCCATCACTTCTCTCAAGTACTTTTCCAAGTATTTCCGGATTCTTTTTTCAAGCTTTGTTTGCCATTTTAACTCTATCCTTATCTCACACGCACGATATATGTTAACGTGCTTGATTAACTGCTGTTTCTTGGGGTTTCTGCACATGCACACCGAACATTCTGTGGTGTATTATGTCGTTTTGAAAGTCCTGTACTAGTAATAGGCGGCCACAACCATCCTTGACTGTGTTGTGGAATGTCAGCAGAGGCCCTTGTGCGAATGAGATGAAAAAGGACTCCGATGAAAGTTCCGCTCGACACAGAATTCAGATAATATTTTCGTGCTCATTATGTTCTATGTTGTCCATTGTGCCACAGCAGCAGCAGTTGGGCCACACTACTGACACGCCACGTATGATAGAGGTGAGAGATGGTGCAAGCCTAATTTTCTCAAGCTTGAGCTGAAAAAAAATCTTTCAAACAAATGTAGCCCAACATTGTGTTTCTTGCCGGAAAATCGTTTACTGGGAATTCCAAAATTCGGCATTCCTGCCTTTTCCTGGTTTTTTTTGGTTCAAGCTCAGATAATTTGGGCTGGAACTGTCTCTAGTGGTAAATGTAGATGTGCTTGTGCAGTTATGGTTAAGGTTGGGTTAGGGTTAGGGTTGGTTAGTGGCAAATGTAGATGTGTTTGTGCTTGTGCAGTGTGCTCCGTGTATCTTTCCCAACACTAAGGAGAGACTCATCGACTTGTATTTTATGGTGTTCAGAGATCCTTTTGTCCTGTTGGGTCCTGATCCGTTCAGTGTACTAGTACTAGCTCTTCCACGAGACTCGACTGTGTGTATGAAAAAGTTTGATTCGAGACTTCTGACTTTTTTTCGGTTCGGGCTGGGATTTATCTTGCTCGAAGCATCTCAAATGGAAAGTGTAGAAGTGCTTGTGCAGTGTGCTCTGTGCACCTCGTTTCCCAACACTCCAGTAAAGACTCAACTTGTATTTTATGGCCTACAAAGCCATCCCACAACCAAGTTGACTCAATAAATGTGTGCAATGGTAAAAGCTAGCCAGTTCGCTTCATAAAAAAGTTGCCTGATGATTGGATGGAAAATGCACTAGATGTCTGGAGTTTTTATTTTAAACGAATTTTAAAATCCTTATTTTACTTCCATTGAAGAATGTATTTGAACACCAGAGCAGGGCAATGTGTTCAATTAACTTCAGTTACCTCTGCCACCAAAGGTGGGCGGAAGTTGTGTTTTCACCGGTCTGTCTGTCTGTGAACAGGACATCTCAAAAAGTTGTGGACGGATTTGGTGGACAGGTTGAGTGTGTGACAAGGACGAAATAATTTGATTCTTTCGGATAATATCCGGATACTCGAATGTTTAAAGTGATTCTTCACCATCGAGAGATATGAGGCCAAAACCGAGATGTAGCACGATATCTCAAAAAGTTATGGAAGGATTCTGCAGAAACTTTGTGGACAGGTTGGGTGTGTGACGAGGACAAATTGATTCAATTTTAGTGAAGATCCGGATCCGACAACTCGAATTTTTAAAAGTAATTCTTCACCATTGAGAACTCGGGCTAAAAATGATATATATAGCTTGGTCTCAAAAAGTTGTGGATGGATTCGGACGAAACTTGGTGGACAGGTTGGTGAGGTGACAAGGATAAGTCGATCAG
>CM068968.1:17700384-17713387 GCA_035128595.1 Eptatretus atami
CAAAGGCACATACTTCAAGTTTTTAAAATCAATTTTGATTCTTTATTTCTTAAAAATATCAGAAAAATGGGCCCCTTTCAAATTCGTGCATTAATGACAGCGGATCATCATGTTGTTCATTACCGCAAACAATGTCTCTTGATCAATAGAGCGGATGGTTGCAGTGATGTTTGCCTTAAATTCATCGATCGATGTTGGATGTTCCTTATAAACTTTCCCCTTCAGAAATCCCCATAGGAAGAAATCTGGTGGAGTTAAATCTGCCAAATCAAAGTATGTCTCATCTGTCATGATGACCTTGTTTGTGAAATTGGCATGCTCATTACATTTTAAAAAAAATTGAAGATTAAAAAAAAAAATGCTCATTGCATTTAAATTGCTCCATCATTAAAAACTTTCAAGTATAGATAATACTTAGTAAAACAAAGAAAACAATAACTAGTTATACCAAGACTGCTTCCGGCAAGAAAGATTGCAAATGTGTCAGATATAAATGCCCCACTCTGTACTTGAAAAATCTTTGATTTTGTCAGTAAAAGAGACAGAGAGGGGTGAAAAGAAAACCTCCTTCACCTTCGTTGGTGGAGGTAATAAATACTTTACCATTAATATCACAAAATATGTCACAAACACTCGTGAGGTAAACAAAGATAACCGCCATGCTCACGTTACATCCAGGTAGGGAGCAGCTTCGTACGGGTCGAAACGCAATCATAATTGTATTGAGGTACTTATGAAACCTCCCACCCACCTTAGGATACCGGCTGGGACCCGAAAACATTCCAGATTTGGCAGGGCTTGCCCCAAAACTGAGGGAGTACTTTGGGGACGGACGGACAGACAGACACAACTAATTTGTAACATATATATATATATATATATATTGCAAATTCAAACCGCAATAAAAACAAAAAAATAGGATCAATGATACGGTTTGCGACATGTGAAAGAACCTCAGTTTTTTTTGCCTCTCATTATTTACCATCATCAGTACTTTTTGGAACTGTGCTCGAACATGTTCAACATCTTCAATGCTTGCGCTGGGCCGGACTGTCCCCTTCCTCTGTTGGACACCACCAATATCCTTAAACTTTTTGTGCCACTCAGGAATCGATTTCTCTCAGAGGTGGCTGCCTTCCATGGGTCGTCCTGAAGCTCCGTTGAACCTGTGTAGCTAAGTTGGTCTCTATAAACCAAACACTACACTACACTGTGGGGACACCATTTGCAGCAAATGTGATGTCACATGTTACAGGGGATACCTACAAATGAAGGGGTTTTTTTTGGGGGGGGGAGATGCGATAAAACGGAAAATGTTGTTTCACATGCAGTAAATAATGACATACCCATCCCTGTCTGTATCTAAAATTATCAAATATTTTGGCCCATTTTTGACATTCTGCCCTGCGTAACCTGTCCTCAATGTCTTATTTTAGCATTTGCTAGGCCTTGCGGCTCAAGTTTTGGCTTCAAACGCTGCCGTTTTAACCAGCACAGCTTACCTCTGAACTTCAGGATGAGAGTTCATGGAGGAGTCACTTTGCCCACCTGGCCAAGCAGCAGCCAATGGTGAGGGGGAAGGGCATGATGCTTCATGGGGCCAAGGCAACAAAGGTGGGTGTGCATGTGGAAGTTGCGTGGGAACTCAGAATCAGCTTAGGGAAGAGCTGCGAACTTCACCCGTGTTGCTGCGCCTGAGCCACACACACCTTGGGGGAGAATTCTGGTTGGCGTGGTTCTCCTCTTAACGTGATTAAGGGAAGACCCATTGAGGGATGATAGTCACGGTGAGTCAACACCACACACCCGGATGTTGCAAGTCAGGCTCGCTCGGCCTCATTGGCATAGCGCTGGGTTGATTCAGACTTACAATCCATATGGTATTGTGGCTTTTGACACATGATCCAGCAGGAAAGACCCCGAAGCGATGGGCCATATCAAGACTCGACAGATTTGGACCAAACAACTGGGACGACCACAACAACATTATATATAGAGTTCGATTTTTGCATTTTAACAAATTAAATCGATGAAACCCTGCAACATTTACCTCGCTGCACTCATCATATTGTGATAAAGTGTTGGAACTGAAATAGTGCTGCCATCAAGTAACAAGAGGAAATAAACAAGGAGACAAAAACACATTATAAAATGTCATAGCCCCTGTGGTTTTAGTAGTTTTGCTGTACGGAGTTAAAGGGCTAGCCCAAATTTACAAGATTTATGTGTATGCACAACTGACTAGAGTGGTCATGTGACATGGAAGAACATTTGTGACAGGTGATATGGCCATGGTTAAACAAAATTAGACTATGCATGTTCAAGAAATGGTTGGGGACATGTTTAAGTAACAAAATTGCCACCAGTCGGCCATCTTAGATCTGATCTCGGTAAAAAAAAATGACGTGCATATGTAAGCCATCATTCATCACCTGTGTGCTAAGTTTGAACAACATCGGTAAATGCACATCCGAAAAATGGTCGGGGACACGTTCAACATTAACATTTTACAACTAAAATTGCCGCCAGTCGGCCATCTTTGACCGAATCGCGAAACAAACCGATGTGCATATGTATACCATCACGTATTGTCTTTGTGCCAGGTTTGAACAGAATGGGTCCATACATGTCCGAGATATGGCTGCGGACGGACGAGACCTAATCCATATGCCCCCGTTTCAGACTAAGTCAAACGGGGGCTAAAAATAATTCCACAATAGTGCTTGTGCAAGAAGTAGATCTCTCTTTAAAAACTGACATTTTCTCCACAAACATGCAGAAGCAGTGACAAAACTAAACATTTATTGTCGTGGAATTGTTGCGCTACTCGAAGAAAAAAAAATATATATATATATATAATTGCCGGCAATGTCACTTTAGCTTCTGCATTCCGTTCATGCATGTTGTGGCAAGTGCTGCTCGCTTTCTTGCGCTTATGCCAAGCCTGTCTGACATTAGAGCTATTTTCCCCATAACATCTACTTTATGCATTTTTTATTCTCTCTGGTGAAGTCCATTCGCTATCGTGTCCGGATTACTCTCACTGTTACTACCAATCAGCTCACATGTGGCTTCCATTCTCTTCACTTCTTCAATACTCTTGAATCTTCTTGTCTCTTCACCCACTTTTTTCCATTCTTCTGCTATCTCTCTTTTTTTGTGACATCGATCCCTATGTAGCTATCCCTTTCTGTGACTTGTCCATTTGCTGTGTAGATGAGCGTAATCAGTTTCCCAATCTTTTATTCCAGAGTGCATCATCACCTCTCTAACATTCTCTTTGCATATATTGAGCGCTCTTCTAATCTTTGTTTGAAAAGCATCTCTCGCTCCTTGAAACTTTTGGTATCTTGCCGGTCTTCTCTGTTATTGTTCGCTCCAGTTCTTTCCATGCATCATATAGTCACGCACTTTCTTTTCTATCTTCGCCGTTAGGATTATTATTTTGCTGCTTTCTCGTTCTGTACTTTCTGTTTTTCAGAAATTTTACCATAAATTACACTACACCGAAGTGGTACTTCCAGACCTCTCTCAGTTCACTTACAGTCCTTTGATAGCTGTTTTTAATCGCAACTTTCTGAACATGAGCCATTCTAGAATCCTACGGAGCACTGCTTTTGTTTTCGGTAGCTTAGAGTACGAAAATCCGTCGATTGAATTTTCTACTAGATAAAAGTTCCTGGGCTTATTAGTGTACTTTCAGCACTAGTGCTTGGTGTAGTGGCGGCTTGTCAACTTGCTTTTTTTCAATAATTCTTCAGACCGTTAGCTGGATTGCGCAGATTTGCTGGAGCACAAGAGTTTGTTCTACGTGGTCTTTGCAGTTTATGCAGGGGAGGTTCGCTCTTTGATCTGGAACCTTTTGGACGACCGGGCTCTTGGTATCCATATTGTAGGTGCATATGTACCGTGAAGCTCCTAAGGTACTTTGGTCAGTCTGAAAATAGAGAGAGAGAACAGGGAATATTGTGTCATGAAACAGTTTCAAGCGGCTGTAAACATTCTATTGTCCGAATACAGATGAAAAGGGTTTGTGAAAGATTAGTTCAAACCCCTGTGGAAAGAAACATCAGTTAATGGATCCAGTAAACGATTTTCCAAGTTCAGAAATGAACTCTGTATCGTCGAAAACATATTAGACATATCGGAAGCCTATGGGTAAAGCGTCACCGACCGTGTACCTCAAAATGGCTGATTTTTGGCCGCCATATTGGTTTTCTGAAACACATTGTTGTGAACAGAAATGAATTCAGCACCCTCGAAAACCCTACAAAAGACTCATTACAAGCCATATCTGCGCACAATTTACGGCCCACATACCGAAATCGAAAATCTTTGGCCGCCATATTGGAAAAAATGGCCGCCGGTAGCCATTTTTGGGAGGAAAATTCTGAAACTTGTGTAGTGGTATTTTTTACCATAATTGACTCCTATGACAGGTAGCCAACTTGGATATTTCGAAAAAGTTGTTTGTTTGAAACGCCCTAGGCTACAGTCCACATTTCATCAAAGTTTATACACAAGCAACAATGACGTTTTGGGAAATACGAGTAACAAATAAATCATAAAACTTTTCAAAGCACTCTTTGCACACAACTTTAACCCGGGTTATTTAGTTTTGCGTATACAAAGCTGTCAGTTGCCTATACACCGCCCAAATAAAAGGTATGCGGCAGAAGAACGCGTCACATGCTTGGAACAAGATCGCTCCTCGGGCAGGTACTCCGGCGGTATTAAATAATTCTGGCTGAGATTGCAATGCGTCCGATCAAGTTGAAATTAAAACCATATATTTCCCATGACCGCTAAATCATAACTGTGACGTTTCATGTCGATTGATGACGCGGTTCAAGAGAAGGAATTTTGTTTTTGACATCATCCTTCAATCCAAAACTTTCTCCATCAAAAATGGCAAATTAAAGTTAAAGCAACAGCTACAAGTAAATAAATTTGGAACAGTAAAAAATAATTGACGAGCACAGAGGTGCGTTCCATTACCAAGCAGCTTGCAGAGCGCTCGGCAAGCGGCTTAAGCACTCCATCGAAAACGGAACGGCTGACTCGGCAAGCGCTAGAAAGCCGCTTGGTAACTGAAGAGACCCCTGGCCAGACAATAACATTTTTTAATAATCAACTCGAGTGCTTACAATTAGGGTGAAAGGCCCGTTAGCTCCAGAGCACACGAATTATAAAAATAAAATAAATGGTTTAGGAAAAAGAGCGATTCGCCGTCTTACCAAGATGGATCCTAAACGGTGAGCGTGTCGCTCTGAATGTTGGAGGTGGTCGGTTCGAATCCGGGCAGAGTCGGTCCAACGATTAAAGGTGGTACGGGTTGCCTCGCACTAAAAAAAATGACATAACATGGATAAACAACTGCAGGTTGGTAATCATAGCGTCGACTTGGATGAACCCAATGACCTCCTTGCATCAGAGTTGCATGTGAGGGAGCGCAGCAATGGCGTGGCGCGCGAGCGGAAGTGGCGGTAATTCACTTTGTTCAAACGAACATAACCGCGTTTTACAAGCCAAAGAATATTTACACATTAAGGTTGACACGAAACAAAGTCTTCCTCATACAAATTTCATAGCTTGCAAGTGCGTATGAAACGGTGTAAAAATTATGGGGGGAGACTTAAGGCACACCTGCGCCTTATGATGTCATGGCCGATATAAAACGATCGAGACATTTCCCAAGCGCGAAAGGGATAACAAGGAAATCCAACACAGGTGGAGGACATTCAGCCCATCATGCCTGCGCGAACACAACCCATCCACACAAGGTCCAAGAAAGAAAATGCAAAAAAAAAGTTTTTAATTAATGAAATAATTTATTAGTTTTTTTGTTTTTCGGGTTTTTTTGTAGTTTTTGTATTTTTTTTGTTAATATATATATATATATGTTGCATATATATATTATATAACATATTATCTATCTATAATTCCAGCAATGTGTGTGTCTGTGTCTGCGTCTGCGTCTGCGTCTGCGTCTGCGTCTGCGTCTGCGTCTGCGTCTGCGTCTGCGACCGCTGTTTCTCGACAACCACTGTCCAATCTAATTGAAACTTGCAGATATATTGCTGGGGACCTGAGGATGTGCCTTTTCAAGGTTTGATATTAATCGGACAAGTGCTTCCCAAGTTATGGCCATTTATTTACCAAACCAATGACATGACACGTTGCTGCGTGGGCGTGGCCGATGGGGAAGGGAACCTCAGCCACGTTCCCCATTACGGGTTACAACGTACGGGCTTCCGGAGAGTGATGACTTCGTGTATTCTAATAATTTCTCGATTTCTTATGCGCATTTATAGATAAACACAATGCCCCAAGTTATGATCGTTTTCATATTAGACGGTGCATAAATTTCGGTAACATCAGAGTGAGCTGGTGTGCTCCGAAGCAGGAAGTAATTTTTTTTTCTCTTCTCTTTGTGTTTTTCCTTGCGATGACATTGCGAAAAGGCAAAATACATTGGCGCTAATTGAATAATTTCCCATTAAAACTAAATTGCGAATAATCGTGACTGCGATATGCGAACTTCCGTGCCACGCACGTACGGGCACGCCAGAGCGATGTAACGGCCTGTGTGGTTGTTGTTTCTTGTCGCGGTTTGAATATTTATTACTTTTTAAAAAATTTTATTTTTTTTAACGGGCACGTACTAGTATCTATAATCCAGCAATCTCTGTGTGTCTGTCTGTCTGTCTGTATGTGTTCTGCGACCGCTGTTTTTCGACAACCACTGGTCCGATCTAATTGAAACTTGCCAGGTATATTGCTGGGCCCTGTGGATGTGCCTTATCAAGTTTGATATTAATCGGACAAGCGGTTCCCAAGTTATGGCCATTTATTTACCAACCAATGACAGGACACGTTGCTATGACATTACGATTGACGTCACAATTCTCTCTTTTTCTTTTTTTTCTTTTTTTGCACGTACGGGCACGCACGTACGGGCCCGCACTAGCAACATATAATATGAAGTTTTGTTTGTTTGGCCGTCTGTCTGTCTATCTGCACGCGCTAATCTTCTGAACGGTGAAAGATAGGAGAAACCTCTGAAACAAAAAATGTCGGGATGGCCCCAGGAGGTTATAGGCTAGGTGGCAAGGCCCTCGGGCGGGGGGGGTGTTTCCCCTCACCAACCCCCTTAACCTATGACTGCCATGGCCCAAAGGGAAGTGATACTGGCTCATGTCAGACCTATATACAGAAGATTAAATTCATTCAAAAAGAATCCGGGCAACACCAGGTTCATTCACCTCGTGTATGTATGTATGTATTTATGTATGTATGTATGTATGTACAGTATATATATACAGTATATATATATATATATATATATATATATATATATATATATATATATATTATATTGTTACGGTTCTAGGAACCGTATGCATTCAAACATACAGCTGACCAAACTTAGTTATGCCGTTAAGTATATGTGTAGACAGATTCCCTCCTCGTGTTTCGTGGGAAATCGAAGGGGTGCGTTGCGATGTTTTTTTAATTAGGGTAATAAATCTTTATATTCCATCCCCCATCACGATCCACTGTCCACCTGCTGTATCCGAAGGTCCGTTGGCCGGGGCAAAATCTTTGTGTTGTGGCTTCTTGATGAGTCCAGACACGCGTGGAAGGGGGGAGGGTTTTTCCTGCATGGCCGAAACCCCGCCCAGAAAGGGCGGACCCATGGAGGCCCTGTCCAATCAGGGCGGACAGTGGCGTGGGCCCTCTGAGAGAGATCTATGGGTTGCGAAGCGATCTTCAGCGTAGAGTCCTTGGCTGGGAGATAAATTACGGCACCATCCTGAGAGGGTAGAGAGAGAATTCTGTGTGGGTCGGCCGTGTTAGCTGGAGTCTGAGGTTGGAGAGAAACAGCGTTGGAGCGAGACAGTGGTTGTAGTGAGACGGTTGGAGTCGCGGATTGCCAAAGAAAGAAGGAGGGTCGTGACGCGGAGGGTCTGCCCGCATCTCGCCTCGGCGGCCCTTCTGTTGCGCAGGTTCGAAGGCGCCCGATCTTGACCGGGTCTCTCGTGGGTCCTGTCGGTGGCCCTGATCCGCGCGCTGTTTTCTGTGCACTCACGCGGCTCACTGCGTGATTCATACACCATACAAATTTCCTCCTCTCCAAGTGAACTTTCCTCCTAATGGTCCCAGCCAGGAGGTTTCCTTGTGTGGACACGTCAGTTGCTAACCAATGACACAGATCTCACATGTGGCCTGTGGGCCGAAGCTGATCATTCGAGAACTCCCACTAAATTGTACGAGTGGGCCGGTACCAGCGGAGGCATCCCTTCCCTCCAACGTGCAAGTACCCCAAAAGAACTGCGACCTCAGCTCGCCTCCCTCTCTGGCTGCGGGGGTTCTTTGCAATACACCTGGGTTTATTTTTGTCTGAGTGCGCGTCTGAGTATGTGGCACCGTCTTTAATAGAGCTGTTTAAGCGTTTGATCATTGTGAATCTTGCCTGTATATCCCGCGATAAGTCTGCTCTGAGTCCTTTTGTAAGTTGATTGTAAATAAATGATTGTAGAAATGTTCCCAGTTCGTTTTCGTCTTTTCCTTCATTGGTCCAGCATGGTTCGGATCTAAGTTTAGCCGGGTTTTTATACCCGATAATCTGTTCATCCTAGCCGGTACGTTCTTGGTAGTTTCGCTCGGCTGCATCGGAACGGGAAAGGTAGTTGGTAGTTGGAAGAGTGATCCGGGTCGGGCAAGACGACTACCGCAGGGGGGGACGTGGTTCGCCGGTAGACGACCACCGCCGCTGGTTAATTTAGGTAAATTGTTTCAAGACAAAAAGACCCTACGCCCTACGCGAGTGGAGGCATTGCCGCGTCCGACCGGTCGTCGTTAGAGCACCCACAGCCCCGCCTCCACGCGAAATCTATGTCGGCAACGAGCGACGGCCTGCAATTCCGGCGGAGTGCTGGTGGGAAGGCCCGACGTTAACTTCCTCCACGGCACTAGCCGCGTCGTTCTCGGCCACCGGGACCCTCCGCGCCCCGCCCCAACAATATATTATATATATATATATAATATATATAAGATATATATATATACATATATGTATATATATACAGTATATATAATATTTTTTCATTTTCTTCCCCTCAGGGGAGGGTGGGCATGGGCTTGGTTAAAACACACATCAACCACACAATCCCCCTTAAAAAGACCCCCACCAACAGCACTCCGTACACAATCACCCATCAATGCTCAAACTACCTAAAAGCCTTATCAACATCCCCATACCCCTCGATCTCCATAACTTCCAGGTACCTATCTAATTGGTTCACGAGTCAGTAAGTGAACCAACATATTTGTTATGGGTGTGTGTCTGTCTGTCTGTCCGCGCATAGCTCCGTGGGTTTTGATCCGATCTTGATAAATTTGGTGCGAGGTTTGTATCATGATTAGTTGTGTTTCCCGGAGAATGGGTGTGCTGCGCCCATTATGGGGAGCCACGCCCAAAAAACATGTGTTTTTAGGGGTAGCCGGTTTCAAGTTACATCTTCTCCGAGGGGTTTGTCGAATCTGGCAGGGGTTTCGGTATTTGATTAGCCCAATGGCACCTGCATAGCGCACGGAGCTCGATTTTTCATTTTCGTCCAGGTCAAGGTCACAAGGGCAGAACTAGAAAATGTCAAAAAAATCAATAAATTGGGCATCGAGCTCCTAGGGTTTTCAACTGTTTCGAATGAAAGTTGGTATGCAAGTGTGCTCTTCGTGTACTACAACTTTCATCATTTACGTTTTTCCGATTCCCGCCAGTTTGCCCGTGGCGTCTCGCAGGTCAAAAAATTAAAAAGGGAACCGTGTACATTGCTCATGAACCATCGCCGTCTCCAGACTTGTTTATTTCTAATTTAAACTTATCTACTTTTTCTGCTGACACTACCTTTCCAGGAGACCATTCCATGCATTAACTACTCTCTGAGTGAAAGTCCCTGCCTTACTACCGTCTTAACTCTCCTCGTCTTTACTCTCAGGCTATGGCTCTGGTTCTATCACTGTCTACTCTGTTGAATAATTCATCAGCACTTATTTTATCTATACCTTTCATTATCTTAAACATCTCTATATATCTCATCGTAACCGCCTCCTTTCTAGTGAATAACACCCTGTCTCCTTCAACCGCTCCTCATAGCTAAGTCTCGCTAGCCAGGACTCATCTCGTAGCGCTGCGCTGAACCTCTCTATAGCATCTATGTCCTTCCTGAGTCGTGGTGACCAAAACTGCCCACAACATTCTAAATGTGGCCTCACTAAATTCCTATACAATGTTAACACCACCTCTTTTGATTTATAAATGATCCCCTCCTTATGCAGCCTAAAACCCCTCTTTGCTTTACCTATAGCTGCCTGGCACTGTGCTCCCTGCTTACCTCCCATATCTATTACCACCCCCAGATCCTTATCCTGTGTGACACGCTCCAAAATTACCCCTTGCATCCTGTAATCTCTATTTTCATTGTTCAAAATTTTATGTGTTTATATTATGATGTGCTTAATTTTATGTAGACAGAATGAAACGGATCACAATGATGCCAGAGGTGATAAAACCGTGAGGAGTATATGTTGTAACGATCATAAACAGCTCGAGAGAAGCAGAAAAAGCAGTGGAACAGCCACAGCCGAAACACCACCCATTGTCACACTGAGAGCTGTGGACACACTACAATGTCACTTCAGGTATGAGAGGATGCGATGAAGTAGCGCGTCATTACGTCTGCTTTTCGCAGGAACTCCAGGGGCCTCCCGTCTGGCCATCCATCAGGCAGATTATTATTGGACCATCTTGCCATCTCGTTCAGATGCCGATCAACCTGCTGCAACCACGAGACACGTGGTCGGCTCATGGGCCTCCTCCATCCACAAGGCTCAATCGCTGAGAGAATCTGGTGAGCAGGATCAGCGTCAGGAAAACGAGCCACGTGTCCATACAGACACAGCTGACGCTCACGGACTATGCAAGTAACAAATCTCAATTGAGCCTCTCTCAGCAACCACTCGTTAGACACAAAGTCCGACCAGCGATAGGCAAGGATTTACCAAAGAGACCTGGTACCAAAAGAATTAAGTCTCCATCTCAGATCCCTGGTCAGAATCCAAGTCTCACATCCGTAGAGCAAGAGTGGAAGCACCAAGGACCTGAAGACTCGGTCTTTCGTCCTCCTGCACAGGCACAATCAGCGCCACACCCCATGATCCAGTGAATGCATGACTCCCCAGGCCCGACCCAGATGTCTATCGACCTCTGGCTCACAACTTGCGGAGACATGAATATCACTGCCAAGGTAAGTGAATCTCTCCGTGACCTCAACACAAACAGGTACAGACAAGATAGCAGCATCCAAGATGTCAGTGAAAGCCTGGATCTTAGTTTTGACCCAGGAAACCCATAATCCCAGTGGCTCCGACTCCTCAATCAGCAGCTCAAGGGTGATGATTGCAATCAGCATCCATAGTCTCCGCAAAGATGACTGCATCATCTGTGAAATCAAGGTAAGAGATCTTGACATTCCCAAACAATACACCGCAGCTTGATCTCTCTTACATCCTCCCCATAATCCAACACATACAAGCACTGAAAGGTGTGGGGGGCCAGTACATACACCTGATGAACTCCAGTAAGAACTGCAAATAAAGCGGAGATGGTACCACCACACTTCACAGCACTCTCAGTACCAGAGTATAGTTCAGACATCAGATTGATCAGTCTTGGTGGCACCCCACGAAGACCGAGAATCCTCGAGAGGGCATCCCGATTCACTGAAGCAAACACTTTGCAGAGATCAACATGGGCTGTGAGCAGCCCCTGTTGCGACTCTCATCTGCATTTGGTGAGAACCTAGAGAGCAAGGACAAGACAAGCGTTGACCTCTTTGGTGTGAAGTCCAACTGCTCTGGGCATTGGTGCTCAAGCAAATGGTGGCGAACCGTATCAATAATTATCTGAGCAAAGACCTTGCCTGGCACTTAGAGCAGCATCACCCCTCGGTAGTTGTTGCAGTCCTGGTGATCACCCTTTCCTTTCCAGAGGGGGATGGCAAGGCCCCTCTTCCAGTCAGTTGGGATGATGCCTGTGCTCCAAACACAGCAGAGAACTGCATGCAATGATACAATTACAGCATTTTCACTAGCCTTGAGAAGTTCAGCATGGATGCTACAGATCCCAGCAGCTTTACCCTCTTTCAACTGGTTCATCGCAGCCTGTGTTTCCACAAACGAAGGTGGTTCACAGTTCATTGGAGGGTCAGCAATAGGGATAGTTCCACCCCTGACGTCTAACTCAACAGCTGGTGAGTCAGCTTGGTACAACCGCTCAAAGTAACCGGCCCAGCAGACCTTCCCTTTGGACTCCTCTGACAAGAGCTCACCAACCTCCGCTCTAACTGCAATACACCGAGGAACGGGCTTGTTGGAATGCAATGCATGAATTTCTCTGAAAGCAGGGTGAGAATCACTTCAACACAGTTGATGCTCTACTCCTTCACAGATTCCTCGCACATAGGTCTCCTTCTCCGCCCTCAGCGCACATAAAGTTTTTCGCCTCAACTCCCTAAACAGCTCACCTCTGCCGTTAAGTCTGGCACTGCGACACTGGTCAATGGTGTCCAGTGTTCCTTGGGAGACAAAATTCTTCACCTGATAGTGAGTTCCAACACATCCACCAGCAACATCAAGGATGGTATTCTTGAAAGCGCTCCACAACTCTTCAGGATTCCCCAAAACACCTCGACCCCCCCCCCCAAATCCCCATTCAGCCTGTTCACAAACTCCTCAGTTCCCTCATCCTTGATCTTGCCAACATCCAGCCTAGGCTGGGATGGTACCATTCTCCCAGATTTAAGCTGCCACTTCAGAGTTGCTAAAAGAAGCCTGTCGTCAGTGTTGAGGAACTGAGCACTCCGGTAGACCCCACAGTTCTGGATCATCCTCCACTGACCATCAATGAGCACATGGTCAATCTCCTTTGCCACACCACCAG
>CM068968.1:17713397-17724056 GCA_035128595.1 Eptatretus atami
CCAAGTCCAGTGATGAGCCTGTGGGCACTGAAACCATGAACCAGCCACCCTCAGTCTATGACTTCTTGCAAATCAAGGAACTTAGAGTTATTCTGGTTTACAGTTCCAGATCCACTGGGACCAACACATGTCTCATAACCATCCCTATCAGTGGCAGTCGATGCATCGAAATCCCCCAAGACGAGAAGAGCATCTCGCCTGGGGCACCATTTATCCCCCACAGACTCAAGCGTGGCATGGAATGTCTCCTTCATGGCAAGATCACTCACCCCAGTCAGAGCAAAACAGAGACCAGGGAAACGACAGTCAAAGAGTGACAAATCCTCAGTCTCGTAATCTGCTCGTTACCTCAATTATCATTGGAGTCAGCTTATTGGACACAGCTACCATCCTTGGGCATGGTAACCATCAGAGCGACCAGACCAGTAGGAGGTGTAACCACGCACCAAGACCTCGCCATTATCTGGTCTCTGAACCTCAGAGAGTGCTGTAATACCGATGTTCAAACACTGGAGCTCAGATGATAGCAGAGACAGGTGATCATCCTCTCTTATGGATGGGACATTCTCGTCACCCTCTCGAAAGTACCACCTCAGGTTAACCTGAGGAGACCACCGTCTAGTGGATGTCACCTCAGCGCCACCCCGAAACACACCACCGCAATCTGACCCGGGAAGGTTATCCCGTGCTTTGCCTCCTATCATCAATGAGTGGGGGTCCCGAAGGCTTTGCCCCAATCCTGTCATCTGGTGAGCTGTCCTGCAAAGAGCAGCTGCACTGGAGGTACTCCCACGGAGTGGGTTTTCAGTTTTCTCTCGCGTTTTTTTTTTTTAATGTGTTTTGCGGAATTAAATATTTTCCGGTGACTGTTGTGCAAGTTGTGCCACCAACCTCCTAGGATAGGTTACGCACTGCAGGATGATGTCCGCAGACACAGTTGGGCATGAGAAATGGATGGCCGTTGGCTCACAAGGAGCTCCTCTGCCCTTTGACAGGTTTAGTTTTTAATCCTGCCGGGTGTCCATATCATTCGCCCTCCTCACCAGGAAACCTGGTAGGAAAGAAAGTTTCATCCCCAACAACCCGACCATAAAACAGTTTAGTACAGGTTTACATGTTACCTGCAGCAAGTCACAGTTCCGATCTGGCCTGACCTGAAAATCGATATATAATGGCGTGAACAATATACAATGTCGTTACCTCTTTCTTTTTCTCTCCCTTTGACATGAAATTTCTTCTTGCATCAATTAATTATCTATGGCACAAAGGGATGAACAATGATACCCATCTAATAAAGAAATAAATCGTCATTTTCTGTCCGTCTGTGTTTTTTTGGTGTGATTGGTGAGTGTAACACCAATCACACCAAAACTACTGGGCCAATTGCCACCAAATTTTGCACATGGACCAAGTTCGACCTCGTGGTGAACATGGGCTGCTTGGTTTCATCTGTCGTCACGGGGGTTCAGGGTTGAAGGTCGATGAAAATTCTCGATGTAAAGGTATACCATGTTGTGCCACCCAGTGGTGGTGGCAGAGGGTATTAATAAAAACAGGACTACTGGACCTATAGCTTATCTGGGCCCTGGCCTAATGTTGTCATCCAAATTTGGTCATATTTTGACTGGTGGGTCTGGAGATGAAGATTTTTGAAGAAATTGACTAAGTCTGCCATTTTGAACTATTTGAAGCCATGTGACTGGAATGAGCTTTGCAATCACTGTTACCGGTCAGGAGCGGAATATTGCTGCCAAATTTCCGCCGGATTGGCCCAGCAGTTTGGCCTGAGAAGTCGAAATAGGAGACGGATGGATGGACAGTGTGCAATGGCAATACCTTATCTGGAATTCCAAGTAAGCTAATAATAATCTTTATTGTTCCATATCTAGGCAAATTCCTCTTTTGTAAGTTCAAACATCATGAAAAAAACAACAACATAAAACATCAAAAGGAAACAGGGTAAACATATGGAAGATGGACCAAAGTGAAGGGTCCAGTTTTGCCATTATATATAACTAGACGACCCGTGAACCCGTTGGGTTCCCGTTGTGACAGCGGTTGATGAAAAAAAAACATCATTTCAAGAAAGAAAAAGATAGCTCCAGCGAACTATACCTCTGAGATTGTTTGCATTGATCAAATTCTCCCGAAGAGTACTTGACTGAATCGGGAATTGATTTTTTTAATAATTTTTTTGTTGCCCGATTTGAACGAAACTTGATACTGCACACCGCAGGAGAATGGTGAGTAAGGTGGCCCTAAAATGTTTGCGCTATCGTGTACCCTTTTGGCTGTATTTTGGGAACATACATACAAGAAGAGAGTTTTAGTAATATATAGATAGATGGCGCAATGTAGATGTAGAACCTCAAGATAATAATAACACTGCTACTATACATTTACAATTGCTCTCTCACTGGCTTTGACACGAATACAAATTTTTATTACAGACCCCAGGCAGCAAAAAATGACGTATATCGAGCAAATAGTTTCAAATGGAGCACCTAACCGCCATTAGAACAAGTAAGTTGCATCAGATGTGGAAATAAATGCGAATTGTTCCTCCCACCCTGCCGGCTCAATGACAGAAGACGCGATTTGCATTTTTGCCGCCTCCATCTCTACCCTGTTGAGAATCCCATCCAGGCATGGGCAACTTGATGGTAGTAGTAATAATTACTCTCGCCAAACGAGAGGGTATTGCATCTTGGTCCGTTTGTTACTTGGCGAAATTTTCTTTTTTTGGCCAAGTATGTTGGTCTGCAGCGTTTGTCTGTTTGTCACACGACTTGTGGCCACAGTTTTCAAGCAATCGTTCTGAAATTTTTTTTGTGTGTGTAGGTGATCGGCCAAGGACAGCAACGCTTAATTTTAGCGAAGATCCGAATCCGGAAACGGATCTGAGAACTTTTTAAGTGATTCTTCACCGTTGAGAGATGGGGCTTAAAACGATATTGCATGATATCTCAAAAAGTTGGGGATGGATTCGGTTTAAACTTGGTGGACAGGTTGGGTGTGTGACAAGGACTAATTGATTCGATTTTGGTGAAGATCCGATTCCAGATCTGAATTCGAGAATTTTTCAAGTGCTTCCTCACCATTGAGAGATGGTGAGGAGGACAAAATAGTCCTCCAGAGATGGTCCTCCAGAGAAATGGTCCTCCAGAGATGGTCCTCCAGAGAGAGGACAAAAACTATATATATATATATATATATCACGGAATCTCAAAAGGTTATGGATTGATTCTGCAGATGCTTTGTGGACCAGTTGGGTGTGTGAAAAGGACTAATTGATTCAATTTTGTGCAAGATTCCAATCCGGATCCAGATTCGAGAATTTTTCAGGTGATTATTCACCATTGAGAGAAGGGGCCAAAAACTATGTATAGCATGATATCGCAAAACGTTGTGGACGACTTGTGACAAGACAAGGTGGAAGAGTTGGTTACGTGACAAGAACAAGCCGATTCGATTTTGGTTAAGGTCCGGATACAGATCCGACCTATCAGTGGGATACAAAATTTAAACTGTTCAGCCTGGCAGAGGTATGCGCTCTACCGAGTGCCACTCCGTTTCGCCAAGTGTCACTCTCTGGGTGATTTTTCATTTGTTTGTTTGTTTGGTATGTCTGTTTGTCCACACAGAACTTTTGTATTTTTCTCCACAACCGCTTGTCAGATTGAGACGAAATGTTCACCAACGGTGTGATTACTTATGTAGAATGTTTTGATGATAATTATGTGTCATAAGTCATGTGGTGTGGCAGCCACATTGGAAAAACAGAAACACTTTCGACCTCTTTCTCTGAAACCGCACCAAGGAATAAATTGAAACTTGGCACACAGCAAATACTCCTCATGGGGAATAAGTGTGATTTTTAAAAATGACGTCATAATTACATATGTAGAACGCTACATATGATCAGTATGAAATTTTTTGAGGGTCATCTAGAGATAAATGGTCCGCGGAAAAAAAATTGATGGCGTCATCGGTCATATGATTCGGCAGCCATATTGTTTTTTTGAAAAACCTTCAAAAATCTTCTTCTCTGAAGTGGCTGAAGAGATCGAGGTGAAACTTTACAATGTATGAAAGCATATCCATGAGGAACAAAAGGTTCACACATATGACATCATAGGTCACATGGTTTGGCAGCCATGTTGGATTTACCCGAAAACCTATGAAAATCTTTTCCAGGACGGCTGGACAGATCAAGTGGAAACTTCACGCAAATATTCCCTAAGTCTTGGGTGTACAGATTTGTTCATAAATAATTGTTAGGTCACATGGTTTGGCAGCCATATTGGATTGAAGAAAAATATTAAATAATGTTTTTCTCTGGAACCACTCAATAAATCGATGTGAAACTTCACAATCACCATCGTGTCAGTATGGGGAATAAATGTTTTAAATTTCAACTTTATCGGACACATTGTCTAGCAGGCAAAATTATTTAATTTTTTGGTCTGTGTTCTTTTTATTTTTGTGGAATTTTAATTTTTTTTAATAAGGCTCACTTGGCTGTGCCTGGATGGGTTTTGGGGTAGAGGAGTAGCAGCTGAAATGTAATCCTATCCAGGTTCCTCCTGATGACTTAATCTTTGCTTTTTGCTTATTTGGGTTCCGTCTGATGACTCCAATGCAGGACTGTACCTATTTGGTCTTCCATATGATTTGAATTGAATTTATTTGAATCCCATTCTAAATTCAATTTACGAATAATAATAAAAAAAGTTTGGGTCAGGGTTAGGTGTCCAATCAAAGTGGGGTTGCATCAAAGCGGGGGGTCTTGGTACCCGGTCATCACTGCCAGCAGTTATAAAGTGGCAGTTCTAATTATGTCAATTATTAATTACATTACATGACACTAGTACACAAACACCACACAAACACACACGACATAAAACTATACAAACACCACACAAAACAAGTCCTGGCGAGGGTCTGCAATCTCTGATTACTCTTTTTCTTGTTTACTCATTGCAATCATCTAATTTTGTTTGCCTTCTTAATGCCGGAGATGTCCACAAGAACAACCATGCCATGGTATTGTCATTGAAGCTTGTGGAGATGAAAGGTTGAAGAGCGATCCAAGCAAGCACTCCAATGACACTGTTGAAGAAGCTTTTTAAAACGAAACGTTAAATTTTTTATATGTATTTATCCATGCAGAAGTGACGGGTTATATAATGAAAGGAGATCGTACAAAAGGGGGAAATGTGGTGTAAAATATAGTTGCACATTTTCAGCGAGGCAGCTACCGTCCGACGCACTGCAGAACAACTCGGGGCCAATGTAGGCGAGTAGCCCCTGAACTTTGTTCAAGTTGATTGATATACAGTATTCAGTGACAGTGCAAATATTGTAGAGGGCTCGCCAAGTGGCTTAAGCACTCCAATGAAACAGTTGATAAGGAACGGCTGGCTTGGCAAGCGATTAGCGATTGCTAATCCATCATATTAAACACCTCCCGGAGATGCCCCAAATGTGAAACTTTGGCCGAATTGGACAAATGAACACGTTTTTACCAGTTATAACTGCTGCTAAGTTCAATTGTGGAGCTTAAATATTTTGTAATTCAGCCTAGTTTAAGAGATTCTCGAGGTTATGACATGTGTGGAAATTAAATATAGCCACGAACGCTGGCGTCTCCGGGCCTTTATCAGCATTGCAATGTATCCAGCAATTCATAGGTATGATGACCCGGCATTCGATGATATGTCAGGAAAGTGAAAAATAAAACTTTATCATGGAGAAATTGTTGAGGCCTGTTCCAAGCCAAGGCATTGTTGAGCAGGCTAAAAATGAAATAAAATGGCGGCTTAAGGCTCTTGCAAGCTGACAGAGGGCTGACCAAGATGGTGCGCCGCCATCTTTGTTAGGCTTATTTTGTTGTTTTTTTTGTGATGAGCACTCCATAAATTATCTTCAAAAGGAGTGTTTAAATTCCCCCAAACTCCAAATTTTAATTCATGCACCACCTTGGAGTCCCTTAGTATGTATGCAAAGTTTGGGGCTGCTTGGTTTCATGGTTTTGGAGTTATGGAGGAGACTGATGGACGGGCACACACTGACATTTATCATGGAGTACAGTAGTAGTCCATCTAGAGCAGTGTTTCTCAACCGGGGTTCCGCAAGAGGTCGCTCGGGGTTCCGCGAGAAACAGTAATAAATAGGCTAGATGTTTTTGAGTAGTTTTTGTTTGATTTAATATTCGTAATTTTACTATACACGTACGGCATATTGTTGGAAACTCCTTGGTTATTATAATAGAGGCTTCAACCTCTTATATTATTTACAATTATAACAACCATAGGGAATGTATTTAACGATGTCTATATGGCGCCAGTGTGAAACCGCCCTCACTGGTTAGTGGACGTCCTGTACGCGGCGGATTCGTGTATCATTGAGTGACTGACTCAAGTACGGGACGCATGCACGGTGTCCATCTATCTTCTCTGTGCTTCTCTAGCGCGAAGTCTCTCTCTCTCTCAAGGTTAGTTCTTCTGTTTACCTTTATTGCTTCAGCATTATTTGTTTAAGTTTTGTTGATCAAGTTACATGAGGTGTGTTTTTTTTTGATTTAAAAAAGATTTTTTTTTTGTGAATTAAAACCTCGGGGTGAGGTCTCATAAACGAGCAGTAGTCCAGTAAACCAACGACTTTTGATTGGAAAAAAATAGGGGAAAATGAAACTTGGCAGGTACCTTCATGTGATTATCAGAAACAACATACTAAAAGTCCCGAGTGTCACGTGTGAGCTAACGTCGCTACACCGGAAGTGACGTCATACCTTTATAAAACCACTTATACCTGTGGTAAGACTAGGTGGATTCCATCTACTCATGTCATTCATGGGCGCTGTTGGATACATAATGAGTGGAAGTGGACTCAAAGATTTGTGGTCACTTATTTACGCAACTGACTCAGTTGATAAGATGTTGACAGGTCATGCATATGCTAGGGCATTGCGCGCGCATTACCTCACCCAGGCAGCATTAGCGGTCGTTTTCTTGAGTGAAATTGAAATCGACGAGGACTCTTGTGCACAACTTGGTTCCCTTCATGAAACTGTCACAAATGAATACCAACCTATGGAAGACATCACCAACAGTACTGTTTTGAACATGGTCATTGAAAAGCTGGAGGCTGTCAAGCTCCAGGCCGCGAATACTAGCCAACAGCCAAACTTTGGGTTCAGTATTTCAATCAGGTAACACTGATGCGCGAATTTGTACGTGCCGAGCGATGTGGTGATTGGCAATTGCATCTCGAAACGATTCGCGGAATGATTCCACATTTCCATGCAGCCGGACACTTGGCTTATGCAAAAATTGCTCACTTGTATCTTCAGCAAATGTCCAATTTGGATGCCAAGATGACACCAGCAGAGTTCCAGAAGTTTTCGTCCATGGGTAACTTCACAATCCCGACGTAGTGATAAAATGTGGGCGGGAGTCTGGACTGACATGACAATAGAACAAGTTTTGATGCGCGCAAATAAAAACGTCTGGAGGCCTGACACGTGGCCGAGGCATGACTGACAGTGTTTTGAACCGGTGGGTGCTCGGTATGCCTGGCTGTGCAGAGCTAAATCATCGTTTTGAAGAGTTCTGTGGCGTCAGTTTCACTACTTCTGAGGAACATGTTGAACTTAGGAAATCTCGCCAATTTCGGGATAACCAGGATGTAGAAAAACTCTTTGCGTGGCTAACAGTCCATTCACCTTTGCCACAAAGTCATGAATTGATGTCAATAGGTTCCGGTGTTGTAGGCAACGATAGCATCAACTGTGATTCCGCAGTAGAGATTGGTAAAGAAGCAATGAAGAAATTAACGGGCAAGACTTTCGGTGATGTTCAGTTACATCGGAAAGATAGGGTCCTTCCATTGGCAACCGTCGGCAACTCCGTGAAAGTGCGCGACGAAATCATACCCGTGAATACGATGCAACTGTTCAACAGGATTATCTGCGTGATAAAATCAGATGAGGACTTCGCTTCATGCTAGAGTATGAGTTAGCCCTCGCCCCTTGTCATTGTTGATGACATATCATGAGAAAGACAGAGAAGGCCGTCCTATACCGTGTGATAGAATCATACGCCGCAAGTGAACAAACTTATCCAAGGATAGCATGTGCATTGTAGACGGAGGTTATAACTGCGACGGGTGGTATGGCCACAACATGGGACATACAGCGACGTGTACAGCGCGTACGTATCCTATGTACAAAGACATATGGTACAACCAGTTATGTCATATTTGACGGCTCGGTGATGTATGTAGCACAAAGACCGTTGAACACAATCGAAGAGCTAAAAGGGTCGAATCCGCAGAGATATTGTTCACTGATGACATGCCTATTACCATTCGACAAGATCGATTCTTGACAAATGGAAGGAACAAGACCAGGCTAATTGAGGGTTTGAAAGTACAGCTGAACAAGCGGGGATACGAGTAACAAATGCGGAGGCAGATGCCGATACGATGATTGTTCGCACTGCAATAGAATGTCACATGATAAGGACGTAGTAGTTGTAGGCACAGATAGCGATTTACTAATTTTGCTGACTCAACTTTCTCAACCAGACAATTGCATCTGCTTCTTTAAACCCGGGAGCTGAACAACCCTAACAAGGTATTTGATATCAGACGTGTCCAGCGTCGTCTACCAGAGGGTTCTCCCACAATCTGTTTTCTCTGCATGCGATGACTGGTTGCGATACCACTTCGGCTCTCTATAGACAAGGGAAGAAGAAGCATTCAAGCTACTACTGAAGCGTCCAGATGTAAATACGTGCATGGAAGTCTTCAATAACCCCTCATCATCAGAATGCTCCGTTACATCTGCTGGAGAAGAGTTCCTACTAGCGCTTTATGGAGCTCCGAGGACAACATCATCCCTGAACAAGCACAGATATCACTGTTTTATGAAAGCAGTTGCAAAGTGTCCAATTCATACCAAACTCCAGCTCGCGTCCCTACCACCTACGTCTGCAGCAGCAAAAGAAACATTCCATGCGTGTTTATCATCAGGTACAACAATGGTTAGGTTGTGATATATCACCGACAGAATGGGGTTGGGATTAGTCGATGGACAGCTGTATCCAACTCTTACGCGCAAGCGTCCAGCCCCAGACACTCTTTTAAATTTGATTTCATGCAACTGCAAGACTGAATGTGAGCGACGATGCGGATGCAGGAAAGCTGGCATTCAGTGTTCACCGCTATGTGGTCAGTGTCGCGGTGGTGGTTGCAGCAATTCTGAAAAACCAGAACTGATGAAGAAGTAGACGATGAGCCAAGCCGTGAGGTCCAATGTGAAGAATCCAGTGAGCTTGTGCAGTCTGACAATAGTTCTGACGATGAATATGATGAAGATGACACAGGTCTACAAGAGGACGATCTCGCTAGTTCGGATGTTTATTTCGGATGAACCTACAGCCTCAACGTCTGACCAAGGGGGTGCGAAAGAGAAAACTAAGCATGTAAACAATAAGCAGTGATGCCTTCTGCGAAAACTGATACCTTTGTTGATCCTGTGAGATTTACTGCAAGTGTTTGTGACGAGAACAATTAGATTAAGTATGAAAAAGTCTCTAAAAGTGCATTTTACGGTAAATGACGTCATTTCCGGTATAGTGACGTTAGCTCACATGTGACATGCGGGGACTTTTAGTATGACATTCTATCAGGTCCAAAGAAGATTCCCACCAAGTTTCATCTCTTCCCCTATTTTTTCCAATCTTTGCCAAAAAAGTCGTTGGTTTACTGGACTACAGTATGTTTTTTTTTTCATTGCCAATAAATTTGACAGAAAGGGGGTCATTTTTTCCTTAAACCAGGTACCGAAAAAAAATATTATATTTACCACGTGAACTACGATAAAAATATAAAAGAGCTAGATATTAATAATGGTATATCATAATTTTTATGCAGGGGTTCCCTGAGACATGAAAACTATTTCAAGGGTTCCACAAGGGTAAAAAGGTTGAGAAACGCTGATCTAGAGGGATGATAAGGGGAAAAAATGGCCACCAATCAAATGTGTACACAATGATATGCTCATAAACTCCTCCAGAATGGTCATAATTATTTAAAAGACATACCTTTTATTCTCGAGCATTTTGTGAACTACCAAGACTTAAAAAGACACCAGAATAAATCGCTAAAGTACCACAATGAGAGATCATTAAATTGCCAATTTGTACTTCTTCTGCTTCTTCCCCTTTAAAAACAATGTAAAACTGTAGCCCAACCTCACGTAATAACTGCTGAACCATGATGGTGATTCCAACACAAGGAAGTTACTTTGTCTCTGGCTTGTGCACACAACACAAAATTAAAAATACTGTATGTTGTTGTTCGTCTTTCGGCTGCTCCCGTTAGGGGTCGCCACAGGATGATCTGCATACTGATGTGGCATAGGTTTTACGCCAGATGCCCTTCCTGACGCAACCCTGGTCGCCTCTTACGACACAGGGATAAGGATTGGGTTTCGCCATGATTCCGGCTGCCCTATACCCTCTCATAGCGGGGCCCAGCACAGAGCTCCCGTCATCAAGCGATCCTCCAACCCAAGCCTCCGAGTAGCCGGATTACAGGCACACACCACTACAACCTGGTTTAAAAATACTGTATATAAAACGTTAATCGTTT
>CM068968.1:17742871-17770141 GCA_035128595.1 Eptatretus atami
CAAAATTGTGTCAAGGTCGAAGGGGTCTAAAGGGTCTTTGGGGCTTTTTTGGATCAATGGGGTCTTTTGAGACTTTTGTGTATTATGGGTCTTCAGTGTCTTTTGGGTTTTCAGGGTCTTTTGGATCTTTTGGGGTCTTTGGGGCTTTTGGGTCCTCAGGGTATTTTTGGTCTTTGGGGTTTTCATGGTCATTTTGGTTCTTCGATGACTTTTGGGTGTTTTGGGGTCTTTTAGGTCTGGGGGGGGGGTCTTGGAGTTCTTTGGGGTCTTTAGGGTATTTCAGGATCTTTGGGGATTTTGGGTCCTCAGGGTCATTTTGGTCTTTGGGGTCTTTTAGGGTCTTTTTGGTTCTTTGATTGCTTTTGGTCTTTGGGGTCTTTTAGGTCGGGTGGGGGGTCGTAGAGGACTTCGCTTATTGGGGGTCTTTAGGGTATTTCGGGATCTTGGGGGTCTTTGGGTCTTTTGCATCTTAAGAGTCCTCAGGGTGTTCAAGGGTCTTCAAAGGTCTTGGTGGTCTCAGCAATTTTAAGGGTCGAAAGGTACATTCCAATAGTACGTAAATAATGGATGGACGGACAGATTCACGCCGAGACTGAGCTCTTTTTAAGATGTTGAAGATGTTTGAGCCTGAAAGTGAACTTTATTCATTGGAGCTGAATGTGTTTCTCAATGAGAACCAGGACTTTTACTCCCTTTTGCTCAGAATGTGATTATCTTGTTGAATAGCTCTGTTTGCTTCTCAGCAGCTTGTATTGCTGGTGGAAGGAGTGGGAGGGTTGTGAAGGATATAAATCAAGGAAAAGGGATGATAGTGGAATGAGGTGGAAGACTAAAAATTCTGAAATTATTGTATACAATTCTACATAATGTTTCTGGTTCTTCAATACCTTGTGTGGTCACATTGCTGTTTCTCAAAAACACGTGATCAAAGTCAGATGTTGAACTGAAAATTGGGGGAATTCAGGCTCCGATTTGTTTTGGTAACAGCGTAGCTTTCATCTATAACCATGCGGGATGTCTGTCCGAAGATTACTTGACTTGTTTGTGGGTGTGGTAGTGGTCGTGTTGGTGAAATTGGAAGGATGCGAGCGTTCTCCATCTGTGCTGTTTGCTTATTGGTGCGTCATCTTTGTTTAATGGCAGGGACCTGTCGGAGATGCTCAAGGAAGGCACAAAGGATTCTCACACAAAGGCTGAAAATACTCCCTTTGTGAAGGACTTCCTTCGAGGCAACATAAAACGGAAGGTTTTCGAGGTGAGGCCTTTTTAACCTTAATAGGTCTGTTGGATTTTGTTGTTTTGGTTTCTCCAAAAGGCTTGTTCTTGCGCTTCATTGTTCTTCCTTGAGCTGAACTCTTTGGGTGTCTTGAGACACTGAGAGTCAGGATAATTACTTCTCAAAACTAGAAGGGCACTCGGTAGAGCGCATAACTCCGCCATGTAATGACTGATCCATGAGAACACATCGGGCCAATACATTTTTGAAATATCATGCTTCCCTTCCCTTCATGTGCAGCCTTTTTGGCTGCTGGTTGCATCATTCATTAGGGGCGCAGCTATGCCGCTGATGCAGTGCCCCTATTGCCAGTATACTGGTGCTCATTTCGCTGACCTCAGAAGGATGGCAGGCTGAGTCAACCCCCTGGTGTTAATTCAGTGGAAAAACAGGGCTCGAACTCAGGACCCTAGGAACCCAAGCCACTACCCTAACCGCTCAGCCAACACCAGGCTTCTAATATCATGCTATACAGTACTATATCGTTTTTGGCCCAATCTCTCAGCGGTGAGGAATAACTTTGTAAATTAAATAATTCCTCGTATCCAGATCCGTAATCGGATCTTCACCAGAATCGAATCAATTCGTCCTTGCCACGCACCCAACGTGTCCACCAAGTTTCGTCCAAATCTGTCCGCAACTTTTTGAGATATTGTGCTATATATCGGTTTAGCCCCATCTCTCAATAGTGAAGAATCACTTAAAAATATCAAATCCCAATCTGGATTCGGATCTTCACCAAAATTGAATCTATTCTTCCTTGTTACACACCCAACATGTCCACCAAGTTCCATCCAAATCCATCAACAACTTTTTCAGATATTGTGCTATATATCATTTTTGACCCTATTTCTCAATGGTGAAGAATCATTTCACAAAATTACATTATCTGGATCCGGATCCAGATGTTCACCAAAATCGAATCGGTTCATCCTTGTCACACACCGAACCTGTCCACAAAATTTCATCCATTCAATATAACATTTAATTGAAATTATATTGTTCCTCAATCTTAAACTGACGTTTGTGGATGGACGGACGGACGGACAGACAGAAGTGAACCTATTGCTTAACCCCGCTTTTCGCTTCACACGCGCAGGATATTGGTAGACTGAACAAATCAACACAGTAAATGGGATTTTATCCTGTAATTCCAGGAATCGGGAGCCAAGTGCTCTGATGGGAACACCAAAATAGGCCATCCCATAAATTTTATGATCAGCTTTGGGTACTAAATCATCCATTGATCCACTAAATTAAGTGTGACATTTCAGAATAGAGTTCTTACATAGTCATATTGCTTTTATTTTCCTCTTCCTCTTATTGTATCTTCCTCTTAGTTGGCGACAGTTGCTATCTATCATGTGTACTCTGCTATGGAAGAAGAGTTAGACAAGCACCAAGACCATCCGGCCCTGGCTCCTCTCTACTTCCCCGCCGAGCTGCATCGCAAGAATGCCCTTGAGCAGGATCTAGCTTTCCTACTGGGATCAGAATGGCGTCAGCACTCGGACACAGCACCGTCACAGGCAACACAACATTATGTGGAGCGGATCCACGCCGTCGGTCGAACGGAGCCGGCTCTGCTGGTGGCCCACGCGTATACCCGCTATCTTGGGGATCTTTCCGGGGGCCAGGTGTTGAAGAAGGTAGTACAGAGGGTCCTCAAGCTCCCCGCCTCAGGTGAAGGTGTCGAGTTCTTCTCTTTTCCACAGATCTCGAGTCATGCCGGTTTCAAGCAGCTGTACCGTTCACGCCTCAACGCCACTGATCTGGACAAAGAGATGTGCGAACGCATCGTAGAGGAGGCCAACCGAGTGTTCAACCTCAACATAGAGGTGTGTTAAATGCTTTGGTTGTATGAAGATGTTTGTTTTGGTTGGGATTTGAGTGGGAAACTGATTACATAAATATTTAAATGCAGTTGAATGAAACATTTCAATGCTCTTGATTTAAGCATTTTACATGCACATCATCGGTATTGTTTTTTTCCTAAACCTGCCTCAAGCAAATTTGTATGTATACTTTTATTGGGGCAGGCCTTGAATCTTTTTTCAATTCTATGCTGTTATTCCTCGAGATCAACATGCAGTTTACCCTTTATGAACCACACTGTATCCAAATTGGGATGGAATTGATGTAAAAAGCATTGAAAGTCCGTTAAACGTTTTTGTACATTTGGTCAGCAAAATGTTGAGTGATTTGTCGATTGTGTAACAGTCGACATGGACCCATTCATAATAGTTGATGGCAAATACGTTCATCTCATGGAAATTGAGCTCTCGCTTTCGAGCTGTGAAGTCGGAATTTGTTTCCTGGCCTGACCACGTACTGTCGGACCGGCGTTTCGTGGGCAGGACCTCGAAGCAAAAGGTGCCCTGTTCCTTGGATGCTAAACTGGGTGTCCCGTCGATCTGCCGTCATGCATTGTTAAAGATCCCACGTGGCAAAGACCATGCATTGGATTTGGAAGATCAAAGCATATTAAAAATCCAAACCAAATAAACATCCTAACTCGGTTGTGAAACCTTTCCTCCACGGTATTTTCAAAGTTGGTTTTAAATTATCGATTTTGTTTTCATCATTGTCATTGCTCACCAGTTGTTTGAAGAGTTTGAGGAGATTATGAAAGCGCTGCCAACCGAGGAAAACATGGCCGGAGTCCCGTTGCACGATGGAAAAGGTGACGTCTCCAAGTGCCCATACTACATGGGACAAGGTATGTTGAGCAGTAATTAAACTAGCTGACGTACCCATGTACGACGGGTACCCGTAAACACCATAAATTGTTTTTCGGCCATATAACGATGTTCTGTGATAATTGCATGAATAAATTGGTTTCAAATTGAATTATTTTGTGTGCACATATATTTTTACAACTGAATTCCAGCTTCAGTTTCCCATCCACCTTTGGGCACACACACACACACACACACACACACACACACACACACACACACACACACACACACACACACACACACACACACACACACACACACACACACCTCCATTGGGCACTATTTCGGCTCCATACATACATACGTCCATACCTTCATAGGCAATAGCTGCATTACAGTACATTCTAAAGTGGTCGAATGGTCTAAGGCATCTTAAGATGTCTAAGGATTCAAAAGGGTCAAGGGGTCTAAGCAGTCTTAAGGGTCTAAAGGGTGTGCAAGTCCCAGGGGTCCAAAGGGTGTCTCGTGGCAAAAGGGGTCTTAGTGTCTTAAAATGTCAAAGGGTCCATGGGGTGTAAAGGTTTATCGTGTTTATGGGGTCTAAAATGGATGTTCCATTCGTAGTGAGGGTTATAAAGGGTTTGAAAGGGTTGAAAGGGTTTATGGAATCTAAAATGTCGAAAGGTTTAAAAGGTACGTTCCAATAGTATGTAATTAATAGACTGGAGTTTTGGTTACATACATCTCCACATAAGCAATTGCTGCATTATATTGAGATAAATGGGTTAACAAACGCACAACATTGCTAAATTTCCAAGGAAGCATCTTTTTCATTAAGCAATTAGAAAGAGCAATCAAAGATTGCAGACCCTCTCCAGGATGTGTTTTGTCTGCTGGTGTGTGGACTAAGCATTGGCGATGTAGGTTTATGTTCATGCAGCGGACAAACAGACCTTTTCAGTTTACTTGTATGGATTTGCATTCTAATCTTACCTCCTCTATATTCATACACTTATTCTAATATGTACTTTATCGAAAAATAAATAAATAAAAACGCGTTCCTAATAGCACGTACTTTGTGAACTTGCTCACATTCTTAATAGTACGTCATTTATAGGCGTACTCGCATTGTAGTCGTACGTACTTTATAGACGTACTTGCATTCTAATTGTGCATATTTTATCGAGGTACCAAAAAAAACAGATGAGTTATACTGGCTGCCACCAGGTGATATTTGTGGCCTATGTTGGCACATCATGTGCAGACACAGACAGGCAGCCAAATGAACAAACCGAAATGCAATACCCTCTGGCGAAGGTACAAACAAATCTGTAGAAGTTTGGGTTTGATGCAACAACTAAGTGGTGTCGTGGGTGCAATGAGCATTTGTACATTCTGTGTTCTAATGCACGATGTCATCGTACACATCATCGCCTGCTGCATGACTCGATGCAAGGCGTCGGTTTTGAGAGTCAATAATCAACCTTCATACAGTTGTACTGTTGGACTTGTTTGCGATCAGTTGCTTTGAAGAAATGAGTAATTTTTCGAGTTGGGCAGGTGCTCAAGCCGGGGTGGCGTTTACACCCTGCAGGGTAAAGTGCAAAGGTTACCTGCTGAGGTTTGTGATTTTCTTCGCACACAGGTGCGTCCAGTCCTTCGACGATTTGTCCTCTGCATTCACTGGAAGTACTGCTGAGACACCCAGCAGTCATCCTTGTGGTTGCTGTTGCTGCTGTACTTGCCTCCTTTTCCATCATTGGCTTCTTTCGCTAGGCCCGTGCTCGCGCACATTTCCACATATCGTAGGTTGTTGGTTTTTCCATTTGACTTGAAATATTATCCTTTAGTTTCAGCACAACGGTGTAAGTGGGATGCACATTCGGAATCATTTAAGGGCATGTCGCTGGTTCTTATATCCATTTTTATTTAATTCCATCTGTGCAATGGAAAAGCCCCATTCTTGCAAGTATGTCGTGTTGTTGATAACAATAGCTCGTCGTCTTTCTCTGACCAACCCCCACCCCCCAAATCATCATCGAAGGGGTCGTCCACATATTCTGTATGTAAATATTTGACAGCTCCACTCTCGTCTCCCTTTGCCCCACACATCCCAACTCCCTCACTTTGCTCTCTTTCCCTTTCCTCCTTAGCCTTACCTTCCCTTTTGTTCTTATTATCTTCCCCCTTCTCTCTTCATTTCCTCACTTTCACATGCAGGCATTATTACCAAAAGTATCGGAGCAGTCCTCCAAAACTTGAAATTAGTCCTGCTAACTTGTACGTGCATATATTCCTGCACTGCCAAGCGAGCAGCAAGTGAAGATGTCTTTGTGACATTTTGAACAATGCTGCATTCACTGGCTTTGGTGCAATACTCTGGTACGGTGTGGCTTTTTAATTATACCAGCATGACCCTTCCTTGCTGCTCTGTTAGGAAACGGTTCAAGGACAACAACTTTGTAAATCTTTAGTGACGTGCCCAAAGCTTCCGACACAATTGAACCGCTCCGAGACGTCTTGGGAAGATTCAGACTCGAGAGAACATGAGCCACCACTAAACTTTCACTGTAAAGGAAGAATGCGAATATTGCACAGAATACCAACCAACATTTGGTACAAAGTGTTAGTTGCAGTCGCACCTTATTGAAGATTAAATAAACGACTAACTTAATCGGTTTCGTCCTGCAAATCTCAAACTCCGTGAAGGAATCACAGGTTATCCACTAAAAGTCGTTAACGTTTTTGTGGTTGAGAACGAGCTCTGAACAGATCAACACCGCTGCAGGATGCTGTTGGTTAGGGTCGGAATTTGGCCAGGTTACCGGCATGCAATGGCTTATCGGCTGGGTTAGAGTTGGAGACATTCGGGAATCCAAACGACTCAAAAGGTGAGTGATCTATCCTGCCTTTGATCTATCCTGCCAGCCCACGCAACCTGTTCACCATGCTCATTTCCTTGCTTCCCCAATACTTTTGGTAATACAGTATGCATCATCCCTTGTTCCACGTTTCAAACCACAGTGACGTTTGTGCAGGAGACTCCTCGACCAAGTATATGGTTTTGTTTGATGGTTATCAGTTTTGTTAACAATTTTTTTTTTGTTTAATGAAGCCATATTTGCAAGTTTAATATATGTTTTGACACAACAGCTATGTTTAGCTATACATAGGAATGCCAAATTGGCTAACATGGGTGCTGTTTTGTCACATGAGTATGTTGTTCTGACACGCCACCCACTTTTAACTTTCGTCAGAGTTTAGCAAGTTTTAGTCTTGTCCCAACGATTTATCTTTGACGACGATTGGATGTTCGTAGCTCGTGCTGTTACAAATGCAACTGGCACATCCAGGTACGCACCAGACATGCTCTGGGGCTCTTATTGTGAACACGGGTTGCAATTGTCTGGCACCAAACGGTAGCGAAGCATCTCTGGTAGTTCGCAAAACCAAGTTGGAACAAACCGTGAGCACCGAGCACAGTGCGCTTGCTGCACAGGTGGATTTCTTTCCTTTGCTTTGTGGATCCTCGTTGCTGGCTGGCTTCGTGTACCTCGTCAAATCGACGACCTCGGCAGAAATGCCCTGTTGCTCGATGCCTTGCTTTGGGATATGGTGTTTCGTTTTGCTTTCATTGTTATTGTCTTCAAAGGCAAGGTGTGTAGAAACAACATTTGCAGTTTTAAACTTGTTTGAAAGATATTGCAGCATTTTTGCATTCTTTCTTTTTTTTTTTTGGCATTAAATGTTTTGATGACTTGAGTAACCCATTAGGACCAGAATGTGCACCTCAAGTTTGTTTTCATGTTGCAGGCATGTATCTGGATGAAGGCTTTGAAAAATAATAAAAACCATTCATCCTCACCTGCACATTTATGTTTTTACAAGCTCTGATGTTTCCTAACATGGCCCCTGTCCAGGTATTAATGGAATACATAAACTTTCTCACGTGGTACACTCTTGTATGAATTGGTGTTCTTGGCTTTTCAGGTAGTTTTGTGGGATCTTGCGGTTCGTCCTGTTGTTCATTTAGACCGATTTGTTTCATAGTTACTGTGAGATGACAAAGTGAAAAGCACACTTGATTAAAAAGACTTCCTCTGATTTCTCGTGAGATCTGATGAGATTCTTATCACATCTCCATGAGAAATTAGTTTTTGTAAGGGAAAGTCTGTCTGGCTGCGTTTTAGCCATATGGTCTCCAATGTGAGGGTCAGCTCATCAAAGGTAATGACCCAGACATCCTCCAGTGTGTTACACTGCCCCCAAGTTTGAATATTGTTTCCAGAAAATGCCATTAAAGTTTGAGATGAAGGAAGGAAATGAATAAGAACTGTTGGATGGCTGCCCACTTGGACAATTCCAGCGAAGACGAGAGGAATGCAGGGAATGCGGCAGAACTCTTAAAGGGGCACTCTAGGTTATGTTCACCAATATCCAATACATTTTGATTGTGGAATATCGGACTGACCAATTTATCCATTTTTAAAGCACTTTTTGAGGGCATCTTTGAAGTATGCAAAACTGGTGGAATTTTTTATTTTTTTTACCGCACTGCCGACCCTTCTTTCTCCTTTCTTAATTCTATTTTCTCAACTTCAACCCCTCTTGAAAGTTGAGTGATGGTAGAACATTGAAAGATTAGCAGAGATCCATGGAACAGCCACACAATGTAAAATGTGACTTGGTCCTTAACCTCTCCCTCCCAACCATTTGGCTTTAATCCCCTCTCCACTCCAAGCCTCCAAAACCATTCCCCCACAGCTCTTCAACCTCCCTTATCCTCCTACTCCCCCCCTGCTTTCACCACAACTGCTCAACCACCTCTCCACCCCTACCAAAACTCCTCAACTCCCTTCTCCCAACTCTGTCCCATCCTTGCTTCCCCCCAAACCCCAACTCTCGTCCTCCCCCTCCCCCTCCCCCGACATTTCCACATCGATCATTATATATTTCTTCATTACCTCATCCAAACAGTGGAATATTTAACTTTTCCCCCTCCCCTATCATGCTGTCACCGACTTCATAGAAACCTCGATCGAAACAGCAACAGTATGGCTCCTACATAGTCATGGCCAATCACGGTTGCCTGTTCAACTCACAATCCCATGAGATATGAAGAAACCCTGAATTTCTTTTGAAATTCAAGGTTCTTTTTTATTGCATTTTGAACTTGTTCTTTATTTGGTATCTTTCAAAACAGTTACGTATGAAAGGTACTTTGAAACATGTTGGGGATATCTCCGTAAGAAATGGCAACATTCTCTCCACCCTTCTTTTACAGTTTACATGAACCTCCACCCCCCCTCTTCCTCCCCTTTTTCGGATTTTTCTCTCTTAGATTTCTTTTTCACCTTTTCTTCCAATCCTTCCACCTACCCCTTCCTTATCTAAGTTGTATTTTGAAGCTTACTGTCTCTTCACATCTCCACGAGTCTTGTATGGGGCTCTTGTTACACATTTGTTTGGTGCAGTCATTGAGTACTTGATCCAACACTAGTCTCGGTTTCAAAAATGTCATTTCCTTTTTCCTGGAATCTCAAAAAATTGGTAAACAAATGTATCAAACAGAAACATGCCCCCACTCCTCTCCCCACTGTGCATTTCCCGTTTCCGTTTGAATGATTTGACCGTCCTGCTCGAACATGATTGAGGAAGGGTCAACTGCAGATTTAAAATGGCATCTTCCCTTTTCCAAGGAGGATGTTTCAGGGATACTTGTTTTTGTTTCTCATCACAAAGGATTTCTTTATCCACTTTGGAATAAATATTTTAATTGTGCTAGTCCTAGTCTGGATGTTGGTGTGATCTGTAGTTCTTGTTCAAGTGTGACTGTATTTGGGTCACATTGCAGACTACAGGTAGCATTTTGCCTTGATGGCATTAATAGTGGATCACAGTGTGGTTTAGTTTCAAATGTTGGCCCAGACCAGATAGGACAGGCAGATTATCCCATTCCTGAAGATCATTCATGAGCAAGATGCATTCAGACTGGCTCGGTTTCCAAAGTTTTAGAATCAAACCCCATAATGCTGCTGCTTTCTTGCTGGATTTACACCTAGAACTCCTGGAATATCGGTTTCTCAGCCCAAGACGACCACCATACCTAGTATTTTGCACCAAAGTGTTAAGCTTAGCAGTGGTAGTTTTTTTGGCCTTAGAATCAGGACATGTGATCTTGAAAGTTAGCTGGGATAATGGTACACAGTTCGACTTGTTTTTTACCCCATACACAAGAAGCGAAACTTGTGGTTCAGCAGTTGGTTCACTTTGTCTGTTTGTCTGTCTGTCTACAAACATCAGTTTATGATCGAGGAACTACTAAATTTCAGTTGAATGCTATGTTTTGAATATGAATCGGAAAACTAACCTGTAGTTTTAACGTACTTTGGCTATAAATTTGTCCCGATCGCATGTGCGCAGAGAGGAGTGAGATAATATTTTTATTGTCTGTCTGCCTGGCAGTCAAACAACATTGAAAATCATTCCAAACTGGAAACCTACTGTTTTTAAGGTCATAAAGGACACAAACAACAAACACGAATAAGTCATGTGATGTGTTAAGATGGTGTAAGACACTGTGTCAACTGCGGTAAACTTCCAATATATATTTTTTTCCCTACAAACTTTAAAATCTTTATTTTGTTTCAATTGCATTATATACTTCAACTTTACAGAATGCAAATCGCGTTATTGGCACTTTCAAAACCCTTCTGTTTAGCAGCACTTGGCCAAAATATTACGGCATTTTATGTCATCATGATCAATCAAGTTTTCTGCTCGCAGACCCCGCCTATTTATGTCTTTTTTTTCTTTTCTCAAGACTGCATGGGACAAGGTGTCTATGAACTCTAGTTTTTGTTTGTGTTGAATGATAGATAGCATGAAGTCTTTCCTCGTCACTAGTATCAGCAGGTAGGACAGCGAGTTTAACATTTTTCTGAAGCCTACTCGACAATACAATTTCCCTCTTACAAAGGACAACTGCTGGTGGTTGGTTCTGAAGGATTTTGGTTGTGTACGTTAACTGTCGGTTAGTTTTGCCGTACGTGGAAAGAGTTTGGTTTTGTGAACAAACATTTTGACTGAGCGAGTGAAACTTTTTTGTTGGTACTCGAGCACAAAAGTTCAAGACCAGATGTAATGAGTATAGGGTGGAGGAAAGGTGAACACTGCAGAGTGTTCAGGTTTGAGGAATGCTCTGAAGTTTGGAAAGTTCACATTTTAACTTGAGCATTTCTCATTCCTTTGTACTCTGATGTAGAATATGGTTTGCGAATTGAATATACAGTACTGTAATCCTTTCTGAATGTTATGTTCCTCCTACTTTATGAAAAATGTATATCCTTCCCTTTATCTTTCTAAACCACCATCAAACCAGCTGTTTGCCTCGTTGGTTCAAATAACAACTCACATGGCTCAACAACAATAACAGCAAATGCCATTGTGCTGAGACAATGCCACTTAGTCAAAGACTCGGAAAAACAGTTGAAAAGTCGAAGTGGTTTTTGTGTTGTCAGAAAAGCTCTTAAATTCCTCTTTGGCAACAGAGTTCCAAATACTCTTCCACCCCCAAATCCCCATCTACCACCAGACGTTTCCTGACCACAAGCCACGATCAGCAACTTCGGTGGCAAATTCCAGCAGTTTGTTCAGAGCTCTAATGGTACGATTACATTATCTTCCATCATATGTTTACACAGTCTCACTGGGAAGAAATAACACGTTTTCTGGTGTTTCTAATGTTTGTTGTGAGTGATCTCTTAATAATGAGTGTAGGAGAGAAAAAGTGACGGTGAATATGGAGAGAAATCATGACAAGTGTTGATTGAGGATGAGCTGAGATGGTGATTCACCACCAACTTGAAGAGCGAGATTGAACAGTCGGACGTTCCACAAGCGGGACAAGACAGCAGCAAAGGAATGGGGCTGCTTACACATCTTTGGAAGAAAAACTATGTAGGTGTCTTGTGTGTTATCACCGAGTTTGCTGTCTGATAAGGCACGATTGAATGTTACAAGAGGCAGATATAGAATTTGGAAAAGATGGAGGCTTAAGAATGTCGAGATGACAAAAATTGCCAAAATAAAAATCACCAGTATAATTGATAATGTGATCTATATGTGTGTGTGTGTGTGTCCAATATAACTCAAGCCATTAAACCTAGCAGCCTGAAACTTTGCATGCAAACAAAAACTCAGGAAGTGTAGGAATGAAAATTGTGTTTGGGTTAATTAAAACACGCCTTTTGAAGATAATTAACACCCTTATTTAATTATATCCTTCATCAGGTGATCCTCGGCCACCTTGCTGTCTGGGCTCTTAAGGCATTTCCTGGGTAACCTCGCTGGGGTCTGAAGCTGCCATGTTTTTTGGCCTGGATGTAAGCTCCAGATTTGAAAGTAGCAGCATTTCCGACCCCCAAAAAGTGTTCATTTGTCTAATTCGGACATTGCACATGCGTTTCTGGGTGCATAGTTGTATTGAGGGCAAGTGGTAACCGCTTACCAAGCCAGGCGTTCCGTTGAAGTGCTTGATGAGTGCTAAAGCCACTTACCGAGCTGTACAGTTAACAGCGCACCATTGTCCATCTGCTGTCTCCGGAGGCTCGTTCCGAGGCAGAATCTTCACGTCTGCAGTTCCTTTTCCTTTTCGGCTTCCCCAAACGTTCCAATTCAATCTTGGTCGTACCACCGTCCACCTTCCTCAAACACACGTGGAGTGGGCGGGTTTCCTGCCTGGCCGAAATCCCGCCCAGAAAGGGCCGGACCCCATGGCCCTGTCCAATCAGGGCGGACGGTGACATCAGTTTCGCCAAGGCCCCTCCCCGACCTTGGGGATCTATAATTACGACACCATCCTCAGAGTAGTGTGCTGAGAGAGTTCGGTGGGTTCGTTGCTGGTTGCAAAGAAGGAAGGAAGGTCGTTAGTTGAGTTGGTCCCTTGGTTGTTGGTTGAAGAAGGAAGGTCGTGATTCGCGGAGTGTCTGCCCACGTCTCGCCTCGGTGGCCCATCTGTTGTGCTGTCCGAGTACACCCGACCTTGACCGGGTCTCTCGTTGGGTCCTGTCTGCTGCACCGTTCTACCTTGGACTCCGCGCTCTCCACCCGGGCTCCTTTGCAGACACGGTCTCCACACGTGCGGCTGTGGCCGAACTGCACGACCTTTGTCGGGTGCCACACCACGGAGCATCCCTTCCTCGGAATGTTCAGGTACCAAAAGAACTGCGACCTCAGCTCCCTCCTCCGTGGCTGCAAAAGTCCTTTGCCATTCAACTGGGTTTATTTTGTCTGAGTGTGTGGTGCCTGTCTTATAAGTAGCATTGTATAAGTTATTTGATCATTGTAAATCTTGCTGTATTATTCTTTTGCAAGTTGCTGTAAAATTGTCGCACTATATCTCTCTCTTCTGTCCCCTGCAAAACACACCAATAAACCTGTTCCTGTACCACATGTTTTTCCTCGCTTAGTGTAAATAAATTATTGTAAAAATGTTCCCAGTTAGTTTTTGTCTTTTCCTTCATTGGTCCAGCATGGTTCGGATCTAAGTTTAATCGGTCTTTATCCCCGATAATCTGTTCATTCTAGCCGGTACGTCCTTGGCAGTTCCACTCGGCTGCATCCAATCTGGAGTTGGTAGTTGGTCTCTACCGTAGTTTGTAGAGTGATTCGGTTCGGGCAAGGCGTACCGAGGCGTGGTTCCCCGGTAGTCAAAACCGCGTGGTTAATTAGGTAACTTGGTTCCAGACAAGAAGACCCTACGCTACGCAGTTGAGGTATTGGCGCCCACGGTCGGTTTAGCGACCCGCCGCGTCACGGAATTATCCTTGAGCGACGGCCTACAATTCCGGGAGTCTGGTGGGAGACGACGTAACTTCCCCCACCTAGTGGTCGTTCTCGCCACCGGACCCCGGCCCGCAATAATATCATTCTCTTTACTAACCCCACCTCCACCCTCACCTTCTCTCTTCTTTTTTTTTCATGCGCTCTCTCTCTCTCTCTCTCTCTCTCTCACTCCTCCTTGCATCTCTCCCTCCCACGGTATAGCAACGTTTGATGAGTCATAGCTCTCCCACCCTTCCCCCTAGTTCCTTGCTCTCCCCCCCCTTCCTATCTTCCCTCCCTCCTGCCCCTCTCCTCTCTCCCCTCCTCTCCTTTCCTCCCTCCTCTCTCACCCCCCTCCTTAATCCCCCCCCCCCGGTCAGTGAACCAACAGGTTGTTTGCTAGTAATTATATATCTCTACAATACCTGTATTATAATAATAATGTATTTATACAACGCCTTTTGCCTTTGTATGCAAGGTGCTGCTTTGTTCACTTCCATTATTTTCTAGCTCTTACACGAGCCTCGATCATGTATACAAAAAAAGATTTTCGATATGTTTGCATGACTGCTATATTCGATCGTCATAATTGGATGATCACAATGATGGTGACAATTGGATTGCTCCTTGGTGGCTTAAGGTTGAGGTGGTTGACAGCATCTTAAAAATCCTGAGTTCAAACCCCACCTGTACCACAATAAACACCAGGTGGGTCGACTCAGCTTGTCATCCTTCTGATATCGGTAAAATGAATGTCAGCTTGCTGGAAAAGTAAGCCAGTCACAGACTTGGAGTTGGCCCTGTTTTGGGGCATGCAATTTCACTGGAGTTGGGCACCATCCATCCCACCTGTGTTGGCACTCATCTATGACCTATCCAATTCCCACGTAAGCATCTAACCTTTTCAGACAACTGAAATAAAAACAGAAAACAGGTTTAGTCTTTTTCATAGCTTGCTTGAAATAAGTAAAATCAAAATATCAGCATTTGTTTCATTTCTGAAGATGTATCGGCAAGTTTCTTGTTTTCCACTGAGCAAATTGGAAGGGCTTCCAAATGGTCTTGACGGAGCAGAGATCTCAGTCGAGTCCTGAGGAGCCACAATTTTGAGAATGTTCTCTGGCATTAAACGGTGCAAGGGAGGGTGAGCATGGCTTTGAGGGACTTGCAAAGAGTGTTGTATCTATTGCAATGATACCTGTATCCAATTGGTAGTTGCAGAATGCAGCCGAGACAACTTAAACAGAAACACTTCAGGTCATTTCAAGTTGAACAAGGAGATAAAAATATCATAAAACATGGAAAGAGTAATGTAAAAGTCGATGTATTTTTTGTTGTCATTTTGAGAGGGGGCCAATGTGCCACGGCACAATGGCCAGTCCACTATTAGCCTGTCGAGTATCTTGTGTCCAAGTGGCAACCCGTCCATGATTGTGTCCTGAGCTGATGAAACTGCCTCGGCAGCCTTATGCGCTTGATGAAGCGAGGCGGAGGATAATTCCTCTACATGACCATACAATAGATGGTATGATAATTATGATGTTGTAGAAATGGCTCCGAGAGGGCTAATAATATTTTAGTGTAGTGCAGTTTCCTAAGCCTGGTGTTGGCTTAGTGGTGAGGGTGGTGGCTTGGAATCCCAGGGTCCTGAGTTCAAGCCCCGTTGGCCGCTGAATTAATACACCAGGAGGTTGACTCAGCCTGTCATCCTTCTGAGGTTGGCAAAATGGAGTACCAGTGCACTGGTAAGGGGACACTGCATCAGCAGTGGACAGAGCCATGTCCCAACCAATGATGCAAACCAGCAGCCACAGGCTGCACTCGACAGAGAGTTATATCCTAAATAAATGCAGTCGTAAGTGTGAAATAATCGTTATATTAGAAATGTGTCACTTCCGTAATATATCTCTCTCTCTCTCCCCTCGCTCTCCGCTCGCGCTCTCTCTCGCTCTCTCTCCCCCTCGCTCGCTGCTCCTCTCTCCCTCTCCCTCCGCTCGCGCTCTCTCTTCGCTCTCTCTCCCTCTCCCCCCTCGCTCTCTGCTCTCCCCTCGCTCTCTCCCCTCGCTCTCTCCCCCGCTCGCTCTCTCTCCTCCTGGTCTCTCTCTCTCTCTTCCCCCTCCGCTCTCTCTCTCCGCTCTCCTTCTGGTCTCTCTCTCTCGCTCCGCTCTCTCTCTCTCCACCTCCCCTCGCCCTCTCTCCCTCCCCCTCGCTCGCGCTCTCTCTCTCCTCCCTCTCTCTCCCCTCTCTCTCTCCCTCGCTCGCGCTCTCTCTCTTGCTTGCGCTCTCTCTCTCTCCCCTCGCTCTCTCTCCCCCTCGCTCTCTCTCGCTCTCTTCTCCCCTCGCTCTCTCTCCCCTCGCTCTCTCTCCCTGCTCTCTCCCCTCGCTCTCTCCCCTCGCTCTCTCCCTCGCTCTCCTTCTGGTCTCTCTCTCTCTCTCTCTCTTCTGGTCCTCTCTCTCTCTCTCCTCCTCTGTCTCACTCTCTCTCCTCCTCGCTCTCTCTCGCTCTCCTTCTGGTCTCTCCCTCTCTCTTCCCCCTCGCTCTCTCTCCCTCTCCCTCGCTCTCCTTCTGGTCTCTCTCTCGCTCTCCTCCCCCTCGCTCTCTTCTCTCCTTCTGGTCTCTCTCTCCCCTCGCTCTCCTTCTGGTCTCTCTCTCGCTCATAGTCTCTCTCTCTCTCTCCCTCGCTCTCTCTCCTCCTGGTCTCTCTCTCTCTCTCCCCCTTCGCTCTCTCTTCCCTCGCTCTCTCTCTCGCTCTCTCTTCTGGTCTCTCTCTCTGCTCGGCGCTCTCTCTCTCTCCACCTCCCCTCGCCCTCTCTCTCTCCCCTCGCTCGCGCTCTCTCTCCCTCTCTCTCTCCCCTCGTCGCGCGTCTCTCTCTTGCTTGCGCGTCTCTCTCTCCCTCGCTCTCCTTCTGGTCTCTCTCTCTCTCTCTCTCCTTCTGGTCTCTCTCCCTCCTCTCACTCTCTCTCCCTCCTCCTCCTTCTGGTCTCTCCTCTCTCTCTCCTTCTGGTCTCTAGCTCTCACCTCTCCTTCTGGTCTCCAGCTCTTGCCTTCTCTCTCTCTCGCTCTCTCTCCCGCTCTCCCCCTCGCTCACTCTCCGTCTGCTCTCTCTCTCTCTCCTCGCTGCTCTCTCTCTCTCCCTCGCTCTCTCTCTCCTTCTGGCTCTCTCCTCTCTCCCTCTCGCGCTCTCTCTCCTCCTCGCTCTCTCTCTCTCTCTTCTGGTCTCCAGCTCTCTCTCTCTCTCTCCTTGCTCTCTCTCCCTCGCTCTCGCTTCTGGTCTCTCCCTCTCTCTGTCCTTCTGGTCTCTAGCTCTCGCTCTCTCTCTCCTTCTGGTCTCTTAGCTTCGCTCTCTCCTTCTGGTCTCTAGCTCTCGCTCTCTTCCTTCTGGTCTCCCTCCTCGCTCTCTTGCTCTCGCTTCTGGTCTCTCCTCGCTCTCTTGCTCTCTCTCGCTCTCTCTCCTCGCTCTCCTTCTGCTCTCTTCTCTCTCCTTCTCTCTCCCTCGCTCTCTCTCTCTCCCTTGCTCTCCCTCTCCGCTCGCTCTCCTCTCTGCCTCCTCTCTCCTCTCCTCGCGCTCTCATCGCTCTCTTCTGCTCTCTCTCTCCCCTTGCCTCTCCTCTCCTCACTGTCCCTCTCCGCTGTCTCCTTCTGGTCTCTCCCTTCGCTCTTCTCTCCTTCTGCTCGCTCCCTTGGTCTCGCTCTCTCTCCCCTCGCTCTCTCTCTTCTGGTCTCTTCTCGGTCGGGCTCTCTCTCTCTCTTGCTCTCCTCTCCCCCTCGCCCTCTCTCTCCCCCTCGCTCGGCTCTCTCTCTCCCCTCTCCCCCTCGCTCTCGCCTCTCTCTCCTTCTCGCTCTCTCTCCCCCTTCGCTCTCTCTCCCCCTCCTCTCTCTCCCTCTCCCTCGCTCCTCCTTCTGGTCTCTCTCTCTCTCCTCTGGTCTCTCTCTCTCTCTCCTTCGGTCCTCTCTCTCTCCTTCTGGTCTCTCTCCCCTCGCTCTCTCTCCCCGCTCTTCCTTCTGGTCTCTCTTTCTCTCCCCTCGCTCTCTCTCTCCTTCTGGTCTCTCTCTCTCTTCTCCCCTCGCTTCTCTCTCCTTCTGTCTCTTCTCTCTCTCCCCCCGCTCTCCTTCTGGTCTCTCTCTCTCGCTTGCGCTCGTGCTCTCTCCCCCTCCCCTCGCTCTCTCTCTCCTCTCCGCTCGCGCCTTCTCTCTCCTCCTCTCTCGCTCTCTCTCCCTCTTCCTCCTCGCTCTCTCTCCCCTTCCCCTCGCTCTCTCTCTCCTCTCCCTCGTCTCTCTCCTCCTCGCTCTCTCTCACTCCCTCTCCCTCGCTCTCCTTCTGGTCTCTCTCTCTCTCTTCTGGTCTCCTCTTTCTCCTCGTCGCTCTCTTCTCCCCTCGCTGCGTCTCCCCTCGCTCTCTCTCCTCCTCGCTCCCTCTCCTCGCTCTCGCTTCTTCTCTCTCTCTCCTTCTGGTCTCTCTCTCTCCTCCTCACTCTCTCTCTCTCCTCGCTCTCCGCTCCCTATCCCTCGCTCTCTCCTCCCTCGCTCTCTCTCTCGCTCGTGCTCTCGCCTCTTCTCTCCCCTCGCTCTCACTCTCTCTCTCCTCTCCTCTTCTCTCTCTCTCCCCCTCCCGTCGCTCTCCTTCTGGTCTCTCCGCTCTCTCTCCTTCTGGTCTCCAGCTCTCGCTCTCTCTCGCTTCTGGTCTCCTCCCTCTTGCTCTCTCTCTCTCCTTCCGCCTCTCTCTCCTCGCTCTCCTTCTGCTCTCTCTCTCTCTCCCTGCGCTCTCTCTCTCCCTCTCTCTCCCTCTCTCTTCTCCTTCTGGTCTCTCCCCTCTCTCTCCCTCTCTCTCCTTCTGGTCTCCAGCTTCTCCTTTCTCTCCTTCGCTCTTCCTTCTGGTCCTCTCCCTCTCTCTCTCTCCTTCGTGGTCTCTCGCTCTCTCTCTCGTCCTCTGGTCTTCAGCTTCTCGCTCTATCTTTCCTTCTGGTCTCCAGCTCTCGCCCCTCTCATCGCTCTCCTTCTGGTCATCTCCCTCTTGCTCTCTCTCTCGCTCTCCCTTCTGCTCTCTCTCTCCCTTCCATCGCTCTCTCTCCTTCTCATCGCATCTCTCTTCCCTTGCTCTCCCTCTTCCTCGCTCTCCTTCTGCTCTCGCTCCTCTCCCTCGCTCTCTCTCCTTCTGCTCTCTCTCTCCCCTTGCTCTCTCCCCCCCCTCGGCTCTCCTTCGGTCTCTCCTCTCCTCTTCTCCTCGCTCTCCTTCTGGTCTCTGCTCTTCTCTCCCTCGGTTCTCTCGTCCTCGCTCTCTCCTCCTCTCCTCGCTCTGCTGGTCTCTCTCTCTCGCTCACAGCTCTCTTCCCCTCTCTCCCCCTCGCCCTCCCCTCCGCTCGTGCTCTCTCTCTCCTCGCGCTCTCTCTCTCCCCTTCTCTCTCTCTCTCTCCCCCCTCGCTCTCTCTGCCCCCTCGCTCGTCCTCTCATCCTTCTGGTCTCTCTCTCTCTCTCTCTCCCCTCGCTCGTCCTTCTGGTTCTCTCTCGCGCTCTCTCCTCATCTCTCTCTCCCCCTCGCTCTCTCCCGTCGCTTCTCTCTCCTTCTGGTCTTCTCTCTCCCCCTGCGTCTCCTTCTCTCTCCTCCCCCGCCCTCCGCTTGCTCTCTCTCTCCTCCTCTCCTCCCTAGCTCTCTCCTCCTTCTTCTCCGTCTCTCCTTCTTGGTCTCTCTCTCTCTGCCCCCTGCTCTCTATCCCCCTCGCTCTCTCTCTCGCTCTCCCTTTCTGGTCTCCGCCATCTCCTTCTCTCTCTCCCCCTCACTTGCTCTCTGCTCTCACTCTCTCTGCCCCATCGCTCTTCCATCTCCTCGCCTCTGGTCCTCTCTCTCGCTCGCGTCTCTCTCTCTCTGCCCCGTCGCTCTCTGCTCCTTTCTGGTCTCTCTCTCTCTTCCCCTCGGCTCTCCATTCTGGTCTTCTTCTTCTCCCTCCTCAAATCTCTCTCCCCCTCCTCTCCTTCTGGTTCTCTGCCCTCTGCTCTCTCCCTCGCTCTCTGCTCCCTCTCCTTCTGGTCTCTCTCTCAGCTTCTCCTTCTGGTCTCTCCCTCTTCTCTCTTTCCTGGTCTCCATGCTCTCTGTCTCTCTCTCTCTCCCCCTCGCTCGCAGCCCTCTCTCTGCTCTCGTCCTCCCTCTCTCCCAGCTCACTCTCCCTCGCTCTCTCTCTCCCCTCGTCCCTCTTCTCGCTCTCTCTCCCCCTCGCTTCTGGTCTCTCTCTCTCTCTCCTTCTGGCTCTCTCCTTCTGAGTTCTAGCTCTCACTCTCTCCTTCTGGTCATCGCAAGCTCTTGTCTCTCTCCCTCTCCCCCTCTCTGCCCCCTCACTCTCTCTCGCCGTCGCTTCCCTCCCTCTTCGCTCGCTCTCTCTCATCTCCCTCGCTCTCATCTCCCTCTTGCCTCGCTCTCTCTCTCCTTCTGGCTCTCTCTCTCTTCTGGTCTCTCTCTCTCCGCCTCTCTCTCCTCTTCCCCTCGCGTCTCTCTCTCTCTTCTGGTCTTCTCTCTCCGCCTCTGCTCTCTTCTCTCCTTCTGGTCTCTCTGTCCTCTCTCCCCCGCTGCTCTCATCTCTCCCTCTCTCCTCTCTCTCCCCCTCCCTCTCCTTCTGGTCTCTCCCTCTCTCCTTCTGGTCTTCTAGCTCTCATCTCTCCTTCTGGTCTCCGTCGCTCCGCTTCTATAATCTCTCTCAACCCCTTTGCTCTCTGCTCTCTCCTCTCTCTCCCACTCGCGCTCTTCTCTCTCCCCCTCGGCTCTCTCTCCCCCTTAGGCTTGTGCGCGTCTCTCCTCTCTCATCCTCGTGCTCTCTCTCTCTCCTTCTTCACTCTGTCTCTCTCTCCCCCGCCTCGCTCTCTCTCTCCCATCGCGCTGCTCTCTCCTCGCTCTCTCTCCTCTCCCCCTTCGCTTCGCGCTCTCTCTCTCTCTCCCTCACGCTCTCTTCTCCCCTCTCGCGCCTGTCTCTCTCCCCCTCTCTCTTCCTCTCCCCCTCCTCGGCGTTCTCCCCTCTCTGCTCCCCGCCTCGCTCGCGCTCTTCTCTCTCCCTCGCTCGCTCGCTCTCTCTCATCTCTCCCTCGCTCGTGCTTGCTCTCTCCCTCATGCTCCCTCTCCTTCTGGTCTCTCGCTTCTTCTCATCCCCTGCACTCGCGCTCTCTCTCTCTCCCTCGCGCTCTCTTCTCTCTCCCCTGCGCTCGCGCTCTCTCCTTCCCTCTGCCGCTCTCTCTCTCCCCCTCGCGCTCTCTCTCTCTCTCTCCCCTCGGTCTCTCTCTCCCTCAGGCGCTCGTCTCTCTCCCCTCGCTCTCTCCCTTCCCCCCCCCTCGCTTCACTCTCCTTTCTCTCTCTCTCTCCCTCGTTGCTCTCTCCTCCTCTCCCTCGGCTCTCTCCTCTCTCCCTTCGCTCGTGCTCCCTCTCGCTCACCCCCTCTCCTCCCTCACGTCCGCTCTCCTCTCTCTCTCCTCAAGCTCTCTCTCTTCCCCTCGCGCTGCATCCTCTCTCTCACCCTCAACTCGCGCTCGGTCTTCTCTCTTCTCTCCCCTCCTTCTGGTCTCCGCTCATCTCTCTCCCTCACTTCCTTCTTGGTCTTCTCGCTCTCGGTCTCGCCCCTTGCTCTCTCTCCCCTTTCGCTCTCTCTCTCGCCCTCTCTCCCCCTCAGCTCTCTCTCCCTCGTGTCTCTCTCTTCTCCCCTAACTGCTCCCCTCCTTCTGGTCTCGTCGCTCTCTCTCCCTCGCGCTCTCCCTCCTCCTTCTGGTCCTCGCCTCATATCCCTCCTCCACGCTCTCTCTCTCCCTCTCTCTCTGGTCTCTCAGCTTCTCTCTCCACCCTCGCGGCTTTCCTCTCTCCTATACTTGCTCCTCTCTCACTCTCCTTCTGGTCTCTCCCCCCCTCGCATGCGCTCTCTCTCCTCTCCTTTCTGGTCTCTCGGCTCTCTCATCCCTCGCTTTCTCTCTCTCCTTCTGGTCTCTCCCTCGCTCTTCCTCCTTCTGGTCTCTCGCTCTCTATTCTGTCTCGCTCTTCTCCTCTCCTTCTGGTCTCTCGCTCGCCCCTCACTCCGCGTCGCCTCTCAGCCTCGCTATCTCTCCCTCTCTCTCTCCTCTGGTCTCTCGCTCTCTTTCTCTCTCTCCCACTGGCCGCTCCTCTCTCTCCCTCGAAGCGCTCTCTCTCCCCCACCTCGCTGCCTCTCTCCCCCTCTCCCCGTCGCTTCGTCTCTCCCCCGCTCAGCGCTCTCTCTCCCCGCCCCTCGTGCTCTCTCTCCGTCTGGTCTCTGTCTCTCTGTCTGCGGCTCTTTCTCTCTCCCCCTCGCTCTCTTCTCTCTGGTCTCCTCGCTCCCCTCACTCACGCTCCCTCTCCCCGCGTCATCGTCTCTCACACTCTCCTTCTGGTCTCTCCCTCTCTTCTCCCCCCTCTCGCATGCCGCTCATCGTCTCTCTCCTTCTGGTCTCTCGCTTCTCTCTCCTCGCGCTTTTCTCTCTTCTCCTTCTCTGGTCTTCCCTCGCTCGTCTCTCTCTCCCCCCTCGCTCTCATCCACTTCTGGTCCTCCTCGCTCTCTCTGTCTCGCTCTTTCTCTCTTCCCCTCGCTCTCTCTCTCCTTCTGGTCCTCTCGCTCCCCCTCACCTCGCGCAGTCCATCTCACCTCCGCTATCATCTCCCTCTCTCTCTTCCTGTCTGGTCTCTCGCTCTAACATTTCTTTCTCCTCCTCTCTCCCAGCTCGCGCTCTCCTCTCCCTCCCTCTCTGCGCTCATCCAGACTGAGAAGCTAATCGTCCCTTTCTGCCTTCTCTCCCTCGCGCTCTCTCTCTCCTCTCCTCTCTCTCTCCCCCCTCGCGCTCTCTCTCCCCCCCCCTCGTGGCTCTCTCTCCGTCTGGTCTCTCGCTCTTTCCTCTTCTCCCCCTCGCTCTCTCTCTCCTTCTGGTCTCTCGGCTCCCCTCACTCCGCTCCTTTCTCCCGCGCTCTCTCTCTCTCCTTCTGGTCTCTCCCCCTCGCATGCGCTCTCTGCTCTCTCCTCTTCTGGTCTGCATCGCTCTCTCTCCTCGCGCCTTTCTCTCTCTCCTTTGGTCTCTCCCTCAGCTCTTCTCTCTCTCCCCCTCGCTCTCCTCCTTCTGGTCTCTCGCTCTCTCTGTCTCGCTCTTTCTCTCTCTCTCCCCTCGCTCTCTCTCTCCTTCTGGTCTCCTGCTCCCCCTCACTCCGCTTCCTCTCACCTCGCTATCTCTCTCCTCTCTCTCTCCTTCTGGTCTCCTCGCTCTCCTTTCTCTCGTCCCCCTTGCTCTCTCTCCCATCTCTCCCACTCGCGCTCTCTCTCTCCCTCGGCTCTCTCTCCCTCTCCCCCCCTCAGCGCTCTCGTCTCCCCCCCTCGCTCTCTCTCTCCCTCGCTCTCTCTCTCCCTCTCCTCGAGCTCGTCTCTCCCTTCCCCGCTCGCTCTCTCTCTCGCCCCTCGCGCTCTCTCTCGCCCCCTCGTGCTCTTCTCCGTCTGGTCTCTCTCGCTCTCTCTGTCTCGCTCCTTTCCTCTCTCCCCCCTCGCTTCTCTCTCCTTCTGGTCTCTCTGCTCCCCTCACGTCACGCTCCCTCTCCCTCGCTAATCTCTCCCTCTCTCTCTTCTGGTCTCTCCCCCTTTTCTCTCTACCCCTCGCTCTCTCGGTCCCGCCTCGCTCGTGGCCTCTTCTCTCTCTCTCCCCTCGCTCGTGCTCTCCTCTCTTCCCCTCGCTCTCCTGCTCTCGCCCCTCGCTCGTGCTCTCTCTCTCTCCCCCTCGCTCGTGCTCTCTCTCTCTCCACCTCGCTTTGCCGTGCTCTCTCTCTCTCCCCCTCGATCGTGCTCTCTCTCCCCTCGCGTCGTGCTCGCCTCTCTCTCCCCTCGCTCTTCATCTCTCCCTCGTGCTCTCTCTCCCTCTCTCTCCCCCTCGCCTCTCTCTCTCCCCCTCGCTCGGTGCATCTCTCTCTCTCCTTCTGGTCTCCTCACTCTCTCTCCCCTTGCTCTCTCTCCCTCTCCCCCTCTCTCTATCCCTCGCGCTCTCTGTCCTCTCTCCCCCCCGTCGCTCTCTCTCTCCTTTCTGGTCTCGTCGCTCTGTCTCCTCCCCCTCGCTGCACTCCTCTCTCTCCTGGTCTCTCTCTCCTCTCTCCCTCTCGGTCTCCTCTCCCCCTCGCTCTCCTCTCTCTCGCCCTCGCTCTCTCTCTCCCCCTCTGCGCTCTCTCTCTCTCCCCCCTCGCTCTCTCTCCCCTCGCTCAGCTCATCGTCTCCCCTCGCTCTCTCTCTCTCCCCTCGCTCTCTCCCCACCCCCCCCTCGTGCTCACTCTCTCTCCCTGCGCCTCTCTCTCTCTCACCGCCTCGCTCGCTGCTCTCCCCTCTCTCGATCTCCCCGCTGTCTCTTCTCTCTTCTCCTTCTGGTCTCTCGCTCTCTCTCTCTTTCCCTCCCGCGGGTCTCTCCCATCGCTCTTCTCACCCCTGCTCTCTCTCCCGCTCGCCGTCGCTTATTCTCGCTCCCATCAATAATTAATGTCATTGCATGGTGACCAATATAATCGATTGAGTGATTATATAATTGCCCTACACTCATGGTGTAAGAAAGTGATAAATAGATATATAAGATATCGCATGACTCGTATTATGGATAAAGCAATAATGACATGAATGATAGAATAGATACAGAGTGACTAATTCGATTCCTCTACATGATCAGTATGACGGTAACAATTCGATTTGAATTCTTTGATCAGGAACTCGAAGGGCGCTCCGTAGAGCGCATACCTCCGCCAGTATGCGATCCAACGAGAACGTATCGGCCGCAATCCATTTTTGAGATATATGCTGTATAATAGTTTCAGCCCTCTCTCTCAAGAGTGAAAGATTTTTAAATCCAGTGGTTGGATCCGGATCCGGATCTTCACCAAAATTAATCAGTTCGTCCTTGGTCACACAATCACCGAACCTGTCCACAAATTTCACGCGGATCCTTCGTCCACAACTTTTTTTGAGATATCCTGTACAACACAGACAGAGAGGGTGCAAACAAAACCTCCTTCACCTTCAGTGGCGGAGGTTTATAAGAGAGCGATTCAAATTCCATTTTTAACACCCCTCATTTCTTTTATTTAGATTAAAATTTTAAAAACGCTTCACTTTTGGTTGTGATTTGGATTGTTTTTCAAACCTCAACAGCAATCCACAGCTCCTGATTTATCAGGGCCAGCCCAAATCAAGACCTATTACTTCAGATAACGTGGAGGACCTTTGTTTCATGACTTGCAGACACACAGCAAACGTGACTGCACTCAGCAATCAGGTGACCTTTCCGTCTGTGAAAATGCTTTGTCATTGTGGGCTGCTGGAGAGGGTTGGTTTCATGGTGAGTAGTGGGGTGGGAGCAAGGGTATTGGTTTCACAGTGATTCAACCCGCAACATCTTGCCTGTGCATGCCCTGCTGCTTAATTTGTACTACCTGTTGTTTTGAGGGTCAGGAAGCCAAAGAGGGATGGTGGTGGGGATTATGGAGGCGGAGAGGAAGTGGAAAACTGGAATGCTTATAAAGGGCATCGCACGGCGTGGGAAAGCAGCTGGGATGGCTTGTGGCCGACAATGCAGAGCTCGCAGAGCACTCCGACGATGACCCTTCGTTCCCTTGCAAAGCATGCCCGACGGATGGGAACTCAATGGAAAATCAGATGAGCTTTTGGCAGAGGAGCCAAGGAAAAGTCTGGGAGTTATCCATCCGATTGCTGATGCCCGTTGGTGAATTAAGGCAATAATGGGGTCGTGGTAAAAGAGGGGTGTTGTTTGTACGTTGTTTTCCTCATTCTCGAATAATGTTTAACCAAACATAAGCAACCGCTTCAACTCGAAATATGGTGTCTGGCATTCAATCATCAAACAGTGTTGCACACAGCCGCAAAAGCCACATCAGCACTCATCACATCATACAGTGGCAACTCTTCTAACACGCCAGAGACTGTTGGTTCGTGGGGCAGGATTGGATATTTGTTCGGTTGCATAGGAACAAGGCACTGATACTTTATTTTGCTGTTGGTGCAACTGGCTCTAACCCTCTCAACCTGGTTTAAAGTAAATTTAAAAATATTGTTAGCAATTTTGTCATTTTAAACAGTTTAGTCAATTGTAGGTTGTGCTAAAGTATGCATTTATACAGTGTCTTTTTGGCTTGTGGAAACAGGTGCTGAAGGAAAGAGTAAGCAATTAAATCAATTCGCTTTATAAGCAAAGTCATGAGTGCATGACAATGAGAAGTAGGGAAAGGAACAATAGCAGGGTAGAGGGATATAGCAGAGGGTCACTGCAGGGATCGGCACTGATAGGCCAATTGCCTCATTTTCATGTTTTCTTTAAGGGAAATCCGTACAGACGCGTGACCATTCATTCAACTCGTGTAGTCCTGAAAGCTGTGGACCCATGTAATGTTAAAGGTTTGATCAACGAAAAAGCATGAACTCTCGATGGGCAGGTGAGTAAGTTCCAGCAGCAGGAGTCACGGACCTGGTGATGGTCAGTTACTCAAAGTGAAGTTATTTCGTGGTTTTACATCGATTTGGATTGTCATTGAAAGTTTTATTCTTCGGTGATTATCTCCTGAGTGTGAAATAATTGCGGTCCAAGCAAATTTCAGGGCAACATAAGGAACAAAACTAAACAGATATATATATATATATATATATATATATATATATTATATATCAAAACGAGAACCTTCCACCTGCCGAATGTATCACGGCATGAAATGCCATGAGCGCACGTGTTAATGCATGATGCATTTATGCGGTCTGAAGGGCCTTGGTTTGATTTATTGTTACCAGCCCGTCGCAACCCTAGTACCTCTCCACTATGGGGCAGTGAGGCTGAGGTAATGTGCTCTTGTGGCAGACGGGACATTACTGCTTACAGTTTGCATACGCTTCAGCTGGTATGGGACGCAAATTGGTGCCCTGTTCTACTCAAGCTAGGAAGTTACTGTGTGTGTGTGTGTGTGTGGTGTTTTTTGTATCAGACCCCAGCTCTGTAATGTGTACGGAAGCAAGTGCCCATACCCAGCTAGTGTGTATGCATCCTGACTAACAGGAAATGCCTGCCACGCGATTAACCTGTCTGTGCTGCACAATACAGTTGGGGGTAGCCAGGAACAACTTAAAATAAAGCTCTCGGGGTAAGACGTTGCATAGGCTCAGCCTATTTTGGCATGAGCTTTAGTTAGCTTGCAAGAGGCTACAACCCCTATTCCCCAGTAGAAATTGCACTGCCAACAAGACCTGAACACTGTTCCATGCTTGCTCTCCCTTCCAAAATAGACCTGATCTATAAAAATTAAGAATTAAATTATCTTCTTCGTAGTGTTGGCTGTAGTACTATATAATATGTTACACTGACATTACACTTGAAATAACTTGTCACTATCTCATCCAATATTCAGATTCATTTTAGTTTGTTCTATTGCAGAATGCTAAACAGATTCATTCAGTACTAATTGTTGAGAGCACAAACCTGACTAAATCCAAGTACG
>CM068968.1:17770166-17789678 GCA_035128595.1 Eptatretus atami
CGGTGGCCCATCTGTTGTGCTGGTCCGAGTACACCCGACCTTGACCGGGTCTCTCGTTGGGTCCTGTCTGCTGCACCGTTCTACCTTGGACTCCGCGCTCTCCACCCGGGCTCCTTTGCAGACACGGTCTCCACACGTGCGGCTGTGGGCCCGAAACTGCACGACCTTGTCGGGTGCCACACCACGGAGCATCCTTCCTCGGAATGTTCAGGTACCAAAAGAACTGCGACCTCAGCTCCCTCCCTCCGTGGCTGCAAAAGTCCTTTGCCATTCAACTGGGTTTATTTTGTCTGAGTGTGTGGTGCCTGTCTTATAAGTAGCATTGTATAAGTTATTTGATCATGTTAAATCTTGCCTGTATTATTCTTTTGCAAGTTGCTGTAAAATTGTCGCACTATATCTCTCTCTTCTGTCCCCTGCAAAACACACCAATAAACCTGTTCCTGTACCACATGTTTTTCCTCGCTTAGTGTAAATAAATTATTGTAAAAATGTTCCCAGTTAGTTTTTGTCTTTTCCTTCATTGGTCCAGCATGGTTCGGATCTAAGTTTAATCGGGTCTTTATCCCCGATAATCTGTTCATTCTAGCCGGTACGTCCTTGGCAGTTCCACTCGGCTGCATCCAATCTGGAGTTGGTTATATTGGACTCTACCCTAGTTGTAGAAGTGATTCATTCGGCAAGCGTACGAGCGTTGTTCCCCGGTAGTCAAAACCGCGTGGTTAATTAGGTAACTTGGTTCCAGACAAGAAGACCCTACGCTACGCAGTTGAGGTATTGGCGCCCACGGTCGGTTTAGCGACCCGCCGCGTCACGGAATTATCCTTGAGCGACGGCCTACAATTCCGGGAGTCTGGTGGGAGACGACGTAACTTCCCCCACCTGTGTCGTTCTCGCCACCGGACCCCGGCCCGCAATAATATCATTCTCTTTACTAACCCCACCTCACCCCTCACCTTTCTCTCTTCTTTTTTTTCATGCGCTCTCTCTCTCTCTCTCTCTCTCACTCCTCCTTGCATCTCTCCCTCCCACGGTATAGCAACGTTTGATGAGTCATAGCTCTCCCCACCTTCCCCCTAGTTCCTTGCTCTCCCCCCCCCTTCCTATCTTCCCTCCCTCCTGCCCCTCTTCTCTCTCCCCTCCTCTCCTTCCCTCCCTCCTTCCTCAACCCCCTCCTTAATCCCCCCCCCCGGTCAGTGACCAACAGGTTGTTCTGCTAGTAATTAAATATATCTCTACAATACCTGTATTATAATAATAATTGTATTTATACAACGCCTTTTGCCTTTGTATGCAAGGTGCTGCTTTGTTCACTTCCATTATTTTCTAGCTCTTACACGAGCCTCGATCATGTATACAAAAAAACAGATTTTCGATATGTTTGCATGACTGCTATATTCGATCGTCATAATTGGATGATCACAATGATGGTGACAATTGGATTGCTCCTTGGTGGCTTAACGGTTGAGGTGGTTGACAGCATCTTAAAATCCTGAGTTCAAACCCCACCTGTACCACAATAACACCAGGTGGGTCGACTCAGCTTGTCATCCTTCTGATATCGGTAAAATGAATGTCAGCTTGCTGGAAAAAGTAAGCCAGTCACAGACTTGGAGTTGGCCCTGTTTTGGGGCCCACCATCCCATCCCACCTGTGTTGGCACTCATCTATGACCTATCCAATTCCCACGTAAGCATCTAACCTTTTCAGACAACTGAAATAAAAACAGAAAACAGGTTTAGTCTTTTTCATAGCTTGCTTGAAATAAGTAAAATCAAAATATCAGCATTTGTTTCATTTCTGAAGATGTATCGGCAAGTTTCTTGTTTTCCACTGAGCAAATTGGAAGGGCTTCCAAATGGTCTTGACGGAGCAGAGATCTCAGTCGAGTCCTGAGGAGCCACAATTTTGAGAATGTTCTCTGGCATTAAACGGTGCAAGGGAGGGTGAGCATGGCTTTGAGGGACTTGCAAAGAGTGTTGTATCTATTGCAATGATACCTGTATCCAATTGGTAGTTGCAGAATGCAGCCGAGACAACTTAAACAGAAACACTTCAGGTCATTTCAAGTTGAACAAGGAGATAAAAATATCATAAAACATGGAAAAGAGTAATGTAAAAGTCGATGTATTTTTTGTTGTCATTTTGAGAGGGGGCCAATGTTCCACGGCACAATGGCCAGTCCACTATTAGCCTGTCGAGTATCTTGTGTCCAAGTGGCAACCCGTCCATGATTGTGTCCTGAGCTGATGAAACTGCCTCGGCAGCCTTATGCGCTTGATGAAGCGAGGCGGAGGATAATTCCTCTACATGACCCATACAATAGATGGTATGATAATTATGATGTTGTAGAAATGGCTCCGAGAGGGCTAATAATATTTAGTGTAGTGCAGTTATGTCCTAAGCCTGGTGTTGGCTTAGTGGTGAGGGTGGCGGCTTGGGATCCCAGGGTCCTGAGTTCAAGCCCCGTTGGCCGCTGAATTAATACACCAGGAGGTTGACTCAGCCTGTCATCCTTCTGAGGTTGGCAAAATGGAGTACCAGTGCACTGGTAAGGGGGACACTGCATCAGCAGTGGACAGAGCCATGTCCCAACCAATGATGCAACCAGCAGCCACAGGCTGCACTCGACAGAGAGTTATATCCTAAATAAATGCAGTCGTAAGTGTGAAATAATCGTTATATTAGAAATGTGTCACTTCCGTAATATATCTCTCTCTCTCTCCCCCTCGCTCTCTCAAGCTCAGCAGCTCTCTCTCGCTCTCTCTGCCCTCCGTCGCTCGCTGCTCCTCTCTCCCTCTCCCTCCGCTCGCGCTCTCTCTTCGCTCTCTCTCCCTCTCCCCCCTCGCTCTCTGCTCTCCCCTCGCTCTCTCTCCCTCGCTTCTCTCCCCCCTCGCTCTCTCTCCTCCTGGTCTCTCTCTCTCTCTTCCCCCTCCGCTCTCTCTCTCCGCTCTCCTTCTGGTCTCTCTCTCTCCTCCGCTCTCTCTCTCTCCACCTCCCCTCCCCTCTCTCCCTCCCCCTCGCTCGCGCTCTCTCTCTCCTCCCTCTCTCTCCCCTCTCTCTCTCCCTCGCTCGCGCTCTCTCTCTTGCTTGCGCTCTCTCTCTCTCCCCTCGCTCTCTCTCCCCCTCGCTCTCCTCCCTCGCTCTCTTCTCCCCTCGCTCTCTCTCCCCTCGCTCTCTCTCCCCTCGCTCTCTCCCCCCTCGCTCTCTCCCCCTCGCTCTCTCCCTCGCTCTCCTTCTGGTCTCTCTCTCTCTTCTCTCCTCCTTCTGGTCCTCTCTCTCTCTCCCTCCTCTGGTCTCTCTCTCTCTCCTCCTCGCTCTCTCTCGCTCTCCTTCTGGTCTCTCCCTCTCTCTTCCCCCTCGCTCTCTCTCCCTCTCCCTCGCTCTCCTTCTGGTCTCTCTCTCGCTCTCTCCCCCTCCGCTCTCTTCTCTCCTTCTGGTCTCTCTCTCCCTCGCTCTCCTTCTGGTCTCTCTCTCGCTCATGTCTCTCTCTCTCTCTCCCTCGCTCTCTCTCCTCCTGGTCTCTCTCTCTCTCTCCCCCTCGCTCTCTCTTCCCTCGCTCTCTCTCTCGCTCTCTCTTCTGGTCTCTCTCTCTGCTCGGCGCTCTCTCTCTCTCCACCTCCCCTCGCCCTCTCTCTCTCCCCTCGCTCGCGCTCTCTCTCCCTCCTCTCTCTCCCCTCGCTCGCGCGTCTCTCTCTTGCTTGCGCGCTCTCTCTCTCCCTCGCTCTCCTTCTGGTCTCTCTCTCTCTCTCTCTCTCCTTCTGGTCTCTCTCCCTCCTCCTCCTCTCTCTCCTCTCCTCCCTCCTTCTGGTCTCTCCTCTCTCTCTCTTCTGGCTCTAGCTCTCACTCTCTCCTTCTGGTCTCCAGCTCTTGCCTTCTCTCTCTCTCGCTCTCTCTCCCGCTCTCCCCCTCGCTCACTCTCCTCTGCTCTCTCTCTCTCCCTCGCGCTCTCTCCTCTCTCCCTCCGCTCTCTCTCTCCTTCTGGTCTCTTCCCTCTCTCCCTCTCGCGCTCTCTCTCTCCCTCGCTCTCCTCTCTCTCTCCTTCTGGTCTCCAGCTCTCTCTCTCTCTCTCCTTGCTCTCTCTCCCTCGCTCTCCTTCTGGTCTCTCCCTCTCTCTGTCCTTCTGGTCTCTAGCTCTCGCTCTCTCTCTCCTTCTGGTCTCTTAGCTCTCGCTCTCTCCTTCTGGTCTCTAGCTCTCGCTCTCTCCTTCTGGTCTCCGCTCTCGCTCTCTTGCTCTCCTTCTGGTCTCTCCCTCGCTCTCTTGCTCTCTCTCGCTCTCTCTCCTCGCTCTCCTTCTGCTCTCTCTCTCTCCTTCTCTCTCCTCGCTCTCTCTCTCTCCCTTGCTCTCCCTCTCCGCTCGCTCTCTCTTCTGCTCTCTCTCTCTCTCCTCGCGCTCTCTCGCTCTCTTCTGCTCTCTCTCTCCCCCTTGCCTCTCCCTCCTCCTCACTGTCCCTCTCCCTGTCTCCTTCTGGTCTCTCCCTCTCGCTCTCTCTCCTTCTGCTCGCTCCCTGGTCTCGCTCTCTCTCCCCTCGCTCTCTCTCTTCTGGTCTCTCTCTCGTCGGCGCTCTCTCTCTCTCTTGCTCTCTCTCCCCCTCGCCCTCTCTCTCCCCCTCGCTCGCTCTCTCTCTCCCCTCTCTCCCCTCGCCTCTCGCTCTCTCTCTCCTTCCTCGCTCTCTCTCCCCCTTCGCTCTCTCTCCCCTCCTCTCTCTCCTCTCCCTCGCTCCTCCTTCTGGTCTCTCTCTCTCTCCTTCTGGTCTCTCTCTCTCTCTCCTTCTGGTCTCTCTCTCTCTCCTTCTGGTCTCTCTCCCCTCGCTCTCTCTCCCCGCTCTCCTTCTGGTCTCTCTTTCTCTCCCCTCGCTCTCTCTCTCCTTCTGGTCTCTCTCTCTCTCTCCCCCTCGCTTCTCTCTCCTTCTGGTCTCTCTCTCTCTCCCCTCCGCTCTCCTTCTGGTCTCTCTCTCTCGCTTGCGCTCGTGCTCTCTCCCCCTCCCCTCGCTCTCTCTCTCCCTCGCTCGCGCCTCTCTCTCCTCCCTCTCTCGCTCTCTCTCCCTCTTCCTCCTCGCTCTCCTCTCCCCTTCCCCTCGCTCTCTCTCTCTCTCCCCCTCGCTCTCTCTCCTCCTCGCTCTCTCTCACTCCCTCTCCCTCCTCTCCTTCTGGTCTCTCTCTCTCTCTTCTGGTCTCTCTTTCTCCTCGTCGCTCTCTCTCCCCTCGCTCTCTCCCCTCGCTCTCTCTCCTCCTCGCTCCCTCTCCCGCTCTCCTTCTCTCTCTCTCTCTCTGGTCTCTCTCTCTCCTCCTACTCTCTCTCTCTCCTCGCTCTCGCTCCCTATCCTCGCTCTCTCCTCCCTCGCTCTCTCTCTCGCTCGTGCTCTCGCCTCTCTCTCTCCCCTCGCTCTCCTCCCTCCCCTCTCCTCTTTCTCTCTCTCTCCCCCTCCCTCGCTCTCCTTCTGGTCTCTCCCTCTCTCTCCTTCTGGTCTCCAGCTCTCGCTCTCTCTCCTTCTGGTCTCCTTCCCTCTTGCTCTCTCTCTCTCCTTCTGCCTCTCTCTCCTCGCCTCTCCTTCTGCTCTCTCTCTCTCTCCCTGCGCTCTCTCTCTCCCTCTCTCTCCCTCTCTCTCTCCTTCTGGTCTCTCCCCTCTCTCTCCCTCTCTCTCCTTCTGGTCTCCAGCTCTCTCTCTCTTCGCTCTCCTTCTGGTCTCTCCTCTCTCCTCTCCTTCTGGTCTCTCGCTCTCTCTCTCTCCTTCTGGTCTCTAGCTCTCGCTCTCTCTCCTTCTGGTCTCCAGCTCTCGCCCTCTCTCTCGCTCTCCTTCTGGTCTCTCCTCTTGCTCTCTCTCTCGCTCTCCTTCTGCTCTCTCTCTCTCCTTCTCTCGCTCTCCTCTCCTTCTCTCGCTCTCTCTCCCTTGCTCTCCTCTTCCTCGCTCTCCTTCTGCTCTCGTCCTCTCCCCTCGCTCTCTCTCCTTCTGCTTCTCTCTCCCCCTTGCCTCTCTCTCCTCCCCTCGGCTCTCCTTCTGGTCTCTCCTCTCTCTCTTCCTCCTCGCTCTCCTTCTGGTCTCGCTCTTCTCTCCCTCGGTCTCTCTCGTCCTCGTCTCTCTCCTCTCCTCGCTCTGCTGGTCTCTCTCTCTCGCTCACGCTCTCTTCCCCTCTCTCCCCCTGCCTCCCCTCGCTCGTGCTCTCTCTCTCCCTCGCGCTCTCTCTCTCCCCTTGCTCTCTCTCTCTCTCCCCCCCTCGCTCTCTCTCCCCCTCGCTCTCTCTCTCCTCTGTCTCTCTCTCTCTCTCTCTCCCTCGCTCTCCTTCTGGTCTCTCTCGCGCTCTCTCTCTCATCTCTCTCTCCCCCTCGCTCTCCTCCTCGCTCTCTCTCTCCTTCTGGTCTTCTCTCTCCCCCTCGCTCTCCTTCTCTCTCCCCCTCGCCCTGCGCTTGCTCTCTCTCCTCCCTCTCTCTCCTCCTGCTCTCTCTCTCCTTCTGGTCTCCTCTCTCCTTCTGGTCTCTCTCTCTCTCCCCCTTGCTCTCTTCCCCCTCGCTCTCTCTCTCGCTCTCCCTTCTGGCTCTCGCTCTCTCTCTCTCTCTCTCCCCTCCTTGCTCTCTCTCTCCTCTCTCTCCCCTCGCTCTTCTCTCCTCGCCTTCTGGTCCTCTCTCTCGCTCGCGTCTCTCTCTCTCTCCCCTCGCTCTCTCTCCTTCTGGTCTCTCTCTCTCTCCCCTCGGCTCTCTTCTGGTCTTCTCTTCTCCCTCCTCTCTCTCTCCCCCTCCTCTCCTTCTGTCTCTCCTCTCTCTCTCCCTCCTCTCTCCCCTCTCCTTCTGGTCTCTCTCTCGCTCTCCTTCTGGTCTCTCCCTCTTCTCTCTTTCTGGTCTCCAGCTCTCTGTCTCTCTCTCTCTCCCCCTCGCTCGCGCCTCTCTCGCTCTCTCCTCCCTCTCTCCCCTCACTCTCCTCGCTCTCTCTCTCCCCTCGTCCCTCTTCTCGCTCTCTCTCCCCCTCCTTCTGGTCTCTCTCTCTCTCTCCTTCTGGTCTCTCTCCTTCTGGTTCTAGCTCTCACTCTCTCCTTCTGGTCTCCAGCTCTCTGTCTCTCTCCCTCTCCCCCTCTCTCCCCCTCACTCTCTCTCCCTCGCTTCCCTCCCTCTTCCTCGCTCTCTCTCTCTCCCTCGCTCTCTCTCCCTCTTCCTCGCTCTCTCTCCTCCTTCTGGCTCTCTCTCTCTTCTGGTCTCTCTCTCTCCCCTCTCTCTCCTCTCCCCTCGCTCTCTCTCTCTCTTCTGGTCTTCTCTCTCCCCTCGCTCTCTCTCTCCTTCTGGTCTCTCTGTCCTCTCTCCCCCGCTGCTCTCTCTCTCCCTCTCTCCTCTCTCTCCCCCTCCCTCTCCTTCTGGTCTCTCCCTCTCTCCTTCTGGTCTTCTAGCTCTCACTCTCTCCTTCTGGTCTCTCGCTCTCCTTCTATATCTCTCTCCCCCTTGCTCTCTCTCTCTCCTCTCTCTCCCACTCGCGCTCTCTCTCCCCCTCGCTCTCTCTCCCCCTTGCTTGTGCGCTCTCTCCTCTCTCTCCTCGTGCTCTCTCTCTCTCCTTCTCACTCTGTCTCTCTCTCCCCCCCTCGCTCTCTCTCTCCCTCGCGCTCTCTCTCCCTCGCTCTCTCTCCTCTCCCCCTCGCTCGCGCTCTCTCTCTCTCTCCCTCACGCTCTCTCTCTCCCCTCTCGCGCCTGTCTCTCTCCCCCTCTCTCTTCCTCTCCCCCTCGCTCGCTCTCCCCTCTCTCTCCCCCCTCGCTCGCGCTCTCTCTCTCCCTCGCTCGCTCGCTCTCTCTCTCTCTCCCTCGCTCGTGCTTCTCTCTCCCTCATGCTCCCTCTCCTTCTGGTCTCTCCTTCTTCTCTCCCCTCACTCGCGCTCTCTCTCTCTCCCTCGCGCTCTCTTCTCTCTCCCCTCGCTCGCGCTCTCTCCTTCCCTCTCCCTCTCTCTCTCCCCCTCGCGCTCTCTCTCTCTCTCTCCCCTCGGTCTCTCTCTCCCTCGCGCTCGTCTCTCTCCCCTCGCTCTCTCCCTTCCCCCCCCCTCGCTCCTCTCCTTTCTCTCTCTCTCTCCCTCGTGCTCTCTCCTCCTCTCCCTCGCTCTCTCCTCTCTCCCTTCGCTCGTGCTCCCTCTCGCTCCCCCCTCTCCTCCCTCACGTCCCTCTCCTCTCTCTCTCCTCAAGCTCTCTCTCTTCCCCTCGCGCTCTCCTCTCTCTCCCCTCACTCGCGCTCTCTTCTCTCTCTCTCCCCTCCTTCTGGTCTCCGCTCTCTCTCTCCCTCACTTCCTCTCTTGGTCTTCTCGCTCTCTCTCCCCCTTGCTCTCTCTCCCCTTCGCTCTCTCTCTCCCCTCTCTCCCCTCGCTCTCTCTCCCTCGTGTCTCTCTCTTCTCCCCTCTCTCCCCTCCTTCTGTCTCTCGCTCTCTCTCCCTCGCGCTCTCCCTCCTCCTTCTGGTCCTCCCTCTTCCCTCCTCCCGCTCTCTCTCTCCCTCTCTCTCTGGTCTCTCACTTCTCTCTCCCCTCGCGCTTTCTCTCTCCTATCTTGCTCCTCTCTCACTCTCCTTCTGGTCTCTCCCCCCCTCGCATGCGCTCTCTCTCCTCTCCTTCTGGTCTCTCGCTCTCTCTCCCTCGCTTTCTCTCTCTCCTTCTGGTCTCTCCCTCGCTCTCCTCCTTCTGGTCTCTCGCTCTCTCTGTCTCGCTCTTCTCCTCTCCTTCTGGTCTCTCGCTCCCCCTCCTCCGCTCCCTCTCACCTCGCTATCTCTCCCTCTCTCTCTCCTCTGGTCTCTCGCTCTCTTTCTCTCTCTCCCACTCGGCCGCTCCTCTCTCTCCCTCGCGCTCTCTCTCCCCCCCTCGCTCCTCTCTCCCCCTCTCCCCTCGCTTCTCTCTCCCCCCTCGCGCTCTCTCTCCCCCCCCTCGTGCTCTCTCTCCTCTGGTCTCTCGTCTCTCTGTCTCGCTCTTTCTCTCTCCCCCTCGCTCTCTCTCTCTCTGGTCTCTCGCTCCCCTCACTCCGCTCCCTCTCCCCGCGTCTCTCTCTCCCTCTCCTTCTGGTCTCTCCCTCTCTCTCTCCCCCCTCTCGCATGCCGCTCTCTCTCTCTCCTTCTGGTCTCTCGCTTCTCTCTCCTCGCGCTTTTCTCTCTTCTCCTTCTCTGGTCTTCCCTCGCTCTCTCTCTCTCCCCCCTCGCTCTCTCCTTCTGGTCCTCCTCGCTCTCTCTGTCTCGCTCTTTCTCTCTTCCCCTCGCTCTCTCTCTCCTTCTGGTCCTCTCGCTCCCCCTCACTCGCGCTCCTCTCACCTCCGCTATCTCTCCCTCTCTCTCTTCCTTCTGGTCTCTCGCTCTCTTTCTTTCTCCTCCTCTCTCCCACTCGCGCTCTCCTCTCCCTCCCTCTCTCGCTCTCCCTCTTCTCTCCTTCTCTGCCTTCTCTCTCCTCGCGCTCTCTCTCTCCTCTCCTCTCTCTCTCCCCCCTCGCGCTCTCTCTCCCCCCCCCTCGTGCTCTCTCTCCGTCTGGTCTCTCGCTCTTTCCTCTTCTCCCCCTCGCTCTCTCTCTCCTTCTGGTCTCTCGCTCCCCTCCTCCGCTCCTCTTCTCCCGCGCTCTCTCTCTCTCCTTCTGGTCTCTCCCCCTCGCATGCGCTCTCTCTCTCTCCTCTCTGGTCTCTCGCTCTCTCTCCTCGCGCTTTCTCTCTCTCCTTCTGGTCTCTCCCTCGCTCTTCTCTCTCTCCCCCTCGCTCTCTCCTTCTGGTCTCTCGCTCTCTCTGTCTCGCTCTTTCTCTCTCTCCCCTCGCTCTCTCTCTCCTTCTGGTCTCTCGCTCCCCCTCACTCGCGCTTCCTCTCACCTCGCTATCTCTCTCCTCTCTCTCTCCTTCTGGTCTCTCGCTCTCTTTCTCTCTCCCCCTTGCTCTCTCTCCCTCTCTCCCACTCGCGCTCTCTCTCTCTCCTCGCGCTCTCTCTCCCTCTCCCCCCCTCGCGCTCTCGTCTCCCCCCCTCGCTCTCTCTCTCCCTCGCTCTCTCTCTCCCTCTCCTCGACTCTCTCTCCCTTCCCCCTCGCTCTCTCTCTCCCCCTCGCGCTCTCTCTCCCCCCTCGTGCTCTTCTCCGTCTGGTCTCTCTCGCTCTCTCTGTCTCGCTCTTTCTCTCTCCCCCTCGCTTCTCTCTCCTTCTGGTCTCTCGCTCCCCTCACTCACGCTCCCTCTCCCTCGCTATCTCTCCCTCTCTCTCTTCTGGTCTCTCCCCCTTTCTCTCTCTACCCCTCGCTCTCTCTCCCCCTCGCTCGTGGCCTCTCTCTCTCTCTCTCCCCTCGCTCGTGCTCTCTCTCTCTCTCCCCTCGCTCTCCTCTCTCCCCCTCGCTCGTGCTCTCTCTCTCTCCCCCTCGCTCGTGCTCTCTCTCTCTCCCCTCGCTCTGCCTGCTCTCTCTCTCTCCCCCTCGCTCGTGCTCTCTCTCCCCTCGCTCGTGCTCCCTCTCTCTCCCCTCGCTCTTCTCTCTCCCTCGTGCTCTCTCTCCCTCTCTCTCCCCCTCGCGCTCTCTCTCTCCCCCTCGCTCGTGCTCTCTCTCTCTCCTTCTGGTCTCTCACTCTCTCTCCCCTTGCTCTCTCTCCCTCTCCCCCTCTCTCTATCCCTCGCGCTCTCTGTCCTCTCTCCCCCCCTCGCTCTCTCTCTCCTTTCTGGTCTCTCGCTCTTCTCTCCCCCTCGCGCACTCTCTCTCTCCTGGTCTCTCTCTCCTCTCTCCCTCTCGGTCTCCTCTCCCCCTCGCTCTCCTCTCTCTCCCCTCGCTCTCTCTCTCCCCCTCGCGCTCTCTCTCTCTCCCCCCTCGCTCTCTCTCCCCTCGCTCGCTCTCTCTCCCCTCGCTCTCTCTCTCTCCCCTCGCTCTCTCTCCCCCCCCCCCTCGCTCACTCTCTCTCCCTGCGCCTCTCTCTCTCTCCCCCTCGCTCGCTCTCTCCCCTCTCTCGATCTCCCCGCTGCTCTCTCTCTCTCCTTCTGGTCTCTCGCTCTCTCTCTCTTTCCCTCCCGCGGTCTCTCCATCGCTCTCTCTCCCCCTCTCTCTCTCCCGCTCGCCTCCTTATCTCGCTCCCATCAATAATTAATGTCATTGCATGTCGACCAATATAATCGATTGAGTGATTATATAATTGCCCTACACCATCGGTGTAAGAAAGTGATAAATAGATATATTAGATATCTGCATGACTCGTATTATGGATAAAGCAATAATGACATGATGAGTAGAATAGATACAGAGTGATAATTCGATTCCTCTACATGATCAGTATGACGGTAACAATTCGATTTGAATTCTTGATCAGGACTCGAAGGGCGCTCGGTAGAGCGCATACCTCCGCCACGTAATGCCTGATCCACGAGAACGTATCGGGCCCAATCCATTTTTGAGATATCATGCTGTATAATAGTTCAGCCCTCTCTCTCAAGAGTGAAGAATTACTTTTAAAATCCAGTGGTTGGATCCGGATCCGGATCTTCACCAAAATCTAATCAGTTCGTCCTTGTCACACACCGAACCTGTCCACAAAATTTCATCCGGATCCGTCCACAACTTTTTGAGATATCCTGTACACACAGACAGAGAGGGGTGCAAACAAAACCTCCTTCACCTTCAGTGGCGGAGGTTATAAGAGAGCGATTCATTCCCTTAACCACCCCTCATTTCTTTATTTAATTAAAATTTTAAAAACGCTTCACTTTTGTTGTGATTTGGATTGTTTTTTCAAACCTCACAGCAATCCACAAGCTCCTGATTTATCAGCCAGCCAAATCAAGACTATTACTCAGATAACGTGGAGGAACTTTGTTTCATGACTTGCAGAAACACAGCAACGTGACTGCACTCAGCAATCAGGTGACCTTTCCGTCTGTGAAAAATGCTTTGTCATTGTGGCTGCTGGAGAGGGTGGTTCAATGGTGAGTAGTGGGGTGGGAACAGGGTATTGGTTTCACGTGATTCAACCCCACCCCACATCTTGCTGTGTCATGCCTGCTGCCTATAATTTGTACTACCCTGTTGTTTTGAGGGCAGGAAGCCAAAGAGGGATGGTGGTGGGGATTATGGAGGCGGAGAGGACAGTGGAAAACTGGATGCTTATAAAGGGCACTCCACGGCGTGGGAAGCAGCTGGGACTGGCTTGTGGCCGACATGCAGAGCTTCGCAGAGCACTCCGACGATGACCTTTCGTTCCCTTCGCAAAGCATGCCGACGATGGGAACTCATGGAAAATCAGATGAGCTTGGCAGAGGAGCCAAGGAAAAGTCTGGGAGTTATTCCACTCCGATTGCTGATGCCAGGTTGGTGAATTAGGCCAATAATGGGGTCGTGGTAAAAGAGGGGTGTTGTTTGTACGTGGTTTTCCTCATTCTCGTAATATGTTTAACCAAACATAAGCAACCGCTTCAACTCGAAATAGGTGTCTGGCATTCAATCATCAACTAGTGTTGAACACCAGCCCGAAAAAGCCTGATAATCACAGTGCAAAAGTTTCAATCACCCCGCCAGGTGTTGAGTTGTGAGGGAGATTGGATATTTGTGGTTGCATGAGGAACAAGGCACTGATACTTTATTTGCTGTTGTGCAACTGGCTCTACCCTCCAAGCCTGGTTAAAGTAAGATTTAAAAAATTTATTGTTAGCAATTTTGTCATTTTACAGTTTAGTAAATGTAGGTTGTGCTAAAGTAAATGCATTTATACAGTGTCTTTTGCTTGTGGAAACAAGGTGCTGAAGGAAAGAGTAAGCAATTAAATCAATTCCTTATAAGCAAAGTCATGAGTGCATGAACAATGGAGAAGAGGGAAAGAACAATAGCAGGGTAGAGGGATATAGCAGAGGGTCACTTGCAGGGATGGCAGTGATAGGCCAAATTGCCTCATATTTCATTTTTATTTAAGGGAAATCGTACAGGATCGCGTGACCATTCATTCAACTCGGTGTAGTCCCATGAAGGCTGTGGACCCATTGTATAATGTTAAAGGTTTGATCAACGAAAAAGCATGAACTCTCGAATGGGCAGGTGCAGTCCAAGTTCCAGCAGAGGGAGTCACGTGACCTGTGATGGTCAGTTACTCAAAGTGAAGTTATTTCGTGGTTTTACATCGATTTGATTGGTCATTGAAAGTTTTTATTCTTTCGGTGATATCTTCTGAGTGTGAAAATAATGCGGTCCAGCAAATTTCAGGGAAAACATAAGGAACAAACAAACAGATATATATATATATATATATATATATATATATATATATATATATATATATATACCAAAACGAGAACCTTCCAACCTGCCGAATGTATCACGGCATGAAATGCCATGAGCGCACGTGTTAATGCCATGATGCATTTATCAGGTCTGAAGGGCCTTGGTTTGATTTATTGTTACACCCGATCGCAACCCTAACCTCCCACTATGTGGGGCAGTGAGGCTGAGGTAATGTGCTCTTGTGGCAGACGGACATTACTGCTTACAGTTTGCAACGCTTCAGCTGGTATGGGACGCAAATTGTGCCTCTGTTCTATCAAGCTAGGAAGTTAAACTGTGTGTGTGTGTGTGTGTTTTTGTATCAGACCCCAGCTCTGTAATGTGTACCAGGAAGCAAGTGCCACACCAGCTAGTGTCGTATGCATCCTGACTAACAGGAAATGCCTGCCACACATTAACCTGTCTGTGCTGCACAAAACAGTTCTGGGGGTAGCCAGGAACAACTTAAAATTTAAAGGCTCTTCGGGCTAAAGAGTTGCATAGGCTCAGCCTATTTTGCATGAGCTTAGTTAGCTGCAGAGCTACAACCCCCTATTCCCCAGTAGAATTGCACTGCCAACAAGCCTGAAACACATGTCCATGCTTGCTCCCTTTCCAAAATAGACTGATCTATAAAATTAAGAATTAAATTATCTTCTCAGTGTTGGCTGTAGTACTATATATATGTTACACTGACAAATTACACTGGAAATAACTTGTCACTTATCTCATCCAAATATTCAGCAATCAATTTAGTTTGTCTATTGCAGAATGCTAAACAGATTCACAGTACTATTGTGAGCACAAACCTGAACTAAATCAAGTACGAACATTAACCTTAACTCAAACCCTGGTCTCACCATTAGAACTAACACAAACCAGAACTCTAATACTCGTACTAATATTAACATTAACCCCGGCATTACCAGAGCTCCATAACCTTGGTTGGAGATTTTGTTTTGATTAAATTTCTGTCTCGCCCTATGAATCACACCATCATTAACTTTAACAAAAGCAATGACACAAGCCCTATCCCTACAACACTCACAATGACAATATTATTCAGTCATCCAAACATTACCACCAATGCTAACCGGAGTACTATTACCATCACTACTATCATTACAGTGACACGAATACAGTGCTGTGACCCTCCAGTACTGCAGCGATACATTATTTGATTTTTTTTATTATTTAAATGAACGATGTGTGAAAAACAACAACTTGTAGTGGTTTTATGTGATTTACTGTGTGTCTGGCAGTGAGTTGTCGGAAATGCTAAAATCTGGTACCAAGGAATCTCACTCCAAGGCAGAAAATACCAATTTCATGAAAGGTTTCCTGAGGGGTGAGCTTTCCATGGATGAATTCAAGGTATGTGGCTTTCCTTTCTCCAGGTGTGTTTACACACCTCTGTTCGAAGGAGCATTCTGTAAAATGACTTGCCTGTATGCTGCTGCTGACGACGGCGACAGTTTATTTCGTACAAAATATCATGCCCTCATCATACGACATTGTTTCCTCTTGTCCCCCATTTCCTGCAGTGTGTAGCCGTCGCTCTCTATTTCATCTACACCGCCATGGAAGAAGAGTTGGACAAGAACCAAGACCATCCGGCCTTGGCTCCTCTGTACTTCCCCGCCGAGCTGCACCGCAAGAATGCCATCGAGGAGGATCTGGCTTTCCTGCTGGGACCAGAATGGCGTCAGCACCCGAAGACAAGACCCTCTCCGGCAACGCAACGTTACGTGGAGCGGCTCCACGCCGTCGGTCGAACGGAGCCAGCTCTGCTGGTAGCCCACGCGTATACCCGCTATCTTGGGGATCTTTCTGGGGGCCAGGTGTTGAAGAAGGTAGCACAGAGGGCCCTCAAGCTCCCCGCCTCAGGTGAAGGCGTCGAGTTCTTCTCTTTTCCACAGATCTCGAGTCATGCCGGTTTCAAGCAGTTGTACCGTTCACGCCTCAACGTCATTGATCTGGACAAAGAGATGCGCGAACGCATCGTGGAGGAAGCCAACCGAGCGTTCAACTTCAATATGGAGGTGAGTAAAGGTTACATTTTGAATAAAATTGACAACAACCCCAATGTAAAGATGTCTGAGTCTCTCTCAACATCTCAAGCACTGTCCCACGATTGATCATAAGATAAAGGAGCAATCTACCAATTACCTGTGAAAAAATGGCAGAGTTTTGACTCCTTCCTCTTCTCCTCTGTCCCATAAATCACTACTCCTAACACTTCCCTGTCTTTCCTCCTTTTGTTTTTTATACGTTTGTCACAGTCTCATTTTCTTCTTGCTTATCACCTTTTGACTATAAGGCCACCTCGTGCCCACCCAATCCTGAATTAAGATTTGTTTTTCAATCTACAACCAGGTGTTTTCAGAGCTTGAAGAGAGCAAACAGATTTCTCCTGAAGTAGAATCAGAAGCCCATAAATATGAAGGTATGGTGCAATTCCTAATGCGGCAGTGATGTTTTTGAACTTTGACGCATGTGTTTCTGGATCAGAGACAAAAGGTGAAAGGGACTGGATCAAAGATCGAGGGTTATTTGTGGATTGAGGGAGGGTTTACCTAGTGTTGGGCAGAGTTAAATCAAAGGGACTGGATCAGAGACCAAGGGTCAACTGTGGGTTGAGGGAGGGTTTCCTTCATGTTGGGAGCTGCTCAAGAATCCAGGGCATTGGATTCATACATTTATAATTCTGACTTGTGATAACTCAGGCCCAAAGGCTCCACAGGAGGTGGAACAACCTTGGGTTTCAAATGTTTAAATGGAAATGGAGACTTTAAATAACATCTCCCATTTAAGATGAATTCAGGCAATTAAGGGGACAATGGGGTAGCAGAGAATTTGATCGGATAAAGGAAAAATAATATCACAGTCAGGTTGATGTGCACATGCCCACAAAGTATTTCAACTCGAGGTATTGCAGATGATTGATCGGGTTGTAACTGTTTTCCAGGTTTGCTTGGGAAAGCCGGATCACAAATCGCAGATAATTACTCCAGGAAGTTTCCCTCCAACGCCATGGCTGCCGTAGCCTGTGCAATTGCCATGGTCGTAATGGGTTTGCAATTTCTGCAATAGCCGACACGGCCTCCATGTATCACTGCAACGGATTCTGGCGATGTATTGTATGTTTCAATTTCTACGGGGAACTGTTGGAGACCTGGTCCAGCAAAGGTTGGAGATCCGGTGTTGAGCAAAACGATGATGATGACATTTAGTTACTTGATTTCTTCAAGCCACTGTGATCATTTCTTGTGCTTCAGTCCACCGATTATAAACCCCCTGGCCCCCCACAGCATTTACGAATCGATATCTTGATTCATATTGTGTGCAGATGTTAGAGCGAAGTGAAACTTGAAAGCAATCTTACATCATTGATCGCAAAAAGGTATGCTGTGTGCCAGGTGTTCTGGAGGGATCAAAAAATTTCCCCTTGAAGTGCCTGCAGTTGGGATAGGGTCGGCTCTGCAGCTGCCCGGTGGAGAAATCCTGAAAACTTTGACGATGTACAGGGCGTACAGATTGTGTCGAAGCCTGCTGTTGTCTTGGCGGTTAAGGTGGCTGACTCGAGATCTTAAGGTCTTGAGTTTGAGCCCCTTTTGTGCTGTTGAAATAGCATCAGGTGGTCACCCTTCCAATGTTGGTAAAAAAAAAAAGTACCAGCTTACTGGTAACGGGCACTGCATCAGCGGCACACTCTTGTTTCCAGAAGTGATGCAACCAGCAGCCATAGGCTGCAGACGAAACAACAACAACAACAACAAGGGTGTGTTGAGAGCAACAGTGCCTGAGGATCACATTGTCTGCTTGAATTTTGTGTTGATTATAATTCTTCATTTGTATTTTTAGTGTTCGATTTTGGTACCCAGATTTGAATTTTTTTTAATAATAAACGAGAATAAATGCTCTTCCACACACCACTCTATATCTAAATCATTTTTCGTTTTTACTCACCTGGATCGAAAAGAGTTCAGGTGAGGTATTTGCATCGTGCGGTGTCCGTCGGTCACAGTCAGTATGTAAACACTCGGAACTTCTCCTCCGAAACTTGACCACAACTTTCAACACCCGTGATGGATTGAAGTTTATTCACGGCATCAAAAGTAATCGGGGTCTATGGAGGTTTAAGGGGAGTCTTGACCCCCTTCTTCAAATATGTATTTGCTCTCTTCTCTGAAACTACACAAGATTTTGATGAAACTTCACCATAACCTTCCTCACCCTTGATGCTAAAACTAATAGTCCTATTTTCACCAAACTTTGAAGAACTGAGAACCAAGGCTTCCTGATTCCTTGCAAAAATTATTTTATGGAATTTGCATGTTAAGTAGGTAAATTTTAAAGGAAAGGTTAAATGATGCCGGGATCGCTACTTTAGACTTCTTATCAAAAAGTATTCACCCGATTTACATGTAACTTGGTCGGAATCGTCTCTGCTTGGTGCTTTCACAAGTTTGTTCAAACCCTGAGTTAATTTACATATATTGTGGGTCATCTACACCTACCACTGGTTCTACTAGGTGAGCCCAGGGGGCATTACCCTCACTTTTATATAATTAACCCATGGTGTCTTTCACGTAGCGTAGGTGAGTTATCTCTAGCACCCTGAACAAATTACCCATTCCTCCGCTGACTGCTGGGAAAGCAACGTCAAACCACCCAGCATAAGACTCATCAATAATATGCTAATAGCACTGCCAACAATGGGCTGACAGGGTGGCCGAGAGGTACGCACACTTGCCTGTAAGTTGTCTAGCCTAGATTTGAATCCTGACCCAGCTATAAACTGTCATCCTGGTGTTTCACAGGCAGGGTGATTCATCAATGCGTGTGTTGTCTTTTGGATGGGTGTTCCTTTTTAAATTTAACTTTAACTTGGACCCATTGTTAAATGGGTGTTCTGGCTGCCAGAATTAATTGGAGGATATTAAAGATCCCTTGGTGTCCTTCACGAAGAGTCGGTGAGCTATCGCTGGCAGCATGAACAAATGAGAGCACAGCCATGCTCTCAGCCAATGATGCTACCCCACAGCCTTGTGGTCCAGCCGAACGACACGAGCTCCAGAGTATGATGATGATGAAACTATTTTCTTATTTAGAGCAAGTTCCATAAGTTTCTCATCGACATTGGATTGAAACTAAACAATAACCTGAATCGTAACACAGCTGGAAATTGCACCGTCAGTTTTATGTCATTAGCTTTCTAATGCTGGCACAATCTCTTGCCATTCCATTTAATACGAGGTCCTTTACAAGGAACTTCAACGCAGGAGGCCTTAAGGCCAATCAAGCTTGTACAATGGTTGCTAACCTATGGTTGTCCATGCTCTTATCCTTTCAAATGCTGAGCAGCAAGCAAGGAAGCAGCACGTACCATTTTAAAAGTCTTTGGTATGACTTGGCCGGTACTTCAACCGCTGACCTCCCAGACTAAGAGTGTGATATGCTCTAACGATCGAACCATTACAACACCGAGTGTGGTTTCGTGGGCGCTGCCATTTCAACTAGAACTGCAATGTGAGTTCTTGCAAGATTTCAGAGATTTAAAAAAAAACAAACAAACAAAAAAACATTTTTACTGATGGAAAGGACTTTTGGACTGTTAAATAAACCTGAAATTACATCACCAGTGGAACATGAACATTACACCAGAATTGGACTCTTGAACTTTTGAATTTAACTTGAACTTGATGGGAAAGGGGTTATTTACAAAGGCTTGCTTTGTAAACAGCATAAATGCATTTGGCCCCACCAAAGGCAACAACTGTGGAAGAAATATAAAGTTTAAAAAATGCAAATGCACACCATCCCAAATAGAAACAAGGAGCACTCTACCTACCGACTGAAACAAAGAAGAAATAGCAGGCTGAGTTGGCTGTCTTTTTAATATTTTTCTACACAACTGCCATAACCTAACACTGAACATAGATGTTTCTATTTGAGTTAACGAGGATTCTGTAAAAGTGTCGCACCAGCTTCGGCGATTTGCATTGCTATGTAAGTTCCATATTTTCACGCAAATTGACATGAAAATGAACATCTTGAGAAAGGTTTGTTGAAATTCAATTGAAGTTTACTGTACCGAAGCGACTGGAAACCTTGCTGCTTATCCATGATAAATGTATAAATACCCCACAGGCTGTTGAATTTCATCATTCCACGAAATCCTCCGAACACATTACAATGTTTGCCATCAGTAAAAGGAATAGAAAATGTAAAAGTTTCACGGCCGAATTCAGACTGAAACTTTGTCCATTTTCAGAAGAGCACGGCAACAGAGAGGATGGTCGTGCATTTGATTTAC
>CM068968.1:17790678-17815081 GCA_035128595.1 Eptatretus atami
GGTGGTGGGGCGGGAATGTGGAACATGGAGTCAAGAGGAGTGAGGAGTGGGGTGGGGGATGGTGGAATCATGGCAGTTTCAAGGGAGTGAGGAGTGGGGGTGGGAGTGTGGGAAACATGGAGTTCAAAGGGAGTGAGGAGTGGGGTGGGGGGGATGGTGGAACAAGGAGTCGAAGGAGTGAGGAGTGGGGTGGGGAGAATGTGGAACAGGGATGAGGAGTGGGGTGGGGGGATGTGTGGAACAAGGAGTCGAAGGGAGTGAGGAGTGGGTGGGGAGATGTGGGAACAGGGAGTGAGGATGGGGTGGGGATGTGGAACAACAAGTCAAAGGGAGTGAGGAGTGGGGTGGGGGTGATGTGGAACAAGGAGTGAAAGGGAGTGGGGAGTGGGGTGGTGGGGATTGTGGAACAAGGAGTCAAAGGGAGTGGAGGGGGATGTGGAACAGGGAGTGAGGAGTGGGGTGGGGGGATTGGAACAGGGAGTTGTGGGAGTGGTGGGGGGATATGGAACAAGGAGTCAAAGGGAGTGAGGAGTGAGGAGTGGGTGGGGATATGGAACAAGGAGTCAAAGGGAGTAGGAGTGGGGTGGGGTGATGTGGAACAAGGAGTAAGGGAGTGGGGAGTGGGTGGTGGGATGTGGAACAGGACTGAGAGGGAGTGAGGAGTGGGGAGGGGGGGATGTGGAACAAGGAGTCAAAGGGGTGAGGAGTGGGGTGGGGAGTGTGGAACAAGGAGTCAAAGGAGAGGAGTGGGGTGGGGGGGAGTGTGGATCAAGGAGTCAAAGGAGTGGGGAGGAGGGATGTGGAACAAGGACGAAAGGGAGTAGGAGTGGGGAGGGGTGGGGGGGATGTGGAACAAGGAGTCAAAGGGAGTGGGAGGGGGTAATGTGGAACAGGGAGTGAGGAGTGGGTGGGGGGGATGTGGAACAAGGAGTCGAAGGGAGTGAGAGTGGGTGGGGAGTGTGGAAACAGGGAGTGAGGAGTGGGGTGGGGAGTGGAACAACAAGTCAAAGGGAGTGAGGAGTGGGGTGGGGGTGATGGTGAACAAGGAGTGAAGGAGTGGGGAGTGGGGTGGTGGGGATGTGGAACAAGGAGTCAAAGGAGTGGGAGGGGGGATGTGGAACAGGGAGTGAGGAGTGGGGGTGGGGGATGTGGAACAGGAGTGGTGGAAGTGGGGTGGGGGGGATATGGAACAAAGGAGTCAAAAGGGAGTGAGGAGTGGGAGTAGGGTGGGGGGATATGGAACAAGGAGTCAAAGGGAGTGAGATGGGGTGGGGGTATGTGGAACAAGGAGTAAAAGGGAGTGGGGAGTGGGGTGGGGGGATGTGGAACAAGGACTGAAAGGGAGTGAGGATGGAGATAGGGTGGGGGATATGAACAAAGGAGTCGAAGGGAGTGGGAGGGGGTGTGGGAGATGTGGAACAGGGAGTTAGGAGTGGGGTGGGGGGATGTGGAACATGTGGAACAAGGAGTCGAAGGAGTGAGGAGTGGGGTGGGGAGATGTGGAACAGGGAGTGAGGAGTGGGTGTGGGGAAATGTGGAACATGGAGTCAAGGGGAGAGGAAGTGGGGTGGGGGGAGTGTGGAACAAGGAGTCGAAGGGAGTGAGGAGTGGGGTGGGAGATGTGGAACAGGGAGTTGAGGAGTGGGGTGGGGGGGATTGTGGAAAGGGAGTGTGGATTGGGGTGGGGGGATGGGAACAAGGAGTGAAAGGGAGTGGGGAGTGGGGTGGTGGGGATGTGGAACAAGGAGTCAAAGGAGTGGGGAGGGGGGATGTGAACAAGGACTGAAAGGAGTGAGGAGTGGGGAGGGGGGGATTGTGGAACATGGAGTCAAAGGAGTGAGGAGTGGGGTGGGGGGGATGTGGAACAAGGAGTCAAAGGAGTGAGAGTGGGGTGGGGGGGAGTGTGGAAGAAGGATTCAAAGGAGTGAGGAGTGGGTGGCGGGGATGTGGAAGAAGGAGTGAAAGGGAGTGGGGAGTGGGAGGGTGGGGGGGATGTGGAAACAAGGAGTCAAAGGGAGTGGAGAGGAGTGGATGTGGAAACAAGGACTGAAAGTGGAGTGGGAGTGGGGTGGGCGTGTGGAACAAGGAGTCAAGGAAGTGGGAAGGAGGGATGTGGAACAAGCTGAAAGGGGAGAGTGATAGTGGGAGGGGGTGGGGGATGTGGAAACAGGGAGTCCAAAGGAAGAGTGAGGAGTGGGTGGGGGGATGTGGCAAAAAGGAATCGAAGGGAGTGAGGAGTGGGTGGGGGATGTGAACAGGGGAGTGAGGAGTGGGGTGGGGGAATTGTGGCAACATTGTTGGAACAAGGAGTCGAAGGGAGTGAGGAGGGGGTAGTGGAAAACAGGGAGTCAAAGGGAGTAGGAGTGGGGTGGGGGGAGTGTGGAACAAGGAGTCGAAGGGTGAGGAGTTTGGGTGGGAGATGTGGAACCAGGGAGTGAGGAGTGGGTGGGGGGATGTGGAACAAGGAGTCAAAGGGAGTGAAGGGAGTGGGTGTGGGGGTGATGTGAACAAGGAGTGAAAGGGAGTGGGAGTGTTGGGTGGTGGGATGTGGAGAACAAAGGGAGTCAAAGGGAAAGTGGAGGGGGGGGGATGTGGAAACAGAGGACTGAAAGGGGAGTGAGGAGTTGGGGAGGGGGAATGTGGAACAAGGAGTCAGAGGGAGTGAAGGAGTGGGGTGGGTGAGTGTGGAACAAGGAGTCAAAAGGGAGTGAGGAGTGGGGTGGGGTGAGTGTGGAACAAGGAGTCAAGGGAAGGAGTGGGGGGGTGGGGGGAGTGTGGAACCAAGGAGTCAAAGGATGAGGGAGTTGGGGTGGGGAGTGTGGAAAAGAGGAGTGAGATGAGGAGTGAAGGAGTGGGGTGGGGTGGGGGATGTGAACCTGGAGTCAAAGGGAGTGAGGATGGTGGTGGGGGGTGTGGAACATGGAATCAAAGGGTGAATTGTGGTAACGTGTGAGGAAGTTGGGGGTGGGGGATGTTGGAACAAGGAGTGAAAGGGGGAGTGGTGGTGGGGGGGATGGTGGAACAAGGAGTCAAAGGGAGTGGGAGTGGGGAGGGGGGATGTGGAAAGGGACTGAAAGGGGTGAGGAAGTGGGGAGGGGGTGGGGGGATGTGGAATAAGGAGTCAAAGGGAGTGGGGAGGGGTATGTGGAACATGGAGTCAAAGGGAGTGAGGAATGGGGTGGGGGGATGTGGAACATGGAGTCAAAGGGAGTGAGGAGTGGGGTGCGGGTATGTGGAACATGGAGTCGAAGGGAGTGAGGAGTGGGGTGGGGGGGATTTGTGGAACAAGGAGTCAAAGGAGTGAGGAGTCGGGTGGGGGAGTGTGGAACATGGAGTCGAAGGAGTGAGGAGTGGGGTGGGGGGGATGTGGGAACAAGGAGTCGAAGGGGAGTGAGGAGTGGGGTGGGGAGATGTGGAACAGGGAGTGTGGAGTGGGGTGGGGGGATGTGGAACAAGGAGTTAAGGAGTGGAGGAGTGGGGTGGGCGGGTGTGGAACAAGGAGTCAAAGGGAGTGAGGAGTGGGGTGGGGGGTATGTGAAAGGGAGTGGGGAGTGGTGGTGGGGATGTGGAACAAGGAGTCAAGGGAGTGGGGAGGGGGGATGTGGAACAAGGACTGAAAGGGATGAGGAGTGGGAGGGGGGGGATGTGGAACAAGGAGTCAAAGGGAGTGAGGAGTGGGGTGGGGGAGTGTGGAACAAGGAGTCAAAGGAGTGAGGAGTGGGGTGGGGGGAGTGTGGAACAAGGAGTCAAAGGGAGTGGAGGAGTGGGGTGGGGGGGATGTGGAAACAAAGGAGTCAAAGGAGTGAGGAGTGGGGTGCGGGGATGGAACAAAGGAGTCAAGGGAGTGAGGAGTGAGGAGTGGGGTGGGGGGGGATGTGGAACAAGGAGTCAAAGGGAGTGAGGAGTGGGTGGGGGGAGTGGGAACAAGAGCTCAAAGGGTGAGGAGTGGGGTGGGGAGTGTGGGAAACAAGGAGTCAAATGGAGTTAGGAGTGGGGTGGGGGAGTGTGGAACAAGGGTCAAAGGGAGTGAGGAGTGGGGTGGGGGGAGTGTGAACAAGGAGTCAAAGGGAGTGGTGGTGTGTGGAACAAGGAGTCAAAGGGAGTGAGGAGTGGGGGAGTGTGGAACAAGGATCAAAGGGAGTGAGGAGTGGGGTGGGGGGGGGATGTGGAACAAGTAGTCAAGGGTGTGAGGGTGATTGGTTGTGTGGAGGGTTGTGTTGTTTTTTTTTTTTACACTTGCAGGATGGAGGTCTTTCAGTTGCCTGATGATTTCCTAAAACAAGTACGAAAAGAGATTTAATTGACAACAAAAGGAAAAGCCATTAAAATGTTCAAAAGGTCTTTTCCCCTAGTTCGTGTCCCACAGAACGGGTTTCCCATATCTAACCACCCCTGATGTTAACTCAGCCTGGGATTTCTTCCAACATAAAATCTCTCTCTCTTCCCTCTCACATGCATAGATTCATCCCCATCTCGTCTTCCATTTCCTGCACTTTACCCACCCATGATACAGCCGAATCCTGTGGTGAGGTGGTTGTTTTGAAACGACTTGCCTTTTCTTCCTGGAGGGCAACCTTAATGCTTTCCAAAAAGTCCGCAACAAGTATGTGTGTCCACTATCGGGAGAGCCAGAAAACATCTGTCCTCTATCTCAAGAATGAACTTTCAAAACTTGTCTCCCTCCTCTAAAACCTGGTGGCACCTTGTCAAGTGCATCTGTGGAGAATGCTTGCCTTCCACCATTGTGTTCTCTTCAAATGGCACCACAGCCGACTCCGCTCGGAGAAGGCCGAACGCCTCAATTCTGTGTTTGCCTCAAAATATTGTGTCCCCAACCCCTCACTCAAGGTATTACCCTTCCCTGTATATGCAACGACTCCTGGACTCTGTCTTTTTCACCTGAGAAACATGGAGATCGTTCTTTCAACCCTCAACTATGACTCTGCTACCGACCGGACGGCATCGGCTCACATGTCCTTAAAACCTTGCCCTGCTGCTCTTCCACATCCCCCCCCCTCTCTGCCATTTTTCACCGTCATTTGCGTGAGGTCATCTTCCATCTGCTTGGAAATCTGCCAACACATCACTGCACCACATAAAAAGGTGAAAAAAACTGATCCACTCATCTCCAAGGCAAAGGTGTTTGAAAATACTTAAATGTATTTGCAGAGTAATACCATTGTAAGTATAATACCTGCAGGCTCAAACATTGTCGAAGGACTACTTATGGTACATGCTGGGAAGACCTGCAGCATAGTGAATGGTACACGCGAGTTGGTATGAAAGTCCATCTCCGCATTTTAAAGCCGTTTTTGCCCCTGAGCAGAGGTTCAGCTTTTTTGCGGGCTCTCAAATCATGGTAACCCTGTCGTTAGTGGCTAATGTTTTTACTGCCGGAGTTTCCTTCTGAATGCTCAACCCCTTTTTAGTCGCGCTTCGACACGCGGGGATAAATTACCAGTAGATACTGGTGTTCATTTCACTGATCCTCGGAAGGAATGACAGGCTGAGTCAACCCCCCCCCCCCCTGATGTTAATTCAGTGGCCAGCGGGGCTCGAACTCAGGACCCTGAGGATCCCAAGCCACCACCTTAACCACTAAGCCCAACACAGGCGAGAGTTGTATGAAAGTAATCCCTCTTAATTCTTCTATTCATGACAATAGTGTCGTTCGGAAAGCTGCGCAAGATTGCAATGAAAGACTTGTATCTTGTCTGAAAAAAGGGCTTGCCTGTTCATCTGTGCATCCACTTCCAATGAGAGCGTGTGTTCGCTGTGTCCATGTATGAATCTGACCTAGTGAAGTATTAAAAAAAAAACAAAAAACACACAAACACACACACACACACACACACACACCACCACCACACACACACACACACACTTGCTTTGCACAAATCCTCTCCATTTAATTCCAGAATCCATGTTTACGAACCAACCTCAATCCTTTATTCTGCTTTTCTTCTTTTTATGGACCACCTTCCTGAGGATGTTCAATTACACTCGTCCCTCCCACCTCCATGTCACCCCATCCCTATTTACAATATTTTATCCCATTAACCCCACCTACCATAACTGATCCCTCTTAGTTGCAGGCTAATGTCTCTTCGCCTCATCTCTCTTTCTCCTCCTCTTCCCGCTCCCTACATTCTGGTACTCAATAATTATCTTTCTCTTTGAGGAAAAATTAATTTCCAAATTTTATCCTGATGAGGATTTAAAATGAAGAATCTATAAAGGTCTGTGTATTACTACTACCTAAGATATCCAAATCAATTGTACTGTTGATAGAGCCATTATCATTGGTGTTAATCGTGTCGTTTGTTAGCAATATGCGGAACGGAGGTAATAGAGAATGGGTTGATCGATCTGACCTGCCCCCTGCCTATGATGACCTTTACGAGGATCCGGAGGAGCTGCCCACACCTGAGTGAGTTGATTGATGAGTGATAAATGTTTCCTGATGGTCTTGTTGGTTCTTATTTTTATTTTATTTTTATTTAACCCCCCCCCCCCTCAAGCTTCTCTTAATTGAACTGATTCATCAAGGGGGTTAAAGTTTTGGCCTCTTGCTTCTTCAGCATCCTGAGTAAGGACGTGCTGCCATAGGACAGTGTTCAGCATAGAGCGACTATATTTGATTCAGGCTTGCTAGACTGAGTTATGAGGAGCGGTTGAAGGAGACGGACTTCATACTTCAGAAAAGAGGCAAAGATGAGGTGATCTGTCAGTGATGTTTTATGATAAGGAAAAAGTTCGACAAAATGTGTGCAGAAGAGTTTTTCAATCGAATGGGCCACAGCCCGAGAGTACAAAACAGCAAAATTGGGACGGTAGTCAGGGAAGGGGCTCTTTCATTCAGAGTACTTGTAGCCTGGTGTGGCTCAGTGGTTGGGTTGGCGGCTTGGGATCCTAGGTCCTGAGTGTTCAAGTGGAACAAGGACTGAAAGGGAGTGGGATCGGGAGGGGGGAGTGTGGAACAAAGAGTCAAAGGGAGTGAGGAAGTGGGGTGGGGGAGTGTGGAACAAGGAGTCAAAGGAGTGAGGATGGGGTGGGGGGGGGATGTGGAGTAAGGAGTCAAAGGGAGTGGGAGTGGGGTGGGGGGAGTGTGGAACGAGGAGGTGGAACGAGGGTGGGGGGAGTGTGGAACAAGGAGTCAAAGGGAGGGAGGAGTGGGGTGGGGGGGGAGTGTGGAACATTGGCCGCTGAATTAATACACCAGGGGTTGGACTCAGCCTGTCATCCTTCCGAGGTCGGAAAAATGAGTACCAGTGTGTACTGGTAGAGGGGCACTGCATCAGTGACAGTCACACTTCCAAGAAATGATATACCCTGGCAGCTAAGCTGCCATATGCAAGAAGGAAAGAAGAGATTCAGAGTACTTGACTCAAGTGATGGAATGGTCTCCTTGGAGGTAGTGACAGCAGAAACATAATAATCGGTTAAATTTGATTTAGATCGGGGATAGAGGGTACATGGACATCGGTGGATACTAGTAGGTAACTTAGGTATTTATGGGTGATTGTGATGTCCGTGGAAGGGTCTCGTCACATGTGCTGTGATGTTTGTTATTTCTCCACCCTACCTGCAATCCCCTGCCTCCACCCCTCTCACCACCAATAATCAATTAAATAACCTTGGTGGTGATCCTGTGTTTTCCCCCATGGGCCAAATGGCTCCTGCATCCAAGAATGCCAACTTTAACCTTATTTTGCTCCCATTGTTTCAAGTCAATATTTTCTTTTTGGAAACTTTTTTTTTTTTTACATTATTTTGTTGTTCGGAGGTCAGATGATTGAGGTTTGGGAGTAAGAAAAAATAAAAATACAAAATAACTTCATTTTCCTTTCCCTTGGTAACTAACAATAGGCATTGTGTTGTTTTGCTGCTGATTCTTTAGCGGACGCTTTTTGAAGTGGTTGTGGTTTCCGTGACCTTCGCTAAACTCGGCTCTTGCATTGCAATAAAAATGGAAGTGCATTGTGAAAGCATTACGTCAAGTCTCGTTTTTTCCCCAACGGGACAACTGTTGATTTTGTCACAAGCTTTCACCGGGAAATAAAATGGTAATCCTTCATGAATCGGTGTTTTAACTTAGTTCCCCATCGATCAACTTTTTCCGGGATTATTTTGACTCAACACGGTTCTTTATTAGTTTGTAAACCTCTTCCTCCTCCAAAAATATCTTTGTGAACCTGAGCTTAGATTGAAAATATATAGATCTTGATAAAAATGTAACGTCTGAGAATAGCTCTTGGTTAGCCTCACCCATTCCTGAAGGGATGGAAGAGGTGTGCGTATGTGCGTCAGTCAATCAGTCCAGTCTCTCTTTTGTATCCCAATCTACTTTAATATATACAATAGTTGTTTATTCCGCAGATCTGAGTAATTCCCTCATGAGGCTTGTATTGTGCTCGGTCTTGTTTCTCGCTTGCATGTCAACGATTTGGAATTGAAGGAGAAAGCAATGTTCAGGTAGATTATATTACCACCTCTTTAGCAGTTTTTCAAAACGCATCTTCCTTAACCATTCACCTGGTGTTGCTTAGCGGTGAAAGTGGCTGGCTTGGGAACCAAGAGTCCTGAGTTCGAGCCCCTGTCGACCGTTGAATTAACACCTGTGGGGGTTGACTCAGCCTGTCATCCTCCAAGGTCGGTGACATGAGTATCAGTGTACTGGGGTAATCCATTAGGGTAACCTGCGTCGGAGTGGGACCCGCCCAGGACTCTACCCCTTGCCAATGAACTGCTCGGCAGCCCGATGCACCTTTATTTCCTGAAAGGAATGGTTTATTTTAATTGACCATTAAATCAAGCAAGTATAATCCTTATTTGACCATGAAGTTCAGCGAGTTCATGTCTTGGGTCCTCGGGTCTCGGTTCTCTGTGTGGTCTCGTTCTCTGTCTGTTCACTGTTTCGTCTCTTCTCTTTCTCTGTCTCATCTTTGTTCTCTTTGTTGTGTTATTATGTGATTTTAAACTTTTTAAAAAATTGACTTGTTGAAAGACATGCAAAATTGGGGACCAGTGGGTAGCTGTTCCAACCAGATTGAAAGGTCAGATGTATTTGTACTGTAATGGAATTGCAAAGGGTAATAACCAACATCTTTGCCATCTTTTGAACACATCATACTGCTCCTAATTGCCCTCTGAATCGCCCTTGCCAAATTTTTATCATTGTTTCGACATTAGGTCAAGGACCTCCTTATCGAGAAGAGCGATCATCATATTATGTATGAGCCGTAGAAGTAAAATGCGAACACCAAATTGAGTCGAGATGCACTAAAATTAACCAAGTAATCTTTCAAGGTCAGTACACCTTTGTGTTCATGGTTTTAAGTAAAATATCATGGTTTCGGCTCGCTACGCTCGCCTCTCTCCACGTCTATGCAGAGATTGGATGTCAACAGATTTGCTGTGTTGGCATGATTTACACCAATCATAATACAAACATTTGCTTTCCTACAAATTTATTTGTAATATTGGTGAATATTTTGTGGGCCGGGGTCGGTGGCAGAACGACTGCAAGACGGAGCAATAGGGCCGTCTCCCACCGAACACCCGGAATTAAAAAGGTTGTCACTCCGGAGGTCGACGGGTCACTTAAGGACCGTGGTCACCAATATTTCGACGGTGTGAGGTAGGGTCCACTGTCTATTCAATTTACCTAAGTACTCACGCCGTCTAGCTACCGGGGAAGCCACACCCTCGGCCGACTCTGGCCGAACGCGAGTCCATGTACCGACTCGGGTCCGGCGTACCGAGCGCGGAGTTACCAGAGCCGCCGCCGGTCCCAATGACCAACTTACGGCCCAAACGGCCTCACTTTTTTCTCAAGCCCGCATCATGCTGGTGTCAATGGTAAGAAACGGCAGGGCAAAAGCTGGTAATTTAAACATTGGGGTTTATTTTAATGGGGAGGGAAGGGTGACAAAGAGCAGAGTTATCCGAATAAAAGAAATGCAATTTACAATGAACACAGGCACTTAACAGTCTCTACTTACAGGACTGGCGCCACAGACACACACACACACCCCCAAATAAATGGGCCGGTTGGCCTTTATTTGACCCTTCAGCTCGGGAGGGAAGGCGAGCTGAGGGTAAGAGTTCGGTTTGGCACCTTTCCTCCTCGTGCGTCTGGTCAAGACGAGCTGGTTCGGGGGGGGGAACTCGAACCCACCCTTCGTCGCCGCACCAAGCACCAGGACCGGGAATGACGCAACGGACGCCAGCCAGCACGAGAACAGATGAGGCGAGACGAGCACTTGCGGCAGACGAGAAACGCCAGCAAGGCAAAGCGAGACCGATATCCCAGCAGGCAAAACGAGGGCAAAAACAAGGCGATGAGGCTTCTTCTTTTTGCCAGCTGGATTCGCCCCATTTATTATTCATTCCTCATTCAATATCATTATTTTTTCATTATTCATTATTCTTCATTTCATTATTCATTCTTATTCATTCATTTTGTTCGGAATTCGGGGAATTCATATTCCATTCCATTTTGTGGGGTTATGAGGTAAACAATCGCCTCCTGCATTGGAACCGGGGGCGTGTCGGGGCGTTTCGGTGGCCGCCCCCCGAAGAGGCTCTGTAGTTTTTCTAATTTTTTGCATAGTACTGCGAAGCGAAGTAACTGGTATTCTGGCTTCCCATTGGCTTGGAAGGAAACGCTCCATGCCTTCTTCGAGCGGAGCCTTGAATCTGAGGTGATGGAGGCTCCGCCCACGCTTCAGCCACATGTGGGCAATGGAGTCGATGGTGCGAAGAAGTGAAAGGATTTTGAATTATAAAACTAACTAGAAAATAACTCGCAGTGCACAATCATGAAATTCCGTTAGATCAAACAGGGATGGATGCTAACTATACACCATATACTTAACGACAATAACTAAACTTTGGACTGCCTGACTGTCTGTGTGCAAGAGGCTTCCAAATTCCGTAACAATATTATATTGATTTGAAATTTCATTGTGGATATAAGAAATCCAAGTGGTTTTAAATGGTCAATTGTCTAAAGCTGTCTAATCTGCTGAAGAGTTTAAGGGGTAAAATTGTGTCAAGGTCGAGGGGTCTAACAAGGGTCTTTGGGGGCTTTTTTTGGATCAATGGGGTCTTTTGAGACTTTTTGTGTATTATGGGTCTTCAGTGGTCTTTTGTTTTTTCAGGGTTCTTTTGATTTTGGGGTCTTTGGGGCTTTTTGGTCCCAGGGTATTTTTGGTCTTTTGGGGTTTTCATGGTCATTTTTGGTTCTTCGATGACTTTTGGTGTTTTTGGGGTCTTTTAGGTCTGGGGGGGGGGTCTTGATTCTTTGGGGTCTTTAGGGTTATTTTCAGGATCTTGGGATTTTGGGGTCCTCAGGGTCATTTTGGTCTTTGGGGTCCCTTTTTAGGGTCTTTTTGTTCCTTTTGATTGGCTTTTGGGTCTTTGGGGGTCTTTTTAGGTCGGGGTGGGGGGTCGTAGAGGACTTCGGCTTATTGGGGGGTCTTTAAGGGTATTTCGGGATCTTTTGGGGTCTTTGGGTCTTTTGCATCTTAAGAGTTCCTCCAGGGTGTTCAAGGGTCTTCAAGGTCTTGTGGTCTCAGCAATTTTAAGGGTCCGAAAGGTACATTCCAATATACGTAAATAATGATGGCGGACAGATTCAACGCCGAGAACTTGAGCTCTTTTTAAGATGTTGAAGATGTTTGAGCCTGAAAAGTGAACTTTATTCATATGGAGCTGAATGTGTTTCTCAATGAGAACCAGGACTTTTTACTCCCTTTTTGCTCAGAATGTGATTATCCTTGTTGGATAGCTCTGTTTGCTTCTCAGGCAGCTTGTTTCATTGTGGAAGGAGTGGGAGGGTTGTTGAAGGATAATTCGAGAAGAAGGGATGATAGTGGAATGAGGTGGAAAGACTAAAAATTCTGCAATTATTGTATCAATTCTAATAATGTTTCTGGTTTCTTATCAATACCTTGTGTGGTCCCATTGCTGTTTCTTCAAAAACATCGTTGAATCAAAGTTCAGATGTTGAACTGAAATTGGGGGAATTCAGGCTTCCGATTTGTTTTGGTACAGCGTAGCTTTCATCTATAACGCATGGCGGGGATGTCTGGTCCGAAGATAACTTGGGACTTGTTTGTGTGTGTAGTGGTCGTGTTGGTGAATTTGGAAGGATGCGAGCGTTCCTCCATCTGTGCTGTTTGCTTATTGGTGCTCAATCTTTGTTTAATGGCAGGGACCTGTCGGAGATGCCTCAAGGAAGGCGAACAACAGGATTCTCACACAAGGCTGAAAATACTCCCTTTGTGAAGGACTTCCCTTCGAGGCAAACATAAAACGGAAAGGTTTCGAGGTGAGGCTTTTAACCTTTAATAGGTCTGTTTTGGATTTTTTGTTGTTTTTGGTTCTTCCAAAAGGCTTGTTTTGCGCTTTCATTGTTTTCCCCTTGAGCTGAACTCTTTGGTGTCTTGAGACACTGAAGTCAGGATAAATTACTTCTCAAAAACTAAGAAGGGCACTCGGTAGAGCGGCATAATCCGCCATGTAATGACTGATCCATGAGAACACATCGGCCAATACATTTTTTGAAATATCATGCTTCCTTCCCTTCATTGTGCAGCATTTTTGGCTGCTGGTTGCATCATTCATTAGGGGCGCAGTATGCCGCTGATGGCAGTGGCCCTATTTGCCGAGTATACTGGTGCCTCATATCGCTGACCTCAGAAGGATTGCAGGCTGAGTCAACCCCCTGGTGTTAATTCAGTGAAAAACAGGGGCTTCGAACTCAGACCCCTAGGAACCAAAGCCACTACCCTAACCGCTCAAGCCAACACCAGGCTTCTAATTCATGCTATACATGTACTATATCGTTTTTGGCCAATCTCTCAAGCGGTGAGGAATAACTTTGTAAATTAAATTAATTCCTCGTTCCAGATCCGTAATCGGATCTTCACCAGAATCGAATCAATCGTCCTTGCCACGCCAACCACGTGTCCACCAAGTTTTCGTCCAAATCTGTCCGCACTTTTTTGAGATATTGGTGTATATATCGGTTTAGCCCATCTCGTCATAGTGAAGAATCACTTTTAAAAAATATCCAATCCCCAATCTGGATTCGGATCTTCACCAAAATTGAATCTATTCTTCTTGTTACACACACCAACAATGTCACCAAAGTTCCATCCAATCCATCAACACTTTTTTACAGAATTTGTGCCTAATATTCATCTTTTGACCCTATTTTCTCAAATGGTGAAGAATCGATTTTCAACCAATTCATTATCTGGCTGGATCCGGATCCAGATTGTTTCCCGCAAATCGAAAATCGGTTCATACCCTTGTCACACACCGAACTGTCCAAAAAATTTCATCATTCAATATACATTTATTGACAATTCATATGTTCTCAATCTTAAACTGACGGTTTTGTGGATGGGGCGGACGACAGACAGAAGTGAAACCTTTGCTTCCGCTTTTCGCTTCACACGCGCAGGATATGGTAGACTGAACAATCAAACACAGTAATGGGATTTTATCTGTAATTCCAGGAATCGGGAGCAGTGCTTCTGATGGGAACAGCCAAATAGGCCATCCCTATAAATTTTATTGATCAAGCTTTGGGGGTCTAAATCATCATTGATCCCACATAAATTAAGTGTGACATTTCAGAATAGAGTTCTTACATAGTCATATTGCTTTTTATTTTCCTCTCCTTTAATTGTATCTTTCCTCTTAGTTTGGCGACAGTTGCCTAATCTATCATGTGTACTCTGCTATGAAGAAGAGTTAGACAAGCACCAAGACCATTCCGGCCTGGCTCGCTCTCTATCCCCGCCCGAGCTGCATCGCAAGAATGCCCTTGAGCAGGATCTAAGCTTTCCTACTGGGATCAGAATGGCGTCAGCAACTCGGACACAGCACCGTCAAGGCAACACAACATTAATGTGGAAAGCGGATCCAGGCCGTCGGTCGAACGGAGCGCGGCTCTGCTGGTTGGCCACGCGTATACCGCTATCTTGGGGATCTTTCCGGGGGCCAGGTGGTTGAAGAAGGTAAGTACAGAGGGTCCTCAAGCTTCCCCGCTCAGTGAAGGTGTCGAGTTCTTCTCTTTTCACAGATCTCGAGTCAATTGCCGGTTCAAGCAGCTGTACCGTTACACGCCTCAACGCCACTGATCTGGGACCAAAGAGTGTTGCGAGACGCAATCGTAGAGGAGGCCAAACCGAGTTGTTCAACCTCACTAGAGGTGTGTTTAAATGCTTTGGTTGTAGATGATGTTTGTTTTGGTTGGTTTTGAGTGGGAAACTGATTCATAAATATTTAAATGCAGTTGAATGAAACATTTCATGCTTCTTGATTTAAGCATTTTAGCATGCACATCATCGGTATTGGTTTTTTCCTAAACCTGCCTCAAAGCAAATTTGTATGTAATACTTTTATTGGGCAGGCCTTGAATCTTTTTCAATTCTAAATGCCTGTTTTCCTCGAGATCAACATGCAGTTTACCTTTATGACCACACTTGTATCCCAAATGGATGGAATTGATGTAAAAAGCATTGAAGTCGTTAAACGTTTTTGTACATTTGGTCAGCAAATGTTGAGTGATTTGTCGATTGTGGGTAACAGTCGACATGGACCCATTCTAAAGTTGATGGCAAATACGTTCATTCTCATGGAAATTGAGCTCTTCGCTTTGAGCTGTGGAGTCGGAATTTTTTTGTTTTTCCTTGGCCTGACCACGTAACTGTCGGCCCGGCGTTTCGTGGGCAGGACCTTCGATCAAAAGGTGCTGTCCTTGATGCTAACTGGTGTCCCGTCATCTGCACGTCATGCATTGTTAAAGATCCCACGTGCCAGACCATGCATTTGGATTTTGGAAGATCAAAGCATAATTAAAATCCAAACCAAATAAACATCTAACTCGGTTGTGAACCTTTCCTCCACGGTATTTTCAAAGTTTGGTTTTAAATTATACGATTTTTTGTTTTCATCATTGTCATTGCTCACAGTTGTTGAAGAGTTATGAGGAGATTATGAAAAGCGCTGGCCAACCGGAAAACATGGCCGGCAGTCCGTTGCACGATGAAGGTGACGTCTCCAAAGTGCCCATCACTATATGGGACAAGGTATGTTAGCAAGTAATTAAACTAGCTGACGCCATGTGCGGTACCCGTCCCTTTGTTTTTCGGCCACTCCTCACTCCCTTTGACTCCTTGTTCCACACTCCCCCCACCCCACTCCTCACATTCCTTGGCAATCTCTCTGACCCTTGAACTGGGGACTGTTTAACAACGGCAGAAACCACGGTTATGCGACATCCCTCCAGAGCGGAACATTTCCAAGTCAGTGGTGAACAAAGACCCCCAAAACACACGTGGTGTTGTTTATCTATATGGCGCACGAGCTTGAGGGTCAAAATTTTACCTCAAAAAAAAAACATGGTACAGGCATATTATGGACGTTATAAAAGACAAATGTAGTTGTTGCTAAAATTTAATGTGAATGGACCTTACCCGGGAACACGCGCAAAAGCTTCCCTTGGATTCGAAGCCTGACTGGGACAAAAAAATAAATAAATAAATAATCCTTCACACAACTAACTGCGTCACATTCTCGGAACAAATTGCTTCTGTGTGGCGTTCGATCCGGAGCTCGTTTATTATTTTGATTTCCATTGTTTTTTTAATTTAAAAATCTTGTTCGGAATTATCTACACCGTACAGATAACTCGTTAAAATTTTTACTTCAGCTTTGTTGTAAGACATATCAAAATGATAAAATAAATAAGGAGAATGACAGTGAACATTAATTATTCGCTGCAATACAACTCAAATGCTATGGATACAAAAGAGAAGACCGGGTACATAAGAATAGCCGTCAATGATGAGGAAAATTGAGAAAGATAATTTTCAAACCTAAAAAGTAAAAAAAAATAAAAAGGACAAAAGAAATTGATAAATATATTTCTGTTCCGGAAGTAAATAAATGCATTTTCAATTTCAAACTTCCACATCAATTAAAGATTCTATAGGCTATGCGAGTTCATGTTTAATCACTGCTTTACAATTACAGATTACTATTACAGATTACAATTAGATTTTTTTGAGATTTCATCCGTTTTTACATTTTTTTAAAATGTTTTTTTGAGATTTCATCCATGTTTTTACATTTTTTTTAAATGTTTTTTTGAATCCATGTTTTTACATTTTTTTAAAAAGTTTTTTGAGATTTCATCCATGTTCTTTTTACATTTTTTTAAAATTGTTTTTTTGAGATATCCATGTTTATTTTTTTTAAATGTTTTTTTAGTTCATCCATGTTTTTACATTTTTTAAATGTTTTTAGATATCATCATGTTTTACATTTTTTTTTAATGTTTTTTTGAATCCATGTTTTTACATTTTTAAAATGTTTTTTTGAGATTTCATCCTGTTTTACATTTTTTTAAATGTTTTTTGGAATCCATTGTTTTTACATTTTTTTTTAATGTTTTTTTGAGATTTCATCCATGTTTTTACATTTTTTAATAATGTTTTTTTTGAATCCATGTTTTTACATTTTTTAAATGTTTTTTTGAGATTTCATCCATGTTTTTACTTTTTTTTTTAAATGTTTTTTTGAGATTTCATCATGTTTTTACATTTTTTTAAAAATGTTTTTTTGAGATTTCATCCATGTTTTTACATTTTTAAATGTTTTTTTTGAGATTTCATCCATGTTTTACATTTTTTTTAAATGTTTTTTAATTTTTTGTTCTGAATTTTTTTAAAGTAATAAAATGCTTAATATGTATATATTTTGTTTATTTTAGTATGCAGTAAATCCATCTATGTCATTAAATTATTTAATACTTGTTCAGTGATTGTGGGGGGGTTTGGATATGTATCACTTTGGAATGGTTCTGTCCAGTGTCCTTTCGCCCCTCCAACGATCCTGGCCTGGTTTGGTTGAGTCGACATTTAGATCGATTTCTTTTCATAATAAACGATTAACGTTTTATATACAGTATTTTAAACCAGGTGTAGTGTGGTGTGCCTGTAATCTGCTACTCGGAGGCTTGGGTTGGAGGATCGCTTGATGACGGGAGCTCTGTGCTGGGCCCGCTATGAGAGGGTAGGGCAGCCTGGAATCATGGCGAAACCAATCCTTATCCCTGTGTCGTAGAGGCGACCAGGGTTGCGTCAGGAAGGGCATCTGGCGTAAACCTATGCCACATCAGTATGCAGATCATCCTGTGGCGACCCCTAACGGAGCAGCTGAAAGACGAACAACAACATACAGTATTTTTTAAATTTTGTGTTGTGTGCACAAGCCAGAGACAAAGTAACTTCCTTGTGTTGGAATCACCATCATGGGTTCAGCAGTTATTACGTGAGGTTGGGCTACAGTTTTACATTGGTTTTTAAAGGGGAAGAAGCAGAAGAAGTAAAATTGGCAATTTAATGATTCTCATTGTGGTACTTTAGCGATTTATTCTTGGTGTCTTTTTAAGACTTGGTAGTTCATCAAAATGCTCGAGAATAAAAGGTATGTCTTTTAAATAATTATGACCATTCTGGAGGAGTTTATGAGCATATCATTGTGTACACATTTGATTGGGTGGCCATTTTTTCCCCTTATCATCCTCTAGATCAGCGTTTCTCAACCTTTTACCCTTGTGGAACCCTTGAATAGTTTTCATGTCTCAGGGAACCCCTGCATAAAAATTATGATATACCATTATTAATATCTAGCTCTTTTATATTTTTATCGTAGTTCACGTGGTAATATAATATTTTTTTTCGGATACCTGGTTTAAGGAAAAAATGACCCCCTTTCTGTCAAATTTATTGGCAATGAAAAAAACATACTTGTAGTCCAGTAACCAACGACTTTTTTGGCAAAGATTGGAAAAAAAAGGGGAAGATGAAACTTGGTGGGAATCTTCTTTGGACCTGATATAAATGTCATACTAAAAGTCCCCGCATGTCACATGTGAGCTAACGTCACTATACCGGAAATGACGTCTTACCGTAAAATGCACTTTTAGAGACTTTTTCATACTTTAATCTAATTGTTCTCGGTCACAAACACTTGCAGTAAATCTCACAGGATCAACAAAGGTATCAGTTTTCGGCAGAAGGCATCACTGCTTATGTTTACATCTTAGTTTTCTCTTTCGCACCCCCTTGGTCGAACGTTGAGGTGTAGTTTCATCCGAATAAACATCGAACTAGCGAGATCGTCCTCTTGTAGACCTGTGTCATCTTCATCATATTCATCGTCAGAACTATTGTCAGACTGCACAAGCTCACTGGATTCTTCACATTGGACTCACGGCTTGGCTCATCGTCTACTTCTTCATCAGTTCTGGTTTTTCAGAATTGCTGCAACCACCACCGCGACACTGACCACATAGCGGTGAAACACTGAATCGCAGCTTCCTGCATCCGCATCGTCGCTCACATTCAGTCTTGCAGTTGCATGAAATCAAATTTAAAAGAGTGTCTGGGGCTGGACGCTTGCGCGTAAGAGTTGGATACAGCCTGTCCATCGACTAAATCCCAACCCCATTCTGTCGGTGATATATCACAAACCAACCATTGTTGTACTGATGATAAACACGCATGAGTTCTTTTGCTGCTGCAGACGTAGGTGGTAGGGACGCGAGCTGGATTTGTATGAATTGGGACACTTTGCAACTGCTTTCATAAAACAGTGATATCTGTGCTTGTTCAGGGATGAGGTTGTCCTCGGAGCCTCCATAAAGCGCTATAGGAACTCTTCTCCAGCAGATGTAACGGAAGCATTCTGAATGATGAGGGTTTATTGAAGAATCCATGCACGTATTTACATCTGGACGCTTCAGTAGTAGCTTGAATGCTTTCTTCTTCCCTTGTCTATAGAGGAGCCGAAGTGTATCGCAACAGTCATCGGCATGCAGAAAAAACAGATTGTGGAGGAAATCCTCTGGTAGACGACGCTGGACAGCTGATATCAAATACCTTGTTAGGGTTGTTTCAGCTCCGGGTTTAAAGCAAGCAGATGCAATTGTCTGGTTGAGAAAGTTGAGTCAGCAAAATTAGTAAATCGCTATCTGTGCCTACAACTACTACGTCCTTATCATGTGACAGTTCTATTGCAGTGCGAACAATCATCGTATCGGCATCTGCCTCCGCATTTGTTACTCGTATCCCCGCTTGTTCCAGCTGTACTTTCAAACCCTCAATTAGCTGGTCTTGTTCCTTCCATTTGTCAAGAATCGATCTTGTCGAATGGTAATAGGCATGTCATCAGTGAACAATATCTCTGCGGATTCGACCCTTTTAGCTCTTCGATTTGTTCAACGGTCTTTGTGCTACATACATCACCGTAGCCGTCAAATAATGACATAACTGGTTGTACCATAGTGTCTTTGTACTTAGGATACGTACGCGCTGTACACGTCGCTGTATGTCCCATGTTGTGGCCATACCACCCGTCGCAGTCGATAACCTCCGTCTACAATGCACATGCTATCCTTGGGATAAGTTTGTTCACTTGCGGCGTATGATTCTATCACACGTATAGGACGGCCTTCTCTGTCTCTTCATGGATATGTCATCGAACAATGACAAGGGGCGAGGGGCTAACTCATACTCTAAGCATGAAGCGAAGTCCTCATCTGATTTTATCACGCAGATAATCTGTGAACAGTTGCAATCGTATTCACGGTTGATTTCGTCGCGCACTTTCACGGAGTTGCGACGGTTGCCAAATGGAAGGACCTTCTCTTTCCGATGTAACTGAACATCACCGAAAGTCTTGCCCGTTAATTTCTTCATTGCCTTCTTTACCAATCTCTACTGCGGAATCACAGTTGATGCTATCGTTCCTACAACACCGGAACCTATTGACATCAATTCATGATTTGTGGCAAAGGTGAATGGACTGTTAGCCACGCAAAGAGTTTTTCTACATCCTGGTTATCCCGAAATGGGAGATTTCCTAAAGTTCACATGCTTCCTCGAAGTAGTGAAAACCGACGCACCATGAACTCTTCAAACGGATGATTTAGAGCTCTGGCACAAGCCAGGCATACCGAGCCACCCACCCGGTTCAAAACACTGTCCAGTCATGCTCGGCCCACGTGTCAGGCCTCCAGACGTTTTTATGGCGCGCATCAAAAAAAAAACTTGTTCTATTGTCATGTCATATCCAGACTCCCGCCCACATTTTATATCTTACGTCGGATTTGAAGTTACCGCATGGACCGAAATCTTTGGAACTCTGCTGGTGTCATCTTGGCCCATCCAATTGGACCATTTGCTGAAGATTACAAATGAGGCAAATTTGCTAAGCCAAGTGTCCGGCTGGCAGGAAATGTGAATATTCCGCGATCGTTTTCGAGATGCAAATTGCCAATCACCACATCGTCGGCACGTACAAAATTCGCGCTTCCAGTGTTACCTGAATTTGAATACTGAACCCAAAGTTTGGCTGTTTCGGCTAGTATTCGCGGCCCCCTGGAAAGCCCTTACAGCCTCCAGCTTTTCAATACCATGTTTTCAAAAACAGTACTGTGTGATGTCTTCCATAGGTTGGTATTCATTTTTGACAGTTTCATGAAGGGAAACCAAGTTGTGCACAAGGCCTCTCGATTTTCAATTTCACTCAAGAAAAGACCGCTAATTGCTGCCTGGGTTGAGGTATGCCGCGCGCAAATGCCCTAGCATATGCCATGACCTGTCAACATCTTATCTAAACTGAGTCAGTTGCGTAAATAAGTGACCAAAATCTTTGAGTTCACTTTCCACTCATTATGTTATCCAACGCGGCCCATGGAATGAACATGAGTAGATGGAAAATCCACCTAGTTCTTACCACAGGTATATAAGTTGGTTTTAAAAGGTATGACGTCACTTCCGGTTGTAGCGACGTTAGCTCCACGTTGACAACTCGGGGACTTTTAATGTTGTTTTCTTGATAATCACGATGAAGTACTGCCAAGTTTCCATTTCTTCCCCTATTTTTCCAATCAAAAGTTCGTTGGTTTACGGACTACTGCTCGTTTATAGGAGACCCTCACCCCCGAGGTTTTTAATTCACAAAAAAAAAATCTTTTTTAAATCAAAAAAAAAACACACCTCATGTAACTTGAATCAACAAACTTAAACAAATAAATGCTGAGCAATAAAGTAAAACAGAAGAACTAACCCTTGGAGAGAGAGAGAGACTTTCGCCGCTAGAAGAAGCAGAAGATAGATTGGACACCGTGCCATGCGTCCCGTACTTGAAGTCAGTCACTCAATGAGTACACGATCCGCCGCGTACAGGACTTCCACTAACCAGTGAGGGCGGTTGCACACTGGCGGCCATAATAGACAATCGTTAAATACTTCCCTATGGTTGTATAATTGTAAAAATATAAGAGGTTGAAGCCTCTATTTAATAATAACCAAAGGAGTTTCCAACAATATGCCCGTACGTGTATAGTAAAATTACGAATATTAAATCAAACAAAAACTACTCAAAAAACATTTAGCCTATTATTACGTGTTTTCTCGCGGAACCACGAGCGGACCTCTTGCGGAACCCGGTTGAGAAACACTGCCCTAGTGGACTACTACTGTACTCCTGATAAATGTCAGTGTGTGGCCGTCCATCAGTCCTCCTCATAAACTCAAAACCATGAAAACCAAGCAGCCCAAACTTTGCATACACATACTAAGGGACTCCCAAGGTGGGTGCATGAATTAAATTTGGAGTTTGGGCGGAATTTTAACACTTCCTATTTGAGCATTAATTTATGGAGGTGCCTCATCACAAAAACAACAAAATAAGCCTAACAAAGATTGGCGCGCACCATCTGGTAGCCCTCTGTCAGCTTGCAAGAAGCCTTAAGCCGCCGATTTATAATTTCATTTTAGCTGCTCAACAAGCTTGGCCTTGAACAGGCCTCAACAATTCCTTTCTCCATGATAAAGTTATTTTTCACTTTTCCTGACATATCATTCACGTGCCGGGTCCTCGAAATACTATGAAATTGCTGGATACATTGCATGCGATAGAGGCCGGAAGACGCCAGCGTTTCGTGGCCTATATTAATTTCCCACACAATGTCATACCTCCGAGAATCTCTTAAACTAGGGCTTTGAATTACAATATATTTAAGCTCCACAATTGAAACTTTAGCACAGTTAGTAAACTTGGTTAAAACGTGTTCATTTGTCCAATTCGCCCAAAGTTTCACATTTGGCATCTCCGGGAGGTGTTTAAATGTATGGATTAGCAATCGCAATCGCTTTGCCAAGCAGCCGTTCCTTATCAACTTTCATTGGAGCTGCTTAAGCCACTTTGGCGAGCCCTCTAACAATATTTGCACTGTACTGAATAGTATATCAATCAACTGAACAAATTCAAGGGGCTACTCGCCTACATGGCCCCGAGTTGTTCTGGCAAGTGGCGTCGGACCAGGTGCTGCCTCGTGAAAAGTGTGCAACTATATTTTACCCACATTTCCCCTTCTTTGTAACGATCCTCCTTCATTTTATAACCCGTCACTTCTGCATGGATAAATAACATATAAAAATTTTAACTTTCGTTTTAAAAGCTCTTCAACAGTGTTCCATTGGAGTGCTTTGCTTGATCGCCTTCAACCTTTCAATCTCCAAGCTTAACACAATGACAATACCATGGCAATGGGTTTTCTTTGTGGACATCTCCGGCTTAAGAAGGAAACAAAATTAGAATGATGCAGATGAGGTAAACAAGAAAAAGAGGTAATCAGAATGCAGAACCTCGCCAGGGACTTGTTTTGTGTTGGGTGTTTTGTAAGTTTTAATGTTCGGTGTGTTTGTGTGGTGTGTTGTGGTACTAGTGTCATGTAATGTAATTAAATAATGAACATAATTAGACTGCCACTTTTATAACTGCTGCGCAAGGTGATGACCGGGTACAAGACCCCCGCTTTGATGCAACCCCACTTTGATTTGGACAAACCTAACCCCTGACCCAAAACTTTTTTATTTATTATCGTCATTGAATTTTAGAAATGGGATTTCAAATAAATCAATTCAAATTCATATGGAAACCAAATAGGTAGTCCTGCATTGGAGTCATTCGACGGAAACCCCACCCCATAAGCAAAAAGCAAAGATTAAGTCATCAGGAGGAACCCTGGATAGGTTATTTCAGCTGCTACTTCCTCTACCCACAAAACCCATCCAGGGCACAGCCAAGTGAGCCCTATTAAAAAAAATTAAAATTTCCACACAAAAATAAAAAGAACACAGAAAACCAAAAAATTTAAATAATTTGCCTGGCCTAGACAATGTGGCCGATAAAGTTGAAATTTAAAAACATTTATTCCCCATACTGACAACGATTGGTGATTGTGCAAGTTCACATCGATTTATTGAGTGGTTCCAGAGGAAAAATCATTATTTAATATTTTTCTTTCAATCCAATATGGCTGCCAAAACCATGTGAACCAACAATTATTTATGAACTATAATCTGTTAACACCCAAGCTTAGGGAAATATTTGGCGTGAAGTTTCCACTTTGATCTGTCAGACCGTCCTGGAAAAGAATTTTTCATAGGTTTCGGGTAAATCCAATTGGTGCCACCATGTGACTATGATGGTCATATAGTGTGTGAACCTTTGTTCCTCATGGATATGCTTTTCATACATGTAAAGTTTCACCTCGAATCCTTCAGCCACTTTCAGGAAGAGAAGTAATTTTGAAGGTTTTTCAAAAAAACAATATGGCTTGCGAATCATATGCGAAACCGATGACGCCAATCAATTTTTTTTTCCGCGACATTTTTATCTCTAGAATTGAACCTCAAAAAAATTCGATACTGATCATATTAATGCTTCTCATTATGTAATTAAATGAACGTCCAATTTTTATAAAAATTCACACTTATTCCCCATGAGGATAGTTTGCCCTGTGTGCCAAAGTTTCAATTTATTCCTTGGTGGGTTTCAGAGAAGGAGGTCGAAGTGTTTCTTCTGTTTTTTCCAATGTGGCTGCCACACCACTGACTTATGACACACAATTATCATCAAAACATTTCTACATAAGTAATCACACCGTTTTGGTGAAACATTTTCGTCTCAACTCTGACAGCGGTTGTGGAGAAAATCAAAAAGGTTCTGTGTGGACAAACAGACATACCAACAAACAAACAAATGAAAAATCACCCAGAGAGTGACACTTGGCGAAACGGAAGTGGCCTCGGTTAGAGCGCATACCCTGCCAGGCTGAACAGTTTTAAAATTTTGTTAATCCCAACTTGATGGTCGGATCTGTATCCGGACCTAACCAAAATCGAATCGGGCTTGTTCTCTGTCACGTAACCAAACTCTCCACCTTGTCTGTCACAATGTCGTACCACAACGTTTGCGATATCATGCTATACATAGTTTTTGCCCCTTCTTCTCAATCTCTCTC
>CM068968.1:17882580-17895191 GCA_035128595.1 Eptatretus atami
ATAAGCGGGGTAATACTGTAAATACATATATATATATATATATATGGTTTTACAATCTGCACAATGTGAAGATGACTGGGGAAGCTGCCTCTGTTGAGCCTCAAGCAGCTGCCAACTTCCCAGCTGAACTTAAGAATATTATAAAGGAGAAGGGATATCTGCCTGAGCAAATGTTTGACGCCGATGAGACTGCCTCGTTCTACAAGAGGATGCAGAGCTGGACCTTTATCTTGAAGGATGAGCGTGCTGCTCCTGGGTTTAAGGCAGCCAAGGACAGGCTTAAGCTCCTCCATTCCAATGCTTCTGGAGACTGTGTGGTGAAGTCTATGCTCCTGCACTGCTCCAATAATCCATGAGCACTCAAGAAGCTGCTTGTACTTTGGAGTTCCAACCCCAAGGCTAGGGTTACTGTTGCCTTGTTCTTGAACTGGTTCAACAATTGTTTTGTCTGAGGTGGAGAGGTACTCAACATCAAAGAACCTGGCCTTCAAAGTGCTGCTGATTCTTGACAATGTGCCTGGGTACCCAGAAGCACGTGAACACCGAGGTAGTGTTTCTGCCACCCAACACCACTTCCCTGCTCCAACCTCTTGACCAGGGCGTTATCGCCACCTTCAAGCATTACTACACTCAGCGAACATTCCGCAACATCCTGGATGCAATGGAGATCGACCCATTGCTGATGGAAACAGTGCTGGAAGAGGTTTACTATCGCTGATGCCATCACTTTGATGAAGGAATCCTGAGATGAGCTGAAGCAATCAACTCTTAATGCCTGCTGGAAAAAGCTGTGGAAGGAGCTGGTCAACAAATTTGGGGGCTTCTCCATGGTAAATGCAAAGGTGGAGCACATTGTGCAAGTAGCAAGCAATGTGGGTGGTGAGTGGTTCAACAACGCAGAGTCAAGTGAGGTTGTGGAGCTGTTGGACTCCCACACAGAGTAGTTAACCGAGGAGGACCTGGACAAGCTCGTCAGGACGAGGACAAGGACATTAGAGTGACTGCAGCCAACAGTTTCTGGTGCAAGTAAGCTCCTGCTTGCTGCAAGGAACCTTTCGCATCTGGCGGTTGAGTTGGATACATTCATGGAGAGGAGCTGATTTCCCATAAGCCCTGCAGTTCAATATATACGAATTCCTTATACATGCCGTTTTCCAGTGAAGTGTACGTGGTTGTGTGTGTGTGTTGTGTGTGTTGTGTGTGTGTTGTGTGTGTGAGTGCATTAGAGGTCGACCGATGTGGGTTTTTCAAGGGCCGATGCTGATAATAATTAGAGAGCAGGGAGGCCAATGACCGAATGGGGCCGATGACTGATACAATGTCGATTACATGCATCTGATAAAACAATTTAATAATAATAAAAAATTTTTTAAAAAGAATTGCATAAATTTGTTGAACTTAAACAAATTTATTTCATCCAATATTAACTTAGCTTGCTCATGCACAACATCACAGAACAACGCAGGCTAACTGCCACCAATATTTGAATTATCAACACACTGATAATGTCGAGCAAAGCTCAATACAGGTAACCAGCCACAAATCCCCAAACCTAAAATCTGGTTTTACCTGAAAACTACCAATTTTTCCAAGCTTAAACGTTAATTTTGAGATTCAGGTGAAAAAAAAAATGTAAAAAAACAAACAAACAAACAAACATGTTAATTCCCACCTCCCAAGTAGTTATACTACTCACCACCATGTTAGGGTGGTGCCATGGGTGTGTTTCATTATTCCCACTTTGAGAATCATAAACAGTAATTCCACGTTTAACGCGGTAGTTATGTTCCAAGAATTTACCGCATTAGCTGAAAACATGTAAAACAAAAGTAATTTTTGCAAAAGCAACAATGTAAACAAACAAACAAACAAAAAATACTGTTACGAATTCGCGCCCGTCGGCGTGCGATCGGCCACGCGACTCGAACCGCGACCGCCTCGCCCACCGGACGACAATTCGTCGTGACCCTCCCGGCTAACGCCGGGATCCAGTCACGGGTGGGCCTTTCGACCTCACCACAATCGTGCCAATCGCCACCCGCGTAGGATAGGGTTGTTCGCCAAATTCGACCTACCTAAGTACCCACGCGGATGGTAAAACCGGGCGATCCGTACCTCGCCGCGGTCGACTCCGGACACGAGCCGCTTGGGCGGGCCGTTCCGTACTATCGGGATAACCGAGCGGTGTTATCGTCGACCTTCGACGGTTCAGATTATTTACCGGGCGTTTTGCATCCCACTACGAACCCTTTACGTAAGAGCAGGATGGAGGTTCAACTAAAGAAAAGACGAAGCGAACGGGAAAACAGTTCACCAATGCACATTTATTTCCCGGCACGCGGAGCAACAACCTATAGCACACGTATTTCAGTCACATTATGATTGCACATATATCACACAGAACAAAAGAAATGCACATATAAAGGAGTTAAAACCGACTACACGACACACGGACCACTTATACAGTTACTACCTTACAAGACACGGCGCCACACACGCATTCACACCGAAGCAAAGAAAAAGACCCCCTCAAAGGCAAGGGAGTCAGACTGGGCCCGTGGGCCTAATGCGCGTGGGACCTGGATGAGCGGCCAGGCCACGAGACCGAAGGTCCTACCCGCGCCTCGTGGCGAGCCGCAGAATGTCGCTGCACGGCGTTCCGTGGCACCTGCTGGTGTGGGTGGGAACGGGGCCCCTTGTCGCACTCTCTCAGCGCGGGGGAAAAAGGGGGAATTGTTGATGCTCTGGGGAGGGAGTATGGCTGGCTTGCTTGGATCCCGCGACGCGAGCCTCCAGGTCCACCTCAGCCGTTCGCCCTCCGCAGCCGTCTGCCCCACCGATCTCGCCTCACCGATCTCCTCGAGCTCCGTCTCCAACGACCCAGCCCAACTGACTTCCTCACCGATCTGCTGCTCCACCGACACTCTGCTCGATACTGACTTCGCCCCACGATACTGCTGCTCCACCGACACTCCTCGACTACTGACTTCGCCCCACGATACTGCTCCACCGATCTGCTTCGCGCCCAGATACTTGCTCCACCGATCTGCTTCGCCCACGATACTGCTCAACTCACTTACTGCGGCTCGCCTTTTTATTGGCTTCGGAACCCACCATATGCAAATTATGGATCCAAACGACCTCAGGGGCGGAGCCACGCTCGCCGATTGGATGGAGAAAAAGGGGGCGTGTATCATTCCTGATCCTCAAATTTGCATATGCCGATTTTCGTCAGGCGCGTCTGGAGGTGGGGCCAAGCCGCCCCGCGCTTCCTGATTGGTGGATCAGATTGTGGGCGTGCATCATTCCTGATCCGAATTCTCCTCAGAAAACCCCGCCATCTGCACTCGCGTCTCGCGTGTCTCGCTGAAGACAGCTCGACGCTCGGCGTCCACAGGTGGTGCGGGAATGGCCGTAGGAGAAGGTGGTGGAGGGTTTTCGGCGGTGTCCGATGGCCATGGAGCTGCCTGGAATGGCGGCGATGTGAGGTTTGCGGTAGCGAGTGGTGAAGGTAGTTTTTGCTGCTGGCGTTGTGTTGTTGTTGGCGTGGGTGGCTCAAAAAAAGGTAGAACAGAAAAACGCCTAACTCAAAGGATCGCAGCCCGAATGAATCACATTAATTCCTCTATACAATGGGTTTGGGCTAACTACACAATGTACTTAAGAAATATATCTCACTACGGGACTTTATGGTGTTTGCGAATTTCCAGAGCCGTAACACTACCCCTCCCTTTTTACAGACTCGTCCGAGTCGTCAAATTATCGTGGCCATCATGTGTAGTTCTCGCCCTAGTACGTTTTACCCTACGGATCCCTGAGTGCGACATTCATGGTATTCGTGTCCCCAAAATAAAATAACCTGAGGGCTGAGTAACTAACTAAACAAACTCACTCACACGGACGACTTAAATAAAATTGCCGGCGCTAAACACTACATGCCGGGGGCGCACTCATATTTACAATACAACTTACAACCTTAACCTTATAATTTACACTACTCCATGGCCCAGGAAATGGACTCTGCAGGAAAAAGGAGAGTCAAAGGAAACCGGTGCACGGGCCGCCACTGCAGGCCCGTGTTGCAGCTGCCAACAGGACAGTTCCTGCAGCTTGCAAACTGTTGTGACGATCCTGGCGCGCATGGAAATGAACAAGGGGGGCAAAGCAAAATTGAACGGGGCTGGTGAACAGGGGCAGTGGGCATGACATGGCAAAGGTAAAGGCAACATAGCCTGCAGAAAAGGCCGTTGCAGGCAAACAACAGCCGGCAGACGAACTGGCCGGCACAGGCCTTGCAGTAAAAACAGCCGTCGGACGATCCGGCCGGCACAGGCCTTGCAGCAAAACACAGCAGGACGATCCGGCCGGCACAGGCCTTGCGAAAACAACCAGCCGATGAAGTTGGCCGGCACAGGCCCGCAGCACACAGCCGCAGACGATGAGTTGGCCAGCCTTTGCCTTGCAGTGGAGGTTGGTGGAGGGAGTGCGGTGGTGTTGGCCACACAGAAGGTGGACTCGGACCTACCCTACCTGTCTCCCTCCCACCTATCGCCTTGCCTGTCACTGTCCTAACCCACTCCTTAATTTGTAAAAACCAATTTAGCCCCCAACTTTTTTTTTGTTTGTTTTTATTTTCATCCCTCTATAATTCGTCCCCTAACCCCTTTACTGTCTCTGTTCGGCTAACCTATCGTCACCCTAGCCTACTCCCAACCCCTACGTTCCCTCCCGGAGGGAATAAGGGAGAGCTAGCGTCCTGTGCCGAGGCCCAACCAAGCTCAAGATGGCCTCCCAGATCTCAGCGATCTAAACCCAAAGTGGGTCCAAGCGGCCCACAACGAGAGCGAAGGGATGGATGGTGCGGAGGGGTACACTTCCTAATTCTACCCTAACCATTTAACTGTTAAACTACCCCGGGGCTTTCAACAAGCGCCTCTCGCTTAATCTATTGGTTCTAAAAACCCAGATTCCCGTCGCCTGTGTTGGTGTCCCACATCAAATTTCGGGCCTCGCCCCTAATTTTCCCTTCGTGCCTTGCACGGTTTCGTGGCTGGGACGCGTGGCTCCCTTTGGCAGGCACGACGCGCTCTGCCGAATCTCCAACAATGGCACCCCCCGGGCACTACACTGCCTCCGAGCCTACCAGCTCCCTAAACACCGGGAGTGCCCCCCATGGCAACTCCCCTGAAACGCGCACGTGGCAGGCTGGCGCCCCGGGCCCCTTTCCGAGGGTCCACCCGTGCCCGACGACACTGCCACGCGGCCAACGGCCTCCGGCCCCCGCACCAAGCGGGCGCACCCGTGCCCACTACGCTAACTCCGGCCCCCCTGGCCCCTTGGCCTACCACGGCGACTAGCCCGGTGCCCGGGGTACCAATCAGCGATACTCACCGTTCGCAGCCACGCTCCAGCCCGTCAACAGGGCTCCTGCACCCCTCCAAATGGGTATCGAGCCTACATTCCCAACCAACAACAAAACGACCTCCATTTTGTCAATTTAACTAACCCAGCTAACTCACTCTACACTGACCCCGGGGTCCCTTGGCGGGAGTCACTCCTCCCCCCAATCACTCATCGCACCATGCATTCCCCATTCACTCCATACACACAGACCCGCTGGCCTCACTCACTCACCATGTACTCTCCTCACAACTTTCCACACACAACATCGCTGAATCCTGCCATCCTTCTAACTACCTCCCTAACTAACTCGTGCTCCCACGTCATCCTTAAACTACAGCACGTTCCTTTTAACACTACGTAGCTAAGCTACGTCCCTCTACAACACTCAAAGTCGTCACTGTCTCCAAATCTCTAAAATTCCATTCCCATATTCCCTAAATCTGACTAACATCTCTCTACCTAATCCATTCCACGGGCCCCATGAGGACTTACCCTGCCCATGGAGCCGGTCTAGCTAAGCTAACCCTTCCCCTAGCTAGTGTCATCCTGTGCCCTGGTAAGGGGGTCTTTTCACCCCTTGCCCAGGGAATCCTGTTCACCCGAAAGCGAGGCTTGCTTCCGTTAATTTTGTATTTCCATTATGCGCAGCACCAGCGCGGCAACTCGCAGCTCGCGCACTTTGCACCTTGCCCGTGACGTCATGCAGCTGCACATGTACCTCGTCCTCTTGGACGGTACCATCCGGCAGGGATTCACCCTCCTGCGTATTCCAACCCCACGTGCAGCCATGACGTCACCCTGCGCACCCCAAAACAACCCTCGCACTCCGAGGGGCTCCCCACGCGAACAACCTGTGCTCTGCCCGTTGGAGCTTAACACAAGCTCGCGTGGAGAACCCATCCGGTCCAAATCCGTTTATCCTGCCTAACCTTTGTCCGTCCGCGGGATCGGCAAATCCACCGCTGGCGTTTCCGGACCGGGCTTCACTCCGCAAGCGAGCACGTGGGGTCTCGTGCGCTGCACAGCACGGCGACCGCCGCGCGTCGCTGGGGTGAACCCGGCACGGTCCCCACAACAGCTACGGCCGCTACCCGGCTTTTGTCCCTCTGTCGCCGTGTCTCCGTTCCGACCACGCACACCTGCGTGTCACGACGCACAGACTCCACACTCCATCACACTCACATTCACACCGGGAGACGCGGCTGCATGCTCACGCATGCCGACCGACATCTCCCTCACATACAGAGACCTCACACACACGGTCTCCCTCACACGGACCCTCTCACTCCACCAACCTTTCACCTGCCCAGGGGGTCTCACTCACACATGCGTGCCGGAAAGCACGCATCTCCGCACACTCGCAAACACACACCCCTGCACAACCACACTGGGGGATTCGTGTCCCCACAAGGGTTCCCGGGCCTCTATACCCCAAGCTGCACGTGCACCTGTCCCAGCACTCGTCCTTCAACTTCCGCTTGGCACGACCGAACCCACCTGGTCGTGATTTCCCTCAAGGGGGCATACTCCTCCCCTCGTTCCTGGAGGCAGCCATCCAGCTGCTCACACACCGGGTCCTACCCAGTCCGCGAGCTCACCCCATTATCCTCCACTACCTCTGTGTGTGTGTGTTCTGTTCCTTTAACCCCGTCATTATCATGCAGTCTCTCCTCTATTTTCTCTTTCTTCCGCATCTCTATATACATTTGTTGTTTCTGTTTCTTTCTGGAGTTTTTCCATCTCTCTGGACTTCAATTTCATTCTCTCCTTCAGTTCATTAATTTCAAACTCGTATAGTTTTTTGTTTTCTCTCCCTCTTCCTCATGCTCCTCATTTTCAATCTCATGTTTCTCTCAATTGGCTCATTTCCTTCCTGTGTTTCATTCGCTGCTCTCTCATTACCCTTCCTTGCTTCCTCTCCTGTCCTTCCTTCTCCAGTTTCATGGTTTCTTCATTTGGTTAATCTCTTTCTTGTGTTTCATTTTGCTGCTGTCTCATTACTCTTCCTTGTTTCTTCTCGTGTCTTCCTTCTCCAGTTTCATGGTTTTGCTTCATTTGGTTAATCTCCTTCTTGTGTTTCAGTTGCTGCTGTCTCATTACTCTTCCTTGTTTCTTCTCCCTGTCTTTCCTTCTGCAGTTTCATGGTTTTCTTCATGTGGTTAATTTCCTTTTTGTGTTTCATTCGCTGTTCTTTGTCTACCTCTTCGCACTCAGCAGCCTTGCTTTTCTTTCAATTGGTCAACCTCGCTTTCATGTTCCTTTTGTTTTCTATCCCATTGTTCCTCTCGTTCTTCCCTCTCCAATCTCGTTGTGTCCTTCAATCTCCTGATTTCTCCTTCCTGCTTCATTCCTTGCTCCTTCAACTTCTCCTCGTATTCCAACCTATGTTTTTTGTTTTGTCGTTCAATTTCAAATTCATACTCTTTCAGTTTTTTATTCCACTGTCTTTCTTGTTTCTCGTTCTGCAATCTCATTATTTCTTTCAACTGACAGATTTCTTTCTCTGTCTCATTCCTTGTTCTTTGTATTTCCTATTCCACTGTCTTTCTTGTTCCTCATTCTGTAATCTCGTTATTTCTTTCAACTGACAGATTTCTTTCTCCTGTCTCATTCCTTGTTCTTTGTATTTCCTATTCCACTGTCTTTCTTGTTTCTCATTCTGTAATCTCGTTATTTCTTTCAACTGACTGACTTCGTTCTCCTGTCGTAATCCTTGTTCTTTCAGGACTCTTTCTTGTTCCTCATTCTGCAATCTCGTGGTTTCCTTCCATTGATCGATTTCCTTCTTCTGTCTCATTCGTTCTTCCATCATTACTCTTTCTTGCATCTCATTCCCACAATCTGGCCTTTGCTTCCAGCTGTTCGTCTGTACAGCGTGGTTCCTTAACGTTTCATTCTCCGTTCTCGTTCTTTCCTCTCTCAACATCCTCAGCTCGTTTTGTAACTCAGAAGCTTTCTTTTCCAATTCCTTTCTCATCTCCGCACACTCCAACTTTGCTTTGGCTTCTAATTGTTCAATCTGCTCAGTGTGGCTCCTTAACGTTTCATTCTCTGTTTCTCTTCCTTTCCTCTTTTAACATCTTCAGTTCGTCTTGTAATTCCGTCTCTTTGTTCTGGTGTTTCTGTAACTCAGTTTTCTTCTCCAATTCTTTTCTCATCTCCGCACACTCCGACCTTGCTTTGGCCTCTAACTGTTCTTCCATCTTGCCCTTGTGTTGTTCTATCAGTCTTCCCAGTTCCTCTGTCTCCGTTTTTACCTCCCGTCCCAGCTTTCAACTCTCTTCGTCATGTCTTGAAGTCTTTTCTCACACGCCACTATTTTTATTTCCTTCGTGCACGTCTCCGTCACCCATTAATTTTTCCCTCTCGGTTACAGTCACTTTTTCCGTCACTCCACACTTCTCGCCCAACACGTCTCCCGAATTATTTTTTCCTCACCGCCTTCACCGTGGGCCTGACAACCGTTGCACCCCCTCCAGCTCGTTCGCTCCCACACGTGGCGTCGCCATTACGCACTTCGCTGTTGTTTTCATGCCCGCCTGCAGGCATTGGCCTATTTGCTGCGTTTCACCCCGCATTTCTTTTATTTCTTCCTTCATTTCGTTTTTGTTTGTTTCCATTTTGAGTGCGTTTCCATCCATTTTTTTCGTTCAATTCGTTATTCATTCCTTCCATTTTGAGTGCGTTCCATCCCATTTTTTCGTTCATTCCATCCACTTTGTTTTCCATCTGTTGCATCCCCCCCTCATTGCTTGTGTGATCATCTCCATCATTTGTGCATGACTAATGGCGAAAGCAGGCCGATCCGCACCAATCGGTCCCGTTTTCGCTGGGAGCTGGGGAGGGGATTTGATGGAGGTGGGGAGGGGGGGTGTCATACGCCGCGGCCTCTGCCGCTGCCGCGCCCATTTCGGGCCCTGGGTTCAGTTGGGGGGAAACTGTTCCTGCACACCAATGTCCTGCTCGGCGTCGACATCCTGGACCATGGATTCTACATCACTAACACATATACATTTCTACCCCCGGCACCCGCTCGCCTTGAGACGCCATCTTTATTCCACGTAAGGGTTAATTTAATCGCTCGTAATTTGGAGGGAATCGGGGGTCGCTCCTCCTGAACCGATCCCTATGAATTTAGCTTGGAGACGGGAGGGATTTTGAATCACACTCCTGTACAACCAGTGTTGCGAATTCGCGCCCGTCGGCGTGCGATCGGCCACGCGACTCGAACCGCGACCGCCTCGCCCACCGGACGGACAATTCAGTCGTGACCCTCCCGGCTAACGCCGGGATCCAGTCACGGGTGGGCCTTTCGACCTCACCACAATCGTGCCAATCGGCCACGCGTAGGATAGGGTTTGTTCGCCAAATTCGACCAATACCTAAGTACCCACGCGGATGGTAAACCGGGCGATCGTACCTCGCCGCAGGTCGACTCCGGACACGAGCCGCTTGGGCGGGCCGTTCCGTACTATCGGATAACCGAGCGTGGTTATCGCGACCTCGACGGTTCAGATTATTTACCGGGCGTTTGCACCCACTACGAACCCTTTACGTGAAGCAGGATGGAGGTTCAACTAAAAGAAAGACGAAGCGAACGGGAAAACAGTTCACACAATGCACATTTATTTCCCGGACGCGGAGCACACCTATAGCACACGTATTTACAGTCACAATTAATGATTGCACATATATCACACAGAACAAAAGAAATGCACATAATAAAGGAGTTTAAAACCGACTACACGACACACGGACCACTTATACAGTTACTACCTTACAAGACACGGGCGCACCACACGCATTCACACCGAAGCAAAGAAGACCCCTCAAAGGCAAGGGAGTCAGACTGGGCCCGTGGGCCTAATGCGCGTGGGACCTGGATGAGCGGCCAGGCCCACGAGACCGAAGGGTCCTACCGCGCGCCCTCGTGGCGAGCCGCAGAATGTCGCTGCACGCGGTTCCGTGGGCACCTGCTGGTGTGGGTGGGAACGGGGCCCCTTGTCGCACTCTCTCACGCGGGGGAAAAAGGGGGAATTGTTGATGCTCTGGGAGGGAGTATGGCTGGCTTGCTTGGATCCCGCGACGCGAGCCTCCAGGTCCACCTCAGCCGTTCGCCTCCGCAGCCGTCTGCCCCACCGATCTCGCCTCACCGATCTCCTCGAGCTCCGTCTCCAACGACCCAGCCCAACTGACTTCCTCACCGATCTGCTGCTCCACCGACACTCTGCTCGATACTGACTTCGCCCCACGATACTGCTGCTCCACCGACACTCCTCGATACTGACTTCGCCCCACGATACTGCTCCACCGATCTGCTTCGCCCCACGATACTGCTCCACCGATCTGCTTCGCCCCACGATACTGCTCACTCACTTACTGCGCTCGCCTTTTTATTGGCTTCGGGAACCCACCATATGCAAATTATCGGATCCAAACGACCTCAGGGGCGGAGCACGCTCGCCGATTGGATGGAGAAAAAGGGGGCGTGTATCATTCCTGATCCTCAAATTTGCATATGCGTTTTCGTCAGGCGCGTCTGGAGGTGGGGCCAAGCCGCCCGCGCTCCTGATTGGGTGGATCAGATGTGGGCGTGCATCATTCCTGATCGAATTCTCCTCAGAAACCCCGCCATCTGCACTCGCGTCTCGCGTGTCTCGCTGAAGACAGCTCGACGCTCGGCGTCCACAGGTGGTGCGGGAATGGCCGTAGGAGAGGTGGTGGAGGTTTTTCGGCGGTGTTCCGATGGCCATGGAAGCTGCCTGGAATGGCGGCGATGTGAGGTTTTGCGGTAGCGAGTGGTGAAGGTAGGTTTTGCTGCTGGCGTTGTTGTTGTTGTTGGCGTGGGTGGCTCAAAACAAAGGTAGAACAGAAAAACGCCTAACTCAAAGGATCGCAGCCCGAATGAATCACATTAATTCCCTCTATACAATGGGTTTGGCTAACTACACATGTACTTAAGAAATATATCTCACCTACGGGACCTTTATGGTGTTGCGAATTTCCAGAGCCGTAACAATACACACATACACACACACACACACACACACCACAACACACACACACACACACACACACACACACACACACCCGTGCCTTCAGAAAGTATTCACACCGGTTGAGCTTTTTCACATTTTGTTGTGTTTCAGCCTGAATTTAAATGGATTAAAAAACATATATATATATATATATATATATATATATATATATATATATTGTCACCAACCTACAACATACACCCCATAATGAGAAATAAAAAGTTGTTTTTAGAAATTTTTACAATTTAATTAAAAACAAGAAGCGAATACTTCGATATCAAGTGGCTGGGGGCAGTAAAAGGTTAAGAATGATGAAACAATTTTGCAGTTATAAAATTTAAATGTAGACACGGTGAATTAGCATGCATGATGGGAAGAGTTGTGACGTTGAACAAATTTCTATTTATAGCCCTCAGATCAAAGGGACGTACACGGCCATAAGTGACAAGAAGACGTGACAGAAGACACAGGACAGAATAGCCAATTATATAACAGCGCGATGTCACCGCGCTGTAATAAAAAGCTGAAATGTATTGCGTCAATAAGTATTCAATCCACTGAGTCAATACCTTGGAGAAGCAGCTTTGCCAGCGATTACAGCTTCGAGTCTTCTTGGGTATGTCTGTACCAGCTTTACACATCTGGATTTGGGGAGTTTCTCCCATTCTTTCTTGCACATTTGCTCAAGCTCTGTCAACTTTGATGAGGAGCGTCGGTGAACAGCAATCTTCAAGTCTTTCCAGAGATTATCAATGGGATTCAAGTATGGGCTTGGCTGGGTCACTCAAGGACTTTCACGTTCTGAAGCATTCAGGAACATAAATCTTCACCGCAGTCTCAGGTCTTTTGCACTCTGAAGCAGGTTCTCAAGGATTTGCTTGCATTTGGCTCTATTCATTGTTCTCTCTATCCTTACAAGTCTCCCAATCCCTGCCGCTGAAAAGCATCCCATAGCATGATGCTGCCCCCGCCTCCACCCCACCATCCCTTCACGGTAGGGATGAGCTGTGCTCAGTTTTCACCAGACGTTGCGCTTTGCATTCAGGCCAAAGAGTTCAATTTTCACCTCATCAGACCACAAAATATTTTGCTTCATGCTCTCAGTCTTTCACGTGCCTTTTCAAAAACTTCAGGCATGCTGTCATGTGCCTTTTTCTCAGGAGTGGCTTC
>CM068968.1:17899658-17929335 GCA_035128595.1 Eptatretus atami
AACTTCCCCCCCCCCCCATCGGAAGTCCAGTCCTCGACTTGATTCAAATCGACTTACCTATGGTTTAAGATGTAATGAATCTGTAGCTTGTTTTGAATGATAACAAAGTTGTTGAAAAACTGTTTGTATTCCAAATTTTATCAGAAAGGTCGTCCGGAACGGCACTCGATAGATCACACGCCCCGCCAGGCTGAACAGTTTGTGGGGGTTTTTTTTTGGTTTTTTTTAGCCCACTGTTAAGCCGGATGTGGATCCAGACCTTAACCAAAATCTTGTCACCTAACCAACTCACCCACCAAGTTTTGTCATAACCCGTCCATACCGTTTTGAGATATCATGCTATACTGTATATCATTTTTAGCCCTATCAATGGTGAAGAATCACTTTAAAAATATATTTCATTCTCATGTCCGTATAACGATCCGAATCTTCACCAAAATCGAATTGTTCGTCATTGTCACACATCCAATTGTCCACCAAATTTCGTCCGAATCTGTCCATAACTTTTTGAAATATCCTGCTCACAGACAGACAAAAACCTTTGTCACCTACCATGGTGGAGGTAACCAGAGAGTTGGTGTCAAAGCCACCAATGCTCGCCTGTTTATACATTTATCGTTTTAAAAGACTCGTCTAATCATTAATATTTTTATAAAGCATTGCAGTGAAGTCTGATCCAAATAATTTTAAAGCAATATATGTATTTGTATTTTGTAATCAGTAACAAGAGCGCAAGTGAGCACAATATATGCCCAAACAAGAAGGTATATACAGATTGTGCTACTACATGGAAACAGCATCCTGGTTGCCATGGCAACCACTTTAGATGACGCACGTATGTCGCGACACACCGTCTCCACAGTCTGTACCTATGTACCAAATATGAAACGTAAAAGTTGAAAACTTTGGGAGTTAGAGTGCAGACAAGAACGGATGAAAACAGCATCCTGGTTGCCATGGCAACCACTTTAGATGACGCACGTATGTCGCGACACACCGTCTCCACAGTCTGTACTATGTACCAAATATGAAACGTGAAAGTTGAAAACTTGGGAGTTAGAGGCAGACAAGAACGGATGGAAACAGCATCCTGGTTGCCATGGCCACCACTTTAGATGACGAACGTATGTCGTGACACACCGTCACCACAGTCTGTACCTATGTACCAAATATGAAACGTGAAAGTTGAAAAGTTTGGGAGTTAGAGTGTGGACAGGGACGGACAGACAGACGGACGACGGAGACGACCGGTATCACATAATACGCCCCGATATATATATCGGCGTATAAAAATAGTGTGGTAGATAAAAACATTAGAAAGGAAAAATAACTTGCACCAAAAACTTTAACATTTTCACGCTCACGCTCACGCCGGGGGTATCGCTATAGCTCTCTGTTCTTCGAACAGGCGAGCTAAAAATGGAAAATTCACCAATGGGACGTGTGCTTGGCATCGACGTGTGCACCGAAAAATATGGTAACTTGGAAAGCCTCCAAAAACGAGTTCTCAAAAAACAAATAAACAGATAGAGGGAAGATATACTTTGGGTTCAATGGTAATCATTGTATTATCATTTGCTCATATGTTTACCAGGGTCTCCAACAAGATCCGAAGTTACCAGACGACAACCAGGGCTACTTTTTGCCTCCACCACCACCACCCCGGCCAAGCAACCCACTTTTTGAGGATGAAGAAAAGTCAAGGTGTCAAACAAGTCTTACCTTTATTTTTATTTTTCATCCTCCCCCCCCCCCGACTTCTCTCATTGTATCATCTCGTCATGACCTCTAAAACTGAATATTGAGTGACCTTTGTACAATGTTTCAAGATGACATTGCATACATATTTGCACTTCTCATCCTCCATGTAACCTATGCTTGTTCTCTCCACTTCCGCAGTTTCTGTCGAGGCTACTGAAAAGCGGTCACCCAGACGATCTTGACGCGGCCAATCGTCTTATCAAGACCATGGTCAAAGAGGTGGGAGAGTTTTTTTTTCCTCTCTCTCTCTCTTCTAATCTGGTCAGACGTGAGCTCAATACCATTGTGGCTTCTTGGATGTTGATTGAGCTTATTTGTTTGAGTAAAGTGTTTTCTGTTGTTGTCATGATTTGTGCTATTATTGCTATCCTTATCAGAGTGGCGCCGTGGCATGCAGGACCAGACGCACGTATGGAGAAGATCACGAAGCGCATCGGGGCTCTCAGAGTGTGGAGGAGTGCACACATACTTTGTCTGAAATGGTGGCCAGGCATAGGCACGTCAAAGCCACCACCGAGGAATTTGATTCCATGAAGGTCTCTCGTTTGTTTCATTGACATTTATGGTTGAAGTTCCTTTTGTTAAAATAATGCAGACATTATTGAGTGCGTGGTTCGATACTCGCTTCATTCTTCCGCTCAAAGCCTGCCTCAAAGTTGTGTACATTTGGCTCTTCTTATGAAACTTTGGTATTGGTAGAAAAAAGATTGGCTTTCATTCTGGGATTTGGCTTCAGCACAATCTGCTACAAACTCCTTACCTCATTGTTATTACTGTTAATGTGCATTTCTTTCATCTCCTGATGTCTTGGCTCAAATATAATTGAATGTATTAGCATTGGTTCTTTAGGTACCCTACATTTCATAAATGATTTCCAACTTCCTTAACATAACATTACCATCATCATCATCAACATAAACATGCTGTTTTCATTCCAGTGCCTGCAAAGGCCTCCCTCAAGTTGCATTTGTGGTATTCGCATAATCGTGACTTTTGGCTCAGAATTTTCAGCAGGAATTTATAGGCAGGTTCAGGCTGTTGGTGATAACTTGCTTGTCCTTCGCAAACCATGGTTCTTCAGCATCCACCAAAAGCAGTGATAGCAGTCGGGTCCTATGTGTGGCGCACATTGATGCCTCACCCTGCACCAAAAAAACGATCCACACAAAATACCACACAATGACTGAGAATATGTTTTTTGAAATTTTACAAATTAATTTGAAATGAAAAGCTGAAATTTCTTGTGTCAATAAGCATTCAAGCTATCTTCTTCTTGTGTAGGCAGCTTGGCTGCCGGTTGCTATCGTTTTGTTGGAGCGCGACTGTACCGCTGATGCCGTGCCCCTCTACCAGTACACTGGTACTCATTTTGTCGACCTTCAGAAGTTGACAGGCTGAGTCAGCCCCACCTGGTGTTAATTAAGCAGCCAACAGGGCTCGAACTAAGGACACGAAAGATCCCGACCCAGCCACTCCAACCAATAGGGCAACACCAGGCTATACAGATATGTTGTGCTATGACACCCCAAATTGAGCTCAGGTGCATCCAATTTCCTTGATTGTCCTTGAGATGTCTCAACAACTTGATTTGAGTCCACCTGTGGCCAATTCAATTGATTGGACACAATGTAGAAAGAAACACACCATTCTATATAAGGTCCCACAGTGAACAGTGCATGTCAGCAGAAACCTACCATGAAGTCCAGGAACTGTCAGTAGAACTCTGAGATCGATTGTGAGGAGGCATAGATCTGGGAAAGGGTATAAAAACAATTTCTAGTGTTGAAAGTTCCCAAGAGCACAGTGAGCTCCATCATTAGGAAATGGAAGAATATGGACGACCCAGACTCTTCCTAAAACTGGCCATCCAACCAAACTGAGTAACTGGGCACAAGGACCTTGGTCAGGGAGGTCCCCAAGAACCCAATGACCAATCTGACAGAACTACAGAGTTCCTTGTCTGAGATGGAGAACCTGCTGGAAAGACAACAATCTCTGCGGGCAATTCACAAGTCTCGGCTTTATGGAGAGTGGCCAACGGAAGCCACTCCTAGAAAAAGGCACATGACAGCATGCCTGAAGTTTTTGAAAAGGCACGTGAAAGACTGAGAGCATGAAGCAAAATATTTGTGGTCTGATGAGGTGAAATTGAACTCTTTGGCCTGAATGCAAAGCGCAACGTCTGGTGAAAACTGAGCACAGCTCATCCCTACCGTGAAGGGATGGGTGGTGGAGGCGGGGGCAGCATCATGCTATGGGATGCTTTCAGCGGCAGGGATTGGGAGACTTGTAAGGATAGAGAGGAACAATGAATAGAGCCAAATGCAAGCAAATCCTTGAGAACCTGCTTCAGAGTCAGCACAAAGACTGAGACTGCGGTGAAGATTTATGTTCCTGAAGCTTCAGAACGTGAAAGTCCTGAGTGACCCAGCCAGCCCATACTTGAATCCCATTGATAATCCTCTGGAAAGACTTGAAGATGCTGTTCAACCGACGCTCCTCATCAAAGTTGACAGAGCTTGAGCAAATGTGCAAGAAAGAATGGAGAAACTCCCCAAATCCAGATGTGTAAAGCTGGTACAGAACATACCCAAGAAGACTCGAAAGCTGTAATCGCTGCAAAGCTGCTTCTCCAAGGTATTGACTCAGTGGATTGAATACTTATTGACGCAATACATTCAGCTTTTTATTACAGCGCGGTGACATCGCGCTGTTATATAATTGGCTATTCTGTCCTGTGTCTTCTGTCACGTCTTCTGTCACTTATGGCCGTGTACTCCCTTTGATCTGAGGGCTATAAATAGAAATTGTCCAACGTCACAACTCTTCCCATCATGCATGCTAATTCACCGTGTCTACATTTAAATTTTATAACTGCAAAATTGTTTCATCATTCTTAACCTTTTACTGCCCCAGCCACTTGATATCGAGTATTCGCTTCTTGTTTTAATTAATTGTAAAAATTTCTAAAAACAACTTTTTACTTTCTCATTATGGGTGTAATGTGTAGTGTTGGTGACAATATATATATATATATATATATATATATATATATATATATATATGTTTTTTTAATCCATTTTAAATTCAGGCTGAAACACAACAAAATGTGAAAAAGCTCAACCGGTGTGAATACTTTCTGAAGGCACGGTTGTGTGTGTGTGTGTGTGTGTGTGTGTGGTGTGTGTGTTTGTTTGGTGTGTGTGTGTGTGTGTATGTGTGTATTGTTAACGGCTCTGGAATTCGCAACACCATAAGGTCCCGTAGGTGAGTAGAATTTCTTAAGTAATGTGTAGTTAGCCCAAACCCATTGTATAGAGGGAATTAATGTGATTCATTCGGGCTGCGATCCTTTTGAAGTATGGCGTTTTTTCCCTGTTCTACCTTTGTTTTGAGCCTACCCACGCCAACCAACAACAACAACGCCAGCCAGCAAAAACCTACCTTCACCACTCGCTACCCGCAAAACCCACATCGCCGCCTTCCAGGCAGCTCCCATGGCCATCGGACACCGTCCGAAAAACCCTCCACCACCTTTCTCCTACGGCCATTCCCGGCACACCTGTGGACGCCTGAGCGTCGAGCTGTCGTTCAGCGAGACACGCGAGACGCGAGTGCAGATGCGGGGTTTTCTGAGGAGAATTCGGATCAGGAATGATGCAAGCCCACATCTTGATCCACCCAATCAGAAGCGCGGGGCGGCTTGGCCCCACCTCCAGACGCCGCCTGACGAAAATCGGCATATTGCAAATGTTGAGGATATGGAATGATACACGCCCCCGTTTTCTCCATCCAATCGGCGAGCGTGGCTCCGCCCCTGAGGTCGTTGGATCGATATTTTGCATATGGTGGGTCCCCCGAAGCCAATAAAAAGGCGAGCGCATGTAAGTGAGTTGAGCAGTATCGCTGGGCGAAGCAGATCGGTGGATGCAGTATCGTGGGGCGAAGCAGATCGGTGGGAGCAGTATCGTGGGGCGAAGTCAGTAATCGATGGAGTGTCGGTGGAGCAGCAGTATTCGTGGGCGAAAGTCAGTATCGAGGCAGCAGTGTCGGTGGAGCAGCAGATCGGTGAGGAAAGTCAGTTGGGCCTGGGCGCTTGGAGACGGAGCCTCGAGGAGATCGGCTGAGGCGAGATCGTGGTGGGCAGACGGCTGCGGAGGCGAACGCTGAGGTGGACCAATGGAGGTCTCGCGTCCGCGGGATCCAAGCAAGGCCAGCCGCATACTCCCTCCCAGAGCTATCAACAATTCCCCCTTTTTCCCCCCGCTGAGAGAGTGCGACAAGGGGCCCCGTTCCAACCCACACCACAGTTGCCCACGGAACCGTCCGTGCAGGCGACATTCTGCGGCTCGCCAACGAGGGCGCGGTAGGACCCTCGTCTCAGTGGGCCTGGCCGCCTCAAAATCGCCAGGTCCCACGCGCATTAGGCCCACGGCCCAGTCCTGACTCCCTTGCCTTTGAGGGGGTCTTTCTCTTTGCTCGGTGTGAATGCGTGTTGTGGCGCCGTTGTCTTGTAAGGTAGTAACTGTAAAGTGGTCTCGTGTGTCGTGTAGCGGGTTTTAAACTCCTTTTTATATGTTGCATTTCTTTTGTTCTGTTGTGATATATTGCAATCATTAATTGTGACTGTAAATTACGTGTGCTATAGGTGTGCTCCGCGTGCCGGGAAATAAATGTGCATTGGGACTGTTTTCCCGTTCGCTTCGTCTTTCTTTAGTTGAACTTCCATCCTGCTGTCACGTAAAGGGTTCGTAGTGGGTGCCAAACGCCCGGTAAATAATCTGAACCGTCGAGGTCCGACGATAACACGGCTCGGATTATCCCGATAGTTAACAAACGGCCCGCCCAAGGCGGCTCGTGTCCGGAGTCGACCTGCGGCGAGGTACGATCAGCCCGGTTTACCATCCGCGTGGGGTACTTAGGTAGTTTCGAATTTGGCGAACAACCCTATCCTACGCGGGTGGCCGATTGGCACGATTGGTGGTGATGGTCGAAAGGCCCACCCGTGACTGGATCCCGGCGTTAGCCGGGGAGGGTCAGACTGAATTGTCCGTCCGGTGGCGAGGCGGGTCGCGCGTTCGAGTCGCGTGGCCGATCGCAACGCCGAACGGGGCGAATTTCGCAAACACTGGTGTACAGGAGTGTGATTCAAACCCTCCCGTCTCCAAGCTAATTCATGGGAATCGGTTCAGGAGGAGCGGACCCCCGATCCCTCCAAATACGAGCGATTAAAATTAACCCTTAGTGGAATAAGATGGCGTTCAAGGCCGAGCGGGTGCCGGGGTAGAAATGTAATATGTGTGTATGATGTAGAATCCATGGTCCAGTGAATGTTGACCGCCGAGCAGGAACATTGGTGTGAGGAACAGTTTTCCCCCAACTGGAACCCCAGGGCACGAAATGCGGCGCGGCAGGCGGCAGAGGCCGCGGCGTATGACCACCCCCCCTTCCCCACCTCCATCCAAATCCCCTCCCCAGGCTCCACGAAACCGGGACCGATTGCTTGGCGGATCGGCCCATGCTTTCGCCATAGTCATTGCACAAATGATGGAGATGATTCACCAAGGCAATGCGGGGGAGGATGCAACAGATGTGAAAACACAAGTGGATGGGAATGAACGAAAAAATGGATGGAAAACGCATTCAAATGGAAGGATGGATAACGAATTGATACTGAAAAAAATGGATGGACCGCACATCAAAATGGAAACAACAAAAACGAATGAAGGAAGAAATAAAAGGAATTGCGGGTGAAAACGCAGCAAATCGGCACATCCTGCAGCGGGCATTGAAAACAACAAGCGAAGTGCGTAATGGCGACGCACGTGTGGGAGCGCACGAGCTGGGAGGGGGTGCAACGGTTGTCAGGCCCACGGTGAAAGGGCGGGTGAGGAAAAAATAATCGGGAAGACCGTGTTGGGCGAAAAGTGTGAGGTGACGGGAAAAAGTTGACGTAACGAGAGGGAAAATTAATTGGAGTGACGGAGACCGTGCACGAAGAAATAAAAATAGTGGCGTTGTGAGAAAAGACTTTCAAGACATGACGAAGTAGAGTGATAAGCTGGGACGGAGGTAAAAACGGAGACAGAGGAACTGGGGAAGACTGATAGACAAACACAAAGGGCAAAATGAAGAACAGTTAGAGGCCAAAGCAAGGTCGGGTGGTGCGGAGAGAAGAAAAGAATTGGAGAAGAGAAACGAGTTACAGAAACACCAGAACAAAGAGAGACGGAATTAAGACGAACTGAAGATGTTAAAAGAGGAAAGGGAAGAAACAGAGATGAACGGTTAAGGAGCCCACACTGAGGCAGATTGAACAATTAGAAGCCAAAGCAAAGTTGGAGTTGTGCGGAGATGGAGAAAGGAATTGGAAAAAGAAAGCTTTCTGAGTTCAAAACGACTGAGGATGTTGAGAGAGGAAAGAACGGAGAACGGAGAATGAAACGTTAAGGAACCGCTGTTACAGACGAACAGCTGGAAGCAAAGGCCGATTTGGGAATGAGATGCAAGAAAGAGTAAATGATGGAAGAACGAATGAGACGAGAAGAAATCGATCAATGGAAGGAAACCACGAGATGCAGAATGACGGAAACAAGAAAGAGTCCTGAAGAACAAAGGATTACGACAAGGAGAACAAGTCAGTCAGTGGAAAGAAATAACGAGATTACAGAAGAGGAACAAGAAAGACAGTGGAATAGGAAAACAAGAAACAAGGGAATGAGACAGAGGAGAAAGAAATCTGTCAGTGAAAGGAAATAACGAGATTACAGAATGAGGAACAAGAAACGACAGTGGAATAGAAATACAAGAACAAGGAATGAGACAGGAGAAAGAAATCTGTCACGTGAAAAGAAATAGAGAGATTGCAGAACGAAGGAACAAGAAGACAGTGAATAAAAAACTGAAAAGAGTATGAATTTGAAATTGAACACAAAACAAAAAAACAATAGGTTGGAACGAGGAGAAGTTGAAGGAAGCAAGGTAAGAAGCAGGAAGGAGAAAATCAGGAGATGAAGGACACAACGAAGAATTGGAGAGGGAAGAACGAGAGGAACAAAATGGGAAGAAAACAAAAAGGACATGAAGCGAGGTTGACCAATGAAAAAGAACAGGCCAACGCTGGAGTGCGAAAGGTAGACAAAGACAAGCGAAATGAAACACAAAAAAGGAAATTAACCAAGCACATGAAGAAAACCATGAATACTTGCAAGAAGAAAAGACAAGGAGAAGAAACAAGGAAGAGTAATGATACGCAGCAACGAAACACAAAGAAGGAGATTAACCAGATGAAGCAAACCATGAAACTGGAGAAGAAGGACACGAGAAGAAACAAGGAAAGAGTAATGAGCAGCAGCAAATATGAAACACAAGAAAGGATTAACCAAATGAAGCAAACCTTGAAACTGGAGAGGAAGGACAGGAGAGGAAGCAAAGGAAGGGGTAATGAGGAGAGCAGCGAATGAAACACGGAAGGAAAAAAATGAGGAGTCCAATTGAGAGAAACGCATTGAGCATTGGAAAATGAGGAGCATGAGGAAGAGTGGGAGAGAAAACCAAAAAACCTATAACGAGTTTGAAATTAATGAACTGAAGTGAGAGAATGAAATTGAACCAGAGAGAAGATGGAAAACTCCAGCAAAGAAACAGAAACAACAATATGTATAGAGGATGCGGAAGAAAAGAGAAAAATTAGAGGAGAGGACTGCATGAATAATGACGGGGTTAAAGGAACCAGAAACACACACACACAGAGGTAGTGGAGGATAATGGGGTGTAGCTCGCGGACCTGGGTAGGACCCGGTGTTGAGCAAGCTTGAGTGGCTCCTCCAGGAACGAGGGGAAGGGAGTATGCCCCCTTGAGGCGGAATCACGACCAGGTGGGGTCGGTCGCTGCCAACGGAGTTGATAGGGACGAGCTGCTGTGGGACAGCGTGCACGTGCAGCTTGGGGTTATAGAGGCCCGGGAACCCTTGTGGGGAACACGAATCCCCAGTGTGGTTGTGCAGGGTGTTGTGTGTTGTGCGATAGTGTGCGGAATGCGTGCTTTCCGGCACGCATGGTGTGAGTGAGACCCCCGGGCAGGTTGAAAGGTTGGGTGTGAGTGAGAGGGTCGTTGTGTGAGGGAGACCGGTGTGTGAGGTACTCTGTATGTGAGGAAAGATTGTCGGTCGGCATGCGTGAGCAGCAAAGCCGCGTCTCCCGTGTGAATGTGAGTGTGATGGCAGTGGACGTCTGTGCGTCGTCGACACGCAGGTTGCGTGGGTGGAACGGAGACGGACGGCGAACAGAGGGACAAAAGCCGGTAGCGGCCGTAGCTGTTGTGGGGACCGTGCCGGGTTCACCCAGCCAGCCGGAGCGCGCGTCGTCCGGCTGTGCAGCGCACGAGACCCCCACGTGCTCGCTTGCGGGAGTTGAAGGCCCGGTCGGAACGCCAGCGGTGGATTTCCGATTCCCGCGGACGGACAAAGGTTAGCAGGGATAACGGATTTGACCGGATGGGTTCTCCACGCGAGCTTGCTGTTAAGCTCCAACGGGCAGAGCACAGGTGTCGCGTGGGGAGCCCTCGGAGTGCGAGGGTTTTTTGGGGGTGCGCAGGGTGACGTCATGGCTGCACCGTGGGGTTGGAATACGGCAGGAGGGTGAATCCCTGCCGGATGTTACCGGTCCCAAGGAGGCGAGTACATGTGCAGCTGCCATGACGTCACGGGGCAAGGTGCAAATGTGCGCGAGCTGCGAGTTGCCGCGCTGGTGCTGCGCATAATTGGAAATACAAAATTAACGAAGCAAGCCTCGCTTTCGGGTGAACAGGATTCCCTGGGCAAGGGGTGAAAAGACCCCCTTACCAGGGCACAGGATGACACTAGCTAGGGAAGGGTTTAGCTTAGCATAGACCGGCTCCATGGGCCAGGGGTAAGTCCGTCATGGGCCCGTGGAATGATTAGGCTAGAGAGATGTTAGTCAGATTTAGGAATTATGGGAATGGAATTTTAAGAGATTTGGAGACAGTACGGACTTGAGTTGTTAGAGGGGACGTAGCTTAGCTACGTAGTGTTAAAAGGAACGTGCTGTACTTTAAGGATGACGTGGGGCACGAGTTAGTTAGGGAGGTAGTAGAAGGATGGCAAGGGATTCAGCGATGTGTGGTGTGGAAAGTTGTTGAGGAGAGTACACATGGTGAGTGAGTGAGGCCAGCGGGTCTGTGGTGTAGGGACGTGAATGGGGAATGCATGGTGCGATGAGCTGTATTGCGGGGAGGGAGTGACTCCCGCCCAGACCCCGGGGTCAGTGTAGAGTGAGTTAGCTGAGCGTTAGTTAAATTGACAAATGGAGGTCGTTTTTTGGTTGTTTGGGAAGGTAGGCTCGATACCCATTTGGAGGGGTGCAGGAGCCTGTTGACGGTGAGAGCTGGCTGCGAACGGTGTGTACGCTGATTGGGTACCCCGGGCACCGGGCTAGTCGCCGTGGTAGGCCAAAGGGCCATGGGCCGGGTTAGCGTAGTGGGCACGGCGTGCGCCCGCTTTGGTGCGGGGCGGAGCGCCGTTGGCCGCGTGGCAGTGTCGTGGGCACGGGTTGACCCTCGGAAAGGGGGCCGGGGCGCCAGCCTGCACGTGGCGTTTTCAGGGGGAGTTGCCATGGGGCACTCCCCGGTGTTTAGGGGCTGGTAGGGCTCGGAGGCAGTGTAGTGCCCGGGGGGGCCATTGTTGGAGATTCGGCAGAGCGGTCGTGCCTGCCAAAGGGAGCACGCGTCCAGCCCACGAAACCGTGCAAGCGGGCACGAGGGAAAATTAGGGGCGAGGCCCGAAATTTGAGGGGACACCAACCACAGGCGACGGGAATCTGTGTTTTTTAGACCAATAGATTAAGCGAGAGGCGCTTGTTGAAAGCCCCGGGGTAGTTTAACCAGTTTAAATGCGTTAGTAGAATTAGGAAGGTACCCCTCCGCACATCCACCCTTCGCTTCGTTGTGGGCCCTGGACCCACTTTTGGGTAGATCGCTGAGATCTGGGGAGGCCATCTTGAGCTTGGTTGGGCCTCGGCACAGGACGCTAGCTCTTCCCTATTCCCTCCGGGAGGGAACGTAGGGGTTTGGGAAGCTAGGCTAGTGACGATAGGTTAGCCGCAACAGAGACAGTAAAGGGGTTAGGGGACGAATGTATAGAGGGATGAAAATAAAAACAAACAAAAAATAGTTGGGGGCTAAAAATTGGTTTTTACAATTAAGGAGTGGGTTAGGTACAGTGACAGGCAAGGCGATAGGTGGAGGGAGACAGGTAGGGTAGGTCCGAGTCCACCTTCTGTGTGGCCAACACCAACCGCACTCCCTCCACCACCTCCACTGCAGCAAGGCTGGCCAACTCATCGTCTGCGGTAGTGTGCTGCGGGCCTGTTGCCGGCCAACTCATCGGCTGGTTGTTTCTGCAAGGCCTGTGCCGGCCGGATCGTCTGCTGTGTTTTCTGCAAGGCCTGTGCCCGGCCGGATCGTCCGACGCTGTTTTTTACTGCAAGGCCTGCTGCCGGCCAGTTCGTCTGCGGGCTTTGTGTTTTGCCTGCAACGGCCTTTTCTGCAGGCTATGTTGCCTTACCTTTGCCATGTCATCCCACTGCCCCTGTTCACCAGCCCCGTTCAATTTTGCTTGCCCCCTTGTTCATTTCCATGCGGCCAGGATCGTTCACAACAGTTTGCAAGCTGCAGAACTGTCCTGTTGCAGCTGCAAACGGGCCTGCAGTGGCGGCCCGTGCACCGCGTTTCTTTGGACTCTCCTTTTTCCTGCAGAGTCCATTTGATCTGGGCCATGAGTAGTGTAAATTATAAGGTTAAGGTGTAAGTTGTATTGTAAATATGAGTGCGCCCCCGGCATGTAGTGTTAGCGCCGGCAATTTTATTTAAGTCGTCCGTGTGAGTGAGTTTGTTTAGTTAGTTACTCAGCCTCAGGTTATTTAATTTTTGGGGACACGAATACCTGAATGGTTCGCACTCAGCGGATCCGTAGGTTTAAAACGTACTAGGGGAGAACTACACATGATGGCCACACGATATTTTGACGACTCGGGACGAGTCTGGAAAAAGGGAGGGGTAGTGTTACGGCTCTGGAAATTCGCAAACACCATAAAGCGTCCCGTAGGTGAGATATATTTCTTAAAGTACATGTGTAGTGTTAGCCCAACCCATCTGTTATAGAGGAATTAATGTGATTCATTCGGGCTGCCGATCCTTTGAGTTAGGCGTTTTTTCTGTTCTACCTTGTTTTTGAGCCACCCACGCAACAACAACAACAAACCAGCAGCCAAAAACCTACCTTCACCACTCCTACCGCAAACCTCACATCGCCGCCCATTCCAGGCAGCTCCATGGCCATCGGACACCCCGAAAACCCTCACCACCTTTTCCTACGGCCATTCCCGCACCACCTGTGGACGCCGAGCGTCTTCGAAGCTGCTTCAGCGAGACACGCGAGACGCGAGTGCAGATGGCTCGGGGGTTTGCTGAGGAGAATTCGGATCAGGAATGATGCACGGCCCACATCTGATCCACCAATCAGGAGCGCGGGGCGGCTTGCGCCCCACCTCCAGACCGCCTGACGAAAATCTGCATAGCCAAATTTGAGATCAGGAATGCAACACGCCCCGTTTTCTCCATCCAATCGGCGAGCGTATGGCTCCGCCCCTGAGGTCGTTTCGGATCCGATTAATTTGCACTATGGTGGGTTCCCGAGCCAATAAAAGGCGAGCGCAGTAAGTGAGTTAGCAGTATCGCTGATGGGCGAAAGCAGAATCGGTGGGCAGTCAGTAATCGCTGGGGCGAAGCAGATCGGGGAGCAGTATCTGCGGCGAAGTCAGTAGCGAGGAGTGCGTTGGAGCAGCAGTATCGTGGGGGCGAAGTCAGTATCGCAGCAGAGTGTCGTGGAGCAGCAGATCGGTGAGGAAGTCAGTTGGGCTGGGTCGTTGGAGCGAGCTCGGGGAGATCGGTGAGGCGAGATCGGTGGGGCAGACGGGCTGCGGAGGCGAACGGCTGAGGTGCGACCTGGAGGCTCGCGTCGCGGATCAAGCAAGCCAGCCATTACTCCCTCCCCAGAGCATTCAACAATTCCCCCTTTTTCCCCCCGCCTGAGAGAGTGCGAACAAGGGGCCCCGTTCCCACCCACACCAGCAGGTGCCCACGAACGCCGGCAAGCGACATTCTGCGCTCGCCACGAGGCGCGGATGGACCTTCGGTCTCGTGGGGCCTGGCCGCTCATCCGGTCCCACGCGCATTAGGCCCACGGGCCCAGTTGACTCCTTGCCTTTGAGGGGTCTTTTTCTATTTGCTTCGGTTGTGAATGCGTTGTTGTGGCGCCGTGTTCTTGTAAGGGTAGTAACTGTAAAGTGGTCCGTGGTGTCGTGGTAGTCGGTTTAACTCCTTTATATGTGCATTTTCTTTTGTTCTGTGTGTATATGATGCAATCAATTTAATTGGACTGTAAATACGTGTGCTATAGGCTGTGCTCCGCGTGCCGGGAAATAAAATGTGCATTGTGTGAACTGTTTTCCCGTTCGCATTCGTCTTTTCTTTAGTTGAACCTCCCAGGGTCCTGCGTCAACGTAAAGGCGTTCGTAGTGGGTTGCCCAAAACGCCCGGTAAATAATCGAACCGTCGAGGGTCGACGATAACACCCGCTCGGTATCCCGCATTAGTACGGAAACGGCCCGCCCGCCCAAGCGCTCGTGTCCGGAGTCGACTGCGGCGAGGTACGATATCGCCCGGTTTTACCTCCGCGTGGTACTTAGGTGGTCGAATTTGCGACAACCCTATCCTTACGCGGGTGGTGGCGATTGGCACGATTGTGGTTGGTCGAAAGCGCCCACCCGTGACTGGATCCCGGCGTAGCCGGGAGCGGTCACGACTGAATTGTCGTCCGGTGGGCGAGCGGGGTCCGGTTCGAGTCGCGTGGCCGATCGCACGCCGGAACGGGCGAAATTCGTAACAGTATTTTTTGTTTGTTTGTTGTTTACATTGTTGCTTTTGCAAAATTACTTTTGTTTTACAGTGTTTTCAGCTAATGCGGTAAATTCTTGGAACATAAACTACCGCCGTTAAACGTGGAATTACACTTGTTATGATTCTCAAAGTGCGGAATAAATAAAACACACCCAGGCACCACCTCTGTAACATGTGAGTGAGGAGTATAACTATTGCGGAGTGGGAATAACATGTTTGTTGTTTGTTTTGTTTTTTACATTTTTTTTTTCACCCTGAATCTCAAAATTAACGTTGTAACTTGGAAAAATTTGGTAGTTTGCAGTAAAAACCAGATTTAGGTTGGGATTTGTGGCTGGTTACCTGTATTGAGCTTTGGCTCGACATTATCAGGTGTGATAATTCAATATTTGGTGGCAGTTAGCCTGCGTTGTTCTGTGATGTTGTGCATGAGCAAGCTAAGTAATATTGGATGAAATAGATTGTTTAAGTTCAACAAATTTAGTGCAATTCTTTTAAAAATTTTTGTATTATTATTAAATTGTTTTATCAGATGCATGTAATCGACATTATCAGTCAGTCGGCCCCATTCGGTCATTGGCCTCCCTGCCTCTAATTATTATTCAGCATCGGCCTTGAAAAACCCACATCGGTCGACCCTTTAATGCACTCACACACACACCACACACACACACACACACACACACAACACAACACACACACACACAACACGTACACTTCACTGGAAAACGGCATTGTATAAGGAATTCGTTATATATTGAACTGCCAGGGCTATGGGGAAATCAACTCCTCTCCATAATGTATCAACGCAACCGCCAAGATGCCGAAAGGTTCTTGCCAGCAAGCAGGAGCGTACTTGCACCAGAAACTGTTGGCTGCAGTCACTCTAATTGTCCGTGTCCTCGTCCTTGACGCAGCTTGGTCCAGTCCTCTCGGTTAACTACTTGTGTGGGAGTCAAACAGCTCCACAACCTCACTTGACTCTGCGTTGTGAAACCACTCACACCCACATTGCTTGGCTACTTGCACAATGTGCTCCACCTTTGCATTTACCATGAGAAAGCCCCCAAATTTGTTGACCAGCTCCTTCCACAGCTTTTTCCAGCAGGCATTAGAGTTGATGCTTCAGCTCATCTCAGGATTCCTTCTCAAAGTGATGCTATCAGCGATAGTAAACCTCTTCCAGCACTGGTTTCCCATCAGCACATGGGTCGATCTCCATTGCATCCAGGATGTTTGCGGAATGTTCGCTGAGTGTTAGTAATGTTGAAGGTGGCGATAACGCCCTGGTCAAGAGGTTGGAGCAGGGAAGTGGTGTTGAGGTGGCAGAAACACTACCTCGGTTTCACGTGCTTCTGGGTACCCAGGCCACATTGTCAAGAATCAGCAGCACTTTGATGCCCAGGTTCTTTTGATGTTGAGTACCTCTCCACCTCAGAAAAACCATTGTTGAACCAGTTCAAGAACAAGGCAACAGTGAACCCTAGCCTTGGGGTTGTCACTCCAAGTAACAAGCAGCTTCTTGGTGCTCATGGATATTGGAGCAGTGCAGGAGCATAGACTTCACCACACAGTCTTCCAGAAGCATTGGAATGCGAGGAGCTTAAGGCCTGTTCCTTGGCTGCCTTAAACCCAGGAGCAGCACGCTCATCCTTCAAGATAAAGGTCCACGCTCTGCAATCCTCTTGTAGAACGACAGTCTCATCGGCGTCAAACATTTGCTCAGGCAGATATCCCTTCTCCTTTATATATCTTAATTCAGCTGGGAAGTTGGCAGCTGCTTGAGGCTCAACCAGAGCAGCTTCCCCAGTCATCTTCCACATGTGCAGATTGTTAAACCATGATATATATATATATATATGTATTTACAGTATTACCCCGCTTATCACCCCCCTCTTATCCGGCCACCCTCGCTATCCGCCCGTGATTTGCTCAGAACCGAACATTGAGCTAAAAGCTTAGCAAATTCCCCCGCTCATCCGCCACCCCGCTATCGCCATTCCGCCAGGTCTGACTCCGACGTACATTAGTAATGGAAATTCCCTGCAAAATTACCCCGCTTATCCGCCCCGTGACATCCGCCAGTTGATGGAGTCATCAGGAAATTTTCTCCACTTCCATGGGAATGTACTAATGAGGCCTGTGGCAGTACACATCGGTAGAGTATTGTGAAATCTAATTTTGTTTTGCTTCTGGCCATTTGCAGCGCTATCTCCAGTGTGTGTTGTGGATCTAACAGTGCTTGGTGCATTAGTGGTTTCTAAAAAAAGTTTGAAAACAGCATGGCTCCTTGTAGAGAGGAAAAGGGACCGTCAGGCGTTTGACGGTGAAAGAGAGGAGCAGAAATTGCTGTGATACTCTAAGAGTTTTCCATCAAAATCTCAACCAAGACGTTGCCAATTCTTCGCAGCGAAATGGGAAAGCCCGTGAAAGGAGGACAATCGGTGACGTGATAAACAGTCAGACGATGGCTGAACAATCGCTGGACTCGGTTCTATGATGCTCAAGCCGTGGCAAACTATTCGGAATATGGAACAAGCGCGCTTTCTTTGGTTTAGCTCAGCACGTGCTAAAACCATTCCATAACTGAAGCTATTACTGAGGACGATAGCCATGTTTTTGGGTTAAGCTGAATTGTCGACTTCCATTACGAATGGTGGATAATGAATCCTTCAAAAGGCGCTATTATATCATGTCGAAGTTATGCATGTGGAAAGTGCGAGTGTTGTCCAGGATTTAGTGAGTGTGGTAGAACATAGGCTATTATGAAACACAACCTCAAAAAATAGCAAATATTATTTGAGTTTAATCGCCGATGTGAAGCCGGTACATGGGCCGCACAACACTAAGATTGGCCTAATCGCCGATCAAACCACACTCCCCTTGCGAAACGAAGAAAGGAGGTTGAGCGGGAAGAACACAACCAGTGCCGACATGTAGAAATATCCAGGCAACCACTGGCCACTGTACCTGCTTTCATCTCGCCATTGCACCAGCACCTGGTTGCCAACCCTATCTGTGCAGACCAGTACATGCAGATATGTTCAGGATATTGAGCGAGTCGGAGCTCGTTTCATACGTATGTTGGAAGTAATCTTCATCCTTACCACCGATCAAATATTATTGCCGTCAAAAGGAATTTGTACGATCTCTGTGTCACTTTCAGCTGGAAAGACAAGGGAAGTAGGTAACAAATGGTGAATGGACTTTGGCGGAAAAACCCAGAATCTCCTCTCGACTTGTCCGCCGAAAAATATGTTGCACAAAATTTCCTATCAGTGTAACAAGGGCACAATAAGGGCCACCTACCTTGCCTTTTCAGCATTTTGTAAGCGTCCTGAATCTTCGTCTCATTGGAAATGCCGACTGTCCAACTGTACATCAACTCCACAATTTTGTTTTTTACCTTGGCAGTGGACCGGGCACCGAGGTACTGCCGGGAAAAAAATAATTGGTTAAAACTTTTGTCTTGTTGCTGCAGCCTCAAGGCATAAATGTGGCAAAACTGATGTTAAAACGCTGGCTAACATCGTGCCCCTTGCTTCTAATAATATAAGTCAATAAGAATGAACATTCAACAATGCACAACCTTGCCAGGGTATACAGATTACAGTCAATGCGAGAATTAGCGATGTATAGTAAAGTAGTCACACACCACACGAGTGACAATGACACTCCTGACAATATTTACAACCACTATGAAAGTGCAAATGGTTGGCAAACCTTTGGCGAGAGAACCTTGATGAGTTCATTCAAAAAGCGATACTTCCCAACCTCAGCGTGAAATCGTGCGCCACAGTTCCTCATGCACACCTCCAGTACCTACACACAGTAAGTAGGTCCAGCGGCAAGCAATGACCGAAAACATCCTTCAAAAGCAAATTAATTACATTCACAACCTGTGGGTATGCTATTTTAGGACCAAAAAAAAATACAAATACAGTTCGGAGTCCAAACGGTATTTAGGGATATTGAAGGCTATAGGTAGTCCAAAGGGTCTTGGTAATCTAAAGGGTATTACAAAGGTGTGAGGGTTCTCAAGGGTTTTCGAGTTCTAAGGGCTTCAAAGGGTTTTAAGGGTCCAAAGGGTTTTAAGCGTCGAAAGGGTTTTAGGGGTCTTCATAGTCTTGGAGTTGCAAAGGGTTTAAAGGATTTTCAGGGTCCTGAAGAGTCTTAGAGTTCTTAACCTTTGAACCTCAGCGGCCGTTCCACCAGCGGCTATTCAAACCTCCATATACCGGAGCGGTTGGTTTATGCGCTATTCAACATCATATACGCGAGCGGGTTAGAGATAGAGAGTGTGTGAGGAGTACGATATACTGGAAGGACTTGGGCAGATCGGTGTGTGTAGTTGCCGGTTTATCGGCCGCATTTCAACCTCCATATACGAGCGGCCGGTTATCGCCGCTATTCAAACTCTATACGAGCGGCCGGTTATCGCTGCTATTCAAATCTAATATACTGAGCGGCCGTTTATCGGCTGCTTATTCAACTCCATATACCTGAGCGGCCGGTTTATCGGCTGCTATTCAAACTTCATATAACGAGCGCCGGTTTATCGGCTGCTATTCAAACTCCATATACCGGGTGGCCGGTTTATCGGCTGCTATTCATAACTCATATCCCGAGCGACTGGTTTATCGGCCACTATTCAAACACTCCATATACCAGAGGGTTGGTTTATCGGCGTATTAAACTCCATATCGAGCGGCCGGTTTATCGGCTGCTATTCAACTCATATACCCGGGCGCGGTTTATCGGCCACTATTCACACTCCATATACCCGGCGACTGTTTAATCGGCCGCTATTAAAACCTCCATATACCGAGCGGCGGTTTATCGGCTGCTATTCAAACTCCATATACCCGAGCGCTGGTTTAATCGGCGCTATTCAAACCTCCATATACCCGAGGACTGGTTTAATCGGCGCTATTCAAACTCATATACGAGCGACTGGTTATCGGCCGCTATTCAACCTCATATACCGAGCGACTGGTTTATCGGCCTATTCAACCTCCATTACCCGAGCGACTGGTTTATCGCCGCTATTCAAACCTCATATACCCGAGCGAGGACTGGTTAATCGGGACCGTCATTATCAAACTGCATATACCGAAGCGATGGTTTATCGGCGGCCGTATTCACACTCATATACCGAGGACTGGTTTAATCGGCCGCTATTCAAACCTCCATATATGTGAGCAGCCGGATTTTTCTCCAGGGAACCCATGGTGGGGGAGCCGAAAGTATAAGGAGCTGAGGGTTCAGTGGTTAAGGATCGAATGTAATTCATACACACTCACATTCTGTGAGGACAAACAAAGACAAAGACAGAAAAACAGACACAAATGCAAAACCCTCTTTGGTGAGGGTAACTGGACCGAAGTTGATGGCACACCATTGCAAATCCCCACGCTTCCCACAAAAAGCAAATTTGAAAGATGGCATAAAAGTTATATTAATACCAAATGATCAACACCAAATTTTGAGTGAAAAATTTTTTTCCCCCCGTTTTGACCCCTGTGTCCTACGTCTCCGTCCACCCGACTCAACCGGGGATCAAATGCAAAAAATTGTTACACATTTCATACGTCCCCAATGTTTGTTTCATACACAAAGTTTCATTTGAAAATGTTTAGAAATGTGCCAGTAATTGCATTTTTTGGTATTTGAATTTTTGACCCCACCATTGGGCCACAGAGGGCAGGGTCCAAAAATGATGCTGCTCTTACATTGTCATGCCATATAGTCATCATAACTACCAAGTTTGGTCAATTTCTGCACAACCATTTAGGAGATAGCAAGACAGACAGACACTTCAATAGACATGACAGACAGACCCCCCCCCCCCCCCCCCCGGTTTTTTTATTCTTTTTTTTCAAAAAGCGTGGGATAATGAATGCATCACAACACCTATCGTAATGTATTACCAAGCGGTTACTTGAATATAGAGCTTATTTACACAGAAATGTCTCATGCCTGGACAATGCCTGGTTTTTACGATTGCGCACATGGGCGACGACGTTATTAGCGGCTGAGCGTGGAAATGAGAGGTAATCAGCAAAGCTAATGCTCTGCGTGTTTAAAAGTAAGCTTATGCTAAAGAAAGACTAGATGTAGAGCAAAACAGTTAAAACACGAGAAAATTATTACTTGTTTTGTTCTTTACAAAAAATTTATTTTCAAATATCTTTCAAATGATCGACCGACATATCAGGCCCCAATGACACCTTGTCGTCAATGGTGAAATCGATCCTTCCATTTTAATTGGTGGAATGTAAACTGATCGACAGAATTGTTTCATTCGAAGATGGGTTCCCACCACCCTCTCCCCCACACTTTCCCCCAAACAATAAAATGACATTACTGGAAACAAAAAAATAAATAATGGCAAACAAAATGTTGAAGTACACATGATGCAGTTTTACCGTAAGGCCCTGCATTGCTTCCCACTCCTGTGGAGACTGGATCTTATGGCTGAGCAACCGTGTGGCATACTGAGGTCTGTGGAAGGGGTGGAAGATGCACATCATGTCATTCATTCGTTTACTATGCAGTCTAACTGCTGGTTGCATCATTGCTGGGAACGTGGCTGTGCTGCTGATACTGTGCCTGCTGTAGATTAGAGCAGGAACTTGGAAGTTGGACAGAGTGCCGGCAATAGCTTGCCAACTATTTATGTAGGATACCGTGGGACATTTCACGTCCACCAACTAATGCCGGAAGACGGGACGCCCAGTTTAACGGCCGTCCGAGGGACGGCGCACACATTGATACCTCGCCCGTCGTACGAAACACCAGGATGACAGTTTGTATCTGGGTCGAGATTCAAAAGCAGGCTGGACGGCTCATCCTGCCAGGCCCACATTATGTCGAAAAGAACAATTTCCAAACTGAAAGACGCAAAAGGGGGAAAAGGACAAAGCCAGATGTAGTGGCACAAACAGATCATGCAAGTTCGCCAAAATAGAAATGCGTCCCACACTGCAGTCAATGTAGTACTTCACACCCAATACTGTCCCTCTCCAAAAACCAAAAACGGAAGTACCAACTAACCAACCCACCAGGCAACATTGTGCTTTGTAAAACACAATCCTTCGGTGCATTTCATCTCACAGCAGCTACACATCGGTCGGGAAAAGAAGAGCTGCTTTTCGAACGAAGCAAAGCAGAAAAGACGCATCTTCAGACGAATTGTTCGACCGAAGGCTTGGCAAGGGCAAGCTGTTGAAACACCAGGACTGATTGCCTCGTTCGCTGATATTTGCCTGGTGTCAGAGACCCACACCTTTCAAAAGAGTCGGCCATCGTGTTTACAATCAACACTTGACCGAAAGCACAAAGGCAGCGCATCGGCGGCACAGCCATGCCTCACTGATAATTAATGCAACCGTCGGGAAGATATCCCAAATCGAATCTCGGTCAGATACGCACTCGCTCGAGGATACGGGGATGGAAAATCATCATCAAAACTCAAGGAAATATGCTGAGGACATGATTTACAAACACTGAGCACATATGTTTAACCAGCAATTTCAATCAGGAGGAAAATTAAGAAAAACTATTCTTCTGTTTGAGGTTTCTTGCATCGTTCTTATTTTCCGAACACTGAAGCTCATGGAAGAGAGGTTCTTCTTCTTTATTCATATGCAGCACAAGGCCGCGGTGTATCATCATTGGCTGAGGGCACGGCTGTACCGCTGATGTGGTGCCCTCTGCTGGTTTGGGGAATAATTTTTTTTGTTGTTGTTCATGGTGCCAACAATAGTTCGCCTTCTCTTCGCGAAGGACACCATGGAACCTTTAACGTTCACCAACAAATGCTGGTACATGGGACGCCCGTTTAACGTCCATCCGAGGGATGGTGCACACACATTGATGAATGACCCTGAATAATGAGGTAAAAGACATGAATCTGCAGTTTAGCGACACTTTGGTTCTGAATTTGGTAAATTGCACGGCTTCGCTTCCCAAGCACGCAGACACAGAGAGGAGTGAGGTAATTTTTTTGGTGTCTGTCTGCCTGGCAGTCAAACAGGAAAATGTTTTTCAGGACATCATAATGACAAACAAGAAGTACAATGAACTCATGGAACATGTCAAAAAAGGTGGTGTAAAAGAAGGTGCATCAACGGCGGTAAACCACCCGGGGGGGGGGGGTGTAATTTCTGCAATGTTTAAAACTTTTATCTTATTTCAGTGAATTGTATACATGAACACGAGAACAAAATCACCTTCTTGACACTTCCAAAAAACCTCCAGTTTAGCAGTACGAGACAAAAATATTACACCATTTTACACCCACGTTCTCAGCATTGGGGAGTATGTAGATTCATAAGGAATATAGATTGTGCTCGGAAACACCAAGCAGGAGTTTAAAAGATCCTTCCCATGTCCTTTTTCTCAAGACTGCGAGGGGTAAGGTGTTCCATGAACTTTGTTTTTATAGTCAAAGTTTGTAAATTCGATGTCCATTCATATTTATGTACTTGTTTTATTAGTCATTTCTTGTAAACCAAATATCTTCAGTGTTCAGCCCTTTTTCTTTCGTGTTTGATAATAAAACAAAACTATTATTATACTGTACTGTATCTATAACTCCTCTAATCCCCTTCAGGTGAAATTCCAAAAATACAGGTTTTGACTTGTGTCACACCTTAATACCTTAACTCTTTTGTATACCTTAAATCTTTTGTTCCTCTTCTCTCCCACATGTGGAACCGGCTTTTGAGACCGTTCATCCCACTCCGCAGTCCAGGGCTTCCCGCGAGTTGTGTACTACCGTCTCATCTGTCATCCCCCATCCCTACCCACAACATATTCCACCCCTATCAACCCTACCCAACTCAATCGTCTTACAGGTAGGTGATCTTGTATAAATTATAAATACAAAACAAGAGAGAGAATGAATTAAACGAACGAACAGGAAAATCATTCGGCACATTTTGTCAAGTTGACAAACGATTCACGAGAAGGAAACTCGAGTTCTTTGTCAATGGCCCGCTCAAATATCTGTACATGTAACAAATGTGGGAGAACTCACCCTTCCAGTTCTTTGTTAACTTCACTGCAAAACCTTTGGATTTCCTCCCATTCTTCCGCATTGTTGAGAGGATTGGTGGCCTTATCTGCAGATTGATCAGAAAGGGATCTTTAAGTGGCATCAACATGCTCAAACATAGAAATGCGATGAACGTTGATCGTGTTGGTGTCGTCCTTTTTAGGATCCGGCTCAATTAACCTCATATATAAACTGGTGTGCAGGTACAAAATGAATGAAAGAGTTCACATTTTAGCTTTAATGTCTCAACTAAACACAACACTGAAAACACAAAGAAGTGAAAAAAAATAACAAGCCATTTGTCCGGATCAGCACTCCCAGTCTTTCTGGGACAGGATAAAATGTAAAATATTGTCGTTACCGACGACGATGTAAATACAGTGAGGTTGCAGTACCTTGAGGAATCAGTGTACAGGTAAACATGACACTTTTGAGAGCACGGCAGGAAGAGTGGAAAAAAAGAAAAAAAAAATGGCTTTTTTTTCAATATTTCTGCAAAGTAAACCTTCAGACCGGGCTCCTGGCTAAATACAACGGTGATGCCTCCAGGATATACACATATTAAAACACATAAGTATGGGAGTACAATAGCTTGTTGTATGCAAATTCAAGCTCGTGGAAGAGCTAGAAAACTGGGGGAAAGGGGGGGATGGAAAGAGAGAGGCAGAGAGACAGAGAGGATAGAGATGAACAGCAGAGTTGACGGACAATACGAGGGACACTTGAGCAAACAAGGGGTGTGGAGAAAGAGGGTCGGGTATAACGCACAGGGTCGACAAGATGGATACATAAGCAAATTCTCAGGAAAGAAAAACTGGGAATTTGGAAGGAGGTGGCCTGGGGGTGGGGTCGTGAGGGTGGAAAGGATCATGGCTTTGGATTGGGGATGATTTGAGATTGGGGTGAACAGCTGTCTTGAACACGTTGAGGGAAGAACGAGCGGGCTCGCGGCCTCTCAACCGGGCGGGCTCGCGGCGCTCTCAACCTGCGGGCCTCCAACCGTGCAGGCTCGCGGTCCTCCCAACCGTGCGGGCTCGCGGCCTCTCAACGGCGCGGCTCGCGGGCCTCTCACCGTGCGGGCCTCCCAACCGTGCAGGCTCGCGGCCTCCGCAACCGTGCGGGCTCGCGGCCTCAACCAACGTGCGGCTGCGCGGGTCCTCCCAACCGTGCAGGCTCGCGGGCCTCCCAACCGTGCGGCTCGCGGCCTTCTAACCGTGCGGGCTCGCGGCCTCGCTCAACGTCGCTGCCTCCGCGGGCCTCCCAACCGTGCAGGCTCGCGCGCCTCCCAACCGTGCGGGCTCGCGGGCCTCTCAACCGTGCGGGCCTCCCAACCGTTGCAGGCTCGCGGGCCTCCCAACCGTGGCGGGCTCGCGGCGCTCCCAACCGTGCGGGCTCGCGGCCTCTCAACCCGTGCGGGCCTCCCAACCGTGCAGGCTCGCGGGCCTCCCAAACCGTTGCGGGCTCGCGGGCCTCCCAACCGTGCGGGCTCGCGGGGCCCTCCGCACGTGCGGGCTCGGCGGGCCTCCGCACGCGTGCGGGCTAACGGGCGGGCTCGCGGGCCGCCCAATCCGTGCGGCTGCCGCGGCCTCCCAACCGTGCGGGCTCGCGGCCGCCCAACCGTGCGGGCTGCGCGGCCTCCCACTGTGCGGGCTCGCGGGCCTCCAACCGTGCGGGCTCGCGGGCCTCCACCGTGCGGTGCTCGCGGGCTCTCTAACCGTGCGGTGTCGCGGGCCCCAATCGCGGTGCGGCTCCCGGGCCTCCACCGTGCGGCTCCGGGCCTCCCACCCGTGCGGGCTCAGCTGGCCTCCCAGCCGGCAGGCTCACGGGCCCCCAACCGTGCGGGCTTGCGGGCCTCACAACCAGGCAGCTCACTGGCCTCCCAACCGTGCTGGGCTCGGCGGGCCTCCCACCGTGCGGGCTCGGGGGCCCCACCGTGCGGGTCCGGGCCTCCCAACCGTGCGGCTCGCGGGCCTCAACCGTGCGGGCCTCCACTGGCCTCCCAACCTGTGCGGCTCACGGGCCTCCCAACCGTGCGGGCTTGCGGGCCTCACAACCATGGCAGGCTCACTGGCTCCCAACCGTGCGGGCTCGCGGTCTCACCAACCGTGCGGCGCTCGCGGCCTCCCAACCGTGCATGCCTCCCAACCGTATGGGCTCGTGGCCTCCCAATGTGTGGGCTCGCGGCCTCCCAACCGTGCGGGCGTCGCGGGCCACCCAAACCGTGCGGCTCACGGCGCCTCCCCCGTGGCGGGCTCGCGGGCCTCTCAACCGTGCGGGCTCGCGCCCCGTGCCTCGCGGGCCTCCCAACCGTGCGGGCTCGCGGCCTCCCAACCGTGCGGGCTCGCGGGCCTCCCAACCGTGCGGCTCGGCTCCCACGTGCGGGCTTCGCGGCCGCAACCGTGCGGGCTCGCGGTCCTCCCAACCGTGCGGGCTCGCGGGCGCGCTCATCCAACCGTGCTCGCCTCCCAACCGTGCTGGGCTCAGCTGGCCTCCCAACCCGTGCGGGCTCAGGCCTCCCAACCGTGGCAGGCTCACGGGCCTCCAACCGTGCGGGCTCACGTGGCTCCACCGTGCAGGCTCACGGCCTCCCAACCGTGCGGGCTTGCGGGCCTCACAACCAGGCAGGCTCACTGGCCTCGCAACCGTGCGGGCTCGCGGGCCTCCCAACCGTGCGGGCTCGCGGGCCTCCCAACCGTGCCTGCCTCCCAACCGTGCGGGCTCGCGGGCCTCCCACCGTGCGGCGCTCACTGGCTCTCCCAGACCGTGCAGGCTCCACGGGCCTCCCAACGTGCGGGCTCACTGGCCTCCCAACCGTGCAGGCTCACGGGCCTCCCAACCGTGCCGGGCTTCGGGCCTCACAACCAGGCAGCTCACTGCCCTCCAACCGTGCGGGCTCGCGGCCTCCAACCGGGCGGGCTCGCGGGCCGCCCAACCGTGCGGGCTCGCGGTCCTCCCAACCGTGCGGGCTCGCGGGCCTCCCAACCGTGCAGCCTCCCAACCATGCGGGCTCGCGACTGCGACCTCCCTCCCAACCGTGCGGGCTCGCCGGCCTCACAACCGTGCGCGGCTCCCGGGTCCTCCCAACCGTGCGGGCTCGCGGGCCTTCCCAACGTGCGGGCTCGCGCTCTCCCAACCGTGCGGGCTCGCCGCTCTCCTCCAACCGTGTGGGCTCGCGGGCCTCCAACCGTCGGCTGCGGCCGCCAACCTGTGGGCTCTGCGGCCGCCCAACCGTGCGGGCTCCGGGCCCCCACGTGCGGGCTCACGGGCCTCCCAACCGTGCAGCTCAGCGCGGCCTCCCAACCGTGCGGGCTCGCGGGCCCCTCAACCGTGCGGGCTCGCGGGCCTCCCAACCGTTCGGCGCTCACGGGCCTCCAAACCGTGCGGGCTCTCGTCGTGCCTCCCAACCGTCGGGCTCGCGGGCCTCCAACCGTCGCGGGCTCGCGGGCCTCCCAACCGTGCGGGCTCGCGGGCCTCCCAACCGTGCGGCTCGCGGGCCTCCCAACCGTGCGGGCTCCGGGCCTCCAACCGTGCGGCTCGCCTCCCCAACCGTGCGGGCTCGGGGCCCCAACGTCTTGCTCCTCCAACTCGTGCTCTCGTGGGCCGCCCAACCGTGCGGGCTCGCGGGCGCGCCATCAACTGTGCGGGCTCGCGGGCCCTCCACCGTGCTGGGCTCGCGGGCCGCCCAACCGTGCGGGCTCGCTGGCCTCCCAACCGTGCGGGCGCCGGCCTCTCCAACCGCGGCGGCCTCGCGGCCTCCAACCGGTGCGTGGCCTGCGGGCCCCCAACCGTGCGGGCTCGCGGCCTCCCAACGTGCGGGCTCGCCGCCCTCCAACCGTGCGGGCTCGCGCCCTCCAACCGTGCGGGCTCGCGGGCCTCCAACCGTGCGGGCTCTCGGGCGCTCCCAACGCTGTGCGGTGCCTCCCAACCGTGCAGCCTCGTGGGCCGCCCAACCGTGCGGGCCTCGCGGCTCGCCAACCGTGCGGGCTCGACGGGCCTCCCAACCGTGCGCGGTGCTCGCGGGCTCCCACGTGCGTGGCTCGCTGGCCTCCCCAACGTGCGGGCTCACGGCTCCCAACCGTGCGGGCTCGTCGGGCCTCCACCGGCAGTGCTCGCGGGCCTGCCCAACGTGCCGGCTCGCGGTGCTTCCCATGCCGGGCGCGGCTGCCGCCCGACCTCGCCAACCGTGCGGGCTCGCGGCCCTCCCAACTCGGCGGGCTTCGCGGCGCCTCCTCAACGCTCGCGGGCCTCTCGCGGGCCTCCCAACCGTGCGGGGCTCGCGTGCCTCCCAACCGTGCGGCGCTCTTCGGGCCTCCTATACCTCGTGCGCGGCTCGCTTGGGCCTCTTCCGACTGGCGGTGCTGGCCTCCCAACCGTGCGGCTCCGCGGGCCTCCCAACCTGTGCGGTTACCTCTCCAACGGGCTGCGGGCCGCCCAACCGTGCGGGCTCGCGGGCCTGCCCCAACCGTGTTGCGGGCTCGCTGGGCCGCCCAACGTGCGGGCCGCGGGCCTTCTCCAACCGTGCGGCTCGCTGCCTCCAACCGTGCGGCTCGCTGGCCTTCAACCGTGCGGGCTTCACAGGCCTCCCACCTCGGGGCTCGCGGCCTTCCCAACCGTGCGGGCTCTGCTGGCCTCCAACCGTGCGGTGCTCGCGGGCCTCCCAGCCGTCGGCTGTCTGGGGCCTCTCCCAACCGTGCGGTGGCTCTCGCGCCTCCGACCGTGCGGGCTCGCGGGCCTCTCCGAACCGTGCGGGCTCGGCGGGCCTCCAACCGTGCGGGCTACGCGGGCTCCCAACCGTTGCGGTCGCGGGCCTCCAACCGTGCGGGCATCGCGGGCCTCCCAACCGCGCGTGGCTCGGGGCTCTCCACCGTGCGGGCCGCGTGGCCTCCAACCGTGCGGGCTCGCGGCGCTCCCAACCGTGCGGGCTCCGCGCGCCTCCCAACCTGTGCGCGGCCTCCCGACCGTGCGGGCTCGCGGGCCTCCAACGCGTGCGGGCTCCCAGTGTTTCTGAGCCATAAAGTACCATTGCTCAACTTATTCTCATTTTTTTTGGTTTCTGTTTTGTTTTTTTCCCCGCCTATGGAATCAACGCAACATTTCTTCAGTCTCGTTCTTCCTCAACGTGTCAAGACAGCTGTTCACCCCAATCTCAAATCATCCCCAATCCAAAGCCATGATCCTTTCCACCTCACGAACCCCACCCCAGGCCACCTCCTTCCAAATTCCCAGTTTTTCTTTCCTGAGAATTTGCTTATGTATCATCTTGTCGACCCTGTGCGTTATACCAACCCCTCTTTCTCCCCACACCCCTTGTTTGCTCAAGTGTCCCTCATGTATGCCGTCAACTCTGCTGTTCATCTTATCTCTCTCTGTCTCTCTGCTCTCTCTTTCCATCCCCCCCTTCCCCAGTTTCTATCTCTTCCACGAGCTTGAATTGCATACAAACAAGCTATTAGTACTCCATACTTATGTGTTTAGTAGTGTATATCCTGGAGGCTATACGTTATTAGCCAGGAGCCTGGTCTGAAAGGTCTACTTTTGCAGAATATTTAAAAAGCCTTTCTTTTTTTTTTTTAATTTTTTTCCACTCTTCCTGCGTGCTCAAAAGTGTCATGTTTACCTGTACACTGATTCCTCAAGGTACTGCAACCTCACTGTATTTACATCGTCGTCGGTAACGACAATATTTTACATTCTGTCCCAGAAAGACTGGGAGTGCTGATCGGACAAATGGCTTGTTATTTTTTTTCACTTCTTTGTGTTTTCAGTGTGTGTTAGTTGAACATTTAAAGCTAAATGGTAATCTTTATTCATTTTGGTACCTTGCATACCAGTTATATAGTGAAGGTTAATTACCGGATCCATAAAGGACGATCACAACA
>CM068968.1:17929360-17950479 GCA_035128595.1 Eptatretus atami
CCTAGTGTTCGCATTTTTGTGTCGTACATCTGCGACATTGGACAGAGTGACCATCTGCCAGCAGTGATCGCTACTCGACATTAAAGATCCACGATGTCTTTTGTGAGACTTGGTGAGTTATCATGGTCACAGCCGGGCACCATGCAAAAATGACCAGCTCTAAATTTCATAACGAGTTGTTCACCTCATTCGGCATGTCATTCAAACAATATGCTAAGGAAGACAACTCCAGTTACAAACAGTCATTGATAGGGATTGCTGACTCAAATGGCATCTTGGAAAATTTGAACAGGTCTATAAAACAAGATCAGAGCAGAGGTGATCCAAACTCACAACCAGACCTGTATGCGCATGCTTGGGCTGGCAAGATGGCCTTGACGAGAGGTACGCGCATTCACCTCGACGCTGTCTAGCCTGAGGTTCGATTCCTGGCAGCTATAAACTGTCATCCCGGTGTTTCCAGGCAGGTGATTCATCAATGTTGTGTGCCGTCCCTCGGATGGATATTAAACTGGCATCCATCTGCCAAAATTAGTTGTTAGTGCCGGTCCAACATTAGCAAACCTGCCGGTCCGCCACATCAGATAGTTTGAGGAAGCACGGTGTAGGCTGTATTTCGGGAACATACATACATACATACTTACATACATACAAGACGAGCTTTTAGTAATATATAGACTTCGCTCCCGCAAATTTGTGATTGAGTCTTCCGTTGTCAGTATTTTGTGATATGGACGAATCGGGCTCGATTGAGATTCTTTGGGTCCAAACAAATCCAATATTGCATCTTTTTCTTGTGTATGTGAGAGAGCTGACCCACTCAGTTGGTTCCTTGATACACCATATGACTCCCTGTAGAACCATCTCAAAGTTCTGATTAAATTTTGTCCTTAGAGCAATATGGTTTTCGTGGTGGATAACATGTGGTGGGACATTTGGGTCCACAACAAAGCCTGTGCGTTGTATGAATTCAACGGGTGGGTCAAATTGTTGTGTGTGATTAGTATCCATGAGTTCTTTCATGCTGTTGTGAGCCAGTGGTTGGTTACTGTCACTGAGCAATGCAACGTAACAAGTGAAGATTCTCACATGATGGAAGCCAAGAACCGCAGTACCACATGCATCCACAACAAAGAAACATGTGCTGGTCCACCGTGGTCTCATGTAACTTAGGCATGTCGACAGTGCTGAACACTGACGTGGGTTCCATTGTACTCAGTTAAAACGCTCTCTGCTGCTTGAACAGAGCCAATGTAGGGGGTTTTTTGTTTTTTTTTTGTATACATTATCGAGGCTCGTGTGATAAACAACACACAGCAAGGGGCATGAGACAAGAGGGCGGGATGGGAAGGAGAAAACAGTGGGGAACAGAGACGGAGATCTGTGGAAAGGAGAGGGATGGGGTGGGAACATGGGGAATACAAGATGGACATTACAGGACTTTCAGGAAGGAAAGAAGGGAATTTGAAGGAGGTGGGTTTGGGATGGATTAACGGGGTAGAAAGATTGAGGATATGGATGGGGGACGATAAGAGGTGGTGGTGAACAGCTGTTTTGAAGGGCTGGAAGGAAGAATGGATTGAACGGATGGGGAGTTTATTCCAAAGGCGGGGAAAAAGAGGAATGAAAGATGGAAGGTGAGCAGTGATTCGTGATTTGATAGCTTTACCAGGAGGGGGTTGGGGGACTTTGAGCGCCCTGCGGAAATATGGTGGGACATATCACAGACAGAGCGGGGGGGGGTTGAAGCTGGAGAGGAGACGGTAGAAGACAGAAAGACCACCGATCTGCTTGCGGTGAGAGAGTGAGAGGCCCAAAGACTCAGCCTCATCATGGGAGATACCACTTGATCCGAAATGCCTTTGTTTCCACAGCGTGAAGCCGAGAAAGGGGAGCAGGAGCACCAGCCCAGAGGCGAGAGCAGTACTCCATCAGGCTGCGGACGAAAGCTTTGTATTGGTCAGGAGGTCATGTGGGCCAAGAAGGACTTTGCAGGATGGAGATTTCGAGTCAGCGACTGGCTTTGGAGCCAGGTTGGAAATGTGTTTTCCCAGGAAAGATCATGGCAGATAGTGAGACCCAGAATCTTGAAAGAAAGGACTTCTTCAAGAGGATTGTTGAGAAAGTAGATGGGGGGTGGGGGGTCCAAACGGTCCTTTCAGAGAGACATAGTGAGAGTGTGAGATTTGAATCCAGCATTTCGTAAAACATGCGTTGAAAAGTGCGAATGGGTAAATGTTTCCTCGGGCACCTGGTCCACTTCGGTTTAAGATAACGAACACCTGTCCTGTTGCATAGACGAGCATGAATTGTAGTGGAAGCCTCGTTACGTTGACCAGGTGTATTAATCGAGTTGAAAACCAACGAATCAAACTGTGATGTAATCACCGGGGTCATTGGGGTTGTAACACCGCCTGTGTTACTGTTCCATGATACGTGTGTAATATGTCGTGCACCGGCAATGGGGAATACTGTGAACCATCATGTTTATCTTCGTTATTCCAACTTCCTGCAATGGAAGGTTTACAAGCTATATCTTTGGCCTTGTCCGTGGTTTACCTTGTCACAAAATGTGCCTGAAACTGTATCAGAGGTACTGAAACCCCTCTATTCGTTTTTGAAGACCCACAAACGTTTGAAGGTGTCCAGTGAGACTCCTGCACATACTCATTGGAAGTACAACATCTCTTGTGGTGGCTGAGATGTTCATGTTCACCTCTTTTGGGTGCTATCTATATTACCACGTGCAAAATGTTGATCAACAGGTTTTTGAACTCCAACATGTCCAAAAATAGTGTGGATCAAATTTTTAATAGAAGCTACAAAAAAAAAAGTTGGTATATATAGATTCGAGGAACTTGTTCGTGACGACCGAAAAAGCACTCCTGTGCTTAATTACAATTCTTGACGGTCATTATTTTGTTGATAATTATATACTTTTTAATTAAAACTACAATGTTAAATTAATTCTGTCTGTTAACTGTGTACTGGTATCGATAACTAGAGTTTTAATTAAGGAGTATAGAAATATATCGTTTGCTCGGTTGAGGCCTTATTTTATTTTTCCTGATAAATCTGTTGAATTGATGCTAACATCATTTAATAGCAATATCAAACAAAAACCAACCGATTGGATATTTAAGTAATTATTTGCTATTCGACAGGTGATTACACATCGTTAGACAGATAAACAAGACAAGACGAGTAACTTCCTCAAACAAGTATCGCGAGAATGAATTACAGTACTTGGGGCGGGTCAGGTGATTATGGCGGTGGCTGGAGGTTCCGAAACTAAAGGACTCGAACTATCTCTAAGTAAGCCGGACATCCTGACCGAGTGTTCTCTTCACTTTCATTACGTTTCATCATGAAACTGTCACCTTGTGTTGTTCAAGCCCGTTGTCCAGTTTTCCGTGTGGAATCGTAAATCTCTCCGTTATTATTGAACTTTGTCTTTAAGGTTCGGAAATCCGTCACGTTTGGAAAGGCATTTGTCCGGGTTTTTGGTAAAGGCGAGATTTCAACGTTTGGAAACACTTGAAGTATTTATTCATTGTTTTTCGAAATATGAGGATGAAGTGGAATCTCTGTGTCCCTGTCGATTCCCAACGGCCTGCCTCCCAACCGGCGGCTCGCGGGCCTCCAACCGTGCGGCTCGCGGGCCTCCACCGTGCGGCTCGTGGCCCTCTCAACCGTGCGGGCTCGTGCCCTCCAACCGTGCGGCTCCGGGCCTCCCAACTGTGGCGGGCTCCCGGCCTCCCAACCGTGCGGCTCGGGCCCTCCCAACCGTGCGGCTCGCGGGCCGCCAACCGTGCGGGCTCGCGGGCTCCCAACCGTCGGGCTCGTGGGCCGCCCAACCGTGCCTGCTCCCAACCGTGCGGGCTCGCGGGCCGCCAACCGTGCGCCTCCCAACCGTGCGGCCTCCCAACCGTGCCTGCCTCCCAACCGTGCGGCTCGCGGGCCACCCCAACCGTGCGGGCTCGCGGGCCTCCCAACCGTGCAGGCTCGCGGGCCCCCAACTTGCGGGCTCGCGGGCTCCCAACCGTGCGAGCTCGCGGGCCTCCCAACCGTGCGGCTCGTGGCCTCCCAACCGTGCGGGCTCGCGGGCCCTCCAACCGTGCGGCTCGCGGCCCCCAACCGTGCGGCTCGTGCCCTCCCAACGTGCGGGCTGGGCCGCCCAACCTGCTGCCTCCCAACCGGTGCGGGCCTCCCACCGTGCCTGCTCCCAACCGTGGCAGGCTCGCGGGCACCCCAACCGTGCGGGCTCGCGGCCTCCAACCGTGCAGCTCGCGGGCACCCCAACTGCGGCGCTCGCGGGCCTCAAACCTGCGGAGCTCGCGGGCCTCCCAACCGTGCGGGCCTCGTGGCCTCCCAACCGTGCGGCGCTCGGGGGCCCTCCCAACCGTGCGGCTCGCGGGCCTCCAACCGTGCGGGCTCGTGCCTCCCAACCGTGCGGCTCGCGGGCCTCCCAACCGTGCGGGCTCGCGGGCCTCCCAACCGGCAGGGCTCGTGGCCTCCAACCGTGCGGGTCGCGGGCCTCCCAAACGTGCGGCTCGTGGGCCCTCTCAACCGTGCGAGCTCGTGGCCTCCACCGTGCGCTGTCCCGGACCTCCAACCTGCGGTCGTGGCCCTCCCAACCGTGCGGGCTTGCGGCCTCCCCAACCGTGCGGCTCGTGGGCGCCCAACCGTGCCTGCCTCCAACGCGGGCTCGCGGGCCGCCCAACCGTCTCCTCCAACCGTGCGGGCCTCCCAACCGTTGCCTGCCTCCCAACCGTGCGGGCTCCGGGGCCTCCCAACCGTGCGGCTCGCGGGCTCCCAACCGTGCGGCTCGCGGGCCGCAACCTGCCTGCTCCAACCGTGCGGCTCGCGGGCGCCCAACCGTGCCTGCCTCCCAACGTGCGGGCTCGTGGGGCCCCAACGTGCCGCTTCCCAACCGTGCGGGCTCGCGGCCTCCCAACCGTGCGGGCTCGCGGGCCCCCAACGTGCCTGCCTCCCACGTGCGGGTCGGGGCCGCCCAACGTGCTGCCTCCCAACCGTGCGGGCTCGTGGGCCGCCCAACCGTGCCTGCCTCCCAACCGTGCGGGCTCGCGGGCGCCCAACTGTGCCTGCCTCCAACGTGCGGGCCTCCCAACCGTGCCTGCCTCCCAACCGTGCGTCGGGCACACCGTGCGGGCTCGGGGCCCCCAACCGTGCGGCTCGCGGGCCTCCCAACCGTGCGGCTCGTGGCCCTCCCAACCGTGCGGGCTCGGCGCCTTCCCCAACGTGCGGGGCTCGCGACCTCCCAACCGTGCGGCTCGCGGGCTCCCAACCGTGCGGGCTCGGCTCCAACCGTGCGGCTCGCGGGCCTCCCAACCGTGCGGGCTCGCGGGCCGCCCAACCGTGCCTGCCTCCCAACCGTGCGGGTCGCGGGCCGCCAACCGTGCTGGCCTCCCAACGTGCGGGCTCGCTGGCCGCCCAACCGTGCGGGCTCGCGGGCCTCCCAACCGTCGGGCTCGCGGGCCCCCAACGTGCCGCTCCCAACCTGGCGGGCTCGCGGGCCGCCCAACCGTGCCTGCTCCCAACCGTGCGGGCTCTGGGGCCGCCCAACGTGCCTGCCTCCCAACCTGCGGAGCTCGCGGGCGCCCACACGTGCCTGCTCCCAACCGTGCGGGCCTCCCAACCGTGCCTGCCTCCCAACCGTGCGGCTCGCGGGCCCCCAACCGTGCAGGGCTCGCGGGCCTCCCAACCGTGCGGCTCGCGGGCCTCCAACGTGCGGGCTCGGCCCTCCAACCGTGCGGCTCGCGGCCTCCCAACCGTGCGGGCTCGCGGGCCTCCCAACCGTGCGGGCTCGCGGGCCTCCCAACCGTGCGGGCTCGCGGCCTCCCAACCGTGCGGGCTCGCGGCCTTCCCAACGTGCGGGCTCGCGGGCTCCCAACTCGTGCGGGCTCGCGGGCCTCCCAACCGTGCGGGCTCGTGGCCCTCTCAACCGTGCGGGCTCGTGGCCTCCCAACCGTGCGGGCTCCGGGCCTCCCAACTGTGCGGCTCCCGGACCTCCCAACGTGCGGGCTCGTGGCCCTCCCAACCGTGCGGGCTCGCGGGCCGCCCAACCGTGCGGGGCTCGCGGGCCTCCCAACCGTGCTGGGCTCGTGGGCCGCCCAACCGTGCCTGCCTCCCAACCGTGCGGGCTCGCGGGCGCCCCAACCGTGTGCCTTCCCAACCGTGCGGGTCCTCCCAACCGTGCTGCCTCCCAACGTGCAGGCTCGCGGGCACCCCAACCGTGCGGGCTCGCGGGCCTCCCAACCGTGCGGGCTCGCGGGCCTCCCACCGTGCGGGCTCGTGGCCCTCCCCAACCGTCGGGCTCGCGACCTCCCAACGGTGCGGGCTCGCGGACCTCCCAACGGTGCGGGTCGCGCGCCTCCAACGTGCGGCTCGCGGGCCTCCAACCGTGGGGCCGCGGGCTCCCAACCGTGCGGCTCGTGGCCTCTCAACCGTGCGGGCTCGTGGCCTTCCCAAACCGTGCGGCTCCCGGGCTCCCAACTGTGTCGGGCTTCCGGAACCTCCCAACCGTGCGGCTCGTGCGGCCTCCCAACCGTGCGGGCTCGCGGGCCGCCCAACCGTGCGGTAGCTCGGGGCCTCCCAACCGTTGCGCGTCCGGCCCTCACGCGGGCTGCCCCCGTGCGGGCTCGTGACCCTCCCAACCGTGCGGCTCCCGGCTCCCAACCGTGCGGTGTTCGCGCGGCTCCCAACCGTGCGGGCTTGCGGGCTCCCAACCGTGCGGCTCGCGGGCCTCCCAACCGCGTGCGGGCTCGCGTCCTCTCAACCGTCGGCGCTCGCGGCCTTCTCAACCGTGCGGGCTCGCGGGCCTCTCAACCGTGTGGGCTCGCGGGCTCCCAACCGGCGGGCTCGGCCTCCCAATGTGCGGCTCGCACCCTCCCAACCGTGCGGGCGGCCGCGACCTCCCAACCGTGCGGGTCGTGGGCCTCCAACCGTGCGGGCTCGCGGGCCTCCTAACCGTGCGGGCTCGCGGGCCTCTCCAACCGTGCGGGCTCGCGGCCTCTCCAAACCGTGCGGTCGCGGCCTCCCACCGTGCGGCCCGGCCTCCCAACCGTGCGGGCTCGCGGCCTCCAACCGTGCGGGTCGCGGACCTCCCAACGTGCGGGCTCGCGGCCTCCCAACGTGGCGGGCTCGCGGGCCGCCCAACCGTGCCTGCCTCCCAACCGGCGGTCGCGGGCCCGCCCAACCGTCGCCTGCCTCCAACGTGGCGGGCTCTGGGCCGCCCAACGTGCCTGCCTCCCAACCGTGCGGGGCTCGCGGGCCGCCCAACCGTGCCGCCTCCCAACCGTGCGGCTCCGGGCCCGGCCCAACCGTGCTGGCGCTCCGCAACCGTGCGGGCCTCCCAACTGCCTGCCTCCCAACCGTGCAGTCGGCGGGCACCCCAACCGTGCGGGCTCGCGGGCCTCCCAACCGTGCGGGCTCGCGGGCCTCCCAACCGTGCGGGCTCGTGGCCCTCCCAACCGTGCGGGCTCGCGGGCCTCCCCAACCTGCGGCTCGCGGGCCTCCCAACGTGCGGGCTGCGGGCCTCCCAACCGGGGGCTCGCGGCCTCCCAACCGTGCGGGCTCGGTCCCTTCTCAACCGTGCGGCTCGTGGCCCTCTCAACCGTGGCGGGCCGTGGCCCCTCCAACCGTGCGGCTCCGGGCCTCCCAAACTGTGCGGGCTCCCGGCCTCCCAACCGTGCGGCTCGTGGCCCTCCCAACCGTGCGGGCTCGCGGGCCGCCCAACCGTGCGGGCTCGCGGGCCTCCCAACCGTGCGGGCTCGCGGGGCCTCTCAACCGTGGGGGCTCACGCGCCTCCCAAACCGTGCGTGGGTCTGTGGCTCCCAACCGTGCGGGCTCCCGGGTCCTCCCACGCGTGTGCGGGTTCGCGGGCCTCCAACCGTGCGGGCTTGCGGGCCTCCCAAACCGTGCGGGCTCGCGGGCCTCCAACCGTGCGGTGGCTCGCGTCCTCCAACCGTGCGGGCTCGCGGGCCTTCAACCGTGCGGGCTCGCGGCCTCTCAACCGTAGTGGGCTCGCGGGCTTCCCAACCGTGCGGCTCGCGGGCCTCCCAAACTGTGCGGGCTCGCGGGCCTCTCAACCGTGTGGGCTCGCGCTTCCCAACTGTGCGGGCTCGCGGGGCCTCCCAACCGCGCGGGCCGCGTGGCCTGACCAACCGTGCGGGCTCGCGGCACTCCAACGTGCGGGCTCGCGGCCTCCCAACCTGCGGGCTCGCGGGCCTCCCAACCGTGCGGGCTCGCAGGCCTCCCACCTGTGGGGCTCGCGGGCTCCCAACCGTGCGGCTCCCAGTGTTCTGAGCCATAAAGTACCATTGTCAAACTTATTCCTCATTTTTTTGGTTTCTGTGGTTTGTTTTTTTTCCCCGCCATTATGGAAAAAGAAAAAAAAAAAAAAAAAAAATAAAAAAAAAAAAATAAACTGCAACATTTCTTCAGTCACGGTTGGGAGATCGACAGGGACACAGAGATTCCACTTCATCCTCATATTTACGAAAACAATGAATAAATACTTCAAGTGTTTCCCAAACGTTGAAATCTCGGCCTTTACCAAAAAACCCGGACAAATGCCTTTCCAAACGTGACGGATTTCCGAACCTTAAAGACAAAGTTCAATAATAACGGAGAGATTTACGATTCCACACGGAAAACTGGACAACGGGCTTGAACAACACAAGGTGACAGTTTCATGATGAAACGTAATGAAAGTGAAGAGAACACTCGGTCAGGATGTCCGGCTTACTTAGAGATAGTTCGAGTCCTTTAGTTTCGGAACCTCCAGCCACCGCCATAATCACCTGACCCGCCCCAAGTACGTGTAATTCATTCTCGCGATACTTGTTTGAGGAAGTTACTCGTCTTGTCTTGTCTTATCTGTCTAACGATGTGTAATCACCTGTCGAATAGCAAATAATTACTTAAATATCCAATCGAGTTGGGTTTTGTTTGATATTGCTATTAAAATGATGTTAGCATCCAATTCAACAGATTTATCAGGAAAAATAAAATAAGGCCTCAACCGAGCAAACGATATATTTCTATACTCCTTAATTAAAACTCTAGTTATCGATACCAGTACACAGTTAACAGACAGAATTAATTTAACATTGTAGTTTTTCAATTAAAAAGTATATAATTATCAACAAAAATAATGACCGTCAAGAATTGTAATTAAGCACAGGAGTGCTTTTTCGGTCGTCACGAACAAGTTCCTCGAATCTATATATACCACTTTTTTTGTAGCTCTATTTAAAAATTTGATCCACACTATTTTTGGACCATGTTGGAGTTCAAAAACCTGTTGATCAACATTTGCACGTGGTAAATAAGATAGCACCCAAAAGAGGTGAACATGAACATCTCAGCACCACCACAAGAGATGTTGTACTTCACATGAGTATGTGCAGGCTCTATCCTTACCTCACTGGACACCTTCAAACGTTTGTGGGTCTTCAAAAACGAATAGAGGGGTTTCAGTACCTCTGATACAGTTTCAGGCACCATTTTGGTTGACAAGGTAAACAGCACCGGACAAGGCCAAAGATATAGCTTAGTAACCTTCCATTGCAGGAAGTTGGAATAACGAGATAAACATGATGGTTCACAGTATTCCCCATTGCCGGTGCACGACATATTACACACGTATCATGGAACAGTAACACAGGCGGTGTTACAACCCCAATGACCCCGGTGACGTTACATCACAGTTTGATTCGTTGGTTTTCAACTCGATTAATACACCTGGTCAACGTAACGAGGCTTCCACTACAATTCATGCTCGTCTATGCAACAGGACAGGTGTTCGTTATCTTAAACCGAAGGTGGACACAGGTGCCCGAGGAAACACTTTACCCATTCGCACTTTTCAACGCATGTTTTACGAAATGCTGGATTCAAATCTCACACTCTCACTATGTCTCTCTGAAAGGACCGTTTGGACCCCCCCACCCCCCCCCCCACCCATCTACTTTCTCAACAATCCTCTTGAAGAAGACCTTCTTTCAAGATTCTGGGTCTCACTATCTGCCATGATCTTTCCTGGGAAAACCACATTTCCACCTGGCCTCCAAAGCCAGTCGCTGACTGGAAATCCTCCATCCTGCAAAGTCCTTCCTTGGCCCACATGACCTCCTGACCACATACAAAGCTTTCGTCCGCAGCCTGATGGAGTACTGCTCTCGCCTCTGGGCTGGTGCTCCTGCCTCCCACCTTTCTCGGCTTCACGCTGTGGAAAACCAAGGATTTCGGATCAGTGGTATCTCCCATGATGAGGCTGAGTCTTTGGGCCTCTCACTCTCTCACCGCAAGCAGATCGGTGGTCTTTCTGTCTTCTACCGTCTCCTCTCCAGTCTCAATCCCCCCCCCCCCCCCCCCCGCTCTGTCTGTGATATGTCCCACCATATTTCCGCAGGGCGCTCAAAGTCCCCCAACAACCCCCTCCCGGTTTAAAGCTATCAAAATCACGAATCACTGCTCACCTTCCATCTTTCATTCCTCTTTTTCCCCGCCTTTGGAATAAACTCCCTCACTCCGTTCAATCCCATTCTTCCTTCCAGCCCTTCAAAACAGCTGTTCACCACCACCTCTTATCGTCCCCCATCCATATCCTCAATCTTTTCTACCCCCGTTAATCCATCCCAAACCCACCTCCTTCAAATTCCCTTCTTTCCTTCCTGAAAGTCCCTGTAATGTCCATCTTGTATTCCCCATGTTCCCCACCCCATCCCTCTCCTTTCCACAGATCTCCTCATGTCTCTGTTCCCCACTGTTTTCTCCTTCCCACTCCCGCCCCTCTTGTCTCATGCCCCCCTTGCTGTGTGTTGTGTGTTAGCTCTCACACGAGCCTCGATAATGTATACAAAAATAAAAACAAACAAAAAACCCCCTACATTGGCTCTGTTCAAGCAGCAGAGAGCGTTTTAACTGAGTACAATGGAACCCACGTCAAGTGTTTCAGCACTGTCGACATTGCCTACAGTTACATGAGACCACGGTGGACCAGCACATGTTTCTTTGTTGTGGATGTCAGTGGTACTGCGGTTCTTGGCCTTCCATCATGTGAGAATCTTCACCTTGTTACGTTGCATTGTTCAGTGAACAGTAACCAACCACTGGCTCACAACAGCATGAAAGAACTCATGGATACATACACACAACAATTTGACCGCACCGGTGAATTTCATACAACGCACAGGCTTGTTGTGGACCCAAATGTCCCACCACATGTTGATCCACCACGAAGAACCGATATTGCTCTCAAGGACAAAATTTAATCAGAACTTGATGAGATGGTTCTACAGGGAGTCATATGGTGTATCAAGGAACCAACTGAGTGGGTCAGCTCTCTCACATACACAAGAAAAAGATGGCAATATTCGGATTTGTTTGGACCCAAAGAATCTCAATCGAGCCCCGATTCGTCCATATCACAAAATACTGACAACGGAAGAGCTCAATCACAAATTTGCGGGAGCGAAGTCTATATATTACTAAAACGCTCGTCTTGTATGTATGTAAGTATGTATGTATGTATGTTCCCGAAATACAGCCTACACCAGTGCTTCTCAAACTATCTGATGTGGCGGACCGGCAGGTTTGCTAATGTTGGACCGGCACTAACAACTAATGTTGGCAGATGGGATGCCAGTTTAATATCCATCCGAGGGACGGCACACACATTGATGAATCACCTGCCTGTGAAACACCGGGATGACAGTTTATAGCTAGGCCAGGAATCGAACCTCAGGCTAGACAGCGTCGAGGTGAATGCGCGTACCTCTCGTCAAGGCCATCTTGCCAGCCCAAGCATGCGCATACAGGTCTGGTTGTGAGTTTGGATCACCTCTGCTCTGATCTTGTTTTATAGACCTGTTCAAATTTTCCAAGATGCCCATTTGAGTCAGCAATCCCTATCAATGACTGTTTGTAACTGGAGTTGTTCTTCCTTAGCATATATTGTTTTGAATGACATGCCGAATGAGGTGGAACAACTCGTTAATGAAAATTTAGAGCTGGTCATTTTTGCATGGTGCCCGGCTGTGACCATGATAACTCACCAAGTCTCCACAAAAGACATCGTGGGATCTTTAATGTCGAGTAGCGATCACTGCTGGCAGATGAGTCATCTGGCTCAATGTCCGTCAGATGTACGACACAAAAATGCGAAACACTAGGATGACAGTTTCTCGCTGGGTCAAGTTGCGAACACAGGCGAGACAACTCATAGGTGAGTGTGCATACATTCGGGCCTGGGAACCTCGGCTATCCTACCAACTGCAGTGCAGCAAATATTCTTACAAACTCCCAGCAAAAAAAGCATTTTCCTCAATCTTTACATCTTTCACATCTTCAATTTCTGACTTCGAGAAGAGAGAAGAGTCTTCGATCCACGAGGCTAGTAACCACTGTACATCTTGCTCACTCGACTAAAATAAGAATGCCAAGATCCTCCAAAACCCCAGGAAACTTCATTATAATTAACTAGCAGGGACCTGTGGAGCATCCGTGCAATGTAAAATTTAACTTCAAGTCCTCAACTCTTCCCCCTCCCCAACACAAACTCCAAATCATCAACCATTGCCCCCAAACCCCACGTCCTCACTCCACTCCCCACTCCAAGCCTCCAAACCTCCTTCCTACAATGCCACAACCACTCCTCCACCAAAAGTCCTCACCCCCTCTTCCCAAGCCTTGACCTCCCCCTCCCAACTCTGTCCCATCTCCCCCCTCCCACCCCCAACTCTGTCCTCCACTCATCCCGCTCATAAAAGCAAACAGGTATTCCCATATCGAAACAGTGGAATATTTAACGCTTTCCCCTCCCCTAGCATGTCATCACCGACTTTACAGAAACCCTTCACGATCACCTGTCCAACTCACAATCCCGTGAGTTATGTGGAAACCCCATGGAATTGCAACATCAACGACCCAAACCCAATTATCTTCATCCATGAGGACCATACTCTGTACAGAGCGTCGGTGCTGCCAAAGCAGTCTCCTGGGCTATTGGGCACAATCCTGGATGGGTCGCCACTCCGGCACAGGAGACTCAAATGGCTCAATAATCCCAGCAAGCTGGTACTCATTTTTGCCGACCTCGGAAGGATGACAAGCAGAGCCAACCCCAGCTGGTATTAATTCAACAGCTGAGCAGGATTTGAACTCAGGATCCTGGGATCCCAAGCCCACCACCCTAACCATTAAGCCAGCAGCAGGCATATCTTCATCCTGATGAATAGAAACACATCATTAAAAGTAAATAATGATGGATGTTTCCTTACACAATGTCGCAGGATTTACAGAAGTGTTCGGACAAAGACGTGGGTTTTAGGGACCCTGGTCAAGTCATTTAAGAGAAAATAGTCGGAAATAATAGCAAGGGCCTGCTGCATAACCTCTGCTTGAGAGAATGCCACATTGTTATTTGTGTGGTGTATAGGCAACAGAGCACTGTCTCGATCGCTTAGGCCGATTTTCACAAAGCCTGTGAGGTCAATCAGGTCAAATCCTTTTAACTGCTGCTTTGGTAGTTTTACACTGAAAGAAAAACTTATAGGGAGGGCACGGTGATTGTGAATATGACAGCTCTGAAGATGTCTTTGGCTTTGCATGGCAGTGAGCACCAACATGGCGGCCGTATAATATTTCAAGTTGAAATTGTCGGAGTCAAATTGTCCAACTAATCGGTGGAATGGAATGTTACACACAGACAGACAGAGGAACAAGCAGATTATTATATCGATAGAAGATTGTGTTGTTGTGCTTCTCATTGGCCATCTTCATGAAGGACAAGAATCACAACAAGCTTAAGTCCTTCATTCACAGCTTGATGGAGTACTGCTCTCCCCTCTGAGCTGGCGTCTGTCTGAGCTCCCCTCAGCTTGATGTCGTGGAAACCAAGGACTTCATGATCATTGTAATCTCCTGCGATGAAGCTGAGTCTATGGGCCTATCACATTCACAACGCAGACAGGTTGCTGGTCTCTCTGTCTCACCATCTCCATTACGGTGTTGTTCGCCTCTGCCCTTCCCCTTGCTCCCTCCCCCCCCCCCACCACCAAATGTTTCTGCAGAGTGCACACGGTCCACCAGCAACCCCGTTCTGGTGAAACTACCCAAATCCAGAATCACTACTCACCTCCACTCATTCCTTCCTCTTTTTTTTCCCACCTGTGTAACCAATTTCCCCAGTCCCTTTAACCTCCCACCAGGGCTTCAAGATAGATGTTCACCACCATCTCAGATCATCCCCCATCCAAAAGTATGATCTTTTCTACCTCCATTAACACTCTCCCACCTCTTTCCAAGTTAGCAGTTTTCCTTCCACTTCTGTGATGGAGAGTTTGCTTCTGTATCCACCGTATTCACCCTGTGTCCTCATCTTGCCCCCATTCTTCCCCACGCTCTTTATCCCTCAAATTCTCCCTCTACCCTGCTGTTGGTGTGCCCCCCCCTATATATTTATTGTTCTTTTTATTCTGTTCCATCCTGATCTATTTTATGTTATCGCTCCATCCTGATCCAGCCTCCACACTGTACAAAAAATAAAAAACAAATTAAAAAAAAAAACCCAGTGGTAGATCCACGAATAGAGTGGAGTTTGAGATATCTCAACCCCAACTCCTCCCTTGTTTTCTTTTCCGTAATGATCAGAGGTACATGCATATATCTACCCTCTATCACCTGTGTCTTACATGAGCCTACATCATATAATCAAAAAGCAAAAGGGCACAAACTACAACAGGTTCACCCATTCTTTCCCTTTTTTTCTTCAACGTATATGTCGATCTCATAATCACGTCCACTTGGAAACAAACTGCCCATTTAGCTCCTCCATGAGCTTTTGTAATTGCATTGCATTGAAAAAGGTGAGACCTGTGACCCAACTTTGTGTGCGAACATAAACAGAGAGGCAAACATTGATCAGAGCACTGGAGCGAAGTACAGAGCAGCATTTTATTTGTCTTTGGCTTTGACATTAACCTCCGCCGGTGGATGAACACTTTTGAAGCGATAACCACAGCGGAAACTGAATACCTTTTCAATGGAACTTGCGGCAGGTTTGGTGGGTTATCATCTGATCCGTAACGGGGTCTACAGGAGATGTCGGTTCATTGTTCTGTTACCTCTGCTGAGATAATTCAAAGGTAATTCCAATTTTTTCTCATTCGATAAAGTTCAGCGTTGCATGTGCATTAAATCAAGAGCACTCATTCATCATATGGAGAAACACATAATCCCAAAGAACTGGGTGTAAATAGTAACTACAACAAATTCAAGATGGAGGGCTTGCGCGTGGCTGCGTTTGTGTCGGCTTCTCCTCGTGACGACTTTCCGCATTCATTATGAATTTCTCGGTCACCGAAGGAAAACTCCGTTGTCCTGAAAGCAGAAAGGAAAAGTAGTTCATGATCAATTTGATGGCATTTGGTTTGCATCTCATTTCTATCAAGTCTTCTGGCATTTCAAGGATTAAGCTGACAAGCTGCCTTAAATTGTGGTTATCACGATGTCATGGTCATTTTATTACCGCCTTCAGGAGGACCCCTACCTAATTGAGCTACTCATCGAAGCTCGAGTGGCTCTTCATGCCACGGCTTCGGCTCTTGAGGCGTATCTTGCATAGAGCCGACTCAGCCAGGCCAGCCCTCTCCTCCGCCTCGTCCAACTCGTGGATGGTTTTACGGTACTTGCTCAGGTTGAATGTTGCTTCTTCTTCCTGTAATATCACATGTATATGTGCTTTGATTTGTGAGTGCAATAGTTTTAATAACTAGAAATGCCCATGGGGAGGAGGTGGGGTGAGGGGGGATTTAAGTTGGAGGTAGCCATCCCAACTTGGTAGCTTGCTGAAAATGTGCAATTGTATTTTACACGACGTTTCCCCTTTTTGTACGATCCTCTTTCATTATACGACTCATTACTACGACATAGATAGATGCATCTAAAAGATTAAATGTTTAGTTTTTAAAAGTTTCTTCAACCATTTCATCGGAGTGCTTGCTTGAGTGGTGAAGGCACTTGGCGAGCACTCTTCAAGCTTCGATGGCGATATGGCAGCTCGGTTCTCCGTGAGGGCATTTCCGGCGTTAGGAAGGCAAAATAAATTAGATGATTACAATGAGTAAAAGTGTTTTCAGTTGTTACAAAGCAATGAATCACCATATCACGGCAGGACAGCTGAGAGGTACGCACGCTCGCTCTAAGCTAGCTAGTCTGGATTCAAATCCTGACCCAGCTAAAAACCATCAATCATCGGTGTTTCACAGGCAGGGCGATTCATCAATGTGTGTGTTGTCTCTTGGATGGATGGTAAATGGTGTCCCATAGATGGAATCCCCCTTCTCCTCCCCTCTCCCCCCCACCTCTCACTCCTCTCTCTCACCCCCCTTCTCTCTCCTCTCCCTCTATCCCCCTCTTGTCCCTCACCAACTCTCCCCTCTCTCCTCTTTTCACCCATCTCACCCCTCCTCACCATTCTCCCTACTCCCCACCCCTTCACCTCTGTTGAGGGGACTGTTAAAGCCTGATGATTTAGTTTTGAATTTAAAACTGCTCCCAATCATGTAGCATGTACGAATCAGATTCGGAGTAAGCCGACCGGAGGGTGCAAAGGTCGCTGCATGTGTGAGCACGCATGCATGCATGCCTTTGCCAGGTAGATAAGAGTGGGTTTTTAATGCTGCAGCCCGGTTTTATATAGAACACGGCAGTTAAAGAGAGATGTGTTGCTGTTTGGGCATGTTTTATCGCCCTTCCATTCCCGCCCCTCACGCTGCCTTCCCTCCCCTCCCCTCAGCTGCCTTGCCCTTCCCTCCCCCTCATGCTGCCTTCCCTTCCCTCCCCTCACGCTGCCTTCCTTCCCTTCCCCTCGTACTGCTTCCATTCCCTCCTGCTGCCTTTCCTCATGCTTACCTCTCCCAAACCCCCTCCCCTCTCCACCCTATGGACATCTCCTGGCGGTTTCCGCGTGCTGTATTAATGTGCTGTTTTAACGTAATCCATTTTGTTCAATCCTGTACTACCCTCCCACCCACCCCCCGCCCCACCTCTTCTCCACAAGTCCCACGACACAACGCAAGTCACGAACCACTCCCCTCAGGCTTACCTCCTCCCAAACCCCTACCAACTTCCTCCCCTCCTTCTCGCTTCCACCCACCCCCCTCCCAAAGTATATAGCGATGTCTGGTGAAGCGTCACTCTTCCCACCCCGCTACGCCCCTTCCTCGTTCCTATACCCCCCCGCCTCCCCTGTCCCTCCTCCCTCCTCCCCCTCCCTCCTCCCTCTCTCCCTCCCCTCCTCCCTCCTCCTCTCTCTCCCTCTCCTCCTCCTCCCTCCTCTCTCTCCCCTCCCTCCTCCTCCTCCTCTCTCTCCCCCTCCTCCTCCCTCTCCCCCTCCTCTCCCCTCCCTCCCCCTCTCTCCTCCCTCCCTCCTCCCTTTTCTCTCTCTCTCCCTTCCCTCCTCCTCTTCTCTCTCTCTCCCTCCCTCCTCCCTTTCTCTCTCCTCTCTCCTCCCCTTTCCCTCTCTCCCCTCTCCTCCTCCCCGTCCCTGCCTCCCTTTCTCTCTCTCCCCTCCCTCCTCCCTTTCTCTCTTCCCCCTTCCTCCTCTCCCCTCATATAATAATGGAGCATATTGCAGTTCTCGTTGAGACATCTTGAAATTTCTACCGGTGTTACCTCCGCCACTGAAGGTGGACGGAGGTTATGTTTTCACCCTTGTCTGTAAGTCTGTCTGCGAGTAGGATATCTAAAAAAGGTATGGACGGATTTATACGAAACTTGGTGGACAGGATGGGTGTGTGACAAGGACGAATCAATTCGATTTTGATGAAGATCTGGATCCGGATGTGATTCTTCACCTTTGAGAGATAGGGCCAAAAATGATATACAGCACGATATCTCAAAAAGTTGTGGACGGATTCGGATTAAACTTGGTGGACACATTGGGTGTGTGACAAGGAAGAATTGATTCAATTTTGGTGAAGATCCGAATCTGGATCTGGATCCGATAATTTATGAAGTGATTCTTCACCATTGGATGAGTTGGGTAGTTGACAAGAACAAGCCTATTAGATTTTGGTTTAGGTCTGGATCCAGATCCGGCCTATCGGTAGGATACAAAACGTAAACTGTTCAACCTGGCGGAGGTATGTGCTCTACAGAGTGCCGTTCCAGTTATTGATATGTTCATTGATATTTATTTACTTTTTACATCTTTATATGAAATGTTAAATGTGACATTAAGTAGCAGAATCCACAACTTCAGTGAATTTCATCGTAATTTCTGTTGAGATAGCCATGTTATATCCAACAATGCCCAAACGTCACGTGCAATTAACAGCCAATCGCTGACCCCCACAATGACAAGACATGGTAGGGCTTCACCAAAAATTACTGGGGAATTCAGTCGAGTGGCATTTGCTGCTCGACGGTTCCGTATGGAATCGAGGATTCAAATTATCATTTTGTAAATTAACAGATTTAGCAATTCTCAGTTTTTCAAAATTTAAGGTTTTCTTGGTAAACACAAGGAAATACAAGTAGTGGGGCAACTAAGCTAAATATAGCATAACAATTGTGCATTTTGTGGGGAAAGCACCAAATTTGGCACACTAGTAGCCTAACATATTATGAACAGATTTGGATATTGGGCCATCTCAAATTCAGCCGCTGATGGCTGTGGCAGCCATTTTCCACTACCATCAAAAATTTTGAGATGGCCCAATATCCAAATCTGTTCATAATATGATAGGCTACTAGTGTGCCAAATTTGGTGCTTTCCTCACAAAATGCACAATTGTTATGCTAAGTTGCCCCACTAAAGGAATAGTGAGGTAGGTGACAGAGGGTAAAACAGCAACGAACGGACAAATGGGACAACAGTTGAACACAAGGAAATGAATGAAGAGGAAAAGAGGAGATATAAGTGGAAGAAACTGTAACCTGCAAGGAAGAGGGTTGGGTATGGCTTATGGGGGTGGAAAGGATCGTGGGGAGGGATGGTGGATGACGCAAGATGGTGGTGCACCATCTGCTACAAGTCCTGGGGGAAGAGTGTAATTGAACGGTCTCCAAGAGGTGGTTGCAGAAACATGTAAAACGAGGAACAAAAGAGCAGAGGTGTGGGAAAGCCTGGATTTTGGGTGTTTAACCAGGAGAGGGTTATTGGAAGAACATGCGTTTCACAGAGAAACTGAGGGGGGGGGGGGGTGTCAGTGGGCTGAGAGAGAGAGCAGAGGGAGCAACACTGAGGGAGAAGCCACAGACAACAGAGAGGCCACCGACGTATCTGCAATGAGATAGAAACGTCAAGCATTTCCATACATAAAACAATGCCACAAACCGAAATATAGGAACAATTAAGAACTTCCACTGACCACAGAGTCAAGCTGTTGTTTGTAGACTTTGATTTTGCTTTGGAGTTTCTGGACAAGGTCTTGCATTCGCAGATGGCTCTTTGTGGCCTCGTCATTTTGGAAGGAGATCTCTTTGACACGGCGCTCTTGTTTGCGTAGATTCTTCACCGTTTCCACGTGCCGCTTCTGTTCCGTGCCAAGCTCAGATTCCAATTCACGGATCTAGGTATGGGATCATCATTTGAGCAATTATTAGGAATGCATATAGTCCAGGAGCCCAGAAGGTTTATTCAAGTGAAAAGCGCCGAACGTATTGACCTCATGGGCTGATGGGGTCATCCACCGACATCACAAAAATGCATTGCTGCCGGGTCTGACCCGTGGCTTCCCCCCGGAAATCACTCAATTCGTGACGCCATTACCGAAAAACCTAATTTCCTCAATATCTAGCAAACTACGCATGATAATATCACGAATAAGGTGTCCATACCTATGTTTTCATGGTCAATCATTACCCTGATGCTATGCATATTGCTAGAAAATGTATAAGTTTACCACGTAAATGCATGGTTCATCCACTAAATTAGCGACGCCATTACCAAACCTCACTATTGAAAAACTGTGCGTGATAATATCACAAATAAGGTGTCTATACCGATATTTTTATGGTCAATCATTACCCTGACACCTGTGTTATTATTACTGGGAAATGTGTAGTTTACCATGTAAATGTGTAGCCACCCGCTCATTAAGCGACGCCATTACCGAACAACGATATATGGAAAACTTGCAAATGTGCAGTTCACATAATTCACTTGATGTCCTCTTGCTATACAAGTCTTCTCTATCACTTTCGTCACTCTCATCATTGTCCTCACTCCAAGCATTATCTGACTCTTCTCTATCTACTGAATTGTCTTCCACGCCATCGCCATCATCCTCATGTGGGCTGTGAGGGACTCTGGAACTGAACTTCTGGATACCAGTCTGGGTCAAAACAGTTTTGAGACAACTTCCATCCATAACTCTGTCGGACTCGCCCCACCAGTTGGATCTGTCTGATCAATCTCTTCCAGATTTTGCACAGAGTGCGCCTTTTCATATGATTACCAAGTGTCTTGGCGCGCGGGGGAAGAGAGGCACAGTTTATCTTCTTTATTCTGGCAAGGGGCTCCTTTCGTCACCACCACCCATTCGCATGAACACCTTGTATCTGGCTTCATTAATGTCAGGGGTTTTCAAGCCATACAGCACGAGACAAAGGATGTAACAGCTTGGACATCTACCTCCTCGCTGTTGAGATCGCAATGCCATCACATGAGCTGCATCTGACTCCATCCGCTGGAAGGGCTTCACTTTGCCCTTTCTGTAGAAACACGATGTGAAATCAACCAGTCAAGGCATGGAGGCAGATTAGTGCTTCAGTGATACCAGTCTGTTTCTTCTCAAGAATGTCAGCTAGTTAGTGACATCATTGTACTTTTCGGTGGTTGCCAGATCCATAGTCCATGATGATGTTGATCCCTTCCGACCTTCCGGAAAGCCCAGGCAGAATGATGAAGACGTCCGTATCAGTGGACCTTATGAGAATGTTACCAGTGGAAATGTTGTTTGCGTGAAAGGCAATAAGTGCGTCAGCTTCTTCATGTCGACATTGGAGGCGATTCGGTCCCTCTATTTGCAGCACATCATCCTTGTTGTTCTTCATCTCCATACACACAACACCATGTGAAACAT
>CM068968.1:17951387-17967014 GCA_035128595.1 Eptatretus atami
GGCGTGGGGAAGGGTTAATTGCCTAATTTCAATACACCTAAGTACCCACGCAGTCTAGCTACTGGGGAAACCACACCCTCGGCCGACTCTGTCCGGACCGAGTCGCAGGTACCGACTCGGATCTGGCGTAACCGAGCGGGAGTTACCAGAGCCGCGCCGGTCCCAATGACAACTTACCGGCCCAAACGGCCTCACTAATTCCAAGTCCGAACCTGTCTTGGCAATCAAGAAAGGACAGAAATGAACTGGAACATTTAAAAACAATTATTTTAATTACAGGATAAAAAGAAGGGACAAGTGTAGACGTATTATGACGACTAATATCAACAAATATTTACAATGACAGAAACACCTTAAACATTTTACTTATAGGACGACGCACAACAGACACACACTCAAAAAAAAAGGACCCAATTGTCTTTATTCGACCATCGCAGCCCAAGGGGATAGTCGAGCTGGGGGTCAGGAATTCGTTGGGTACCTGACCGCGGTCGTGCGGCTTGCCCGTGACTGCACGGTGGGACCCGTGGTCCGGTGGAGCTGGTGGTGGACACGGACTCAGGGTCGCTCCTGTAGGAAGGCCAGTGAGATTCCAGGCTTGAGAGCTCAGCAATGACGACACAGCGCACCCAAACGCCTTCCAAGAACTCTTGGTCCGCCCTGTTCTAGGCGGGTATGGCCGAAGGGCGAGGAAAACACTCCGCCCCCTCTACGCGTTGCTGTACTCCTCTTTCTAGAGAAACAACGATTTGCCTCGTGTTGTTGGAAGCAGCCCATTCGAGGAAGTCGAATCAAGCAGCGGAGGACCTTGCCTCGTATGCTACGGCCCGCGAGGCGAGGCGCAGCGCTGAAACGACACTGTGGCCGCAAAGTGGAGGGATCTGGAGATTTAAAAACCAACTATAAATAACCTCACAGCGCGCACCCGAAATTCCCATTAGGCATAGGGGAGGATTCTACTGTACACAATACTTATCGAAATAACTGAACTAACGGGACTCTGGCGTTTGTTGGGGACACAAGGTTCCAAATCCGTAACAAATCTTCACCATAAAACATGGTATAGAACACCTTATTTGTTGATATTATCATGCAGTGTTTTTCAAAGATATTAATGGAAAATGGTTTTCCGCAATGGCGTTGCAAACTTGAGTCGGTGAACTAAACATTCTACACGGTAACTAAATTTTCTAGCAATAATGCGGGTTCAGGTATGATGACCAATGAAAACATAGAGTTAGACACCTTAAATATCGTTATATTATCATGGCATATTTTTCCAGTATTGAGCAAAAATAGTATCGGAAATGGAGTCACTAATGATATGATTTCGGGGGGAAAGCCACGGGTCAGACCCGGCAGCAATGCATTTTGTGAGTCCGGTGGATGACCCCATCAGCCATTGAGGTCAAACGTTCCGGCGCTTTCACTTGAATAAACCTTCTGGCTCCTGGACAAATAGCTGAGTTGAATTGCTTTTGGACTTTGTCTATTCCTTACCCTCAGCTCAAGGTGTTGATAACTTTTGCGCCCTTCACGACTATCCTGCAGACTCTTCTATCTTGCCGGAAAGGTCACGCAGCTGCAACTCAGGTCCTCTTCATTCTTTCCAAATGGGGCTGATGTGACTTTGCTCCTGTTCAGATCCTCCGACAGACCGCTGCCTGTTGAACCGACACCAATTTACTCGTCAAACATTGCCTTTGGGCATCACCGTTTATTCCTGCCATCGGCATCAAACCGGGCTGTTAAACATACATCAAACAAGCCTCTTTGCCCTTATCGGCGAGCGGAAATTCCACAATCATTCCTCATGCAAAGTGTGATCTCAGGTCAATTCGGGTCTCCACGTTTGGCGGCGACTTGTGACAGTGCGGGTTCTTGGAGAGAGCAATACAGTGCAGTTTGGCAAATCAGCATATCGTGTCTGGTCGAAAGAAATTGTGATCAACTTTGTGAAAAACATGCTTTTTTTGACGATGCTAGTAGTGGTTGCTCAGGGTATTCTAGCTTGGTTTTATCTTTCATTATAATTATAATCAGCAACATTTTAAACAAGAAACTCCTTGCTAACAAACAGAGCATTGACCAATGCAGAGCTTCGCCGGCTATGTGGAATACATAGATCTTGAAAACACAGTAACGGACTCACGACGTGCAGTCAGTCAGTCAGTCACACAACAACACACACACAACACACACACCACACACACACAACACACACACACACGCTTTTTGTTGTTCCTTTAGAACGTGCAAGCTAACAATACCCAATAAATTCCCTATATCACATACTGTGTCTATAGAAAGGGCAATTTCATCGAAAAATTGCTGGTCCATCAAACGCTCCCCACACAACTTGGACGACTTGGAACAGTTGTACATAGGAATGGACAAATACAGTAGACGCCGCCTTTATAAATCCACTGTTATAAAATCTCCAGCGCTTATTGTGACCAAAAAAAATGAGTTGGAACGGAATTTTAACATAGAGAAATCCGCCGGATAATAAACCACACACGACGTATAAATCCACTGCTTGGCACGTGCGCGGTCTCAACTAAGGCTTGATGTAATGCGCTGCTTGTGTGGTGGTGTTATACTATAGGAGAACTGGAAAACCTAACCGCAGTGTCACAGTGGAAATCCCATTGACTACAGCCTTGTGCAATGATTACGGAAGAGGAAATACCGACCCAGCTTCGGTGGTCAGATTCTCGAAGCCACCGAGCCCATAGCGAAAGAAGTGGAAGAAGAAAGCGACGACGACCCGAGCCGATGCCAACAGCGGCAGAGATGCGGACGGCACTCACCAAATTGGAACAGGGGACTGCAGCTTCAGGTTTTGCCCATCCCGATTTCCGCCACGTGACGGATTCAATAAAGGAACATTTTGCGCAAAAACCTTCCCTCCCAAGCAAGTGACCTGGGAGAGATTTTTGAAGCAATCCCTTGTCACCAGTTGTTGATAAATCAATGTTTTTGTAGCATAAAGCAGTGTTAACGACATTCGCTTTTTTGTTCTTATCTATCCAGTAGGGCTGAAAATAGGTCTCCGCTTAATAAATCCAGCCGTAATAAATCCAAAGCGTGGTCCCAGGTGGATTTATTAAAGCGTCGTTCTACTGCATGCCCAATCAAAAGGGTGGCAAACGTTGCTAGGGAGACCTACTCCCAACAGGACTCTACAGATGTAATTGCTATCAAAACGATGCTTTCCACTGAGTAATTAACTCGGGTGGGGGGGGGGGGGTGGACACTTATCCAACCAAAGATATTCCGGTGTTTTGATTTTAAATTTATTTCATAAAATTTGTTGGCCTGTGAAAAAATAACGTCAAATGCAACACTTGAAATGACCACAAGATATGTAAACTAGCAGATACCGTCACAAACAAAACAGAGTTAAAAAAAAAAAAGAGAAAAAGTAAGCCTTGTAAAACAAAACACAGACGCAACAGGAACAACACAGGTGAAGAAGAGCCACACAAATTATAATATGCAGAAATTAATCATCCCAAACTTGACATAAAGGTACACAATCACTTGATTGAATTAATTGTAAGAATTGTTACGGGTACATAACCAACTTGTTGAGCTGTGCTTCGTGTCATCGGGAGTGCAATATTAATGATGGATACGTGGACTCATTGGCGGACTCACTGACACACACACACAACACACCACACACACCACACACACACACACACACCGCCTCTCCATCTCCGAAGGTCCATCTTACATACACATGAAAGAGGTTAAGGATGATGGATGTGGGACAGAAAAGAGGGATCAAAAATTCACCATTTTTCCAGAATATTTACATCGACCTAAATATTAAATCATAAAGTTTCTAAATCTGATAATCAAATTTTTAATTTTTGCCTCATATTTTTTTCAAGATGATATTGTGAATTTAATTCATTTTTTTCAAATTTTGCCTCTGTTTTCACTTCAATTTTTTTCTGATCTCTTTCGTCTCCAATGCCATGTTTACTCCATACCTGACTACACAGCTCTGTTGTGACGCTCCCAGTAGCTCGATTATGTTCTTGTTCCAGAAGCTTCCTTGGAACGTTCAGAGGCACCTAGGCCAGCCCGAGCCTCGTCCGTTCACCGATGAGCAGCGCATGGCCGCCGCTCCGTAAGCACTGGCTGTTCTCGAGCTCATCCCGCTCACGTTCAGGAAATCCAGGTTGCTTTGCAAACCTGTCCCATGTTAAAAAATGAAAAATAATAAATAATATTGGCTTTTAAAGCACTCATCAACAAATGAAAAGCAATCTCAAGCAATTCAGGATGTTTCCACAGATTAGATGGCATCATCCCCACCAGCATCCCAAGTGTCTGATTTTTCTCATCTCCCTTGGGTTTTCTTTGAGAGGGGGACGCGAGGGGATATACAGTATTTAGTTCACGAGTTTTGGATGGCTCTGCCTTTTTCGGTTGCATGGTAAGGGAGAAATTGAGCCAATGAAGGTCAACTCGTGGTGTGACTGTCATACGTATTGAGGCAAAACTACACCTTTATAGGGGACAATATCTCCACCACCCTTCCAATACCTCCTGAAGAAATCCAGTGACCAGGCCTGTTTTTCCTGACAAGCAAGATATTTAAAGCTAATTATCCTGGAGACTAACTGCTCTGTCAAAATTTCATACTGCCTGCTAAGGGCGTAGCCAGAGGTCCAAAAGCGATGAGGCCGAAAAGAGGTGAACTTGGTTGACTGTGACGTGCGTTTCGTAGCGCAGCACTGCGAGTGCCAACGGTTGTGAAGCCACACGGCGAGGGTTCTGGGGCCTTGAGCGGCCCAGAAACCAATGCATTTTTTGATGCCAGAACCTATCTTGGCTAATTTCAATGCTCAAATTTTAAATGTTAATGTTCATTCACCCATTAATCATGAAAATTATATATAATATCATAACAGTCAAACAGGTAAATTTTATATTGTACAAAACGATTTTTAGCCCCCATGTAAATCCACCCCACACCCTCACCACGCCTCCGACCCCACATGTTCTGTCATCATTCAATCGCAATGACAGAGCCAAGTGCCAACAAGCCTGTGCCTCATGAGATCAGTGTACTGGGAGCGAGGCTTTTTCAGTCCACTGTCGGTGGGCGGGGGGGGTATTGTCCTATTTAGGGTATTGTGATAGGAGTGGAAAAGAGTATCAGAGCACTTTGCCGGTAGCTTTGATAGTTTACTCCCCAGGGAGCTCAGCATGGCTCAGTGGCCTCAGGCCAGATCATATTCAGGAAATGAGCGACGAGGCGACTGCCTCAATCTCCTCAGCCTGGCTACCCCGAGGCCTTAAGCCAACAACCATCTCAGGATGAGTCAGAAAGTACCAAGACACCGGTTTAGCTCTTTACAAGATTTTTACACCATGTATTCATGTTTCTTCTTTTTTTCAGATAATACAAGTAATACATTCAACTCCAAAGGATGGCAGACACCAGTCATTCACAGTGGAAGAGAGGCTGGTAGCAGTGGTGTGGTACCAGGAAGGAGAAACGTAAACAAGACGATGAACAGGTGCAATGAAGACTTTCAGGAGCATTTTGCGAAAACCCAAGCACCGCCAAAATCACATCTTCATCTTTGGGGGAAAAAAATGTATACAGCAGCTAAAACCGTGTCGGACTTGTGACTGACACTGTAGAATACCACTCAGCTAAAACTGTACTCATGCGATAGCTGAGTGTTAGGATGATAGTCCTGGTAAGCATCCTCAATACAGGCCTACTATCCTCCTGCGTTCACTCCTGTTTGTGCGTGCCTTCTCGCCCATCACAAATATTGTGTCACCATGTTATTGCTGTTGGCTCGAGGAGTCGAGTCACTTGTTTCCTGCAAGCAACCACTGTAAACGGTATTAGAGAATGTAACGCCAGTTGGGCAGAACTATTGATTTCATCTCAAGTCAACAGCTCGTTTCCAGAGATTTTTGGAGAATTGCTCACTCGGATTCCAACCGTTATCGATCACAATTCCTTGTCCTCTTCAATGGCCCTGAAGTGCTTACTCTCCAATGATAAAGTTAACCCCTTCGCTGAGCGTTTTGCTGCAAACCACACTTGAAGACACTGATTCCCATTGCCGGCTTGCCCTTCCTGTGTTGACAAACAGTTTTTCCACTATTATCTTCACCCAGGGAAAGTGCTAAGATTATTCAAGGGCTAAACAGCTCAAAGCTACTGGACCTGACTGAAGCCTCTTTTGCAGATGTGTTCCACAAGAGATGTTCTCTGTCTCTTAAAATGTACAGCTTGTCTGTCAAAGTCTGTTTCCACCTACCGAAGCAGGCTTCTGGTAAGTCCCTCTCTTTAAAGCCTCCGATGAGAAATTCAGATCTTCTAAACTATCAGCCTATAAGCCCTTACCCATTATAGTCCGAAAGTGTAGAACCCATGATTTGTCCATTTTGGAAACTCACAACCTCCCAACGATTCCTCGTAGTGGCTTTTCAACATCAAGGTCTACCGCTATGTTCTAGCACACCCTAATCACTTGAACATGGAAAGGATTGGGGATTCCATTGGCGAAGAAGCCAGAGTTGTGCTCTCAACATCTTCAAATGCTTGTTGACAACGTTTGTACAGGGGCTCATTCCATAAGCTAAAAACATATGGCATCTCTGACAAGTGTTCGGCTACAATTCTTTGATTCCTTGAAAATTGCAAATCTGCTGTGGTAATGAGGGACAGTCGCCCCTGCCCAGTAAATTAATATGCTGGTGATTCTTCAGGGTCTGGTTGGCACCTATTTGTTCTTGTATACATGAATGCGTCTGCCTCATTTGTGTTTTTTCACAGGCTGCAGGATGGCAAACAGGGTTCACACCACACTCACCTCTAAAGCTGTCAGGCCTGCGGTTCATCCTAACCAGCCTAGAAACGTCATCTTCGGTTGTTTCTACAGAGAAGGTGGTTCATCTCAGTGTGTGCCGTCTTTCGGATGATGACGTTAAACTGGGCGTTCCTGGCTGCCAGCATTGGTGGTAACATTAAAGATGCCATGATTCCTTTCGCAATGGGTAGGCCGAGCTATCTCCAGCACCATGCCAAATTCCAAAATCCTGCCCGACTTTACTGCTGGTAAAGGTAAGAGCAAACCACCCAGTATAACCTTTGCTTCAGGAAAGCTGCTTCGATGACACCGACGCTCTGTGATAGAGTATGGTTCTCAAGAAAAGAAGATTATTCACAGTTAACTAACACTTTGGATATCACCAACCCACGGAACCATGTTCTCCATCCTCATGTCCCGACCCAGCACCCACCTCAACCAGGACCTATAGAGTATAATTAACTGGGGGAAAAGACTGGCTCGTGTACTTCCAACCAAAAGAAGACTCACTTGCCTGTGTCCCAGCCAAAGATCACCTGTTCCAACCCAATCGAGGATTATTCACCTTTGCAGGAACTTACTGTATCCATTGCCTTAGATTGAGTCAGCTGAACCTCAGGTGGGAAAATTACATCTCTGGTTTACACTTAAAGAGTCTCTTAGCACCCTTGGAGCTTATTTCGTGCCTTGGTGATACTCTTCCAGCTGCGATGCTCTATCTGTACGAGCCACCACACGACACCTGTCATGAGTATTGTTACTCAATTTGAAGTTGGTGCTCAGGCCGTACCATCACTCGTTGACAGATCTATCGACGTGCTGACATATGTGGGACAGGAGTTGGCATCAATCCTTAGACCTTTCTCAATCGGCCACTCTGTTGCTTATTTGAGCCTTTTTCGAGAGACATTTTCACAGAAATGTGCTCTGAAGGGTCTGGTCACTAGGTGTTACTTGAGCGTACTCTCAGTCACGCTACATTCGGTGGAGGTTTGTCCCATCCATATACTGATCTGCAACACCCTTCAAGTTTCTATCCCAATAATGCATCACTTTGGAACTCTTCACTTACTGGCATCCTGTTCCCCTTCAATCTTAAACCTACCTCAGTTCAAGAGAAAATTAAATAGATTATCTTTCTGTTTAATACCTGCTACTGTCTTTGTGTAACCCGCTCGCCTACCCTTGAGTAGCCTTTAAGTTTGTGATGGGTGAAATTCCCAGTAAAAAACACAAAGTGACCCTCACCTGACTTGCTGGTGCAGCCGTTTGACCTGCTTGCTATGTTCGGACGCCGAGCGCGTTTGCGTTGCTCCAACTGTGAATTCCAGCTTCCGTTGCCTGTCTCGTGCTTCTTCTTGAGCGCATACCCTCGGCACGTCTTGCCTCGGCCTCCAGACTCGTCTGCAGGGACTCCACACTTCCTGCATGTTTTTGCGTGATGGATCAAAGGTGGAGACATGATGCAGAAGAGAGAACGTTCATTTACAATCATCAGTAATAGTCTGGCCTGAGCAATTCGTGACATTTACTAATGCTAAACTTTGCGTTATAACTTCAAATCCGCTTAAAGGTTTAACGCGAACCTTCGGTTCAAAATTCTACCGAACACCATCAAACTCTTCTTCTTTTTTCCTGAACTCGACGCTCATCTCGGCCTTCACCTGAGTCACACTCCCAGTTCGTATTTTACCAACCTTCGATTCCTCTGTCTGCGACATGACTTTGGTTAGCAAATCAAAGCATTGCATGAGGCTTTTTTTGAGACCTGGTTCAGGATAGAGTTCATAACAATGCACATAAAACATTGACTTTTACTGGAGTTATCAAAACGTGTCCCGTGTCGACAAATTTTATTCTCTTGCAATGCATAGTGCAAAATAACACCAGATTCAACTACGAGATCGTTCCACGAGTCTGAATTATTGCTTCTTCCCCCCTCATTGCCAGGGAAAAAAACAAAAATCCTTCCAGCGTGGTTGGCCCGGGGTGGGCGGTTAGGCGGATGTTCTGTTCAAGTCTTTCACCAGTCCTGGGCTGGCTAGGTCCGACATTCAAATGAAGGTGGCAGGAAGATAACCCATCTCTGAATAGCCATTAATGGGGCCAGTGGGTTTTTATAAATAACCGATGAGAGGGTTAACCTCAGAGAAAGCCTCTGCCTTCATCCAAGCCTGGCCTCAGCTCTGCTTCTCAAACGTCGTACTCCTCTTAAGCTTTGAGTAGGTCGCCCAACATTTTTGCTCTCTTCACAAGCTGCTCGAGAGGTCATTCAACTCGTCTGTAAAAAACGCAATTGGTTTTTGCATGTTTCCATCCCCACATGAGCCACTTCCAACATTTCCTTTTTTGTTTGTTTTAACAGCCACAATTATGCCACATCTTCTTGTGGGGTTGCCAGGGGAAGTTGTTGGCTCAAGTCTTTCACGACGGCTCGCCAAACCCGACGTCAACTATTTTTAGTTATCGAGGCAGGAAATTGTTATACAGGCTTGAAGCGAGGCACAGTATTGACGCAGGTAAGTGTTCCGACGTGAACGACAGACAATCATCTCCTACCTTGCAACGTGCGGTCTCCTCGGCCCGTAAGGACTCGATCAACTCCTGTCCGTCCTCAGTGTCAGACTGGCACGAAAGCCGGCATATGACAACTCGCGCCTTCTTTCTGGCCGTTTTCCAGTTCACCCTCGCAGCTCTGCGCATGCTTGGCTTGCTCCAGCTAATGCTTGTCCAAAGCACGCTGCTTCTTGTCGAGCAGGCCGCATGAATGCGACTGAAAGCCAGACGTTCAGGTCAACATTTTTTGCCTTTGATTTTGATTTTTTTTTTCCAAGTCTAAACAAATGCATGGTCATTCAGTATAGTTGAACAACATTATGAAGAACCAAAGAGAAGTTTTTCACCTTCTCCAGGTCAGCGTAAGATACTCTGCCTCTGCTGTGTATTCATTGCTTTTACTTTTTCGAGGCTAGCACAACGGGAGCGAGGCCCCACCAGCTTCCTCATGACCCTGCAGTTTCAGGGCCAGCTTTTCGTCTAATGGAAAACACACAAATATGATCCTCAACTCGGCTGAGCTACACATCATTACATCATCACTGTACTGTAAAGAAACATTTCTTGCTGACTTTTTACCCCCCTTTCTTGGAGAGGGGGATGTGTGGGAAAGAGCTGGTTTTCACAGGGAGCATTCGAGTGCCCATCACAAGTTGCCCTTGGACATTTAAGAGTCAACCACTCGTGTACTGGGCAATTACATGTCGGCCAGGTGAGACGTCGCAGTAAATACCTCCTCTCTTAAGGTAATAGAGCCTGGTGTTGGCTTTCGCAGTTAGTAGTGGCTTGAGACATAAGGGTCTAGTTTGAAGCCCTGTCATCCGTTTTATTAACAACCAGGTGAGGTTGACTCAGCCTGTCTCTTTCCGAGGTCTACGAAATGAGTACCAGTGTACTGGGTAATAACCTTCGGGTAGCCTGCGTGCAGAAGGGCATCCATCCAGAACTTACTCCATTGCCAATGAAACTGCCTCGGCAGCCCTTGCGCCTTTACGCGATTATATAAATAATTAGTGCGAGCCAGCTTAGTTGATTGAAAGCAGCACTGTATATCCTAAAACTAAAACAGTTCCAGAAGCTTCAAATCCATATCCGTATCGTACTGCGACTTCAGCCGTACCCTCGTACGGTCATCGTTAGAGGAGGAGATCGAGACCATCTCTGTGAGAAGACGTTGGTTGCTGCTAAGCAGTTCTCCATGGCTAATTGGACAAATCCTGGACGGGTTACCACTCCGACACAGTATACCAGCAAGCGGCCACTCATTTTTGCAGATCTCGGAAGGAATTACAGCTGAGTTAAACCCCAACCTGATATTACTCTCAACAGCTGAGCAGGATTCTGAACTCAAACCCTCGGATCCAAAGGCCCGCCACCCTGACCATTTAACCAACACCAGCATAAGAGCAGTGTCTGCTCGTTAGAGCAGTGTCCACAAGTTGCGTTTCATAGCCCCAAGATGCTATCTATGTGCTAGTTATGACATGTTGACCTACTTGGTGTTCAAGTTCGTCGATGCGATGCAATGGCCTCAGTTCTCATACTTTCCCGCGCCAGCGTGTCCAGCTGCGTTGAAGTGCTGCAAATGCTGCCGATGCATCCTTGCCTCGCTTCTGCTCCTCTTCCAGTTTGCTCCTTACAGTCAGCGTCCGTGCTTTGCGTTTGCCAAGCCCCAGCATTTGCAGTTGTTCGTGTCTGCATCCACAAAGGATCTATGACCTGCTAATCTAACCACAACCTCACTCCTAAGTACAACTTCTCGGCAAGCCAAACTCAATGGAGGAAAAAAAAATTGTTGCAAATGTATGGGCCAACAAACGCCGAGCGCTTACAGTGGCATGGATACAAGAGATAGAAATGTGGCATCTAGCTGAGAAACAATAAAACATTACCTTGCGATCCTCTTCCACTGCCTTCCTAACTCTTCCATTTGTGACAAGTCGATGTCGTTTGTTTCTGCCATTTGAGAAATTTTGCTTTCTGCCTCTTCCAGCCTCCCGCTATGCTTGCAGTGTTCCTGCAGCTGATATGAAAAGAGGGAAAGAGAAGAAGACAACAAATGGACAATAAAGGTTATATTTCTGATCATGTCACATTTATCATGAGAAGAGGTTTCTCGTGACATCTTTCATGTGCATCTCAAATCCAAACCGCTCCCAGTATTCCATTTTTTTTAAATTTTCATATTACCCTGAAGTTGTTCACGGTGTTCGATCCAACGTGGTCTTCTGCATTGCTGTCCAAGCTGAGAGTTTGCCTCCGCCAGCTGCTCCTCCAGCCTCTAGCCTGCACCTCGGAAGATAGACTGCAACCAACAACATTGCACGCAGGTCAAAGGGCATCGTGCATGGCAAACTGAACAGATACAAGCGGTCAAAGGATGCGAGGATCCAGAGGCATATCATGAAAGAGTAGAAAACGCAGTAAACCAGTCCCAATATAAGGTGGAACACAAAGATGACATCAGGACAAATCTATTCACTTGCAGACCTAATGTAAAGGCAGCACTACTAGAACAAGAAACTGATTGCACGGCTCAAAAAATGGACATTATGCGTGTGGGGAAAAAGGTGAAAAATACAACATTTGTGTAAATACTGTTGAAAGTCCTGTACTAGAGCATCCTGTTCTCTGCTTTAAGCATGAGGAGGTGGTAGCTGGGGTCCATCACACTCTCTCGTTTGGACCTCAGAGCAACATCTTCTCCCATATGCAGTGAACTTCGCACATGTATGGGCTTTCTACTGTACTGGCACGTCCTGCGAGGGGTTTGAGTGATCGTGTCCTGATCCAGTGTGAGCTTAGGACAGGTCGGTTCCTATTTTTGCATCTACCGTCCCAGCAAGAGCATACAATTGGCATTTTAGCAGTTTTAAGTACCTTCTGCCATAACTATGCGGACCTGTCTTCGTAGTACCACCGCCAGTATAATAGCCGCAGCTTCGACAACTCTGTTTCGGAAGACCTGAGCTCAGGTGACTTGTGCTTTATCCCAATTTGTGGAGATATTAAACCCAACATGTTGGGATCACTTGTGGTGTTTACCCCTGGACTTAAGTGGTAACAGTCTTGCGGATGTAGTTCCTGGTGCTATCTTCATCGGCCAGCATTTTCTTTCTGAGCATCTTGTGAAATCATGGTGTTGAACAGCCCCCAAATTGCTATGCTGCTTGCATCTCAGTGGGTCATCATTACCAAATACCTCAACATTGTCTCACCACCATCTCCATGCACCTAGCCGCTATCTGATGCCTGGCCACTGCTACTTTTTTCTTTCTCCTCTTTAACGTATAATTTATTCTCTTGTCTTCTTTTACCCACTTTACTTTTTCTATTGATAGGCCTCTCCATTTGAAATGTGCTTTTTTTTGCCATTTTGGCGATTCCTGTTCATATGTTAAATGTTATTCGTCCATTACAGGAAGGTCATAATTGAGGGATGCATTGCACCCAAACATCACGACTACCTGTCTTTTGTTGGCACTCCTCATAGCTGTTGGTTTAGATTCGTATTTCTGATTTTCATGGTTGCTTGTTTCTCCAGTTCAGCTTAATGCTGTGTGAGTGAATCAACCTGCTCCGTCATCTGTCCAACCAGACTCGTTTGCCTTACGCATCGCTGCATCTCGCGGCGTCTGCTTGCATCGTGGCTCCCCAATTCCGGCGCAGTCTCAAACCTCGGTTCACGATTTCTTGTTCTGCTCCACTGAATGGTCAGACAAATGTCCATTACTGAAGTGCTACCAGGCCCAAACTATAAGAGCGTAAGTGTTAAACTGTTAAACCAAAATGAAAAGGCAGAGGATCATTGGTCAGTTTTTTCAGTACCTGAGAAGCTGGAGCTCCACCAGCCTCCTCAAGCCTCATCGACATTCCTCAAGTTCTCGGGACATAGTCAAGCGTTGTTGTCTCAGCCTGGAGATGGGATGAAAAAATGTCATGACAACTCCACTGAGACATTCACTCGCCATATACTCATAACCTGATACAAATAATCTTGGATGCAAGCCTTGTTCATATATCAAGTAAGTGCTGATAAAAGTTCTAGCAATCTCATCCTGGGTCACTATCATCAACATCTTTACTCCTTTGCGCTCCGCTTAATTTAATAAGAGATGTTCAATATTCATTCTTTTCTTCAGAAATATAATTTTTCAATATCGAATTAGGTTCGTGCAAACGTGCAAAGTTGTTTTGGTAACTGACCCTGGACGACTGCGCTCGGTCTGTCTCCGTTTCTTCTCCATGTATCCTGGGTGGATCGCCTACACGAGCATTACATCAGTAATGATTATGATAATGTAAAAAAATCGATGAAAATTTCAAAAATTAAGATTCTAAACATCTGAACATCATCAAATTTTTGTCACTTTACATCGCAAGATAGTGTAAAAAAATAACGATTGTCGGTGGCCCCAATAATTTGGGACACAATCAGACACATGCTAAAAATTATAAAAAAGGTAAGAAGTGACCAACTCCAGAGGAATGCTCTTGGTGGACAGAATAATTGGAGAAGTAATCTTCACAAATGTGGGCTTGCAGTTGCAAATCAACTAGTGGTCATTTTCCTGAGACTGGCGACAGATAAACTCTTTCTTGTCAACTGTTTGTTTCACTATACAGAGAATACAGCCAAAACTGGACGACAGGGGTAAACTCAAGACGCCTAAGATTAAACCAGCCACCTTCTGTTAAGCCACCCAGGCTTCAAAACAACCCAACAATAAGGTACGTAAGATACGGTATTTGGAAGAACAAGGTTACACTGGTATGCTCCAAGTGCTAGAATGGCCACCAGAGTCTGGACATAAGTCCCATCGAGGCAATATGGGAGTTACCTGGAAACAGAGAGAACAAGAGGAACTCAAAAACTAACCTTACAGAACTGGCACAATATTGCTGCGAGAGTCCTTCATCGTAGCACAGGAAAGCATGGGTGAAAAGAGTGAATGGCACTCCGAAGGCAAAGGGTGGACACAAGAGATTGATGATAATATAAAATAGACTGTTCTTAGGTTATTATACTGAAGTCAGTTGATTTAACAATAGAGTAAACAAGCGATTGTTACATGATAATTTGAATTAATTCACCTGGAAGATGAAAAATATCAATGGGAAAATGCAAACATCTGACAGGATGTACTGTTAATCATTGGAAGGATAAACATGAACTAAAAAATTATTTTGTTTCACAAACTATGGAAATGTCTTAACCATATATGATATTCCCATCATATAAAAAGTTATATCTCATAATAATTGGTTTCGCCAACTCTTTCTATTTAGGTCACTGGAAATATAATCAGTGCTCGCCCAACCATTGAGAGCATTGTGAAAATGATTGTTTGTTTAGGGCTTATTTGGAATTGAATCAGAAAAAGTATCACATCGTGCACCGCACCGTCCATCCGGTCTGTTCCTATTTTCGACTTCTCCGGCAAGCCACTAGGCCGATCGGTTGTGAAATTTGCAGCAAGGTTCGCTCCTGATGGTAACGGGATTGCCAAGTTCGTTCTGACTAGTAGGTAAAAAAAGGGGACTTTGTAATTCTTTCAAAAATCTTTTTCTCAGACCCACCATCAGAAATGCTACCGAAGATTTGGGGTCAAACATTAGGTCCAGGAGGACCCCAGATAAGCTACAGTCCAGTGGTGCCTATTTTCTATTACTGGCAAGCATGTCAATTTGTGATTAGTTTCGGAAGGTCATGCAACTTTGGCTGACCAGAAAGTTTGGAGGTGGTGTAACGCTGTCAAACCGTTCTAATGTGGGTGTGGATACCTGACCCGGACTAAAACCCGTCACGCATGGTGCTTTCAGGCGAGGGCATTTCATCTCTTGATGTGTACTGTCCTTTCGATGGATAGTTTGCCGGGTGTTCCTGTCCACCATAATTTTCGCCCGCAGGACATTAAAGATCTTCACGCCCTAGCCCTTTCAAAAAGAGTTAGGCCATTGGGTGCTGGTAGCAGCGTAACGGAATCCAATTCGTACGCCAAAACCCAAGCACCCCTATGACAGAGTGACAACCTATTCCAATAGGCAGTTTGCATGGAGTGCGACCCTTCCAGGATTGTGCCAATACCAGGAGAGGCTTAGGCCGAAGTCACATTTTTTTTGCCCACGGCGGTCGTGGGTCCCGTCCAAAATCTATGCCATAATAATTGTACGGCGCCGCAGTATTTCGATGGTCACACAATGTAGCAGTCAC